>CM028131.1:1194880576-1195495192 GCA_016271365.2 Neoceratodus forsteri | reverse complement strand
CACTCTGTCTCTCAAGTATGATCTGAATCAGCTGGTGACATTGCCGGACAGGCAACACCAGAACTGCAGGTGATAAAGCAGTACCTTGCTGCAGGAAGGTCCAGGAGAACCAAGATGGTATGAGCTTTCCTGTCCCTCACCATCAGGAGATCATTATGCACCCTTACAAGGGAGGTCTCCATACTATGCCCCACCCAGAACCCAGACTGGAAAGGCTCATAGGTAGATGAAGATGTGGGGTGTCTCTCAAACTGAATGGCCACCACTTTCTCTATAACCTTCCCTAAAAATGGGAGGTTTGAGACTGGCCTGCCTGATCCAAAGAGGGCTTCTTTAAAAGGGGCCTAACCAGAGCCTCTTTCAAGGACACTGGGAAGATCCCACTCCTCAATGAACTCCAGACAACCTCAGCAACCACAGATTCTATCAGGTCCAAACATCCAACCACAAGGCAGGTTGGACCTGGGTCTAGATCACAATATGTAGGTCACAGCTTTGAGATTATCCCCATCACCTTTTCCATCCCAACTAACTCAAATTTGTCCCATACAGGATCAAGTAGACATCATCCCGAAGGAGGACACCTTGTCGGCGAAGAACAGAGCCAACTCCTTGCACCTAGTGCTAGAAACTGTTCCTCCCGCATGCAGAAAGACAGGGTATAGAAGTTTGTCTACCATACGGAAGAGATGAGCTGGTCTGTTCCCCACCGCAGAAATCTCCCTAGACAGAAACTCTGCCTTCTTTCGGGAGATTGCCCCCTGATAGTTAACATAATGTGACCTCAGAGCCAGTTTATCCTCCATCCAGCCAGATCTCTTCCAGCATCTCTCTAACCTCTGTCCCTTAGCTTTTAAACTCTGGAGTTCCTCATCATACTAAGGAGATCTCTGGTGAGTAGGCAAGGGGCAGACATGAAAGGGTGTGACTGAGTCAAAAGCTACAGTTACCGCCCCATTATAGGCCACCACTACTTCCTCCGGCCCCATCGCACTAGCTGCTCGCACTCTCAATAGGTCCAGCACTGTTGACAGTCCCACAGAGAAAACTTCTCTTAACGGACGGTACAGGACCAACTTCACAGGGGCTGGACCATCGGGAGGCCACTAAACGTGAACTCCACGGTGCTGTGATCTGACCAACCCACTGGATCAACATGAAGGTCAATAATGTTAAGCCCCATTGAAGAAACTAAGTCCAATGTGTGACCATCTGAGTGTGTTACCGATGTTACATGTTGTGTCAGGCCCAGGGCCTCCATGCTCTTCAGGAGGCCACTTCCAAACTTCAAGAGCCCGTCGTCGACCCAATGAATAATGGCCTATGACACGCTGGCATCGGGCAGTGTCTGACCCCATCAACACAGGTACATGGTATACAACAATGCTGCAATGGTGGTTCAGATTGGGGAAGCACACAGACACACACATCCTACTCACACACCAGGCACTGACCACTGTCTCATAACCTTCTCTTACAGGTGCTTCTGGTCAAGGAGAGAGAGACTGCAGGCACACAAATTCTCCTGCGAGGAGTTTAAAGCCCTAGCTGAGACGTACAAAGCCAGAGAGTCACTGCTGATATGAAGCCATGCCACAGATACCACTGTCTGGCAAGTGTGGGAGGAAATCGTTGCTGCAGTCAATGCCATCGGTGTCCGGGGTCAGCCACTAGATATGGTGCACAAGTGCTTCAGAGAACTTCGGCACTATGTCAAAGAAAATATGGCTGCACAGTGTCATTCCCAATGTGCAACTAGTGGTGGACACCAGCCATTGGCAGTTGCAAGACCACTTTACCCTGCAAAGGAGGTGGTGGCTTCCATGCTGCAGCTGGTAGAGGTGTCAGGGGTGCCAGAGGGTGGTTTTGCGTCCCAGGTTGTGTCCTTCCAGACATGTAAGTATACTGCTAGGGTACATCAGTGTCTGCATGGACACACATGTAGATCTTGCATGTGTTAAGGCACACTGCAGCCATGGCCATAACACTCAAGCTGTGTGCTCTTTTTGGCCTAGTGTGCTCTGTGACATAGGCTTCTGCTGTGTTTACCAGGTGTCCAGCACAGCAGCATCTGCCACAGACAACCTGACTGGTACTTCCCTGCACATAGATACCCTGACATTTGCCCATGCATATAGGGTGTATGTCACATCTGCCAAGGTGATTGCCATGTGTGTTAGTGCATGCTGCCACTTGTGCTGTGTGCACCAATGTGTGTGGGGTTTTGGCATTCACTGTGGGTGGCAGTGTGCACGTGTGTATGGCATGTGTGGGATACATTGTTAGTGGGTAATATCATGCATGCAAGAGCCAACATTCATGGGTAGCTGTGTGACCATTATAGGTGTGATGTGGTTTGCACTTTAGTCACTAGTTACATGATGACCATGGGTGACAGAGACTGGACCACTGCGGCATGCATAAGACATCACTGGGACTTGACTAATGTGTAATGAGTGACACACTGACAGTGCACTTCTATCCCTACAATGCAGGATACATCATTTGGGGTGGAGGAGGAGACTGGGCCATCCACCGAGGTGCACCACCCAGAGACGATGCCAAAGGAGGAGGAGGACCCGCTGAACTTGTTTGTGGAGGAAATGGAGGACAGTGATGAGGACACATATGTGCCAATACATCAATACCTGGAGGCCATAGCTGCCTTTGGGGGTTGTCACTAACTCTGACACCCCACCTCCCTATCCAGCCAGTGGTGCCATACAGTACAGAAGCACCTGCTGACAGCCACACTCCTGGGAGCAGGGGACAGCAATGTCCCAGGGGAAAACCATCACCTCCACCACAACCTTCCCCACTGAGGTGGCCTCCACATCCTTCACCTCCCATGCCCTCTACCCTGCACAATGGGTGGATGTGGGCAGCCATTAGGATATCCTGCCATCCCACACCCACCCTGTGTGTGCCACCACATTCTCTGAGGCCCTACTACCTCCGCCACCCACCCAAGACGTGGTGCACGCACTCCCCATTCAGCACCCATACCAAACAGCATGTACTCTCCCACAGGACAGTGTACCCAGAGGCAGGCTCCTTTTGACTCTCAGCAGCTGGAGTAGCGTGCCATAGAGTTTCAGTCAGCTGCACAATGTGAGCGGTGGCAACTTCATGGCACACAATGACCCAACGGAGTGGCAGGTTGGGGTCAGGCAGCACACCAGCAACTGTCATCCATGGGCATGCCCAGAACCTCTGGATGTGACCTGGACATTCCATCAGCCAGCCAGAAGCATGCATGGGAAAGGGTGGTCTCATCCCCATGGACATCACCCTTCCCATCCCTATGGCCCATGACCCCTAAAGACAGGAGTCAAGGACGCCCGTCCCTGCACACAGATGGTAGACAAGCAGCTTGAGTTTGGAATCCACCCCTGCCTTTCCCACTCTTCCACTCCCCCTTCCCATGTCCTGGTTTTGTTTTTACAGACATCCCCACCACCCCTAGTCTCGTTCCACCTGTTGCACACAAGGATGGCCTTCTGTCCTCTTTTCTTCCGCATGGCCTGTTCCATTAGGAATAGCACACAAGTGTTGAATACAGCTATTTCTGCTCTGGCTACAGTGTCACTGCCCATACCTCTCAACCTTTTGTCCCCCAAATGTGGAACATTGCCTCTCAAAATGTGGAACAAATGAGCAAAATGTGGAACGCTAAATCAAATCTTTACCTAGGAGGCTCAGAACACTGTTAAAATGTTTGCATTTATGTTCAGAAAGTCTGTTATTAATTGAATAATATATTTTTTGCATCATTTACTATAGATTTTTGCTTTAAAATGTTAATACTGAATGTGGAACAAGTCCTCATAATGTGGAACAGGGAGCTTTTGTGAAGTAAAATGAGGAACGTTCCTCGTAATGTGGTACAGTTGAGAGGTATGTCACTGCCCACCTCTAGGGTTTGCCCAGAGTAAGTCAGCCATTTTATAGGCAGAGTATGTGCATCGCAAACATGTCGCACAAATTCACTTTGTGCAATGCTAATGCACTGAATATAGCATAGCACCAGTATTCATGTCCACATCCTTCTCTTTGCCTGGATCATACATTACCTATTTGTCTGGCACTATTCCATTTTGCCTGCACCAATCAAACTTTTGAATATAGTGTAAGCGTGCAAATGACACGCAAAGCGCATGCAATCTGTTTGCTCATAAAGCAAAGTTTTGAATATTGGGCCCCATATGTCTCAGTCTAATCTATATACAAGTTATACACTTACACAGTATCTACTAAATTACAAAAAAATTAAACAGATACAGACATTATTCAGTGACCTACACTAAATCAAATACTCCAGATAAGAATGATAATGATTACAGAAAGGTATATAGTTTTGGACAGATACTTAAAGCTATACTGTACACAAATGTGTACATTGAGTATTCCTACGTATGCCCTTGAATATAATAACAGTTTAATGTTCCATTTTGTTACATTCTCCTCCGTCTTCTAGGGGGAGGATGGTTGTTACTAGGCTTCCTTGCTGACTCTCTTCAAGTGCGAGGGGTGATGTGGGAGACCTCTACTGGTAGGGTCTCCCCACCCCCACCCCTTTGCCTCTGACTTGGACTTCTGTGGTGCTTATTTCGGGGTGGAGGTGCCGGCTCACTATATCAAGCGCTGGTGGGCCTCCCCTGCTTGCTCTTCCTGTTCATGGGTAGCCACTGCCCTTGCCAAAAGCAGGAGACCTGGCTGCAATGAGTTGGGGAAGGAGAATGGAATCAAAAACAAGGAAAAAAACAAAAATCTGCAGCTCGGGACAATTTTTTTGTAGTTTGCTGTGTTGGGGAATTACAGCTAGTGGCTGGGCAAACCTCCGTCGTGTTTCTCTGGACCTGAATCGTGCTCTGCTGCCTGTAACCTAGAAGATTATTCCCCTGCACTTGAGCAGGAGTTTGGATGTTACCTTGCTGGACTGAAAAAATTATTGTGGGAGTTAAATCCTATCGGCTTACTCGTTCTGGCTTTGTAAGAAACAGGGCAGCAAATTGGCTGGAGTTTCAGGGAAGCAATTTTGAACTGTATCTAATTTCCCTACCTACTGGATGCCAGAGATTCTCTGCTCTGCTGTTGTCCCTGGCTGGTGTTTTGGCGCCAACTTTAAAATTCTTGCTGTGCACCCTATTGGCTCCTAGACTGCTGTGATGATCGGAGCTCAGCCTGCCCATAGGTAAGAGCAGCATCCAGCAGCCTTGAACACTAGTAGCTGACTCTCTTTGAGTGTGAGGGGTGGTGTGGGAGACCTCTACCTGGTGGGTCCCCCCCTTTTGCCTCCGACTTGGACTTCTGTGGGGTTTATTGTAGGGTGGAGGTGCTAGCTCGCTGTATCGAGTGCTGGCGGGCCTCCCCTGCTCGCTCTACCTGTTCATGGGTAGCCACTGCCCTTGTCAAAAGCAGGAGACCTGGCTGCAATGAGTTGGGGAAGGAGAAGGGAATCAAAAACAAGGAAAAAAACAAAAACCTGCAGTTCAGGACAATTTTGTTGTAGTTCGCTGTGTTGGGGAATTACAGCTAGTGGCTGGGCAGACCTCCCTCGTGTTTCACTGGACCTGAATCTTTGTGCTCTGCTGCCTGTAACCTAGAAGATTATTCCCCTGCACTTGAGCAGGAGTTTTGCTGTTACCTTGCTGGACTTAGAAAATGATTGTAGGAGTTAATTCCTATCGGCTTACTCGTTCGGGCTTTGTAAGAAGCAGGGTGGCAAGTTGGCTGGAGTTTCAGGGAGGCAATTTTGAACAGTAGTTATTTCTCTCCCACCCACTCCATTCCTTCTCCCTGTTAAATGCTCACTGGCCACTGTCCCCTAGCCCATGCCACTTTTGTCAGCCAATACCAATGACTTCTTACCTGCGCCTGCCTGGCATAGACTAACGCAAACTTGGTACTGCTATAGTGATTAAGTTGAACCTGCTGCCTGTGTAACACGGTGATTGTAAAGTGTGCTTCTTCTGTAAGGAATAAGTTGCACCTGTACTTGAGTGCACCTGGGGTTGACTTGTACTAATTCTGAATCTAAAGCGTGTGTGGGGGATAATTGAACGTTATGGGTGTGCTGTGGGAATACCCAGGCCCATGACCCTGACAACTGGGGACACTGAATTTTTCGACCCCTGTCTCAGGTCTCAAGTGCAGACTGATCTGTCTGCCTGATCTTTTTACCTTATCCTTAGCATCTCATTGCTATGTAATGGCCCTGGATGATTAATTGTCCATGGTCTTAAGGCACCTGGTTCGTGCTCAATTGTTGGGAGCCAACTTTGCGGAGCACTGTGGGGGTCAGTTGTGTTAGCACCGCTGTGTCCTCCTTTCTGGGGCCCTTGCTGCCAGACCTGCGCTGCCCTACCCCCATATTTATCTTGGTGGGATGCAGTCATATGGCATGGGGGACACTAAGCTTCTCAGCAGGGGGGCTAAGCCCCGCCCCTCACCAGCTCCATTTTCCTTGGACTGCTCATCATGCTATGCCTCCCTCTGCTTGTTGCTGACAATGCTTCTCCACTGGGGAGCCCCTGGGTCATGCCTGGACCACATGGTATGACAGACTTCACCTTCTCTAATCTAATTGCCTGTGTCCTGCAGCCCCCCCCTCCAGCCTATCTGCTGTCTTGACCTTAGTATCCTGTCAGAACAGGCAGGAACTCTAGCTATAAGGCACATGGCAGGGGCAGCCTCCCCCCCCTGTGAGGCATCTCCTATGGCTTTTACTGGCGACGCTAGCCCTCTCAGGGGATATTGAGCTCAACCCTGGCCCCCAGCAACTCTCCCCTTATCTGTAGGTTGATCAAAAGGCAAAGGGCTGAAGACAGCCCATCTTAACATCCGTAGCCTCCTGCCCAACCTGGCTGACTTCCTTGCATGGGTCACTCACCACAAGCCGGACAGCCTGGGTTTAACTTTAACCTGGCTGAAGCCGGCAAGCCCTGACTCAGCATGTGCGCTTCCTGGCTTCAACCTTGTCAGGCAGAACCACCTAGGGAAAAAGCAGGGGGGGGGTGGTATCCTGGTCTATTACAGGAGTCACCTTAATCTTACGGTTCTGACCAGACAACAGTCTACACTGTCGCCCTGTGAACTGTTGCACACAGTTCTGTTGCTCGGGAATACAAAATAGCTCCACATTGCCTGTACCTACAACCCCCCCATGGGGGGCATAACAGGGCTGTCCTCCCTGCTTGACATGGTTGGGTCACTGGCTGGGAACAATTAATTTTTGATACTGGGCAATCTTAACCTGAACTGGCTTGGCGGCAAAGTAAAGAAGTACGAGCCATTGCTGGCTGGTCTCTCATTGTCCCAACTCATCAAGGATCCCACTAGGTGGTCCTCCACTGGTAGCTCAGATTCCCTCTTTGACTGGGTCCTGTCCAACAGGCCTAAGAGGATTAGCTCCTCTGGAACTCTCCCTGACTTCATCTCTGACCACTCCCCGGTGTTCTGTGTATGAAAGGTCCCCCCTCTAAAAATTCCACATAAAGTCATCCACATTCGGGACTTCTCCCAGTTCGACCTAGGGTCTTTCCATGATGACCTTCTGTTTACTGATTGGTCTGAGGTTTGGAATGCCCAGGACCCAGCCTCAGCAGTTAGTCATTTTCTCAGGGCATTTGCGGCACTGCAGGATAAGCACACCCCTCTCATTAGGCGGAGGGTAAGGGGGTCCGCTACCAAGTGATTGCACAGGAGCCTCCTCACCCTCATGAGGGCTAGGGATAAGTGCTGGGCCAATTTCAAGGTCACAATGGATCAGGCCATATTTCAGCAGTACAGGAAGCTCTGGAACGAGTGTAAGAAAGCGATTAGGGCTGAAAAAAGTGAATTCTGCAAAGTGGCACTGCTGAATTCGGCAAAAGACCCTAGGACTTTCTGGAGAAACATAAAAAACATAGTAAGTGGTTCCTCCAAAGTGGAGGCCACTGATATGCTCATTGATGGTACCAGCTGTAACAATCCACTTACCATCATCAACGCATTTAACAAACACTTCTCAGACCTGTCTGCCTTCACCTCCCTCTTCTCCTCCTGTGGAGGTGATAGCTGTGGCTAGGACTCTGCCTCACAACTGCCCCCCCCCGACCGTCATTCTATTTCAAGGCAGTGACAGCACATGAGATGCAGAGATTCCTCTCTGGTCTCTCCCCCTTCTCCAGTGCTGGCCATGATGGCATGGAACCTAGGCTCCTCCACCTTGGGACCTCACACATTGCCTCTCCGGTGGGTCATCCCAGATATTTGGAAGGTGGCCAGGGCTGTCCCCATTCTCAAACAGGACAACCCTAAGCTTATGGACAACTACCATCCAATAGCCATACTGTCCACAATCAGTAAACTCCTGGAGAAAGTTGTGGCTGGGCAACTCATGGAGTACATCCAGGTTCATGAGCTTCTGTCTCCTGAGCAGCATGGCTTTCATAAAGGGCATAGCACATCCTCGGCCCTTGTCACCGTTGCAACTGGAATCAGAACTGCTATGGACCAGGGTAAACTCTCTGGTGCCATTTTCACTGACCTGTCAAAAGCCTTCGATCTAGTTGACCATGCTCTGCTCTGCTCTCAGCTTAGGTCACTTGGCTTGTCACCCTGTGTACTCTGCTGGCTCTCCAACTACTTGCAGGGCAGACAACAGCTGATTAAATACAGCAAGGTGATCTCGTACACCACAGCTGTGTCCTCAGGTGTTCCCCAAGGCTCAGTCCTGGGGCCCCTGCTCTTTTCCATCTTTGTGAATGACCTACCTGCTACCTCTTCCTACTCCAGGTCCATACTATATGTGGATGACCTGGACATCATGACCTACTCCCGGGACATTGGGGTTATAAACCACCAGTTGAGCGAGGACTTTAGAAGTATCCAATCTTGGATAATGTCCCACAAGCTGGTCCTCAACTTCAGTAAAACACAGGCCATGCTCTTTGGGTCCCTGGCCAAGATTAAGGCCTCCCCTGCTCCCCTGTATATCACTGGTCTTGATGGAGCCCCAGTCCACATCACCAACTCCATCAAATATCTTGGGGTTACACTTGATCCTCAGCTCGACCTTGGAATACATATCCTCAGTGTCTGCAGAGCCGTTAACTGTAAGTTGGGTCTGGCCTATCATGCAAAGAGCAATCTTATGCCAGCAGCTCACCTGGCATTGGCTAGAGGTGTGTTTCTCCCCTCCCTCTGCTATGGGCTTTTCCTGTTTGCCCATACATCCAAAGTCCACCTCGCCAGATGGACCATCGCATACAACAATATTTGCCGTTTTGCACTTGCTGTCTCTAGACTCACCCACCACTGTGACCTGTATAGTAGGCTTAACAGGCTCTCCCCATCCAACTACTCAAATTTTGTCCTGGGCTGCTTCACAGGCAAGGTCCATGGTACCGGCACACCACCTGGGTTAGTGGAGCTCCTCATTCCAGCAGTCTCCCCCTCGTACTCCCTCAGATCCCTGGGCATTGCTACTCTAAGTATCCCAGTGACATGCACTTAGATGGGTGACAGAGACTTTGCCTCATATGCTCCCAGACTATGAAACTCCCTTCCTGCCCAGGTTCACTCCTCCCCCTCCCAGACTGGCCTCCGAACCTCCCTGTAGAGACACTTAAAGCTCTTGTCAGTGTGTGGATGTCCCAAGCCTCCGTAATTCCACTTGGCTCCCTGCACTGTACATTTCCTCCTTATGTTCTACCTGTCTGCATGGATTCTGTCCTACACTCAATTTATTAGGCATTGGATATTGCCCTGGCCATGCCTCCCCTTGCTAGGGACGGTATATTGTATATATTTTGTTTAAATGGACTCATACTGTACAATGAATTGTATATAATGCGCTGCTTGCAGCTTGGTGTTCAGCTATATTTTGTTATGACCATTGTACCTGTTGACTAGGTGTTGTTCTGACACGGTGTAATAGTCTAAAGTGTATCTTGTTGTACCATGTCTAAAGTGTATCTTGTTGTTCCATGTTGTATTTCCTGTACTCTCCCGGGTTGTAACTGAAAATAGGAAATTGTCTTGTCTAGTGTACATACCTGGTTAACAAAAGCTAAATAAATAAATAAATTTATAAAATGATAGTTAGGGTCCAGCTGATGAATAGTTAATTTGAGAGGTCAAGGTTTGCAGGTAGGAGGAGTTTTGCTGTGAATGTGAGGAGTATTCAGGAACCATTCTCACTCTGTCTCTGTTATTCTGAGAAGTATAATAGGAATTTGAATATAAATACCGTGTGACAGGGTGGTTGGTCCTGTGTTTTCCAATGCCAGGAGGTCCAGAGCACAGGGCCTTCCTTATGTGTGGTCTCCAGTGCTTGAGTGAAGTAGAGTCATGGATAAAAAAGCTTTCAGGATGTCTTCTTATGGATCTGACGGGACAGGAGGTACAGATTTTATTTTGGACTAGTCACCAAAGTTCAGAAGGCCTTTGGACTGGAGCACCAGTGCGGTCTCTCTCTACATATCCACTGGAGTAGCATGTGGAACTACAACCCATGAGCAGGCCTGAGGACATATGAAGGGGACTGCCTGGTATGGGCACCTGCTGAGAACTGTGATGTTTATGAACTATATATGAACTTATTTTGCATATGAGACCAGTGAAGAAATGAACTGTGCACACTTAAAGAAGCCATGCTTCTTAATGTATCTGCTGCTGTTATGGGGAGGAATGCTTGTTTCTGACAGTAATATTTAGAAACTTTGGAAGAAGAGAATAGTAACCTAAAGAGATAAAACATAATTTCAGTATAAAATTATCCAGGAAGACAATGCCAGCTACGGATTAGAGCACTGAACTGTGAAACAGGAGGTCATAGGTTCAGATGCTATAAATGACATGCAGTATAAGGACTGTGCCACTTGACCTTTCTGTTTGTTAGTCCCACCCAGTGGAAAATTGGGTAGAGGGAGGACCCACACAAAAAAGAGATGTATCTTAGTTTGGCTAGCCTAACCATGGCAAAAACTTTTTACAAAACAATATTAGGCCTGTTATCTTCACTATTTCTAAGGGAAAACCTCCTCTGTAGATGCACATTAGTTCCAATGCTGAATCTGTTAATTTTGTTGTTCCTGTGGTCACTATAAGTGTACTCTGTACATTGTCTCTTTGCATGGCAACTGCAGTTTGCTATTTATGTTATTGTAATAAATGGATAGATAGAAATAATACCACACTAAAGCACACAACAAAATCCCCAGTAATACCATCATTGCTGTGCCATAATACTATTGATCAGAGCCCATAGTACCACTGTTCGGAGCTCTGAGTGATAGTATTATCACAGAAACAGAACAGTGCAAGCTCAGGAATGGCTCTTGCAGAGTGGGAGCCGGCTTTTACTGTAACCGTTACGGACAGTAAATCTGACTTGCTGCTCACCGGAAACAAACAAAATACTAAAATTACTCTCTTAAAAAAAATGCAACAAGAGAGGAAAAATGCAATGAGAGAGGAAATACTCTCCCCACTCTTACCTGGAACCACATATAGTAAGTGGCAAAGTGCTAACGGTCTGTCTCCTCTCCTGCTCACTCTGGTTCCTGCCCGCCTGATGACTCAACCACTAACTCTCTCAGTGATACACCAACAATGGTGCAACACTTCCCCAACAAAACAGAAAGAATCATTTTTTTTTTATCAACTTAAAAAAAAGAACTAAGCCACACAGCAAGAGACATAGAGCTCCTCCACTGCTTGCATAAAGATGCCACCATTTTCCCAAGATAATTATTCAAAAGACACATGAAGCACCAATAGATGCACACACTGCATATTATGCTGCACAGCAGTGCCTGGCAACCAACAAAAAAAAACTCCTAAAAACAAGAAGCTTGACTCGACTTGCAGATATTTCCACAGACAGTTCAGCGCCCTCAGTCCCTGAGTTAATGCTTTTCAGCACATTTCTGGTGAACACTGTTAACTCCCCGGATTGACATATTACAAAACAAATAACAGATATGGGACTGTGATTACTCATCTACAATACCATCTCAAGGTTCTGGTGATATGGGAACCTCTCAAGCTTCAATCTTTAGGTTCCTATGACCCTAGAAACTCATCTATTATTCTATTCGTACTGCACCTTATGTTAAAGTTATTATACATTTCTCCACTCTCCTTTCCCCGGGATTCATCTGGAAATGAACTGTTACCATCTTAGTATGTTTTTCCTTGCAAAACTTTTGGAATAAAAGAATAAATACATAGAGCCATTTACACTGTGAATGAGAGTTGCTTATTTGTGAGTGCCATGTATGGTTTTCAGATATGTTTTATTGCCACCCATAAGTGGCATCTCTGTGATGTAGCCTCTGCCCTACTGTAGGTTTGTTTTTCCATTACATTACAGTGATACTAGATCAGTGTTATACCAGTAGGTTTACATTTTTCTCAGCGTGTTTAAGGAATGTGAACCTATAAGTTCATTTTTAAAGACAAGTTTAAAACACACCTGTCGTAATTCACACCCAGACTAAGCATTTCTTTCTAATAAAATAAAAACTGAAAACCTCATTCTGAGTAAAATGAGGTTGCCTAACAACCATGGCTACACACTAATGTCCAGTTTTTCTTTTTAATTCAATTCTTTTGAATGATTAATTCCACTTTTGGTGTCCATTTCATCTCTGTATTGTTCTGTATATGTACCCTGATGATGGCATATTTTAGTGACTTGATCGGTTCCTACATCACCTACCCTAGTCAAACCACACACCTCACCAGTCTTGGGGGTGAAATGGCCACAGCCATGTATTTAATAAACTATCAACATAATAATTATCAGAGTAACATGCACAGCTAGCAGTCTTGCCAAGTAAGTGATGGAAGCTCTGCACCCATTCTGCAAAGGGGCTATAACATTGTGCATACCAAGGGAATGATGTACCTCCCAGAGCTGAACCCACCCTCTGAGAGTAGGGTGACAATCAGCTGGGTGACTAATGACCTACCTCCATCTGATGGTGCTGCACACCTCAGACAAGCCCAAAGAGGTTGGCTGCAACCCCCAAACCAGGAATAAAGTCTTGCACCCCCTACCTCGTGCCAGCCAGAGAGAAGAGTCCTTCAAAAGAATGCTCTCTTGTCCCTTTATACCATCTTCCTGAGAGACTCCAAAGCCACCAACTGACTGTGACAAATAAAACTGCCTTACTCTCAAACAACTCTTTTGAGGAGGCAAAAAAACCCTCTAAGGGAAAAATCAGAAATGTTTCTCCTAACTCATAGCTTGGTCCCCCAAATGAGTGCAAAGTGTTCCCTAATCTAATGTGGCCATCCCTGAACCCTACTTCTATGAGGGCGAGTGGGTGGCAAATCTCCGGATGGAGGGGGTGCCCTAAGTTGTAGCTCTTTTAAACCCCTCACTCTCCTCCCCCAGTCAGATGCCATCACTCTGTGGGTGGTCCAAGTGGTTCCTGCCTTGGGGCAGTGCTGGAGCACCTCCCACCCCCATCATTGAAACCCTACCTGCCTAGCTGGAGGCCAGGTCTCAGGGATGGGGCTGCAGATAATGCTTTGTCTGCTATAATGCTTGTGCAAACTGTTTATTATTTTTATCTTTCTTCCCCTTGCTACATCTGGTGTAAATTCCTAGGCATAACCGCTGTATATGGGATAAATAATCAGGACATCTCCCCAGGCTTTTAACACATGCCCCCCCCCCCCCAATGCTTTACATGTGGCTGCACATCTCTGATCACCTCAGAAAGGGCACATTACTTGGGTGTAGTAATAGCTTGTGAACAGTATTATGCCTATTTATTGCTATGGACTTGCTCAAAATGTTACATTTTGTGTTCCATTTTATAAGATAGCCAATTAATTACAGTTTGAAAACACATCTTGGCTTTTAGAAATAGGCTGTAATTTATAAGGTAAAACTCAACCTTCAATTCTTTAGAGTTTCTATACTTTTTGGCAAACACTAAGACATTTCAAGCCACTGTTAAACAGCAACCACAGGCAGTTTAAAGGCACTGTTTAATTTAATTTTTGTGGACCCTTCATAAGTAAATTGCCTAATATTTCCTCATCATTTTATGTGTAATTTCTATACACCTTTCATTTTATTTTATTAACACTTTATGAGTCCTTCAGATAACCATTTCCTTATCATTTCATTAGTATTTTAATGCACTTTGGATGTCTGTTTATAGAAACATGGAAATTGTCAGCAGATACGGGCCTTCAGCCTACCTAGTCTCCCCTATTACCACTAACAATTGCATTCTATCATGCACTGCTGGCATTAGGTTGTAACTCCCCCTCCCCCGGACTACCAGCAATCCTCTATACCTGTCCTAAGCATGTTCAAAACCTGTTATAGTTTCTGCCCTCACCACCTCCACTGGCAGGCTGTTCCACTTGTTCACCACCCTCTCTGTGAAGAAGTACTGTACTTCATCACATTCCCTCTGAACCTCCTCCCTCCAGTTTCATCTTGTTCCCCCTCATCCTTGAGCATCTTTTTCTTTGGAATATAGTATTCTCCTGTACTTTATTCTTCCCTGTGAGGTACTTACGTGTCTCAATCATACCCCCCCCCCGCTGCCTCTCCTACAGGGAGTACATATTTAATTCCCTCAGCCTATCCTCGTAGGGCTTGTGATGTAGTCCCTGCACCATTTTGGTTGCCCTCCTCTGAACCACCTTCACTCAATCTATGTCCTTACATAGATGGAGCCTCCAGAACTAAGCACAGTATTCAAGGTGCAACCTCACTAATGTCCTGTAGAGTGGAATTATTACCTCCCTTTTTCTGCTGGTGATTTTCCTTCCTATGCATCCCAGCATCCTATTTGCCTTTTCTGCCACCTTGTCACTGCCTACCTACCTTGAGGTCATCAGAGATGATCACCCCCAGGTCTTTTTCTTGCTTGGAGCACGCTATTTCTCTGCCCCCAGTTGATAAGTAGCTATGTAGCTCCTGGGTATTTGTGCCCTATGTGTATCATCTTGCACTTTTTTGCAGTCTGGCTTCAGGCCATTACACTCCACAAATACAGCCTTGATAGATTTCATGGACACCATTTTCCATGCACGTGATAATGAACTGTGCATGGGAACGATGTTCATGTATCTATCCAAGGTATTCAGCACTGTGGACCACTCGCTATTACTGAATGTACTGGAAGGCAAGGGTCTTGGAGAAGAGGCACCGAAATGGTTCTATTCATACCTTTATGGATGTAGTCAGGTGGTCAGCGTTAATCGTTCAATGTCTGGATCTAGCGTGGTGAGTAGGAGGGTGCCCCAAGTTTCAATCTTGGGGCTGCTTTTATTCATCACCTTTATTGATGAACTACGCAAGATATGCAAAAACAGTAGTGTTAAACTCTATGCAGATGATACTGTTTTGTTGTGTACAGGTATTAATTATAAAACTGTAGAAACTGTTCTGCAACAGGAATTCCTTAAGGTAGACAAGTGGTTTAAAGTAAATAAGCTTGTTATAAACACAAAGAAGAGAAACACAATGCAGAGCAAAAGGGGTGGATGAGGGGCCTAAGGATATAATTGTAAAAACTGAAAATGGTATGCAACTGACTCAGGTTGCATCTTATAAGTACCTAGGTTTAAGGGCTGACTCACTATTAAATTTTGACTCCCACATTGACCAACTATGCTCTAAGGTCTCGCAGAAATTGGTGGCCTTGAGAAAACATAAGGAATGCATGACCCAGGAAAAAAGAGAAAAACTGATTGATGCAGTCATACCCCTCTGATAGACTGTGGGTGTATGATTTATAGTAATACAAGTAAAAATTATTTGCAAAAACTTGATAGGCTACAATATAAATTAACCAGATTTGTATGGGTTTATGTGATAACAGCAAAAGCCTATGGCGATCACTGTTATTGCGAAATCAGAGTACTGAAAATTTATTTCGGCACTCTGACACCCCAGCGTACAGCAAAACAGCACAGGGGACTTAAGGATTCTTAACTCCAGGGGGTGCATGTCCCGGAGGGGTGAAAAACATTTTTTAAAAAAAGGTTCCAGCACAGCGCAACAAAAATGCACCAGCACCTGGACCTGATCCCAGTACCCTGTCCACCAACGCCACCAACCCATCCACCATGCCACGGGGTCAGCTCAGCAACCCATTGCAGCACCACCCCTCACATCCCCTCCCACCACTCACTGTGCATGCTCGCTCCCCCCGCATGTGTGTATGTATAGCGACATCCCGTCGCTACATTCGCCGACCCCCCCCAATCTGGTCGCCCTACCCTACCGTGGCCCAGATGACACGCGGCAGGGATTGGGTCACAACTATTGTAGGAGCCCAATTGCCAACTCCCATGTCTGGGGCTACCAATTTGTATTGTGTCTCAAGGGCCACTATATATCCTATCACCATTGTGATTTGTTCTGTCAATTAAACTGGGTTCCACTCAGCATTAGAAGGGATCAAATCTTGAATAATTTATTTTTCAAACTGTTTAATGGATCTGTTCCTGATGATCTTAAAGACAAGTTGATTCCAAATGTATCAAGTTACTCACTACAGGATGTCAGAGGGAGGAGTCTGAAGGTTCCACTCGTAAAAACTAAACATGGTAAAATGAGATTTGATTACATGGCTTCACTTAAATGGAATGTTACCTCCTAATGCATGTAACTTGCCTACTTTCCAGACTTTTAAATCTGCTTTATTGGACTCTTATTCATATAAGTGCACCTATTATCGTTGGATTTTATTTGAATTTTACTTATTGTAGGTGTCCTTATTTATTGATTGTATCGATATATATGTATTTGTTCTTTAATGTTAAATGTTGAAACTATGTAAACAGGACGGCCCTGAAAATATGCCTTATCTAGTGCCCTATCCTGATGACATGTAAGAAATAAACAAACCTATCTGCCAATCCCTTGACCAATCCTCCAGCTTCCTGAGATCTCCCCTCATTCTATCCACTCCCCCTGGTGTATCTAGCCTGTTGCAGAGCTTAGTGTCATCAGTAAACATGCAATGTTTCCCTTCCAGACCTTCTAGAATATCACTGATAAAGATATGAAGAGGACTGGACATAGCACTGATCCCTGTTATACTCCACTGATCACTTTACCCTCTGCAGAGTGAATGAAATTTGCCACACCCTCTGGGTCCTATTATCCAGCCAATTCTCCACCCACTTCACTACCTTCTTTCCTATCCCAGTGCTCCCCAGTTTGTTTAACAGCTTTCTATGTGGTACAGTGACAAAGACCTTGCTGCAATCCAGGTAGGCCACATCCACTGCCCCTCCCTGATCCACCTCTCTGGTTTCCCAGTCGAAGAACTCAATGAGGTTAGTCTGGCATGACCTCCCTCCCTTAAAGCAATGCTGCCTTGGGTCCTGTAGACCACTGAAAAGCAGGTGCTCCACTATTCTTTCTTTTAGTAGCAATTCCATGACCTTTCCCACTACTGAGGTCAGGCTGACCAGTCTGTAGTTCCCTCTTCCTCGCTGTTTCCACTCTTTCCTTAATATTTTCCTAGAATTTTGTAAAATGGGTCCTATATTGTTCAGTGTTTTCAGTAAACCATTTGGTCAATTAGACCTCAAAAGTCATGGTATAATGTATTATGATTGCACTATTAATTGTATGTGCTAGTTTGACATATCTATTTATTATGTTGGCTTGCAGGCACATGCAAGCAACATCTTGTGGTAGTAGCACATTTCAGAGGTGTGTCAGTGTTGATCAATGCAGGGGATGCTTTAGTGGGTGTGTCCCTCAGTCACCAACCAGTGAGCATTCTGCCGATGACAGCAGTTTCAGAGAGAGCCAAAGAGTTGAAATGAATCTGCTGCTGCAATCAGAGACAGGCTCGTCATTTCAGTGGCAGAGGACATTCCTCCATAACGTGCCTTTCCTGTTGAAACATTTTCAGTAAATATGGTGGCTCCTGACATCCGCCACACAATCCCCAGAAAGCCAACATTGGGGTGCCCAATCCCCATGTCAGCATGTCCCCCCCACACACATTATGTGGCACACCATAACATGACAGCTCCTGCCACCCACCACACACTCTTGTCCCAAAAAAATGACGTTGGGGTGCCCAATCCCCATATCAGCATCCCCTCTTAGTGTGTCTTTCCTGGTTAAACAGTTTCCCTTTTCTTTTCTGACACCGGGTTGCCCACTCCCAGTGTTGGATGCATGCCCCCCCAACCAATCTGTACGCCTTGCTGACATCAAGGTGCCCAATCCCCGTGTTAGCATCCCCCTCATGTGCTTATTTTTTTTTTGTGTAACCTGTAAATGAAGTAAACCTTCCCTCACTGTCTCTTTTCTTTCCCTGAAAACAAGAAAATGGTCCACCATTGTCTCCCTTCCCCATCCCACCCCCCACCCATATTTACCCTCCAGAGGTCAGGGCTGCAATCTTCTTTGAAATGGGACACATCTGCACACTTCAAAGTCAATTGCGAACTGAAGAAATGATGGTAAGCTTTACAATGGGTGGCAATAAGGGATTTAAACTTAGGTTGATATCTAAGCCATTTGTTGGAATTATGACCCCAAATTTTCAACATGGGGTCCTGGAACCCCACCTCATGAACATGTCACTGTCATTTAGTTTCTCAGTCCCGAAAGGTGATTTCACAGTCGCTGCACAGAAGCACCTTCCAGGTCCGAGTAACGAAACAACACTGCCACTTTTCATGAGGGGATGTCCCAAAAAGCCCATGTTGCAAATCTGGTGAAAAAATTCCTAAATATTACTGCGTTACAAGCTTCCATTGCGCAGTTTCTACACATGCTTGCAACTTCGTCATTTTTTAATATTTTCTCTCCAGATTTTCAGCATTGCCATTTTTTCACACTCCCTTATGAACAGTATAGCTGTCATTTTTAACAACCTTCCTGAAATGTGTTTTCACACCTGTGGTGCAGAATTGTATGGTAGCTGTGGGAAATCAACTTTTGAAACAGATTAACAAATCACAGTGCTACTATTCATGAGAAGAGGTTCAAAAATGCCCGCGTTGAAAATTTGGTAAAAAGATTCCAGAAAATGACTGTGTTACAGGCATGTGTTGCACAGTTTCTATGTACGCTTGTAACTTCGCCAATTTTTCAGATTTTCACTCCAGATTTTCAACATTGCCACTTTTTCACACCACCTAATGAACAGTATAGCTGTCATTTTTTACATCCTGCCAGAAATGTGTTTTCTCACCTGTGGCACCAAATTTGGAGTGAATACACCAACAACCGGTCAGGGCGTTAGGGTTTCTAACTATAATGCCCTACTCTGTACAGCCTGACAGTCATCGGAGGTGTGACTAGGCATCATTGGCCGTAATGATCACGCCATTCCACCACCACCCTGCAGCCAGTGACAGGCATAGAGGTGTGCCATTGTCACAATTCAGTCAGATGTAATCTGTGTGGAACTTTGCACCATGCTTATGCATCCTGCCCTGAAGCCGCCTACCGAAAACCCAAATCTGCTGATTCAGAAGAACAGCAATTGTTAGTAGCCACTGCCCAATGTGAATTTAATAAACAGAAACCTGTGGAGCCACTTCTTTCACTGCTCCATCAGACTACTGCCTGGGGAGATGGTCCTTTTCCCACTCAGACCACTACTACCCCCCAACACTGTTCTAGGGATTCCCAACCCCCATCCCTTCTGTTTCTTTGCCCCAAACTTCTGTAGAAACTCCCTTTAGGGCTAGCCCCTCCTCCGTTGGAATTGGATGACATACAACTTACTGTAATGCCCCCTCCTCCACCTATTTTGGAACTGGCGGGTGGGAAAATGGTCACCAGGAAAAGACATGCTTGGTCCAACCCTAAGATACCAGACGCTATGACAGCCTCCCTTTCCACCTCTAACAGATTTCAGGCTTTTCAAGAAGACATCACTTCTGATGCTGACTCTGTTGGCTCCTCAGCTGATTCCGACTCACAAGACTTTGTAGGTGAAGTCACCCCCGACGGCTCTTGATATGGGCAAGAAACCCCCGCCCAGAAAAGTAGGGTTAAAAAGAAAAAATGTAGCTAGGTACTTCTTCTCTCTTCAGTTGTTGCCATCATTATGTTTTTAAATCTAATGTCAATAGTATTAAGAATGACAAGAAACGAGGAGCTGTTTTTCACCTTCTCCGTTCCCACCCCCCAGGAATTTTTTTTCTGCAAGATACTAGGATTCATTCTGTCTCTGAGGTTTCCAAAGTGACCAAGGAGTGGTTCACTGGGGTTTCCTTTTGGTCTTTGGGTATGGATTGTTGTTCCTGCATCAGCATTATGTTTCATCGTCTCCAGCCCACTGTGACCAAACTCCTTGATTTGGTTCCGGGTAGAGTTCTTTTGCTAGATTTTCGTATCTCTAATGTACCCTTTCATGTCATTTCCATCTACACTCCTCAGACTAAGGCCGACCGTACAGAGATGTTCCGACTTATTGCCCCTTATTTACAGTACATGTGGCACATCATGTTATCTGGGGTGGGGAGTTTAATTGAGGGACTAGCAAGTTAGATAGAGGGACTTTTACTTCCACAGAGAAGATTTTTGGCGATATGACCACCCTTACCTCTGTCGCTCGTACCGCGGGTCTCAAGGATGCACTATTGAATTTAAAAGGTAAAAGGGAACAGACCTTCTATAAAGGTACCCTGTCCACTAGAATTGACTTTTTCTTTATCTCCAAGTCACTCCAGCTTAGCCACTCGACAGTTCACCATGTAGAGTATTCGGACCATTGCTTTTTGTTGATTCTATTGGGTGATCCTGGTATTCCTTATGGCCCTGGTTATTGGAAACTGAATTCTACACTTTTGGAATGTGCTTTTTATTCTCAGCAGCTCACATATTTCTTAACTTGTAGGAAAACATTTTTTGATCTGTACGAGTTTCCAGTCAATTGGTGGCTGGACACGAAATCAGACCTCTGTTCCCTTCTCATTACAGCGGGTAGATGTGTTCATTCTGAACAATATGTTGCCTATTTGAATAATCACTGGCAACTGCAACATTTATACTCTCTCTCAAATTACTACTTATCGCTTTACTAACCAAATCTCCCTCATTAAACAAAACATGCTACAATTTCATACTGCTCAGTATGAGAGCCTTCGTTTTCAACAATGGTTTGGCATTGCTGGTTCCTTTCTCAGGTCTGCCCTTTGCTTGCAAATCGTGACTTCCACTCATTGTGTGTTTCATTCTTCCCAGCCCAATATTCTTCAGATTGTTACTGTCCATGTGACTAATCAATTTGGTACTGTGGTTCCCACTACTCAAGACTTTGATCCCTTGTTTAGACAGTTCCCTGTTGCTTCACTTTCACAGGATCCTCATCCCACCCTGACTTCTCCCATTTCTGTTTTAGAACTAACAGCAGCTATTCACTCTTTAGCCCATCATAAATCTCCTGGACCCGATGGGTTATCGGTGGAATTACATGTATTTGCTATTTTATGCTGTGAAAGCTCTCTTGAACTCACTACGGTATTCAATTCCCTTTTACTTCAGCCCCTTCTCCCACTGGACATGGCCCTAGGTGTGCTTATTTTTCTTCACAAAAAGGCAACAAGTTGAACATTTCTAACTGGAGGCCCATCAGTTTATTGAACACCGATTTCTAATTACTTGCAAAAATCCTTAATAATAGACTCTTATTAGTAGCAGACCACTTGATTTCCCCAGCCCAGTCCTGTATGATTCCAGGAAGGTCGATTACTGACCCTCTCATTCTTCTTTGAGAGGTTTTTAGTTTTCATAGTGTATTCCCGGTAGACGGCTTACTCCTCTTCCTGGATCAGGCTCAAGCTTTCGATAATGTTAGTCATTCTTTTCTTTGGTATACTTTACAACGCTATGGAGTTCCTTCTACTTTTATTGCTTTGCTTCAATTATTATAACTCAGCTACTATCAAACCATGTGTTAATGGATATCTGGGCAGACTAGATGGGCCAAGCGGTCCTTATCTGCCGTCAAAGTCTATGTTTCTATGTTTCTATCTAGGGCCTTATGTCTCTATTCATAAGGGGGTTCATCAGGGCTGTCCCCTCAACCCATTGTTGTATGTTTTTTATATAGACCCCCTTTTGCGTCTTTTAAATTCAACTGTTAACATCTCCCCAATTAGCTTATCTGGTCAGCTGATCCCGTATGTTGCCTTTGCCTATGTGGATGACCTGATCATTTTAACTGAATCAGTTGATTTAGCCAAACTTGCCCTGTGTTGTTGTGGTGATTTTGGACACTATGCAGGGGCTCGCTTTAATGTTTCAAAGAGTAAAGGACTGTTTCTAGCAGAGCAGGATGTTTCTCTTTCTTCAATTGCTGGCATCCCAATTACTCAAGATGTTATTAACATTCTGTAGATCCCTTTTGGGGGTACTCAGATGGATATTTTCAATTGGGATCTCAAGATTGCTTTGGGGACTACTTTAGTGCATACTTGACATAAGCAGAAGACGTCCTTTCATAAAAAGATTTATTTAATTAAATCCCATCTTCTCCCCATTTTTTTGTTTCTTAGTGCAATATTTCCCATGCCTAAGTCTAGGGAAGCTTCACTTCATAGTCTTTTTTTTAAAGCATTTTGGGGCAGCTGGCTGAACCCCTTATGTCAGAATGTTCTTTATTTGCCCCTATATGAGGGAGGTCCAAACATGGTTAACCCTGTCCTCTTTTTCTTCTGTCAGTTTCTTCAGGTTAATTTGAAACCCTTACTCCTCTCCCGCAATAACTATTTGTACCCTAGTTTGTTATCTAACCTAGCTCCCTGGTTCGATATGTGGCAGACTGGTCACAAAAGCTTCCACATGGGCCACCTACTCTAGCTTATCTTTGTGAGATTTTTGTGAAACTTAGGATGTGGGGTGTTTCTTCTACTGTGGTTTTGTCCAAACTAAAAAAAAGAACGGCTTTACTCTCAGGTCCTTCTGATGCATTTTCAAGACTAGACCCATTTCCTAAATGTCCACAGTCTTCCCGTACAGTGTTGAGTACTCATCTTCCTGACAGTCGAATACCCATTAAAATGCAGGATGTTCACTGGCTGACCTGTCATGAATGTCTTAATGTGATGGCCAAACAGAAGCATTAAAAAATAGATGAAAGAGTTTGTGCTCAACCCCTCTGTATTCTTCAACCAGAGACCCTTAGTCATTTATTTTGCTCTTGTTCCTACATACAGCCTTTTTGAATTTTTTGGTTTTTATCCACTGGTATGTCTGTTTTTCGCCAGGTCACCTATCCCAGCTTAATGTATGGGGAATATCCCCGCACTTGGCTTAAATGGGATAGAAGTACTTTGCATGTAATTTTTATCATTATTAAGTGGTTTATTTGGAATTCCAGATGTCTTTTTTACCTTACAACAGTTGAATATTTCTCATGAGTAACTTTATGGGAAGGTTTTGCATGAATTACTACTGTTGTATTACCATAATTTAAATTCTTTCGACCACTCTGCATTGTTACAGGGGTGGAGAAATTTACCATGGATAACTGACAGTGATGTACCAGTTACTTAAATTATTACTGTTTTTTACATATTAATTTGTTTAGTCCTTATTGTTTGTTTTTTCTTTCCATTGTTCCCATTTTTCTGTATTTTTTTCTTTGGCTTACTTATTTTGGATTGTTTGATTCTTTTATAAAAACCTCCCCTACTCTTTTAATAGGGTGTGGAGGGGGGTTTGTTTCATATACTTTTCTTTATGTATGGGATTACATGTATGATGTAATACTGCTTTGTAATTTCATTTTAGATATATACATTTCTTATGATTTTGTATGATGTCAATATTGTTTGGTTATCTGTGCTTTATAGTTCTGAATAAACATTTCCCCTACTCTTTTTTGGGAGGAGGGGTTAGCTTACAGTATTTTAGTTATGTTTTTGGGGTTTATAGTATGCAGTAATACTATTTTGTGTTTATGTTTTCCCCTTTCTTTGATGATGTTGTATGCAGATAGACTGATTTGTTTATATGTTATTTTGAGTTCTGAATAACAACTTCCCCTACTCATTTCATGGTGAGGGGGTATATTTACTGTATTTTCATTTCTGTATTAGTTTAAAGTATGATTTAATACTGTATTACGATTTCATTTTTCCTTTAATGCTTATGTATGATGCCATGCTCATTTGTTTGTATGTTCTTTTAAGTTATGATTAAAAAATGCCCCTACTCTTTTTAAGAAGTGCCATGGGATCTTTAACATCCACCTGAACTACCACCAATCCAGGCAGATGAATTAGGGGAGATGATTAAAATACCTTTAAAAAAAGCTAAAAAGCAAAATCCTATTTCCTGGACTTTGTTTATAAGCATAAAATGGATAGAAAAATGCAAAAAGGTGAATGGCAAAGATCCAGTTTCACCCATGATGCCATTCTAGCATAACCTCACAGGTAAAATGAATGGCCACAAAACAATTGACTTGTGACTGCAAATGCATAAATTAATCCATTTTTTAATCGCAATAAGGCACTTCAGAGCATTTCACTGGAACACGGCTTGTGAACTCATCTTACAATGCAGACAAGGTGTGACATTACCCCAGCACAAAACACACCATGGCATACATTGTTGCTTTAGTGTATTGCAGTTGGAATTGTAATTATAAAGCAAAAACTGCAGAAATGTTATGACACCCATTGTCGGCCCAGTCAAGCAGTATTTGAATGTTTAAGACAGCTGGGATGGAAAACAGAAAATACTGCATGTATTCTAGTTTACTACTCAAACTGAGAATTTTAGGATCTCAGTCTGTAAACAATAATGACAAAACTGGTGTGAGATCTCACTTTAGTAGAACACCAAGAGTGTGCATGTGTGTGTGCCTGTATGTGTGCATGCATGCATACATGCATGCCTTTGTGCACTTACTGAATATATGCATGGGGTTTACTGCTGTTTGTGCCATGAAGCCAGTACAGGTCTTCAAGGTGTGCCTGGATAAATTCCTGCTTACCAAAGGATTCACAGGGTGAGTGGAGAACTCCTATTAATTAATGTGTCCTGCATACTTGTTGGTCCCTTCTTTTGAAGCTGGGGGGGGGGTCATCAACCCATAGTTCCTCTTGACCCTAAATTATTACTTTGTATACTATGCTGTGAAAATTGAAGAAAAAAAGAGGCTTATAAAATGGAGAAAAGTAGGAAACTGTGTAACAAGACAACGGGCATGTGAGTGTGTGTTAATTTTCTGCAAAATACAATGACAGGAATAAAAACAAGATATATTTCTAGGAGAAAGAATAACTGATCCCCCAAAATCTTGATCTATGAAATGTGCATCCGGGAGTTTGACTCCAGCACAGGGTTAATCTCATAGTCAGAACTACTGGTTCTTACTCATTTTAAGTGACTGCATGCATTTTGAGAAGACTTTTGGCTTCAGTTTTGGCAAGCCTTAGCCATATCTAAGTATTAAAGCATTTATAGTACAGTGAAGTACAACATTTAAAATGTGCATATTTTTCTTTCTCACACATTTGTATGTTGTGAGGTTAGCAGCTATGGATACTGACTTTAAGACAAAATTCCCAGCTGGGAGTTGGAATGATACAATGAAATAGCTTACATTCTTGTGCTACCCACAATTTATTGCAGCAGAAGCCTTAGTTCTGCATTTATGTGCTTTAGGATTTTCTCTTACTTGGAATATCAAACTTGATGCTAGCTTCTGATTGACAAGTGTCAGTGTCTTATGACAGTCTTTTAAGAACTGACTGCACTATAGTTTTTAGAATACATTTTAGTAATCCCCCATCCCCATAGAACAGGGGTTCTCAAATGGTGAGGCCAGCCTCCCTGGGGAGGCCCCAACCTATTCAAGGGGAGGCTCAAGCAAGTGAAAGGTAAGGACTTACAACACCTCTGTTTATTCACAGAATCAGGTTCACTGCTGACTTTTCTTCTCAATGCTCATACAAGTACAGGGGTTTCAATTTATTCATGGTGTACTGTGCAAAGCACAGTGTGTTATTTTTCTTTGGGGAGGCCCAAGATTATTTCAGTTTTTGGGGGAGGCTCAAAATCTTTTCCATGGATTTGGGGAGGCTCACTGTGACAAAGTCTGAGAACTATTGCCATAGAACACTTCACAGTTTGAGGAGTGGTTTCTCCTGTATTCTGATGGTGTGGGAACCATTAACCAAAGGTGAACCATTCTGGTATCCTAAGAAAAGGTGAACCATTCTGGTATCCTAAGAATGCTAATAAGAGCTCTCTTAAAATTGTAAGAGCTCCATCAGGTACAAGGGTGTTATTGTCTTGCTCTTTTGTACAGTTTGAGTCAGTTTATTGCGTATCCCCTATAGGTTATAATAGCTTTTTGCATTACTCTCCTCACAAGTACTGTAAGTGTAGGTGTCTTATTTTAAACTGATGTATGCACCTCAGTACATTAGATTCCTAGTAGATTGTGGGCAAATCTCTATTGCAGGTGTGAATGAGCAAATACAGACAATTAAAGCTGAGGTTGCAACTGAAAACAAGCCTTGTGCCCACTGAGCTTATCTGGTTACCAAACTATTAAAAAAAGTATATACAAGTATGTGACATATGCTGTAATTCCATCTGTGCCACTATGAAAACTGATATGAGTGATATCAGCAGTATTAGCTGCATATTAGTTGCATGGTATGTGGTATCGTTCCATCCATATTATAAATGGCAGATCAACAACCCAGATATGCATATTAGAAAAAAAAAGTGTTTAAAATAGACATGATCATAGCTTTAGCTCACATTATTTGGTAGTCCCAGTATCGGATGTTAATAAATGCATTTAAAACATTAACACCTGAAATGCATAGTATGGATCCTCATACCTAAATATGACATAAAATTATTACTGGCAGATTAAACTTTCATGTGATTTCTGTGTAAATTTTTTATTTTATTTTAGTCTTTGGTAACCAGGTAAGGCCCACTAGGCACAAGTGCCTGTTTTCAGGGGCGACCTGGGAGCACTGGGTGGTTAAGTGACTTGCTGAGAGTCACACAGTATGCAAGTGGAGGTTGTGAGACTCAAACTCAAGTCTGGTCTGCTGGATGTATCAAGCTTGTTCACACCTCATTCCTCTAACCTCTAGGCTATGCTGCCAGTTCAAATAGAAAGATGTCTGAATTCTGAAACATTTCATATATCACTAGGTTCAGAACTATTAAAAAAACAGATACACCTCTGAAAAACCTTACAAATCATGCATCATTTTAGTTCAGTTTCTTATACAGCGGTGCTTAGTGTCATGTCCCTTCTTGTCTATTTATTTGAAAATTGGTGATCAGGTTAGGCACACTGACTCATTTTCAGGTGTGACTCTGGGAAGGGGACAAAGAATACATAGTACAGATATAAATCACAGTTTCTATAAAGTGCGATTAGAATAATGTAATGAAAACAGGTATACAGGTATACATCCACATAGTCAAAGATGGAGAGTACCATTTTGGTAACAAGCTCACGACAGACCTGTGGAGACAAACAGTCTTTAATGAGGCACCAAGCTTAGGGCAGAGCTTGGTAGAGGTGGCATCAATGTGGGCAGTGTCTAGCCACACACTGAGGTACTTGAAGAATTTTAACCACTTCAAGAGGGGAGCCATCTAAGGTGGAGAAGATGGGCAAAGTAGGGAACTTTGGCAGTTTCTGTCTGGTGCCAAAGGACATGGACAAAGTCTTTTTTTGTGTGTGTTGACCTGTAGTTGGTTGGATCAGAATCAGTGCAGAACATTATGGAAGTCTTGCTGAAGCAGACTTTCCATGGCTGTAGTAGAGGGACTGTAAGTGCAGATGACGTTGTCTTCTGCATACATGTGACTATTCTATTTGACCCTGGTGGAGGGGAGACTGTTAAGAAAAATGAAGAGTATGGGACCCAAGATGGAGCCTGGTGGAACCCCAGCCTGTATGGGACATGGGGGTGACAGGGTGCTACCAACCTGTACTTACTGCAGACAGGCCATGAGGTAAGAATGAAACCAGTCAAAAGCAGGGGCTGAGAAATCACCAGAATTCAGCTTGTCCAGGAGGAGTGGCTAAGATACGTAATCAAAGGCTTTGACCGGATCAATGAAGATGGCAGCTATGCTGTGCCCCTGATTCATCCTTGAGAAGATGGAATCAGTTACATGCAACGAAGAGGCAACTGTGGAGCGATGCTTCCAGAAGCCAGAGTGGAATATGGAGAGGAAATTGGTGGAGGAGAAGAAATCAGAGTGTCTGGTGTAGAAATGTTTCTCTTGCAGATAAGCAAAAGAGGGGAGGAGGGAGATTGGTCACAAGTTACCAAGGGATGAAGGGTCCTCTGCCTTTGTGAAGTGGAAGAACTTTGGCCAGCTTCAAAGTCTGAGGAACAGCACTGAGGATGAAGGAGAGGTTAAGTAGTGAGTCAGAGGAGATGCTATTGCAGGAGCATAGATGAGAAGGAGTTTAGTATCCAACCCACTGGGGCTGGACTTGGACAGGCTGAGGAAGGAAAGTGCAGTTGGAGTCTCCTGGATAGTAACAGGTAAGGGATGAAACCCTGGGAGGGAAGGGGAGGAAATGGAACATGAGATGGAATGGAGGAGTCCGAGTGGGAGTGGAAGGGAGAGCACAGGTGGTGAAGAACTCATTGAAGTGAACAGTGAAAAAGGAGGGTTCAGACACTGGTGAACCATTTACCAGAAGGACTAGGGGGGCGAACTGAGTGGGAGGGTCAAAAAGGGAGTGGGTTACCTTCCAGAACGTAGAAAGGGCATTATGCTTGTTCTGAAGGTTAGCCTAGAAATAATGCAGTTTTGCAACCCAGACATGTCTAGTCATGTCAGTCAGCACCTTCGGACATGAACTGGCAAGAATGATCAGAGCCAATACTGCTAAATGTGTAATAGATATGTGTGTCAAATCAGTATGTCTAGTCATCACTCAGGGCATCATGGCAATAGTGTCACAACATGACTAAACGAGAAGGAACATGATGGCATTGGACACCACTGTAGCTTCTTTCTTATTTTCCTGTGTTTCTCTCTCTGTGTTATTAATTTGAATAGAAACAGCATCCCAGTCATAAACAAAGGATTTTGACATCAAGTATAAACAGGCAGAAATATCAGAAGCAGTTTGAGGAACACAGATCCTATTTTCAGACAGCTGTCCTTGGTAATAAAAAAAGTTGAAAAGATAAATACAGAAAATATGTGAAATATCAGCAAAATTGTGTACAGATATTATGTTTTTTATACTTTTCCCAGCATTTTAATGTTCCAGCTAATTCATACGTACACCACAGCGGACACTTATGAGCTTTAATGGGCTGCTTTGGATGATCATTTGTATCTCCACATATAAGAAGAAGACATGTACTGCAGCTCATGAAGTCATGAAAGTGTTATGAGGCGTTAGTCTTACTAGGCCTAAACTGGATTATCCCAATGCAGCCCCTTACTATGCTGTCTATATAATAATATTTTAAAAGTTTTTTTTTACTCATTGTGCCTGCAGCTTTACCACCTTGGGGCCTGATTGTGTCAGAGCTCAGAAGCTAAGCAGGGTCAGAACTACTCAGCAGTAGGATTGGAGACCTTCAGTGAACATCAAGTGCTGCAGGAAGTGATGATGATAGCCATGCAGGGTGCACGCTCCCCTTTATTCTAAGTAACCATACTGATGGCTGAGCGTGGTGTTGGGGGGGTCACTGTGCTGTCATGTACAGCATGTTTCCATGAGATGGTATCTTTTAGGTGAAATGTTAAACTTATGTACTTCTGCCTGTTCTAGTAGTTGTCCAGGTGGACTTTAAAGAGCCAGTGGCACTTTCTGAAAAGAGATGGGGAAATTTCCTGGATTCAAGACCAAAGTTCCCCTATTAACTAAAATACACCAACAGCGTACCCTGGTTCAATATTCAGCATCAATTAAAACAGGAAAATATTTCCTAGTGCTCCTCTAGTCAACAAAAATAAATAAAAACAAATTCTTTAATCAAGATTTAATTGTTTTTGCCTGAGTTTAGAAGCGGAAAGTTTTCAAAGCAGCAGGTCATTTGTGCTGTTATCAAGCTAAACCACTACTGATTTTGAATGTCATTCTGACATGCATGCATACGTACATACATACATGAGACATATATATACAGTATATATTATATTGGCGCAGTCGCGCCACTATAGTTAGGGTTCAGTGGTCACTTACATACTAATGTCAAATGTTTGGGCATTAATAACATTGGATCCGTTCAACAGATTTGCCTGAAATTTGGAATGCTTGGTGAGGCATCATAGTTCTCTTGATCTGCAAGATTGCGTTTTGGTCAGACTTACGGTCTTTGCGTATGAAGATGCTGAAAAATGCAAAATTATCCATTTTGGGAGGCAGGTTTTGGGATTTTGGACATGGCCCTGCATGGCCATCGTGTGGTGTGCTGCTCTGTGAGATGGCTTGTTTAAAAGAGCTTTGGTGGCCGAACATGCCGCTTTTTGTTTGGTGAAAAAATATTAAGGCATTCAAAAGTTATGCCACTTTTAAGTTCCCATTATAAGTTAATCGGAACATTTATATGAATGTTTTGCGAACAAAGAATGAGGTTTTGGCCATCTGGTCCCACCTGACGATCAAAGAATTTGCAGCCTCGCAGTTCAAGAATCTTTGTCCCTGAGAATTTGAGAAATTCTTTGATCGCAAGGTCCGCCATCTTGTTTTTAATTTTCCGATCAGAAAAACACAAATACCTCAATTCAGGGGTCACTTGTGAAGTAAAACTTGGATGGGTTTTACTCAGGGGACTCTGATCTATCAAGCCATGCCTTTTGTTTTATGCAAATCAGTCAAACAATAGAGTTCTGAGCTTTTAAAATCTTTATTTGCAGTTCGCTAACGGTCTTTGATCGCGAGCCTGCAAATTCTTTGATCGTGAGATTCTTTGATCGCGATCATGCATTGCGAGCAAGGAACGAGATGGCCAGATTTTAAAATATATTTTTTCAGCCCAAGGGTGCCCTAGAAAGTTATATGAGGGTGGGTTTTACTCAGGGGACTTCATTCTGCCCCATCTGAATAAAAAAATAATAAGTTTTCAATATCCCTGGTAGTCTAGCGCCCCCCCCGATCATGATAACATAGATAATGATCTCTGTATCCCTGGTAGTCTAGTGACCCCCCCTAATGTGTATTTTATTAATATTGCTTAATTTTTTAATCCCTGGTAGTCTAGTGGCCCCCCAATGTGTATGTTATTAATATTGCCTTTTCTTATCCCTGGTAGTCTAGTGGCACCTCCCCCCACCAAGGTGTATTTCATTTATATTTCTTGTTTACATCCCTGGTAGTCTAGTGGCCCCCCTAATCTGTATTTAATTATTATTATTATTCATATACCTGGTAGTCTAGCAGCCTCCCCCATCATAATAAATTAGATAAGTATTTGCCATTTCCTGGTAGTCTAGTAGTCCCACCCCCACCCAGCCATGCCAGCCCACCCAGTACCCCCACCCTTCCCCAGCGGCAACAAGCACAGCTCACCTCTCACCTCCATGGCCAGCCTCTGACTGTGTGTATTACAAGCGCTAATGCAAACAGGCACTCAGAAATAATTTCAGAGCGCCTCTTTGCATTCATTGGCCCTAACTCTCACCCCATTCTCCTACACTGCACCACCTCAGCTTGTTTACACATTGGATGGGGTGAGAGTTAGGGTCGATGTCACCAACACATACCCCGATGCCTGTTGGTGGGGGCAGGCTTGGGGTGGGATCCAAGGGGTGGGAACCCTAAAATCAAATTTTCTCACTTTTTTCACTGTAGAAGAACCCTAACTGATGCATTAACAAAGTTTTTTGTATAGAATATATATACACAGTGAAGCCTGCCAGGATGAAGCAAAGTAGGACAGGTTTACTGCATGACAAAAGGAATTAACTCCCATTGAAATTGCATTGCTTGCAGCAGTAACTGTACTGTAGAACATTGCAGTGCTGCACTTCATCCTAGTGAGCTTCACTGTATGTGTATATGTGTGTATCTATATATATATATCATTTATGAGACACATACATATAATCTTTTTCCAAGTACATACGGTATCAGTCCTGGATAATAGTATTAATTTACAATGTCTATTTCCCACTCCAGTTGCATAAAAAGGGATTATTTAAAATGCCCTGACTGTATAATTAGAGTAATTAAAAAGGTGAAAACATTCTGGTGATCTGATTGGTCAGGTGTGTGTCATGTGATTGTCTGATAAGCACAGCACAATCGGACACCTCGTGATCTCATTGCCTAGTTTTTGTTAAATATGTTGTTTTTTCAGTTTTATGATGATTTTATAACAGGAATAACACACTTTAGCCTAGCCTACAAGCCTCTTTAGTCATGAGTGGTCTAGTCATGAGTGTGTAATTAGGCTTGGAGGTAAGACTGAACATTAAACAGATCATGCAATCAAGGCAAATATAACAATTGGTTTACATAATACAAAAAATGTGTTGCTATTATAAATAACAGACAATCTTGTTTGGCTAAATGGTTAATGACATATATACATGTAAATAAACATGTTGGGCTGGATTTTCAAAACCAGTGATGCAGGTATGAGCTCCTATTTCAGATGCAGCTTGAATCATAGGAAAAGAGCCAAAATGCTTACATCCTATTTTCAAACTTTTTGACGCATTTGCACACTTTCATCGCTTTACAGCACAAAAAGGATGCATGTATCATTATTATGACTCATGTCATTTTTAGAGCGTACCTTGCTTCACTTGTCATATGAAGTTAGACAACATTTTCTGTGGTAACAGTCATGTCACAAGTACAATAGTTCAAGCGTATGACAATTATAACATAAATCTTTTACAATCTAGCCCCTCATTTTTATAGATGTACATATAAATAAAAGTTTATTTTCATGAATGGTTACCTGCATGTCCAGAAAATAGGATTTATTTATCTCTGTTTCTACCCACCCCTATTGTATAACTTGGGGACCCGATTATCTCCTAGCCCACCTCACACAGTCAAGCAGTGCCTACCTACTCCATTCAACAGAAGCACTTACCTTCTCAATTCCCAGAATGAAACTTGTATTTTGTAGAAACACCTGTGCCTTTGTAGCACTAGACGCCTGGAACACACACCTTCTTCAGCTGAGGAATGCTACTAGCTTGCATGTGTTCAAGTCCAGTCTTTCCAGCCCCCTTAGAAAATTCTGTATTTGTTTGGGTCCAGAATTACCCTCTGCCCCACCATCATCATGTTGCATAACAATGCTCTTGCCTGTTGTTTGCTGTGACCATGCTTTGTTGGCTTGTTTTTTTTCATAGATTCACAGATTCTGTCAGCAGATAAGGACCGCCAGGCCCATCCAGTCTGCCCATTTACACTAGCTCACAAAGCGACCAATGACCCTTATTAGTCATTGATTTAACTTTTTCTTCCTACCTCTATTATTCCTTTGTTTCTGTCCCATACATATTTGAGACCCACAAAAGTATGGGCTTCCACCACCTCCTGGGGCAGGCTATTCCATGCATCTTCCACCCTTTCCACAAAGAAGAACTTCCTAATATTTCCTCTTATGCTGCCAACCTTCAATCTCATGTCATGTCCTCTTGTCCTGGCACTACTGTTGAGCTGAAATATGTTGTCCCCTTTCACCTTGTTTATGCCCTTGAGGTACTAGAATGTTTCTATCATGTCACCTCAATCCCTCCTCTCTTCCAGCATGTACAAATTTATATCCCTCACTCTCTCCTCGTAAGGCTTGTGATGTAATCCGTTCACCATTTTGGTCGCCCTCCTCTGCACCGTCTCTATTTCATCAATGTCCTTTTGAAGGTGTGAACCTCCAGAAGTGTACACAGTATTCAAGGTAAGGTCTCACCAGGATCTTGTACAGTGGAACCATTACCTCCCTCATTCTGCTTATGATTCCCCTTCCAATAAATCCCAACATCTCACTGGCCTTTCCCACTGCCTTGGCAGTCTGCCTAGCAGCTTTGAAGTCATCTGTGATTATAATCCCCAAAGTCTCTCTCCTCCTTAGTTACTGTCAGCAGCTCACCCCCCAACCTGTAGCACACTCCAGGGTTCCTGCTCCCCACATGCATGATTTTGCATTTCTTTCCATTAAACCTTAGCTGCCATGCCCTGGACCATCTCTCCAACCATTCCAGGTCTCTTCTCATCCTTTCCACCCCCTCCAGGGCATCCACCCTGTTGCAAATCTTGGTGTCATCTACAAACAGGCAAACAGACTATGTTCAAAAGTTGGGGTCAAAATATGAAAAAATGACAAAAGTTATAAACATTTGTTGCAGTTTTGCTACACTCACTCATAACTTTTGAAATTTTAAACATTTTGACCCCAGATTTTTAACATAACCTTCTTAAATAAATTAGTTAACTTACTGCTTTGTTGGTTAGCTTCAGAGACTATATATTAACTATTATCTGCCTATAGTACTTTTACTGCTGTTACTTACAATGTTTCCTACTGACTTTGTACCTTGCTGATGTCTATTATTTTATTGCAATGTTATATATAGATACATAGACAGTGTTGGCAGATAAAGGCCTATGGCCCACCCAGTCTGCCCATTTGAGCTAGTAAGTTCAGTTTATGTTTTCCAAGAAGTCTGTTGCCCCTTACCCCTGACCTCCAGAATTCCTTTATGTCTATCCCATGCATTCTTAAATCCTGTGATTGTTTTAGCCCCCACCACTTCCTCTGGCAGGGTGTTCCACTTGTCCACCACCCATTCTGTAAAGAAATTCTTCCTCATGTTTCCTCTGAATCATCCTCCCTCCAACTTCATCCCATGCCCTCTAGTTCTGGAACATCTTTTTCGCTTATATATATCCTGCCTACTGCTCATGCATTCTTGTATATAGTGTATTTGCCCGTTCAATTATGTATGACTGTACCTTCTTTGTATATTGCCCTCTCTAAAATGTATGACTGTACCTACCTTGTATATTGCCCTCTCAAAATGTATGACTGTCCTAGCTTGTACTCTCCTGGGTTGTACCTGAAAATAGGCATTTTCTTCAACAGTTTTGATTACTGTTCGGATGAACGTACTTTTACAGTTTGTTATTTTTGCTGGGTATAATTTAGCCGGTATGCAACTATTTCTGTTGGACAAGAGGGAACTACTAGTTGAGAGGTGTAATGGGAAAACCCTATGTAGGGTAAAAGTACAAATGGTATAACAAACAAAAAAAGGGAAAAACTAGAAATACGCTATCAGTGGTAAGGGTACAAAAGTATTTCTAGGTAACACAGGGAGAATAGGAATTGGGAATGCTGGGAGTGGTACACTGTAGTGGCTATGGGGTGGCAGTTTTCAGAAAGACCTTCTGGAAACCGTGGTTCTGCCCTATCTGCATCCACCTCTCTGAGTTGAGAGAGGAGGTTGCTAGCTTCCAGGCTCAGTTGGCTAGGATTTGGGGAACCTCTTCCCCTTCCCACAGGCCACCAGGTCTGCCTCATACCACAGAGGATGACAGGGATGAGGAACAGCTGGACTATGATGGGCTCTGGAAGGGTGAGGATGGTGGGTCAGAGGCACATTCCTCAACCAGTACCACTATGTTATTCCTACACCACTCTGACAGGGTAGGACTGCTGGAAGGAGACACCCATGGTAGTGACCAGGGAGGATACGGGAATCCTCTGTCATGGAGACCCCAAAGAGGATGGTAGAGAACCCTAGAGGAGGAGGAGGAAGCAATCCCTGGTGGGGGACTCAATTGTGTGGGGAATAGATTTGGGAATAGGAAGGGGGGGAGAGGGAGGATAGGTGCCTATGCAGTGCCACAACCTGGACAGATGGGAAGTGGATCTTGAGGATCACTAGGGCATCAGGACAGGAGGGAGTGATGGATGTTGTTGTTCATCCAGGGACTAATGATCTGGCTAGGGACAGGGCTGGGATAATGCAGGAGAAGTTTAGGGAGCTGGGGAGGGGTCTTAGACAGGTAATGCACTCAGTGGCTTTCGTTGACATGCTGCCTGCTTATGATATGGGTTAGGAGAGGGATCACCACACCAGGAGCTTCAACTCATGGCTGATGGAATGGTGCAGGGAGGAAGGGTTTGGCTACATTAGGGACTGGGAACATACTTGAAGGGATAAGGGCCTATATAGGGGTGATGGCTTGCATCCATCCAGGAGGGGAACCGCAGTTCTCAGTGGACAGTTTAAATGTTACTTAGATGAACATTCAAACTAGCTTAGGGGGCTGGTGGAAGAAATCAGGAAGGCAGAGACTTCCCTCCACAGGCTGAAGTAGAGAGTAGGGAGAAACTGAGGGGAGAGGAATCCTCCAGGGTGCTTATATTCACAGGCCTTCACCTTACACATCCCATGATTGTAATGGTACCACCTGCCACCCTCCCCCTCCCTTTCCCAAGTTCCCTGTTGCTGGTCCACTCTTCCCTGTTCTAAAGCCCTGTCTGGGGGACCATGTACTGTGCACAGGAAACCACTGTCTGAATGCTGTACCCCCCCCCCGGCCTCAATAGACCACAGTAGGGGATGATCTAGGGCCCCCCAAATCTTGCTGGGGTGGTTCTGTTTCCTTCTGCAAAACTCTTCATTGTATTTTAACTGTCCCCAACTCTTAGGCATATGCATCACAATGATGCAGCTATAGTAGCTCCACAAATGTATGGCTTTATGGGTACAAGTCAGTCAACAGTCCCATAGGAATAGTAAACCCACCTGCCAGTATTCCCAGTTACAGCCAATAACTACTTTCCTTTTTCATTCTACCCAGTTACACTTCTCCTTGCCTTTTTTCTGAGTCCTTTTCAACCTCTGGGTCTTTTGGCCTGTTGAGCAGTGCAAAAAATCCACATATTACGCCCCACAATCAGTTTCTGCACTTTGCCATTCAGGTATGACCCCACTGGCTCAGCAATGGTCAAGTACAACCCCTGTACCATCTGTGCCAGTTGTTGCTGCACCAGTTCCCTGCCCCGCCCCCCATGCCTCCATCTGTTTCTTCTTTTTCTTCACCATCAGGGCTAGCAACCTGTTCATTTTCTCCCCCAAAGTCAGTGGAAGAATGGGTGGGCCCACTGAATGCTGGATATTGCTAGGTTGTGGGGTGGAGGGAGAGGCAATGGTGAAATGGGTAGACCTGGCTATGGCACTGGCAGCAGGGCCACCGTGATTGGACCCAGGGAAGGCAGCATCAGATGCAGAGCCAATGGGCCTAGCAGCAACTCTGGCACCAGCAACAACACTGGCCATAAAGGCATGAGAGGGGCAGGGAGAGGGTCCAATGGGTAGGGCACAGACCCAGGCTGTAGGCCAGGGAATGATTTCAATGGGCATGGGACTAGGACCTGTTGTCCCAAATGTGAGGACAATGGGATGGGTATTTTAAATGTAATGCCAGCACTGGCTACTTACAGTTCATATGTTTCAACACTTCAGCAAAAGTATATCCACAGCCATAAATGGTAGCAAGAGCAAAAAAACTTTAGGTGCAATAATAGTGCTATTTTGATTACAAAGTGCACATTCACAGCACTCAAACAGCTTCCATATAACTTCTTCGAAACTCTAATGAAAAGTTGAATGGAATTCATTGTCAAGAATTAAATAGTACTGACAAAATACATTTAGGGGAAGAGGGATACCCTGAATCACCAGGAATTAGTAGCACACCAGAGGGCCCAAGACAAAGCCAGAGGATTAATTTTAACCAACCCCAAAAAAACGGACCGGGGGGGGGGTCAGGAAGAGGAGGTGGCAGAAATTGAGGCAGAAGGAGATGAGGATGGAATACACGAGGGAATTCGAGAACAGGATACCAGTGAATAACATTATCAACATCTCAAAATATGTCCTTTCAGATATAGAAAAAGGACTTTTGAATAAAGGACTGTCTTTCGTTCCTAAGCAAAGGTTTAATTTATTTGAAACTATCATGGACTGCCATAAACTAGCAAGAAATTTAAACCTCCATTCTTTTTTTAATAAGAGAGGGGAAAATGGAATAGACATGAACGTGGGGGGGGGTAAGTGATACTTTGCTGAATCTTGATAGTAATTCTGATTTTGCACATAAATTTAAACCCCCATCTGCTTTCTGTCCTCCCCTTACACCAATATTACATACTTTTTTGAAAAGTTGTGAACGAGATTTGTTGGATTTGGATCGAAATTTATATGACACTGGTAAATGTGAGACATATTCCAATCTAAATAGAGCAGAAAAAATAGCTCTAGATGAATTAGGGTCAAATAAAGCTATTACAATAAAATCTGCAGATAAGGGGGGATCCATTGTTATTATGGATACAGAGAAATATTCTGCTGAAGTCCTTAGACAGCTAGGAAATCAAGATTTCTATGAAAAAGTTCCAGCTGATTTAACATCTATTTATAAAATGCAAGTAGACACATTTTTGTCAGAATCAAGGGAAAAGGGATGGTTAAATAAAGACACTTTTGCTTTTTTGACAGTTGAGAATCCTGCAAGAGCCTGCTTTTGCTGCCTACCTAAGATACATAAATGTCTTATAAACCATCCGGGTCGTCCCATTGTGTCAGGAAACAATTCCCTTACAGAACCCCTGTCCCAGTATGTTGATTTTTATATTAAACCATTAGCGCAAGATATTCCATCATTTATAAATACAGGTAATATTTTATTAACATTAGAGGACACTGAAATTGAGAAGAACAGTTTGTTTGTGACACTGGCTGTGGAATCTTTATAATCAAATATACCGCATGAAGGGGGGTTGAAAGCCATGGAATACTATCTGAATAAAAGAGAAGTGAATGATCCACCTGTGGAAATGTTAACTAAATTAGCAGAATTTGTACTAAAGTGCAACACCTTCTTTTTTGAAAATGCACAATATGTACAAAGAAAAGGAACTGCCATGGGGTCGACTTTTGCTCCAAACTTTGCAAATATGTATCTGGGAAATTGGGAAGAGGAGGTCATTAGGCATGTAGAAACAAACCCTAACCTAGACAAAATTGATTTATACAGGTGCTTTATTGATGATATTTTTATCATCTGGAAAGGCACAGAAGAAGAGTTGTTTTATTTTGTTAGGTTCTTAGAAAATAGCAATAAGGACCTCCACTTCTCACTCTCTTTCAGCTCAGAACAAATCAGCTTTTTGGACCTAATAATAGGAAATGATGGTTATGGGGGGAATAAAAACAGACTTGTACAGAAAGGCAACAGATAGAAATATGTTGCTGCAAGCTAGGAGCAGTCACCCCTATCACACCATTGCTGGTATCCCCAAGGGACAATTTATTAGGACCAAAATAAATTGTAGTGATAGGGAAACCTATGAGAAAAGAGCAGAAGAATTAAAATGTAGATTACAAGAAAGAGAATACCCAGGAAAAGTGATTGCTAAGGCAAGAGAAGAGGTTGATCTATTGGAAAGATCCAAAATTATGAAGAAAAAACAAAGGAAGAGAGAGAAAGAAGATTTAAGGATCAACTTTGTAAATACATACAGTGCACAGTCAAAGGAGATAGGGGCAATTGTACAAAAACATTGACACATGATGGACCTAGATTCAGGCCTGAGGGACCTTACCAATACTAAACCATGCTTTGTACATAGAAAAGGGAAAAGTCTGAAAGATACCATAGTACATTCAGTACAACCTAAACAACAAAATAAGATGTGGTTACTAAAAAAAAACATGATGGGTGTTACAAATGTGGAAATTGTAAATTTTGTCCAGTATTGAAACAGACAAAAAATTATGATAATCCAAAAACAAAAAGGTGACCAAAATAAGAGGTTTCATTACCTGTGCCTGTGTGGAGGGGGTAGTGTATATGGCCACATGTTCCTGTGGGTGTTTTTACATTGGTAAAACAAAAAGAAAACTTAAAGAACACATAGGGGAACATTTAAGAGTAATAAATAACAGAGACCCAAGGAATGTATTATCAAATCATGTGGAAAGAGTCACCATTGTGAAGGAACATAATTGGACTTTTTTTGCGCATAGAAAAAAACAATCAAAACGCAATGGGTGGTGATTATAACAATGTTCTCTTGAAAAGGGAACAATACTGGATTTTTGCTACAGAAGCATCTGAGAAACCAGGATTAAATAAGAGAATTGATTTAAAACCATTCCTTAAGAAATAAGTACCCCCCCCTCCCAATATTTTGGCTCGAATATAGTTGCATTTTGTATGTATCAGAATTTATTTAGATTTTAATGTTGTTGAAATCAAGGAAAAAAATTGTAGTAGTTTACATTTAAGTAAACATTAACATAGCCGTTTTTCCTTTTTTACTTTCTTTTAGGTGTTTTTTGTCTAGAATCTGGCTTTGTTCGATTGTGGACCCACAAGGGAAAACAAGTATAAAAATGAGGAGGATACACATTTGTGCATATCTCAGAATGGGTAAAAGAAAAGAAACATAAGAAATATAATGACATAATTCATAATACAGTTATGAAATGCTAGTGTTCATGTGGATATAAACCTTTTAAAATATAAATGATAGATTTAATATTAGGGAAGGATATAAACCTTTTAAAATATAAATGATAGATTTAATATTAGGGAATGGTGAATCAGTTATATTTAATCATAACACATTTTTAGATTGGTACATGTAATATATGTGATGTTTGTGGAACTGTTTAGATCCTTTGTAAGAACTGCTCTCACTTTTAGAAGCACTGTCACTTTAAAGATTTTTGTATTTATTGTTGGTTGGTGTAATAGACTGCTATACTATGACTAAGCGCCAGGGGGCATGAAACGCATAAGGAAGCTCCTTGCAAGAGAGGGGGAGAAGTTATATGGAAGCTGTTTGAGTGCTGTGAATGTGCACTTTGTAATAAAAATAGCACTGTTATTGCACCTAAAGTTTTTTTGCTCTTGCTTCTGTTTATGGCTGTGGATATACTTTTGCTGAAGTGTTGAAATGTATGAACTGTAAGTAGCCAGTGCTGGCAACACTCTTCTCTGGATTTACTTGCTAATTTAACTGGGCACAGCAACCCTGGTACAGGTCCATCAACACTTTTTCAACATTTTAAATGTAATGCTCTGCATTAGGTCCTAAATTTGGTGGCAAATTAGAACCAGTTGGCTGACCCATTCTGCCGCATTTGTCCCTGCCTGTACTGGGGGGGGCAGGATACAGAGTGGCTGGTGTTCTCCAACCGCGCAGCCAGAATGAAACTTCCTTGCCTTTATTTACATATACATATGTTCGCTAAACATGTTGTCTAACCATGATTAATTTGTTTTCTCCTATAAACTAACCCCCCACTATCTTTCCTCTCCACATGACCCGCTCAGCAAACAATCAACTATCACATCCGCATGCAGCAGTCTCAATGATCTGCACCCACCAACACTGAATCCAGCATTCAAAAATCCTGTCTCTGGTTTCAGTTGTCCTCCACTCCATTATTGGTAGGAGGAACAATACACATTGAATTTACCAACTTTGCTACTGTATAAAGCAGTACAGTTGCAAATTGGGAAATGGGCCAAATGCTGCTGGAGTCCTGCACAAACACTGCCAGAAGTCTGCTCTGCTGGGCCAGCAACTCCCGTACCTTGCCTATACATGCAAGATACATGGAAGAGTGACTCTGTACCCAAACACTCGACCTCCTCATGCTAGTCAAATGCAGTGGAACAATGAGCCCAAGAACATAGCAGCAATCCCAGCACCAGATCTAGCAACTCCATTTAAGGATCCCCAACCAGGGCAAAATCCAGCCTCCTCCACAAAGACCCAAAAAAGGTAAATCTTTGCAAAGTCTTCAAAAACAATGTCACCTGCATTGGTGAGGCATCGAGAAGCAGAGTTCAGACCATGGGGGAGTGCCACATGGTGGTCAGCATTCTCCAACTGTGCATCCAGGCTGAAAACCCCCATGCTGCTGAAATCCTGCCAAATGGGCAAAGGAAAGATGCCCCCCCCGGATACCACCAAGCCTTTTTCTCTTGTGTTTTTCCTTTTCCCTGGCCACCTAGCCAGCATCCCCCCAGGCAGTCTACACGGAACTTTCTGCAGCTCCCAGCCCAGCCCGTCCACCCCCACAAACTGCCTTTGTTCCTCTTCATCTTTCCATCTCCCATTGTGCCTCTCCATTTAATATTTGATGCATGTGGAGGCTGTGGAATCAAACCCAGGACTGCTGGCAGCTCCCAGCTCAGCCTGCCCACTCCCCAAACCACCCTTTGTCCTGTCTATTTTCCTATCTCCCATTTTATTTGAATATTTAAGTTTTGATATAGGTAGCAGCTGTGGGAATCAAACCCAGGTTGACCTTTGAAACTTCTACCTACCTGAAGTTTTTATTCCACTTTCCTCTTCTGCTGGGACTGGTTCCCAGAGATTGGAGCTGGTGTCTATTTCAGGTAGGGGCAAAAGAAGGCATAGCCTTTGCTGCAACCACTTAAATAACCTAAGCCCCTCTTACAAGTAGGTGCCAGTTCCTGCCACCTGGGAAACCTACCATCCCGCTAGCTCTGCAATAATAGGCAGAAACTACCCCATCCATGCAGGTGTCATTCAGGATGTTCCTTCAGACAAACTTCACCTGCAGCTATCCATTATAAGCTCTGACATTCTCCAAGCCCACAGAAAATTCCGTCAAACCACATCTGCCACTTACAACAACAAAAGGATAATCACATCTGGAATCTTATCAATTAAATGTGACTTCAGAACTAATCCCCAGAGATTCCTCTCCCTAAAGTACTTAGGTTTCCCAAGTACTCCACTTTACACCAGATAGCCACAATATCTTGTGCCTAAACCTGAAATGAACATGAAATGATGCTACATTATACAGAATAGTTGTCACATCCACTTCAAGGCTATTTATTTAGAATTTCTTCCATACCAAAATAGCCACAGTCAGGAAGGAAATGAGTGCAATTGGTGGCCTCTTCCACTCTGTCAACAACAGCTACTCCACAAGGAGTATGTCCAGACATACCCTGCAAGTCACCTTTCACAAAACTAGCCAGGGTAGATGTACATTTGCGATTAAGTATAAAAACAGCGATACACACGGACTGTGGCTAAAAAAGGAATTTAATCATTTACAACATGAACATACGGACAGTTCCCCGGTGCTTTAAGGGTTTTAACCCTCTTCATCAGGAAGGGGGGGTGGAGTTCCATACATACATCACCACTTAAATATATGATTGAATAAATACACATAACATAGGTGACCAATCATTTAACAAAATCTCACCTTATACCAATTCTAATAACAAATTAAATATTATTTTAGAGAAGTACACCAATGTGCCATAATGTGTATAAACAAACAACATCATTTAAAAACAGGTCAAATACATTTTCAATACAGTTATCAAAAGATTGTCAAACCCTCTCAAACAATTAATGGCATTGAATAGAAAAAAGATTTTTATATATATGGAAAGTGCATTTTGTGTATGTAAAAATCTATTTCGCTGTGTAATTCATACAATTATTAAACTGTATAAAGTCAAAAGGACTAAAAACATATATCCAATATTTTATAGTGACAAAACATTCCAAATAGGACCTACACAATAGTTCTACTATTATAAATACTTGATATTGTATTTCTTTAAAAGTACTTTAAATCAAAAATGCTATTAGCATCCCCACTAGGATTAAGGAAAAGGAGGAAGGGGAGGAGGGGGAAAGGGGGGAAGAGGAGGAGAGGAGGGGAGGGAGGAAAGGAGAAAAGGGGAAAGGAGAGAAGGAGGGGAAAAATGTGGGATCTGCTAAGTCTCGTGACACTCCAACCAATAAGGTTCATTTATGTAATGTCACAATAACATTAGTTTATTAACATCAAATTGTCTTGAAATATGTATGACCTAAAGTGTGTAGCAGGAAAAATGTAAAACAGAAATAGGAATGGATATAAAAACATTAAATCCAACGGTGAAGTTTCAAAAAAGTGCCTAGAATTCATGCAGTTTGGGGTGAACATACCAAGCTTTTTGATGCAACAAGCATCATAAATATACTGTCAAATCCAAATCTTTGCTAAGACCACAAGGGTGTAAAGTTCCTAAACTGAAGATCCATTTTGATTCTTTTTTTAATAGCAGCTGTCTTCTGTCACCCTTATGCAATAGTGACTTAACATGATCAATAATCATAAATTTCAGCAATAAAAAATTGCTATTATGCTTATCAAAAAAATGTGATGCCACAGTGGACTCAAAGTTGTTATTTTTGATGTCCCTGATATGCTCTTGCATTCTTTTTTTTCACCTGTCTCACTGTTCTGCCCACATAAAGCTTTGGACATGGGCACTGTGCCACATACACAATATATTCTGTAGAACAATTCACAAAATCCAGAATATAAAGTGTGATGTCCTTAGTTGGGTGTCAGAAAACACTGCCTTGTGTGACATGTCTGCATGCCAAACAGTGTCCACAGAAGGAGGAGGGGGAAAGGGTGGAAGGTGGTTACCCTTAATGCTAGGAGCCTTGGGAGGAAAACTGCAGAGTTGCAGGTTCTCATGGCAGAGGGAGAGGTGGACATTGCAGCCATCACGGAAACATGGGCCACCCAATATAATGACTGGGACCTGTCTGTACCAGGGTACAGGTTATTTCGTAGGGACAGGGTGACTGGGAAAGGAGGGGGGGTGGCACTATATGTGAAGAAAGGACTGAAGTGTGTAAGGGAGGAAGGGGAGGAGGGTAGTACAGAGTCATTTTGGGTGCAAATCCAGGATTCCAAGAATAGGAGTCTTAGAATGGGAGTGGTGTACAGGCCACCATCTCAGATGGAGGAGTTAGACAGGGAACTAGCGGGACAGATCAGGAGGACCTGTGAGAAGGGTAGTGTGGTGATTGTGGGGGACTTCAACATGCCAGGAGTGGACTGGAGCACCCCAACAACCAGGAACAGAAGGGAGCAGGTACTGCTGGATGCCTTCCAGGACAGCTTCCTGCTGCAAATGGTCAGTGAACCAACCAGGTTAGGGAATACCCTTGACCTTGTGCTGGCAAATGGGGACTTTGTGAGAGAACTTACAGTGGAGGAACCGCTGTCAGGAGTGACCACCACTCAGTATGGCTCACATTGGATATGGGCAAGGAAGGAGTGGAATCTGGCACAAGAGTGCTGGACTTCAGGAGGGCTGACTTTGGGAGGATGGGGAAGTGGTAAAAGGGTACCTGGCCAGAATTCAATCTAGTATGGATACTAACCAGAGATGGGAGCTCATAAAGTTGGGGATAGTGGAGGCAACAAAACCTGCTGCAAAGCCCAGAGCAAGAAGGCTAGGGCTAAGAAACCGAGCTGGTTGAGCAAGGAGGTCATGGAAAAGGTAAGGAGGAAAAGAGCTGCTTTAGAAATACAAGAAAACAGGTAGGGGAGAACAGAGAGAGTACTTGACAAAATCAAGAAGGTGACAAGGGCAGTAAGGGGAGCCAAAGCATCTACGGAACTCAGGCTGGCACAAGGCATTAAGAAGGGGGAGAAGGACTCTTTAAGTACATAAGGGAGAAAAGGAGCTGTAAGGACCACATAGTAAGGATTAGGAAGAGGGGGTTGGTGGAAGCAGGGTACATATAGGCATGAAGCACTAAATGAGTACTTCTGCTCAGTATTTACTAAAGAGAAGAGGGGGGTGACACCCAAGATGGGAGAAATGGCAGACACAGGGGGGAAGTGGTGACAGATGGGGAAATCATGGAGGGCAGAGTTCGAGAGGGTTTGAAGGCACTGAGGGTGGACAAGGCACCAGGCCCAGATGGCATCCACCCCAGGGTACTGAAGGAGCTGGCAGAGGTCCTTGCAGGACCTTTGGCAGACCTATTTAATGCCTCACTACATTTGGGGTGTGTACCTCAGGACTGGAGGATGGCTCATGTGGTGCCCCTCCACAAGAGTGGCCCAAGGATGAACCGGAAACTACAGACCAGTGAGCCTCACATCCATCGTGGGTAAGCTTAATGGAGACTATCTTGAAGGAGAGGCTGGTGGCCCTTAGAGGCCAAAGGACTACAGGACAGCAGACAGCATGGCTTCACACGTGGCCGATCCTGCCAAACCAACCTGGCCGAGTTCTATGACTGGGTAACTAGGCAACTGGACAGGGGACATGCAGTGGATGTCCTGTATCTGGACTTCAGTAAGGCATTCGACCCAGTGCCACATGGAAGGCTGGGAAGGAAGTTAGTAGGCACAGGGCAGGTGCAATGCTGGTGAGATGGGTAGGAAACTGGCTGCAGGGAAGGCAACAGAGGGTGGTGGTGGGTGGGAGCTCTCACACCCAAGGGCAGTGACAGCGGTGTGTCCCACAGGCTCGATGTTGGGACCAGTGTTGTTTGGGATATTCATTGCAGACATATCATGGGACATCAAGAACAAGATCAGTCTGTTTGCTGATGATACCAAGGTTGTCGCGTGGTGGATGACCTAGGGGATGGCATGGGTTGCAGGATGATCTGGCAAAGCTTGAAACCTGGTCAGACACCTGGCAACTGGGCTTTAATGCCAAAAGTGCAAGGTGATGCATTTTGGGATGAAGAACCCAAGGAGGACTTACCAGCTAGGGGAGTGCAGCTAGCCCAGACAGAGGAGGAGAAGGATCTGGGTGTGCTCATCGCAGGGTCAATGAACAACTCGGCACAGTGTAGGAAGGCAGCTGCAAAGGCCAACAAAATGCTGGGTTGTATTGCAGGGGTATATCCTCGAGGAGGAGGAGGTGATTCTGCCACTGTATAGGTCATTAGTTAGACCACACCTGGAGTACTGCGTGCAGTTCTGGAGTCCGATTCGAAGAGGGACATTAAGTTACTTAAGGAGTGCAGCGAGGGGTGACAAAGATGATCAAGGGGCTGGGGTGGGGACTTACATGAGAGGAGGTTGAAGGAGTTGAACATGTACTCACTGGAGGAGAGGAGAGACAGGGGGACATGATTGAAACTTTAAATACATGAAAGGAATAAACAAGACAGGTACAGAGGGGCTGTTCAAAGTAAGGAAGGGGAGGGCCACCAGGGGCCATGATATGAGACTGGAGCAAGGAAGGTTGAGGAGGGAGATGAGGAGACACTTTTTTACAGAGAGGGTGGTGGCTGGGTGGAATGCGTTACCTGCAGAAGTGGTATGCAGTAGAACAGTGGACTGCTTCAAATGAGGATGGGACAGGACAAGGGGGAGGGTTAATGAAGGGGAAGAGTGGAAGGGAGGGGCAGCTGCAGAATAAGGGGTGCTAGCTGCACATTCGAGCAGACTTGATAGACCTCTAGGCCTTTATCTGCTGGCAAATTTCGTATGTACATTGAAAACATCCCAGTGGTTTTTCAGGGAGCCAGGACAGAGCACGGTCTCTATTAGGCACATAGTGACTTCAGGAAATCATGTCTCTAATGTTTTTTGCTCTACTAAATGTTATTCTAGGGACATCAAAAAACAAATTTGGAACATTACAATGTTCCAACATTTCCAATTGTTCAACAATATGTATTTAACTCAAAATGCAATACTATTATATTCTAACACAAAGGTCACCCTGTCAGAAGCTGCTCCTTGTTTGTTTTTCGGAATCAAAAGTGCTTGTCTGTCTTGTGACTTAGTTCTCTCTTTTGCCTCATTAAGTTCAATAACATTGTAGCCCCTATCTTTAAATCTATTCAGCATCTCATTTGATCGAGACTCAAAAGTTTCCTCTGACAAGCAATTTCTTCTTAAATGAAGAAACTGGCCATATGGGATGCAGGAAATCAATTTTGGTGGATGCGCACTGTTAGCATTAAGAAGAGAAATACCCGCTGTCTCTTTCCTGAAACAGATTGTTTCAATCTTGATCCCTTCATGTACACTCAGGGACAAATCAAGAAACTCAATTTTTTCTTTACTTATATGATATGTAAATTTTAAATTCATATCATTATTATTCAAATGCTTGACAAAACATTCTGCCTCTTGTTCTGTTCCTGACCAGATTATCAATAGGTCATCAATAAACTGACTCCAAAAGGCAATTTTATTACCATACTCATTTTCTGAACAAAAAATATGTATTTCCTCCCACCACCCTAGATGTATATTTGCTATCCAAGCCATACGGTGGTTTAATGATCTCCCTGAATCCCTAGTGGACCTCAACAAAATCACACCTTTTCAGAATTCCATAAGAAAGGAACTTGATTTGCAATCTACTTGCCACTGTTTTATATGACCAAATACTTATCTGTATAATGTTGTGGCTTGGCTGCCATCTGCTTGAACCCTACACTACTACACCTTGTTTGCAACCCTAATGTCTGTTCTTGACCTGGCTCCTCTTGAGCTGGTGAAATCTTATACATAGGCAGATTTAGATGGGGGGCTAAGGGTGCTATAGCTCCCCCATCAAGGAGCTCCTCTATTAGTAACACACTGTGATACGTTCTTAATCAGTATGCACTAATGCCTCATGAAAGCTGCCTGAGCCACATGTGTCTCATCTGTCCTCCAGCACAGCTTGGCAGAAGACACCAGGAAAAAGGACTGCTGTGTGCCTGAACTTCTCTGCTGGGACTAAAGTAGAAGAACTTTTGTATTTGACTTTTAATTTAGGGTAAAAAAACTAACATACAAAAAAAAAGTGTGTGTTTGGGTTAACTGAACTGAATGGGTATCTGAAGAGTTATCTAGGTGTAAATCTCAGGTGACTGAAAGGACTTAACTGCTGCGAGGTTTAAATTACTTGTAGAAAGATCTGGTAAGTAGGGGGAGTGGCTTAGCTAGAAGGAAGCTACATTTAAAGACTGCCTTAGAAAGTTTCTGCTAATAGCTTGGCAGAAGACACCAGGAGAAAGGACTGCTGTGCTACTGAACTTCTCTGTTGGGACTATATTGCCCTTCTTCCCTTCCCCCACCCAAAGCTAGTTCTATTTTTATAGGCACAGAATTTGACTGACAACAGGAACTTCCTGTTTAGGGGCAGGAAGTGAGTGATCACAGAACCACCAAGGACCCACCATCCTAGAAGGGCAAGAGTAGCTCTCCGGCCCCCTCTAGCTGCTGGAGGTCTGCCTCTGAGCAAGTAAGTGGTCTACTGTGAAATATAGGATATTCTTGTCTCAGAACAGGACAATCAGGAGCTTAAAGGGCACACAGGCAGAAAGTAAGGAGAGAGAGAAAAAACAGAGGAAAGAGTAAGGATTGCAAACAGTTAAGGGCCAGAAATAAGACATGATTGGAGTGGTGCAGTGCAGTGGCTGTGGAGCAGCAGTCTTCCGGGAGATGTTCTGGAGGATGCAGTGTTGTCCCATCTGCAGGCACCTCTCTGGGCTGAGGGAGGAGGTTGCTCATCTCCAGGCTGACTTGGCCAGGATTTGTGGGACCTCCTCTTCCATCCAGGGACCACCAGTGCCACTGCCGTTGCCTCAGAGGTTGCCAAGAAAGAGGAGCGGTTGGACCACAGTGGGCTCAGGGAGGGTGAGGGTGGTGGAACAGAGGCACATCCTCCCATTGTACCTCCCACAATTCCTATGCCATTCTGGCAAAGTGTGGTTCCCACGGAGGCACCCACAGTGCAGACCAAGGAGGATGCTGGGAACCTCCACAAAGGAGACCCACAGGAGGGTGGCAGGGGACCCTGCAGGGGAAGGAAACAACTCCTGGTGGGGGACTCCATTGTTAGGAAGGTAGAACTGGGGGAGGAAGGGGAGGTAAGGTGCCTGCCTGGCCATGGCTTGCAGGGACAGGAAGCGAATCCTCAGGATTGCCAGAGCAGCTGCACAGGAGGAGCTGGATGTCATTGTCCACCTAGGGACAAATGACCTGGCTAAGAAAGGGATTAGAGAAGTGCAGGAAGAGTTTAGTGAATTGGGATGGGGCCTTTAGTCAAGTAGCAGCGACGGTAACCTTCCCGGAGGTGCTACCCATCTATGGCATAGGAGAGGCTAGGATGTTCCGCACCATGGGATTCAATCAGTGGTTGAAAACTGGTGTGGAGCTCAGGGATTTGGCTTCATTGGGGACTGGGGTCCACCTGGAGTGATGCAAGCTCATACTGGCATGATGGGCTGCATCTGTCCGGGGAGGAACCAGGATCCTAGGTGATAGGTTTAAATGCTTCATTGGCAAGCTTTTAAACTAGCCAAGGGGAGGCACAGGAAAGGAGCAGGAAAATCCTAGCCCCCCAAATAATCACGGGTAGTAAGGCAAACACCAACATAGAGGTGTTGATAGGAGAAGGGCAGGGTAAATGAAGAAAGTGACAAAGGCAAGAAGGACAGGATGGGGCAAAAGGAGTAAGGCAATCAGAAATGGAGGGTAATGAGTACCAATGCCCGTAGTCTGAGCAACAAGCTCCCTGAGCTGATGGCCTTAATGGAAGAGGGATGCCTGGATATCATAGCAGTCACAGAAACATGGTACACAGAGAACCATGACTGGGATGTTAACATACCAGGGTACATAACCTACAGGAGAGACAGGCAGGGGAGAAGAGGGGGAGGAGTAGCTCTCTATGTAAAGGAAGGGATAAAAGCAACTGAACAAAAGAGTAAACAGGGAGGAGAGGAGGCACTGTGGGTCACCTTGGAGACTGGAAAGGGCACCACAATCTGCACAGGGGTTGTGTACAGACCCCCATGTCAGGGGGAAGGAATGGACAAGGATATGATAGAAGGCATTCTTAGAATAGCAGAGAAAGGGGAGATATTGTTGATGGGAGACCTGAATATGCCAGATGTTAACTGAAGCACATTTGCTGCAGCCACATCCAAGAGCAGGGCCATTCTTGATGCCCTACAGGTGGCAGGCATTAGACAGCCAGTTTCAGAACCCACTCGTGAGGGAGCAATCTTAGACCTCATACTCTCAAACGGGGGCAGTGAGAGGATCTCAGATCTAGAAGTGGGTTGCCATCTGGGGACAAGTGACCATCAAACAGTGTGGTTCACGTTAAACTCAGCTACAGAGTCAGGCCATACAAAAGTGAGGGTACTGGACTTTAGGAGGGCTGACTTTGGCAAGATGGAGAGTGCCTCAGAAAAGCACTAGCAAACAGGCTAGAAGGAGGTGTGGAACAACAATGGGAATTATCAAAACTGCCATCACAGAGGCAACAAGCCTTTGTGTGAAGCAAATAAACAAATCAAAATAAAAGAAAAAGCCACTATGGTTCTCAAAAGAGGTGGCTGTGAAAGTCAGAAGAAAAAGATAGCATTCTGGAAGTATAAGGAAACACAGAAGGAGCAGGACAGAGAGCTGTACCAGTTAAGGCAGAAGGAAGCAGGGAGGGAAGTCAGAATAGCAAAGGCCCAAACTGAGGAAAAGATAGCCAACTCAGTTAAGAAGGGGGATAAAACCTTTTATAGGTACATCAGCGAGCGTAGAAAGACAAAGGGAGGGTAGTGAGGCTGAATAGAATGAACAGTGGGTGGGCAGAGGGGACAGTGAAAAGCAGGAATACTGAACGAATATTTCTGCTCAGTATTCACAAAAGAGGAGGGGAAGTGCCTAATCCAATTAACAGAAGCACTCTTGATAGGGGGGTCGATCCCAGTCCTTTCACAGAAGAAAGGGTTCTGCAAGAACTCCTAAAACTGAAGGTGGACAAAGCAATGGGTCCTGATGGAATTCACCCCAGAATTCTAAAAGAATTAAGGGAAGAACTAGTGAAACCACTGGCTACTCTTTTTAATAAATCATGGGAGGATGGTGTGGTACCTGAGGACTGGAGGAAGGCGGATGTGATTCCCCTTCACAAAAGTGGGTCCAAGACAGAGGCAGGAAACTACAGACCTGTCAGTCTGACCTCTGTGGTAGGGAAAGTGATGGAGTCACTTCTGAAGGAAAGAATAGTCGAGTACCTAGAGGCCAGTGGAGCACAAGACCCAAGGCAGCATGGGTTCACAGCGGAAGGTCATGTCAGACGAATCTAATAGATTTATTTGACTGGGTGACCAAAGTAGTAGACCAGGGAGGGGCTGTGGACATGGCCTACCTAGACTTTAGCAAGGCATTTGACACAGTCCTACACAAAAGATTAATAGTCAAATTAACCAGCCTGGAGTGGGACCCAGGGTGGTAGCCTGGGTAAAACATTGGCTGGACAACACGACACAGAAGGTAATTGTAAATGGAGTCCATTCTGAAGAAAGGGGGGTTACTAGTGGGGTACCACAGGGTTCAGTATTGGGTCCAGTCCTTTTTAATGTCTTCATCAGTGACATTGCAGAGGGACTGGAAGGAAAAGTATGCCTTTTTGCAGATGACACAAAAATCTGCAACAGGGTTGATACACAAGGAGCCATGGAAAGGATGAAAAGGGTCTTGGCAAGGTTGGAGGAATGGTCAGAAGTATGGCTGCTAGGATTCAATGCAAAGAAGTGCAAAATAATGCACCTGGGAAACAAGAACCCGGGGAAGAATACACAATGGGTGGGGAGGTAGTAACAACAACAACAAAAAAGGAAAGGGACATGCGGGTAATCATATCAGATGACCTTAAGGTTAGCAAGCAATGTGAGAAGGCAGTAGGGAGGGCTGGGGGTACACTGGGATGTATAGGAAGAGGCACCAGCAGCAGAAAACAGGAAGTTGTTATCCCTCTGTACAGACAGTTGGTGAGACCCCATCTGGAGTACTGTGTCCAGTTCTGGAGACCCCATCTCTGCAAGGACATAGACAGGATAGAGGCAGTCCAGAGGAGGGCAACTAAAATGGTGCAGGGTCTGCAAGAGAAGCCGTACAAGGAGAGACTAAAGGAGCTTAATATGTATACCCTTGAGGAAAGAAGGGGGGCATGATAGAAACTTTTAAGTACCTCAGTGGAATCAACAAAGTCCAAGAGGGTAGCATTTTTCAGAAAAAGAGACTTGCAAGAACAAGGGGACACAATTTGAAGATAGAAGGAGGGCGGTTCAGGGGCAATGTGAGGAAGTATTATTTCACAGAGAGGGTAGATGATGCATGGAACAGCCTTCCTGAGGAGGTTGTGGGGTCTAAAACTTTGGGTCGAATTCAAGAATGCATGGGACAGACATAAGGCAATTCTTGTGGGGGGTAGGAAGAAATAGGCTGTTGGTTAACTAGGATCTGCGGCCTATCCTGTAGGTAGGGAAATGGGCAGACTAGATGGACCTAGCGGTGCTTATCTGCTGTCAAAGTCTATGTTTCTATGTTTCTAGAGCTGGCCTTAGCTAGGTGCAAACTGTGCCCCTGCACCTTGGGGGCCCATGCTTTTCTCTTGAGGAAAAAAAATATAATTTAAAATGTTTAAAAATGCCTAAATGTTGTTAGAGATGAAAATGTTTACCAGCAAATGAAAGTGAAAGACTACTGGCTCTGTTACGGTTACAAAAGGTGGGGCAGCTTTGCTGCAGTGGGAAAGACTAGGTTAAGTAAGTGTTAATGGTGTTAATGGCCATGCTTTACACCTTGACTTTGACCTTGAAGGGTTGACTACTTTCACAAACAAAGGGCTATTGACAAGAGAACTTGCTTGCAGCCTGGAAATGTAGGTGAAACAATGAATGATATGACAAAATATGTTTCAAAAGTATGTGAGCACTCAAAATAGCTCAAAAACCTGACCTGCACAGAGCAAAACCAGATTTCCTGACAGGAACCCTGAAAACTTGATCACCAGACAAAAAAAAAACTGACAGGTGACAACCTTACTGGGGTCCCATGATAATCCTCTCTATTCTCTCTCACTCACACCTCCATAAAATGGAAGCTGTTTAACTAGTTTGCAAATCAGAGTATCTGAAGTGTGCGTGTCCAGCAATGATATCCCTGTCCTTACAGAAATGAATACGGCAGCAGTACCATACTTACTTAAGTTCTTGCTCCAGGCTCAGTCAGATTCATTTCCAGTGTTGGTCAAATAATGCAATGCAGTCAATGGCACGAATTAAAACATGCTGGTTAAACTAGTAGACCTGGTGCTGCTTTAGTAATTCAGGACAAGAGGATTAGTTAGGTGTAAATGTTGGATGCGGGGGGGCCCACAGGGAATGGAGTGGTGGGGGAGCTGCACAGGGGCTCAGAATGGTTAATGCCAGCCCTGTCCTCCAGTGTCCTGGTAGTGCAGTAAACAACCACCCCCACCTGCGCTACATAGTTGATCCCCCCCCCAGAAATTCCGGTCTCCAGCATGAATTTCTTACTAACGTTTATCCTGCGCCATGTGGTCTGGTCCCAGCACTGTGGAAGCAGCTGGTCTTGCCTTGGTGAGCCTGAGCATTCGTTCTCCACTTTTGCAGGCTTGGTGCAACTCCTTTGTTCATGTGCAGAGTGGGGTACAGCTGCAGCAAAGTGGAATGGACCTTAACAATACAGATCTCAACCAGGTCGCCTGGTGCTCACTGCTCTTGATTTGCTGTTGCATCCAGTAGTGGATGTGGCTAGTAAGGGGCATCTTCTTTAAATGTCTGGGCTGCTGAAACAAGAGTGAGCTGTAATTCATTAACTCAGAAGATTAATGTTGGAGCAAGAGAGGAGTGAGTGTACTGCTGAGGAGGAGGCAGAGACAGAGTGGAGCCCACAGGTGAAAAGCAAAGCCTAAGGCTTCAGGCGGCAGCAGTCCAGTAACGCAGGGTAGGTGTGACCTGGGTAAATTGGAAAAGGAGTTGGAGTGAGGTTCGGGTAGCTGAAGCAAGCTGTAGCTGAGAGCTCTGCTCATTAGGAGTCATGGGGTCAGTGTGCGTGTGCTGTCTAGAAAGAGAACCTTTGGCGGCCAGGTGTCCGGAGACAGTACTCAACTAGGGGCACATTGACTTCAGCCTGCTGAAAATGGAATAGGTCTTCATTTAATCAGGTACTTCTTGCTTTAAAAAAAAAGACTTTCACAGTCATAAACTATGGTAGGTGGGGGGGGCAGCTGCTGGGATGGGACAGGACATTAGTGTTCCCTCAAACGGAGTGTGTAATAAATGCAATACTAGTATTATTAATTTTTAGTATGGGGAGCTTAAATTCATGACATTAAAACTGTTTAAGGTCACTGCTAGTTTTGTCCTATATGGCAAACTGATTCTAGTGTGGATATGCAGGAGAGGGAGCTGATGAGTAGTGCCCCCCTGGAATGGATATCATTAACTGCAGGTACTGTGGAACAATTTTCAGAAGGACAGTCTTACAGGATTTAGGACACTGTCCTACATACTGGGCCATTGGAGATCTTAGGGCTCAGCTCCGGGCAGCATGGGCAGAGATTGCACACCTCAAATTTCATATTCAAGAGGGAATACATTATAAGAACCACCCGCCATTTCCCCAGCATCCAACAGGAAAACCTCGACCGCAGAGGGTAGTTGGACCAGGAGGTTGGCAGGTGGTTAGGAGGGGCAAATCGGGTGCCCCATCACTCTCTGCTGTCCAACATATTACCTCCAAAAACCATATAAACACTACAAACAGGTATCTGCCTCTATCTCTGAAACCAAACAAAGAGGCAGAAGACACTGCAGTGCAGGACACTGAGGCACAGGAGCTAGCACAACAGAACTCACCCAAATCAGGAACCAAAACAAAAAAAGCAAAAAGGAAATCAAAAAAACTTCTGATCATAGGAGACTCCATGATTCGGGGAGTTGATACCCATCTCCAGCCAGGGGTAATGGTCAGATGTCTCCCAGGCACATCAGCATGGAGACACTGACCACATTGCTAAATTGTTCACAAAGCAGGAGAAAACATTGATGTCCTAGTACACATAGGAACTATCGATCCCGCCAGCCGCCAGTTGTGGAGACCAAGGAACACCTGACCAGGCTGGGTGACAAACTATCATTCATTTCATCTGGCATCTCCTTCTCTGAGATCCTGCCAGTCTGGGAGAGGAGCAGATGGGACGGAAGTTCAGAGAAGGGGCGATAGGGGAGCTAAACATGTGGCTCAAGGGCTGGTGCCAGGAAAAAGGACACAGATTTGTAGGGAACTGGCAACAGTTCTGGAAGCGAAAGTTCTTTAAATTTGATGGACTGCATCTGACTAAGGAGGGAGTCAGTGCATTGGGGCAGAAGTTTGATGTCTTTGCAGAATATTTAAACTAGCAAATGGGGAGAGGGGTGCAGCACCCCATACGTCGAATGGGAAGAACACTCCTCTCCCCTCAGCTAGTGGTCAAACAGGGATTCAGCATGTTTGCAGTTCATTTGCATCACCAGGTAAGAAAAAAGGTTTGTCTCCCCATACGACGCACAGGGGTAATGCCAAACCTCACCCAACAACTAACACACCGAAATCTGCCCAGTGGAAAATCATGTACACAAATGCTCACAGCCTGGGAAATAAAATCCCAGACCTGCAGGCAATAATGTCACAGGCTAAACTGGATATAGTAGCAATTAGTGAGATGTGGTTTACCAGTAACCACACTTGGGAGACTTCAATACCTGGCTATGTATTGTTCAGAAGAGACCGAGGTGCAAAAAGGGGGGGAGGAGGGCCTTTATGTCAATGAAAATATCAAAGCTACAGAAATTCAGAATACACAAAGGAGCCAGAAGAACTGTGGATCACCCTGAAACAGGAAATGGGACAGCCATAAGAACTGGGGTTGTCTACAGTCCCCAGACCAGGGGAGGACATAGACACATTACTGTTAGAAGATATACAAAACATGACAGCTAAAGGGAGGTTCTGATAATGGGAGACTTCAACATGCGGATACAGATTGGTCAATACCAGCAGGAACATCTGCCAGAACTAGACACATAGTGGATTCCCTGCAGGGGGAGGGCCTCAAACAACTGGTACAACAACCCACAAGAGACAGGGCTATCCTAGATCTAGTACTGACTAACAGGGAAGGGATCACAGATCTCCAGGTAGAAGGTCACCTGGGGCCAGTGACCATCACATGGTATGGTTCAATTTGGCTACTACATCTAAATCATCCCATTCCAAGGCAAAAATATGGGACTTCAGAGGAGCTGACTTTGATAAGATGGCCAACAGAGTTAAGCTAGCCCTGGCAAAAAGAAACACAGGTGAAGGGCTACAGGCAAAGTGGGCAAGCATTAAGGATGCAATACTTGAAGCAACATCCCATTGTGTTAGACAGAAGAGGAAGTGCAAAAGAAGAAGGAAATCACTTTGGTTCTCAAATACAGTAGCAGAAAAGCTCAGAGCCAAAAGGCTGGCCTTCAGGAAATATAAGGGAACACAGCGGTATGAAGATAGGGATACCAAACTGCCCTAAGGGAAGCAGGGAAGGCAGTAAGGCAGGCAAAGTCCCAAACTGAGGAAACACTAGCACGAACAGTAAAAGAAGGTGACAAGACTTTCTATAGATACATTAGTGAAAGGAGAAAGTCCAGAGGGGGTATTGCTAAGCTTAATGGAGAAAAGGGAGCATGTGAGGAGGAGGACCATGTAAAAGCATCTATCCTAAATAGATACTTTTGCTCAGTATTTACTGAAGAGAAGGTAGGGGCACAGCCTCAGCACCATGGACACAGGGGGAGGGAGGTGAGCACTACTCCCTTCACAAAAGAAAGGGTCCTACAAGAGCTTGCTAAGCTCAGGGTGGATAAGGCAATGGGACCTGATGGCATACATCCCAGGGTACTTAAGGAGCTAAAGGTGGAACTAGCAGAGTCATTAGCAGAACTATTTATTGAGTCTCTGAGCACAGGAGAGGTCCAGAAGACTGGAGAAGGGCTCATGTCATCCCACTCCACAAGAGTGGTAGCAGGGAGGAGGCAGGGAACTACAGACCAGTCAGTCTTACCTCAGTAGTGGGCAAGATTATGGAGGCACTCCTTAAGGAAAGGATAGTGCAACACCTGGAATCCATAGGGGCACAGGATCCAAGACAGCATGGGTTTACAAAAGGAAGGTCCTGTCAAACTAATCTCATAGATTTCTTTGACTGGGTAACCAGAGTGGTGGACCAAGGGGGAGCAGTTGATGTCACTACCTTGACTTCAGCAAAGCTTTGACACTGTTCCACATAGAAGATTGATAAATAAGCTGGGTAGGCTCGGGGTGGGTCAGAAGTTGGTCAACTGGGTGGCAAACTGGTTGACAGGCAGAAAACAGAGAGTGGTGGTAAATGGTATACAGTCAGAAGAGATGCAAGTCACAAGTGGGGTACCTCAGGGATCAGTCCTGGGGCCAGTCTCTTCAACATCTTCATTAGTGACCTTGCAGATGGACTAGAGGGTAAGGCTTGTCTGTTTGCAGATGACACCAAGATCTGCAACAGAGTAGATGATCCAGATGGGGTGGGCAGAATGAGAAGAGATCTGGATAAACTAGCAAAATGGTCAGAAGAGTGGCAACTGGGATTTAATGCAAAGAAGTGCAAGATCATGCACATAGGGAAGAGAAACCCTGAAGCCACCTATGGGCTGGGAGGGAAGTTGCTAGCAGTCATGAAGGAAGAAAGAAACTTGGGCATCATCATCACTGATGACCTGAAATCATCAAAGCAGACCTCTAAAGCAGTAGGTAAGACTAGGGGGGTGTTAGGGTGTATTAGTAGGGGTATCACAAGTCGTAAGAGGGAGGTAATAATCCCTCTTTACAAGACACTGGTTAGGCCCCATCTAGAGTACTGCGTGCAGTATTGGAGGCCACACCTTCACAAGGACATTAACCAAATTGAGGCAGTCTAGAGAAAGGCAACCAAAATGGTGCAAGGACTGCATCAGAAGACATATGAGGACAGAATAACAGAGCTCAATATGTATACCCTTGAGCAAAGGAGGGAGAGAGGTGATATGATCGAGGCATTCAAACACCTTAAGGGCATTAACAAGGTGAAAGAGTTTAACATGTTTAAATATAAGAAAAATCGCAGGACAAGAGGACACAGCATGAGATTAGAGGGGGGCCAATTAAGGGGGAATGTGAGGAAATTATTTTTCACAGAAAGGGTGGTGGATGCATGGAATGGCCTACCTCAAGAAGTGGTGGCTATGAATACAGTGCAGGGCTTCAAACAGGCATGGGATAGGCATAAGGGAGCAATATAAATGAGCATGAATAGATAGGCCACTGATAGAGCAAAGGCCGATGGCACATTTATAAGGTAGAAAAAGAAATGGGCAGACTGGATGGGCCATGCGGTCCTTATCTGCCGTCAACTTCTATGTTTCTATGTTTCTATGTAACATGCTAGAAATGGTACAAACTAATGCTGGGGCAGGTATGATCACAGCGACAACATGAAGACAGGAGAGGCAGAAACTGGTATGAGACCTTTGAACTGAGCTAAAAACTTCAGCATGTACTGTATGTCTAATCAGTGTGATTTTTTCAGTCATGGTAGTACAGTGTGAATGAGCACAGAGGGAATTAATAGACATAGGGATTTTGAAGGTGTTCTGCTGTATATTATGGCATGTGTAGGAGTTTCTGCATGCTTGGAGAGCAAAATTGGCAACATAAGTCATAAGACCTTGTTTGGCACATTTGACACAGGCAGTTACAAAACCAGGAAAAAAGTGATAGAATCAAATATTTAGTTTCTATAGTTCTATGTGTTTAATGGGGAGGGGTGCAAGTTGTGATGCACCCAAGCAAGTGCTGTTACTAATAAAAAAAATGCATTTTTATTTTTGTTTAAAAACTGTTTTCCTGTCTGCTTACTGACTTCTTGGGCCTACCATAAAAATGAGATGCCTTATACCATGGGGTTATCCCAGTAAAGGACATTTTAAAACAATAAAAATATTTTATTTAAAAAATGTATTTTCTTTGGAATAAATTGTTCTATAGAATAAAATATGTTTTGCAAAAATAGCAAGCATACTTGACATGATATTTTCAGAAACTAGATAGCAAAGTGACTTTATTCCCATATTTCTATACTTGTATTTATTTTTTTTACTGAGATAAGGTTGGGGGATACGTAAATCTATACTGCAGGACAAACTGCAATGGGTTGGCTTTATGGTAATGTTATAATGTGCCTGAGTGAGTGACATTTGTGAACTTGTTTACTTGGATTGTCATTTAATTTGTCTGCAATTTGTCTTTATCACTAAGTCTCTTTCAATTTTTCTTATTTTTATGTGCTTAGGATGTGCTGCTGCCCAACTGCAGTCTTTTGGTATTTTGTTTTTGGGGTGGGAGGGTATTTTGGGCAACATACTGTCATGTGGACTGTGGAGACTCTGGGGATGGTGCTAGGGTGCAACTAACAAAGCAAGGGGAGGAAGGAAGGAAATCAGTATAAATTGCATTAGAAATCCCCTCCAAAATGCACCGGAATGCACCAAGATGTAAAAGAATTTCTCGGGGCCTAGGCGGCCCGCCAGACCCCCAGCCTGTTATTTTAATTTTTTATCTGACTTGAGCACCCCCATCTATAGGACTCCTGGATCCACCCCTGTCTTATAGTATATACTGTAGCTATCCTAAGTTATCTATTTGCTACTGATGTGGCTCCTGTGTATCACTGTTGTGTATACCTGTTTGTTACTGACATGGAACCTTTGGAAAAGAGCACTTGTGCTCAAAGATGTTATCCGAATTTCAAATAAATAAATAGTTACAGTAGCAGAGTATTTACAAATTGGTATTAAATTACAGTGCAACAGTGTACATATTTGGGGGGAACTTTGTGTGTGGGTAGCAGATATTTGAAATTACTGCTATTTCTAGTCATATCACTATTTTAAATGGCAAAAACTAGAAAATCCTCTCAAGCACAAAGCCCTTCTCTTTATTCTACCAAGTTCTCCTCTAACAGACAGGCACTGTGGGATACTGGTGGTCACTACATCCACCCACACCAGAGAACAACATTTACAGCTCTTGTGAGGGCTGGTAGTGATTACCTCAGCAAAACCAGGACTAGGTGCATTGAGTAGTGCATTTTTTTCAATCACTGTAATTGTTTATTTGATGTATCTGCATACTCATGAAAATCGGAAGTTGTGCGACAGGCACTTCCGGTTCCATGAGTATAAAATAATCCACTTGAGCAAGCTTCAGCGAGCACTGAGCAGAGTGTCTACCAGTGTCAGCCAAAGGAAGCCAGGAGACCAGAAACTCTACAGGCAACATTTGACATAACATATGGCAAGTACATCTCTTGGTTATTAATTTAGAATTGGTTCAAACAGTACAGTAGCAATGGAAATAAATTACAGATGCATTACGCTCCCCAATGAGGTAATAGCATTTCAGTGTGTCATTTGTATGAAGTTTGATCTGGACCTGAAAACTGACTTCTACATCTATTCATGCAAAGAATGTGAAATGATAAAGGAACTGAAGCATATGGTATCAACACTTGAACAACAAATAAATTATAAATGTATAACTGAGATCCTTTCACAGCTGAACACAAGCAGCGCATCCACACAAACTCTCAAACCCAAACCCAGATTTCATCTGTCAAAGGGATGACCAGATTAATACTGCCCAGATGAGTGAGACTACAAATAGAAAAACAAAGGCTGAGAGAGGGTGAAGATGAGTTATTAGATGATTATCAATAAGTGTACAGCCCCTGGTATCACATCTAAGATTGCCTTGGTTTCATGGTAAGCTAAGATAGTTGAAAACCAGGGGGCAGAGGTTGGAGAAGCATTGGAGAAAGACCAGGGCCCAGGAGGACAAACTTGTTCTGATAACTCATTAGAATGAGTATGAGAGTGCAATCACTTGAAAAAAGGCAGTTTTTATATCCAGGGCGATTGCAGCTGTGAAGAATCAACTGGCTCAGCCCTTCCGGGTTGTGGATAGGCTTTTACAGCCAGCCTGTCTTGAACCCATTAGGGCTTTTTCAGAGTAAACGTGTGAGGAATTCTCTCAGTTCTTCTCAGATAGGATGTCTTCCATTAGGGCCAGGATTTCTCCAGTTTGAGTGACTCGATCTGATGGGGTCGGGCCCTGTGGTGACTTTCGCAGTCAGCCTTGCTGGGGAGAGTTCTGACCAATAACTACAGATGAAGTATTTGGAGTGATCTTGGGACTGAGACCAATCTTCTGCAACCTGAACTCAGGCCCGATGTGATCACTAGTTGGCTGTGTTGAGGTACTGGGTCTGGTTTTTGACAAGATTGTCAGGTGTTCCTTAGCAACGGGGGTTTTCCCAGAGTCTCTTAAAGAGGATCTGGTGAAGCCCCTGTTGAAGAAGCCATCATTAGACCCAGACATCTCTTTTGAATTACTGACCAGTATAGAATCTCCCCTTTTTGTGGAAGAATATAGATATGGTGGTTGTGGAACAGTCTGAGACTCACCTCATGACCTTCCAAATTTATGAGCATCTCCCTTCCAGATTTAGGGCTATGCACAGCACTGAGACTGCACTAGTATGTGTGCTGAATGACCTGCTCAGAGCACGAGATAGGGGAGCATGATCTATTCTTGTCTTCCTTGATCTCTCATCAGTATTTGACACTGTGGATCATGGGTTGTTGTTGAACAGGCTGAGGGAGTATGTTGGACTCACTGACAAGGTCATCAGCTAGTTTCAGTCCTTTCTCCAGGGCTGGACCCAGAAGGTGGTGTTGGGGAATTATTCCTCAAGCCCAAAGGTCCTGTCCTCTGGAGTATCCCAAGGTTCTGTCCTCTCTCCCATGTTATTCACAGTGTATATGCTGCCTCCTGGGGAGATCATAAGGCAATTTTGGCTTGGGTTTCATTGCAATGCCAATGATATCCAGCTCTGTCTTTTGCACCAAGAAGAACAGATGCGGTTGGTATGTTGAATGAGTGCTTGGCTGAGATCTGAGATCCAGGCTTGGATGTCATCAAACTGGTTGGGCCTCAACCCTGGGAAGACTGAAGTGTTGGTGGTTGAGCCTGGTCAAAGGGGGGATTAGAGGCATCTGGTGAGGACTTGGGGCTGTATATTGTCATATCCAAACTGGAGGCCTCTAACAAGGTGAGAAAATTGTGTGTCCTTCTGGACAGTGAGATGACATTGGATGGCCAAGTGTCAGCAGTAATCTGAAATGGATTTTACCATCTATGTAGTATCACCCAAATAAAATCCCTTGTCCCTCCTGATGATCTGGCCACACTGATATATGTGTTTGTCAACTTGAGGCTTGACTACTATAGCGTGCTCTACCTTGGAATTCAAGGAGGTGCACTGTGGTGCCTGCAGCTGCTGCAGAATGCTGCAGTGTGGCTATTGATGGGTCTTTCGAGAGCAGGTCACATTATGCCAGTGCTGCGTGAGCTGTACTGGCTTCCAGTGCAGTGGTGCATCTCCTTCAAAATAGGTCTGTTGACCTAAAAGGCCCTGCATGAACTGAGTCCAGGTTACCTGGAGGAGCTCCTGCATACCTACAACAGTAGTGGCTCTCTCTCTGGCCAGCAGGTGTGGGCCTTTTAGAGGTGCCCAGAGCTAGATTTAAATTATCAGGGAATTGGTCTTTTTAAGTGGCAACACCTATCCTCTGAAATTCACTGCATTGGTACCTGAGGGAGGCCCCCTCTGTAGCTATTTTTAAAAGGCAACTGAAAACATTTTTGTTTCAACAAGCCTTTGGGGAGTTTTAGATTGTTATGAGTCCACTGTAGAGTACAGTAGAATATAAAAGATTTAGATTATGTATTATCTATTATATTTATATTTGTTATGATTGCTTTCGGTAGGATATTATTATTGTTGTTTATGATGTGATAAATAAGGGTGCCATGAGACTCTGGGAAGGGTGCCGTAAAGAAATAAACTCTACTATTACTACTACTACTTCTACTACTACTACTACTAGTACTGCTGTTGCTACTACTACTACAGTGAACATTTTGGGACATTTTTTGTGCAGGAGACCCGCTCCTTCAAATGGCTGCCACAACACAGCCAGCCAAGCCATTGGAGGGTTTCTGTGCCCTCCCGCTCGCCCCCCACCCACTCATCTATTGAAGATGTTCTTCTTGTGACCGACACCAGAACTGGACAAATCAGAATGCTGAACCTGAATGACGTCTGTCTGTTGGTGGGGTCTGTGAAAATGTGAGTGAGTGAGTGCTGCTTGTTGCCATGTGCACTGATGCACCATGTGCTATTTCTTTGCCATACAAGTCCTGTTGTGGAACCACGTGCTGTTTCTTTGCCATGTTAGTTCTACTGTGAAACAAGCATTATTTAGGTTCTGGGGTATTGTTCAATCCACAGTTGAAATCTGGGCATGCTTACCTAGTGTTGAAATGTGTATTTAAGATAGATCATTCCCAACTTCAGAAGTTCTGGAGAACTAGCATTATTTAGGTACTGGGATACTGTTGAGCCTTTAGCCGAAATCTGAGTATGCTTAATTAATTTTAGAATGTGTATCTAAGGTACATTGTGCCCAACCTTAGAAGCCCTGTAGAACTAGCACCACTTAGGTGCTGAAGTATTGTTTAGCATGTAGCTGAAATCTGAGTATGCTTAATTAATTTTGAACTCTGTTCTTAAGGTAGATCATGTCTAATGTCAGGAGAACTGTAAAATAAGCATTATGTAGGTATTGGGGTCTATGTTTTACATTTAAAGTTGAAACCAACTACAGTTGAAATCTGTGTGTACTTGATTAATTTTGGAATCTGTATTTTAAGTAGACCATGCCTAACATTAGGAGCTCAGGTCATTGTTCAAGTATAATTGCCAGAACTATCTGTCAGGTGTAACACCCTTGCTCTTAGTGTAAAATAAACTTAATCAAGATGCTATGGGTAGGTGTATTGCTGAAACTATGGAATTCCCTACTTTTGGGTAAAATCCTGGGTGAATAATGTAGGGACACACTGAAAGCAAAAATAAGTTACAGAAACACTGGTACCAGGACATACTTACCTTTACAGAGGGATGTTTCGAACCCTAAACTTCAGATAGGCTTGAGCTTACTCCTGAGAATCATTTCCTCAGACCTTGCAAAATGGTTAACAATTGTACATACCAAAAATTATCAATTTAATCACTTCAGAATCTTAAATAAACTCTCAGGAACTATGAGCTTTAAACTACACCTTAAATTCCCAAGTAGGAAGAAGGGGCACATTAAGTACTTGCTATACATGTTTCTAATACTGTGTGGAGACATGCACCCAAATCCAGGACTGGAAAGGAGAGGCCTAATATGCCTAAAGGTTCTAAGTAGCAATAACCTAATTCTAACCCATTTTAACATCAGACGTCTAGCACGTAAAATAGATCTCATTAGGGAATGGGTACTACAATGGCAACTACACTTGATAGTCTTGACTGAAACATGGTTAAATCCCAGCACTTTGGATAGCTTCATAAGTATACCAAATTACCAAATATGGAGGAAGGACATGACCAAAAGGGGGAAAGGAATAATCATCTACAGTAAGCAACACATTCAGGTAACAAAGGTGCCTCTAAGCTTGAATAACACACCACTGGAATTCTTGGACCTAGAAATAAGGCTCCCACATGTCCAGCCTAGCCTACTGGCAGGTATTTATTGCCCCCCAAGGTGCACTGGCTTGGTCTTCAATTACCTCCAGGATGAATTACAGAAATTTATCCATAGTCATGAACTGCTTTTGGTAGGTGACTATAATGAACATTGGAACTTAGTGGAACAAAATAGTGAACTACTTGACTTGACTATTAACCTGGGACAGGCTCAACTTATAAAGGATTTCACCAGGCTAAATCCCAGGAATACCAATGCCTCCACTACCCTGGACCTTATTTTAACCTCCAGACCTATTCACTACAACACTGCGAGTGTAATAGCAGACCATCAGGGGATCATATGTGTAAGAGATAAGATACACAAAATAAAGGGATCAAACCTTGTGTCCTTTTAGATCCTGGAAGCATTTAGATGACTTAGCTTCTGTGAAGGACTTGGAATCAATAAGCTGGGACAGACTCACTCTGATACCTACTGTTAATGATGCCCAGTAATTCTTTCTGGAGGAATTGAGATCAAAATGCAGTACTCACATTCCCGTAAAAAGAAAATTACCTAAAATAAGTAACTCCCCCTGGTACAGTAAGGAATTGTCTAAATTCAGGAGGTGTAGAGACAAATGTTGGAAACTTGCTAAAAAACAATAATAGGATGGATTGGACACAATTTAGGCAAGTCAGAAACAAATATGTAAGTGAAATAAAAAAAGGCAAAAACAAATTACTTCCAGACTTAATTTATGAACAATATTAAATCCAATCCCTGTAATTTTTGGGGATGTCTGCATAAGCTGCAGAATCAGAAGAAAGCAGAACTCCCAAACTCATTTGTGATAGATGAGCTGGATGTTCAACTAGGGCAAAAAGCAGCTGACAGCTTTAATAAATTCCTTTCCAGAATGGCTTCAGAGGCCCCAAAAACAATAACCAAACCACCCTGCACTCCCAGAAGGCCCATGGAAGAGCAGGAAAACAGGGCAGGCACATTTTTATTTCAAGAAATCAGCCCCAAACTTATTATGAAGGAACTACTCAGATTAAACACAAAACAGTGATTGGTCTCAATGGGTTATTCACAAGCCAATTTGTCTCCCCAGTACTAGCCAAGCCTCTGGCCTATATCCTTAACCTGTCCCTACAGACAGGAGAATACTCATCTGACTGGAAAATATCAAAAGTCATTCCAGTCTTTAAATCAGGGGAGAAATCAGACATAGGTAACTACAGACCAATTTTCCTACTACCAATTGTATCTAAACTGTTTAAAACATCTGTTAGTTAACAACTAACTGCTTATATGAAACATAATAACATTTGGAACCCATATCAATGTGGCTTCAGGGCAAACTACAGTACAACATCAGCTTTGGTGAAGGTAGCTACCAATGTACGAGAGAAATTAGGCAATAGGCTAAATGTGGGTACAATCTTCATAGATCTGAGTAAAGCATTCGATACCCTAAGCCACAATATCCTGGTTGAAAAGCTTAAAGAAATCAGCCTGGATGAAAGGGCATTAACTTGATTTAGAAGATATCTCAATTATAGACTCTAACAGGTCATGTTGAACAAATACAGCTCAGGCTTATTACCATCAGTACTAGGAGTCCCTCAAGGCTCTATTTTAGGACCAATGCTATTCAACATTTACATGAACTCTTTGAAATTTCATGTCCCCCAAATAGATTTCCACCTCTATAACAATGACAGTATTATATATATATATTATGGAATTCCCTGAGCCAAATCCAAGAGGCCCTGCAAGAGGCCTTTAACCTACTGTAAAACTTCTTATATAGGCAAAATTTGGTACTCAATGCCAAAAAATCTAAAGTTATGCTCTTTAGACCCCATTGTAAACCAATGGGGACCCCAGAAGAGTTGAATATTGTAACATATGCAAGAAATAAGCTAGAAGTGGTCAATGCACTTAAGTACCAGGTTTGTGGATAGATGAAAAACTGCAAATGGAATGTCCACATTGAACAAATGACTAAAAGTGTAGGGACATGGTGTAAATAAAAAAAAAACTATGGGCACTTTCTCAAGTTCGAAATGAAATACCAAGAGAAGCCAGAATTAGAAAAGTAGAGACAATGGGCTGCTTGTTGTGGATAATGGTGACATCCTGTATGGAGGTGCATCCAGTACTGATCTGAATAAAATTCTTACATTTTATAATAACTTTGTAAGATACATACTGGGGGCACCATGCACAATGCACCACTGTCTACTATACAGGGAATTAGCATGGACAAGCTTGGAGGCTAGGAGAAAGCTACACACATTAAACCTCATGGCTAAAGTGCATAAAAAACAACTCCCATGGTACATTCTGGATAAATTAGAATAAAAAAGATAATAACAGGTCTGCTCTGTGATCTGCAGATGTCATGGAATACAGGACTCTGCAGGTAATAACAAACACAGGCAGGGTGTCATTCCTGTTCAGGGGCCCTACAGTTTTGAATTTCTTGCCCATACAACCAGACTGAAGACAAAAATGATAAGACTTGGTCCAATCCAAAAGTGGGTGACACTAGAAGCCATGAAACTGCTAAGACTATGACAAAGGATAAGTCCACTCAGTGTTTGATATGCCAGTCTCTTATTATGGTATCATGAGGTCCTAAGGTTCCTCTCAGATCTTGTATCTGTACATCTAAAGCTTATCCTAAGTTGTAATACTTAGTTATGCCATTGTATAATTTATATCTTAATATGTAGCTGATGATGTTAATCATATTGTACCATACTGTAGATGCTTTTGTATTGTAGCCTAGATCAGTGTATATGGTACCCATTGAAAATAAGCCTCAGCTCAATTGAGGCCTGACCATGTTCATGTCATGTGATGATAATTATGAATAAAATGTTTACTTGCTTACTTGTAATGAATAGTGGATGTAGATCCAAAGAAAATGAAGGAGGGCTCTAGGAAATTAGATACAAATTAGTAATAGGTATACACCACTTATGGATCACCCACAGCATAAACCTGAAGAAAACCATCCATCTCTAGAAGGTAATGCACAAAGAGATAATATAATGTTGACAAATAAGGAATCATACAAAGAGAAGCAATAGTACTAGGGGACTTTATTATAAAACACCCAGACAGATATATCTGCAACCTAGACAAAGCCAATAGGATGGTAAGCAGTTTCTCAGGAGCCAAAATGAGTGATATCTGTTTTAGGAATATGGCAAACAAGCAATGTATTTAGGAGAGCTGGTGAAGCCCTCATTGTTATACTCTCAGGCACCAAAGATGTTGGTAGGTAATTGGAGAAGGAAATTAAAAGGGATTTCACTGCTCTAGCATCTACATTTGAGAAAACAGTTGCAACCGTGGTCTTCTCTGAAATCCTACTGATTCCCAGAGCAAATAACAAAAGCTAAATGGAAACTGTACAGCTTAATTACTGGTTATGAACTTGGACTAGGGAGATGAAGTACAAATCTGAGAGACACTGGGACACTTTCTCAAATAGACCTGACCTCTTTTTCAAGGGTGGATTACTACTAAATAACAAGAACAGTAGAATGCTGGGTATTTGATTATCTAGAAACATCAACAAGTCTTTAAACTACTATCCAATGGGGTTGTGGGCTACACAGATGAAGCTAAGGTGACATCAGTTTCATCTGAAAGTAAGACCAGGTCTATAAAAGAAGCAGAACTTAGGGGATACAAGCCAACGCATGTAGTCTTAACATACTTACAAAACTGAATTAGAATGAAAAATCTTAATTGAGGATTTAGACATTGTTGGAATAGTGAAACTTGGTGGGACAAGAACAATGTCTGCAACATAATCATATCAGGATATCAGTTGTTTAGTAAAGACAGATTACATAAACATGGAAGGGGTGTTGCTATCTATGCAAAAGAAAATATTGAGTGCCATGAAATTATAGAAAATAATGGTGAGTTAACTGATGTAAAAAGCATCTAGGTAAGACTGTCAAGTGGAGTAGCAAAAAACTTGAACCTTGAGCTATATTATAGACCACTAAAGTGTGAGACTATGTTAAATTCTAAAATAATAGAGCAAATAAAGAAACATTCATTAACAGGGGATACAATGATTATAGGATATTTTAATTTACCTGGAATTAACTGGAAAAATAGAACTGCATGTAGTACTGATGGGAATTAATACATTGAACTAAGGTGAGAACTAGACTTATACCAAGAGTCCAAGGATAATGTACTAGACATTTTAATGACTAATAGCAAGTGACAATCAATTTAGTATAATATCATGGAATATTGCAGTGTTGTCTACACAGATCATAGATACAGAATGGCAGGACTTCTTAACTAGTTCTGAAATAATTGTTATACAAGAAATGTGGGCATTAGGAAAACATCAATTAAGTGTGTATCAAGGTTATTTTTCCCCAGCAAGGAAATGTGTAAAAAACAGCAGACCAGTTGGAGGGCTAGTCATTTGGATTTAAATTTTTCCAGAGTTGAAGGAGATCAGATTACTAAAACAAAACTCCAGTTTTCAGTTACAGGATAAGTCATATATCTTACTTAATATATATATACCCCCACAAGATTCTGATTAATATTATGAAGATGTTTGGACAATTTTGGAGGAGTATATTGCTGAGTCTTTGGATAAATTTATAGACAAAAAAATGTATGCATGGGTGATTTTAACTCACATTTGGGAGCATATAATGATATACAGAATCTTATTCTGAGTCCCTCAAATCTAGATATTTATAGGAAAAATGAGGATCACATCATAACTGAAACTGGTACTAAACTCTTCAATATGCTGTATTCTTATAATTCAGTAATTATTAATAGTCATATACAATCAGACTTAAATGGGGAGCACGCTATACATTCTTTTCAGGTTGTGGTAAGAGTACAATTGATTTTGTAATTAGGCACTATCTGGATTTACTGTAGATATACTGTAATAAAAGATTTAAAAATGACTTTACATGCAGAAATTGATCATTCATCTTTAGCTTTAACTCTTGATATTATCAATATCAAAGAGAATTAAATTAAAATGCATATAAAAGATCAACTAAAAGTGGTTAAACAAATACTTTGTTTAGATCAGATAGTTTTACATAACTTTGCTACTCTTCTTTTTCATGTCAAAATTAAGATCTTATTGAAAAGATTAAATCTGAAAAGTCCCCCCAACAAGCCTTAGATCTATTAACGATATTATTTGGTAGATTAACTCCAGCACTATATAAACACAAACAGGTTACTACTACTAAAAATAAATTGTGGTTTAATCATGCCTGTAGGAATAAAAAAGGACTTTACAGAAGCTGATTAGAGTCACTAGAAACAATCAATCTAGGCAAAATTTATCAGCTCTGAATTTGGTCAGGAAATGATATATAGTAAGCAAAAACAGTCAGAGGAAAGGAATACATACTATAAACATATTTGGTGTCAAATATATAAGGTGATTGCAGATAAAGACAACTGAGCCTTCTGAATAATGGTTGCAAAATGCACAAAAAATTATGCCCCAATCCAGCAGTTGCAGTGCCAGCAAATAACTACTCACTTTTCCAGTATATTTCATGATCCTGCTAACCCAAATAATTTCTCATGGTTGAACAACGGCTTAGAAATGAACATTGCGCCATTGTCATTTTTGTTTGCAGAAGCTGAAGACAAAATATTAGCATCAAAACTGAAAAAAGCACTAGGCATGGATAAAGTTCCTCTGAACATTTTACAAATAGAACCTGGAGATATGGGTTCCCCTTCTAATGAATCTTTATAACAAGTGCCTATGAGGTTTCTTTATTCCTTCTAGTTGGAAAAATAACATAGTGCCAATGTTTAAGAAAGGGGACTCCAAATTAACAGAAAAATTACAGGCCAATCAGCCTGATTGATACTGTGGCAAAAATATTTACCAGGATTTTACTTAATAAGTTAAATGCATGGGTTAAGGATAATCATATCATATCATCATTACAGGCAGAGTTTAAGAATGGTTCTCTATAACTGATCATAAATATACTTGTGCTCATTTAATTGAAAAATATGTAGTAAGGAAAAACATAAAGTTGTACTGTGAGTAGCTTATATAGATTTCAGTGCAGCATTGGACAATATATACAGAAAGATTCTATAGGAAAAGCTCTTGAAACTTCAATTTCCATTTAAGTTTTTCTTCCTATTTTACAGTTATATTCTAACAATAAGACTCATATAAGATTTGACTCACAAGGTAACTTAACACACAGTTTTGATTCCAGTCTTGAGCAGAATCAAGGGTGTCTCCTAGCCCCTATGTTATGCAATATTTACATAAAATAGATTAGACAAATTATTGGTTCTTCAAGTTTTCATCTTCCTCATATGGATATTTCCTGTTCTGCTCTGGTATATGCCAATGATATTATCTTTTGATTATCACAAATAAGACTACAGCGAATGTTAAATTATTTTTCTGATCAGTGTACTGCACATCAATTAATAATTAATTATGAAAAATTAAAGGTTATGATCTTTGGTGGTAGAAAACCTGGTAATTTCTACCTAAATAAGCAGACGTTTGAAACTGCAAAAGAATGTTGTTATTTGGGCCTTATGTTATCATCCAATGCTACGTGATCAAAACATATACATATACAAATAAAAACGAAAAGGGAAAGCAAAATTTACAGGCTATCAAAAAATTCAACAGCTTGTATGGTGTTAGGAGTACGGTAGTAGCCTTGAAGGCTATGGAGGCTAAGCTTAATCCTATAGTATTATATGGCTCAGAAGCATTAGGTTATTCATCTTCCCACTCTATGGAAATTTCTTGCTCTTACTTTTATCATAGTCTATTAAGGGTAACTAAATCTTGGCCAGAACAGTTGTTTAGAGCAGAACTCAGAAGGGTCTCAGTAATAGCATTAGTTCAGTGTCATTTTGCTAGTTATTGATTACATATTCTAAATAATAAGTTAAATCAATGGCCAAAATTATGCTTAAATGAAAAAAAAATGAATGCAATTTTCAAAGAAATCACCATGGCTTATACACTTGCAGGACTCACTAAAAGGAATATTGATTTCATCAACTTATAAAATGCAATTAAAAATAGAATATTTGATCCTGCACAAAAGAGGGCTATGGAGTAAACAGCTTCTCAGAAACTTGGGCATTGGTACTCTACTTATAAGATGCATCATGGTTTTGAGTGTTATCTGACTTTGCCTCTTGACTGGGAGTATTATGGAATTAGCACATGATCAATATATAAATTACTTGCATTTAAGAGAATAGAAGCAAGGCATTGGAAGTGTAATAAGAATGATCTTGACTATTTCTGTAAAAAGCTCATGAGGAAAATTTATATTGTGCTTTATTTGTGTGCCCTCAGTATCAGAAATGGCATAGAAAATATTTGTTAAATTATATCAACAGATATGATTGAGCACTTTTTGATTTTTTGGACATTTTACTAAAACCTTTCTATGCTGAAGAGGCATAAATGTATGCCCAATTCACCCAGGCTGTGATGCTATTCATTGAATGTTCATTCCTATCTTGAGAGGTATACTACTATGTATAGTGTGCAAATATAAGTTTGTAGTTTAATGTACTTTGTACATTTTAATATTTGGTAATGACCACTAGTTGATAAAATAAAGAAATAACTGATACTGATACTAAATAATATCAAGGAAGAAATCAAAGGGGTAGTTTCTGTTGGCCCGCTAGGAAATAGTGACCACCAAATGGTTATCTTCAGAATAAAAAAGAAAATCAGTATTTCAAAAGGAGGGACTGAAGCAAGAATTTTAAAAAGGCAAATTTGAGGCCATCAGGAATGAGTTCATAATGGGGACCGGAGATCCAAAATTGTTAATAATTCAGTAGAGTTTGGCAAGAAGATATTCAGACAAAAGTTGTCCAAATTGGAAAATAAATACATCCCTTTCAAGAATCTTTATAATTAACACCAAAAATTAAAAAATGCATAACTAATTTGATTATAGGAAATACAGTAGAAGAGTTTATTAAAGAGCTGTTAAAATAAGAACTGAAAGCAACAGGAATCAAGGACAGAAACCAGCATGGGTTCACTAAGAACAGATCATGTGCCACAATCATCCTTTCATACGATGAGAAAGTTAGTGCAAAGCTGGATAAAAACACTCCCATTGATGTCATTAACTTAAATGTCCATAAAGCATTTGACACTGTTCCTCACCTATCTGTAGTTGAGAAATTAGTGTCACATTATGTTGACCAAAGCATAATAAACTGGGCACAATCTTGGTTAAATGATAAGACACAAGTATTATGAATTAATGGAGTGAATTCTGAAGTTGGCATGGCTATAAGTGAAATTCCTCAAGGGTCAGTCTTCGGTCCCCTATTTTTTCAATTTATATCCTCAATATGGAAAGTAAGATCACCAACTGGATAAATAAATTCACTGATGACACACTCTTATGAGGTAGGGTAAACACTGATGAGGCTAGATCAGGGCTAAAAAGGGATCTTTGTCACTAGATACCTTGGCTTCTGAATACTGAATGATGTTTAACATCAAGAAATGTGTATTCATGCACCTGAGACCATCAATATCTGCCAGGAATATATGTTAAATGGAAACACACTTAATGTAGTAACAAATGAATGAGACCTGGAGGTTATTATAATCAATGACCTAAAAACTTCAGCACATTGTAAACAAATATCAGCAAAAGCAATTCACCTGATAAATTGCATCAAAAGGGTATTTGTTAATAGAGGTGAGGAGATAATAAGTCACTATATAGGTCATATGTGCATCCACACTTGGACTTCTATTCGCGAGCTTGGAACCCATACCTGGTTAAAGATATTAAACTTTTGGTGAGACCACAACAGAAAAAAAAAAACATTAATACCACACCTTAAAGATTCACCATAAAAAGAGATAGTTAAAAAATTGGAATTCTTTAGCCTTGAGGCCAGATGGCTAAGAGGGGACCTTATGATATTATATAAGTTACCTAAAGATAAAGATTTTGCACAAGACTTGAGGATTTAATTAAAACTCAAAATCATGACCTTAGAGGGCACACACTTCAGTTACTCAGCATGACTGCCAAGAAGGAGGAAAGGAAAAAATGTATGCAATAAGAGAAACTGCAGTCTGAAACAAACTACCAGAAAACATAGTGATGGTGTCTATTTTTGAGGCATTTAAAGCAGCAGTGCAATGAAAAATGTTTTTCCAAAAAGCTAATTTCTGCTACAATTAATAGAAATATAAGCCTACCAGTCAAATGTACATTTCTAGGTACTGCCTATGCAGTGTAGCATGATTTTGTTTATTTTCTTAATCCTAATCCTTGCGAGGTCTACAATGCTACTTCTAAGCCAAATGTGGTGACCATCTTTTTTTCTTAAGAAAAAAACTAAATTGAGCAGCCCGATGGCTAAGTAGAAGCACTTTGTGCTTCTGTACTGGTGACCTGGGTTTGGTAGCAAGCCAGTGGTTACTGGGATCAGGCGGCCAGGTTAAGGAGTGCCACCCAAGGGGAGTGCAAGCCAGTTGGAGAGGGTGACAGCCAGGTTCCAGTGCAGTGGCAGCCCACCATAGTGAGCCAAAGAGTCAGCTCCCTCACAGGTGGTGGCATCAATCCAGTGCATGCTGCCATCACCGAGGCTGGGAAAGGCACATCTCACCATCATGGGGTGGTAGGAGGAACCAAAGGCAACAGAGGGAAGAAAAATAAATATGTGCCATGACATCATTGATGACAGTCTCCTGGGTCCTTGGGCCCCAATCTGCATGGATCCCCACTGGATGTGATGGTGGGGGAAGTGGCAGTCAGGGCTGGGGACTGGTGGATGACCCAAAGACAGGAGCATGACAGCAATCATGGGCCAAAAAGCTTTATAGGAAAAAAGGAAAAACTAATGAATACTCACATTTTGTGAAAATAGAAAGTTTACCTCCAACTAAACTAGAAAATACTTGGAATCTGTCACAGTGAAAAAAGTAGAGTCGAATTTCTTTGCCCAATTTAGTTGTACTGCTGCTTTAAAACAAGGTGTGATAATTTTACACTGAAAGGAAATCTCAAAGTTTACCATCACTGAGTACCTGGGGACAGTCCCAATAGGCTATGACTTCTACTCTCCTATTTCCTAGTATGATAATGACACCTAGTAATTTTCTATTTACAGCCACAGAAAACATAGACAAGTTGTACTATATACATAGGGAATTTTCAAAATTGACAGATCCAGATGTGTTTTCTGCCTTCTTCTGACTGATTGTGCCAAACATTGGCCTATAACCAAGGTTTTTATATTTATCTCAATCAATCAATTTATTTGTATACTGGAGGGTATGTGAGCAAAAATACCCATTTTCAAAAATGTCTAGTGTTGGAAATAACAGGTATACAGTTACAGGTGAAAGGAATAAATAATATATACATCATATTTACAGTGGTAGAAGCACAAAAACAAGGTCATAAGAATACATAATATATACATTGTATTTACAGCGTAAAATTACAAAAACCAAATGGTGCATTACGTATACATAGTACTTACAGCAGTAGTAGCATGCAGGAGGAAAACAAAAGGCAATAGGAGAAAAGCAGTGTTTGAAGATGAGGTGGGGTAGTTAGAGGCTGTAAGAGGCTACTCACTCTGGGCAGAAAAATAGTAATAAGGTGCAGTGGAGTCACTTCGTAACCGAGATGTTACCCAGAGGAGAACAGTAGAGAACAGGTGAGGCAGGCAATATAGAACTACTGGTAATTTCTTCTTATTGTCACAGATAGGGTTTAATTAATCACTGTTGTGGACACTATTTGATGTATAAACAATCACTGTTATTGATAATTCACAAGAAGGTAAGACTGGTAATAAGAAAAAGCAGGTCATTGGTAATTGTAGAGCAGCCCATTTAGTTTGGTTAGCATGTGTAGTCACACAGGGTTATTAGGATTGCGTTCTTTATCTGATTGCAATAGAGCTGACAATCCAGTCCTGGACTTTTAGCATATAAAATCAGAGATAGTTCTGGATCTGCATCATTCTGAACCGGAGGCAGCACACAGCAATCTTACCATTGTGTTTTGCAAATTTTAGCTGCATCAGCTTGCAGATTCTATAACAGTCTAACTAAAAGTTTTAGTATATATAGTCTAAGCAGTTTTTAAATGGCAACTGTTTGTGCAATAAGCAAAGTTTTTTTCATCCTGATACTTTAAAAATGCTGTAGCAATTTGCCATGAAATGTGGATAGGGAAATTTATGTTACCATGCCTAACAAAGAACAAAAATTAAATCTATGATGATAAACAGTGTATTTATTGGGGACAGTTTATATAGTGAAACTTTAGTTTATCTGAACAGCTTATTGAGAAACTGTGCTGTAAAGTTTTTTCAGGTCACATTATTTCTCACTACAACTTGTCTTTTTTTTTAATAGCGGGTGCACTGATGCTCAAGACTACTGGCTGAAACTTGAGGACTGTGGTATATTTTGGAACTGTTTTAAAACATTGATCCCAATAACTTTTGCTCAACAAGAGATACCAAAATCAAGAGTAGTCAAGGAGATCTTGGAAGGAGCCTGTTCTATTGAAAGTGAGAATCAAAACTGTAAAACTTTCGAATTTAATTGCAGCGCTCAATTTGCCCCCAGCTAAATTATGTGCATTCCACTATAAGGGGTTACAAGGACTCTTGCTATTTTGACACAGCTTGGCAATCTGTATAGCTTATATATATATATATATATATATATATATATTAACATAGCATAACCCATACTTGCAACCTCTATGCACTATCCTATTGGCTTACACTGCATGAAAGATTGCATTACCAAGTGTGTCTCCTTGGAGGAAAAAAAATGCCTGGGCCTTTCCCCTCCTGCCATCCAGAACCTACTCTCTGTCGCACCCAACTCCCACCGCACAAGGAGCCTACCTCGGCAATCGCTGCTTGTCCCCTTCTTTTGAACATCACAAGCACAAAGATCTTTCATATACTGGGCACCGCAATGGCTCAGTGAACTACCCCTAGATATTGACAGTGAGACCAGGCTAGGCCCACTTAAGAGAAAACTCCTCTTTTACCTGTTCAAACTGAGCAGCTGTGACTGCTAGCCCCACCCCTCTCACTTATCACCCTAATCTTACCCTATCTCCAACTGCCCCCACCCATCTCCCCCTTTCTCTCACTCCCCTTACCCCTCACTCTCATCCAATGCCAGCCCCATTCTAGCCCCCCCAGTCATCTCCTATCCCTCCTGTGGCACTTATTTCCTCCACCACTCTCTCCTCCCAACCCCCACCCATATGCCTGACAATGATATATTTACTCTGCTTCAACTAGTTTTGTTTTAAGCCCTGTACTTAACTGTTGTTGACTATGTACGTAATTGTCCTCTGTAATTGTCCGCTCTTGTTTTGCACTGCTCTACTGAACAACAATGTACGCTACTGTTTTTCTCCACTCCCGAGTTGTATTTAATGCCTTATTCCTCCTCTGTTGACCTAGAATTTATGTATGATAACTGTTATACTACCCATACATAATATCTGTTTCATATCTTGAATTGCATGCCCTGTTGAAGAGGAACCTATGTATAATTTCTGTTATTTTCGAATGGTATGCATTGTTTTTGTTTTCACATGGAACCTTTGTAAAAGAGCTCCCAGCTCAAAGGTACTTTCTGAGACCTCAATAAATAAATAAAATTATTATATGTACTAGCATTGTATATGCTAGTGAAAAGAGTGAGCTGTATATTTATAAAATTTGCTTTGTATTTTGAATTTTGCTCGTTATACTGGAGGCCTTAGACTATTCACTATTGGCATGAAAATAAAAAAATGTTAAGAACACAAAATCTAACCCTAAGGGTCAAAAACATCAGGAATTAGGAAGTATACAGTAAAACCAATCACAATATTTTTTTAAACGCGATCCCAAGCATTGAGCAAGACTAGCAAAATGTAAAAACATGTGGAGACTTTGACTGAGTCGGGCCTTAGTACAGAAAACAATAACATCAAACCTAGTATTCAAAAAGAATGGCCTGGGAAAGGTTTACTTGAAAAAAATAATTCAAATGGAAAGTGAGGAAGAAAATATTCTGCCAAAGTCATTGCCTATTGCATTAGATTATACTGAATTACAGGAAAAAATTAATAAATTACGTTGGAGTCAGAGTCAGGGGCAGAAGGAAAAGATTGTAGTACAACTGAAATTAATATGGATGTTAATGACCAACATGATTAGACCTAGGACCGACCTTAACTAATGTTCTCTCTGGGCTAGCCTGTTTGCAATTATGTTTGAGTTTCTTTGTATCACAGTACTGTATGATACAATACTGTGATATCATACAAAGAAACTCAAATGTAGTTATAAACCGGCCAGCCCAGCCAGAGCATTCATTCCCTCTCCATCTCCAGTCTTTAGTCTAAGTCCCATATCTCTTCCTGCAGGCAATGGCATGCAGCATTCCTGTTTAGTACCACTACACAAGTCAAAGCAGAATATTATTAACAGAGTTAGGAAGTTACTAACTGCCATTCTGAATGCCATTTCTTTGTGAGTGGGGGGGATTTAACAAAACTTTCTGGGGGGCACCATTTGCAAGTTCACCTAGGGGCACTACATACCCTAAGGCTGGCATTGATTATACAACTTACTTCAAGGGGGTCCCCCTTCAGTTGAATGGGGGGGGGGGTGAGAGTTGTCCCAGGAGTTTGTTAATAAAGATTTGGTCATAGGGGTATGATGTGGTCTGTCTAGCCCTGCTTTCCCAGCAGCTTGATGAATCAGCCTAGGGGAAAATGTCTAGCCTACTGTCCATGATGTGGAGTAGCCAGATGTTCCATCTGTTCTGGTGTTTAGATGAGTTGTTTTAGACCAGTGCAGTTAGTCTTTCCATTTTATAAATATCCCATATAGTATTATCCCATTGGGTCTGAGTAGATGATTTGGGTTTAAACCAAATTACTTTCTTGGTTGCTGTAAGTAGGATACTTAAGAGATACATGTGCAGTTTATTTCTAACATGACAGAAAATGTAAACATATTGTGTTTGCCGGTGTCAGGGTGTCAAATGATGGTATCAGCTGATAGAGTCCCCTCTATTGCCTTCCAAAAAGGGGTCAGAATCAGGCAGGACCAGAGTATACAGTATGCATGTGTGTGTGGCTACCTCTATTCCACACCCTTGCCCAACATGTGGCATTTCTAGTGGAGGAGAATTTTGCTGTGATCTGTGGAGTACAAAAAAAGGCGTATGACTGTTTTCCAGCCAGACTTCCACCATGCAGCATTCCAATGCAGTAATGTTTATGTTGCCTATACCACATTTGAGACCAGTCCTCTTGAATTAGAGTTACTGTTAGTTCTGCTTCTTATGTGGTTGTAGTGGAATCTATCATGATCAAGATACTGCCCAAGACAGCCTTTAAATCTCCTGCTCATAAAAATGGAAGGTGTTCTGTAGCCCTTTCCTGGCCCAGGTACAGAATGCAGGGTCTGACCGAGCTGTTAGAAAATGTGCACTATAAGCCAGAATTTGGAGCCATTGCAACCCAGTACAATTCACTGGGGAAGAGAGAATATGGTGCCAGACTTAATAAACAGCTGTAGTGAGTCTGGAGTTGAGATAAGTAGTGGGATCTGTCTTGCTTACTAAACAGCTATATTTCAGCCAGGGGTTGTGTAAATTCTATTTCCAAGTCCCTCCCTCCACCTTGTGTGTGAGGAGGTTTGAGTCTAGGCTAGCACATACTAGGGCAAGGCTGCTTGGTCATAAAGTAGGAGATCTGATGTGGCCAGGCCCCCTGTTACTTTTGATATCTGTAGTTTTTTACATGATATTCGTGGTTGGCCTCCCCCTATAAGTATCAGGAAATCTACTTATTCCATTTCTGAAAATCTTTAGTGGGGGCAGGAAACAGTGAGGAATTTGGTTTGATACAGGAATCTGGGGAAAATATTTATACAAATAGACTGGACTCAATTTAGTAGAGACATGGGTAAAAGTTCCAATCTTTGTAGATTTTTCTATTCCTGGGAAGTTTTGCCTGCAGAACCTGGTGACATCTGTGCCAGTGTGTGTACCCCAGGACTCTGGGTTAAAGTGAAGTTGAAATACTTCAGTTTTGTCTTCACTGATCTTATATCCTGCAAGGCTTTCAATAAGTTTTTGGGAATCCAATAGGTGGGGCAGGGAGCTTTCTGGGCTTGTTATATATAGTAACAAGTTATCTGCATAATAAGCAACTTTATGCATATGGTTTTCTATAGTGAGTCCCATAATTACTTTTGTCTGGCATAGGTGTTGAACTATGGGTTCCATGTATAAAATGAACAGATATGGTGAATGGGGATACCCTTGTCGAGTTCCCCAGGTTAGTGAGAAGGAACCATTAGCCTTAACCAACGCCTGAGGGTCATGGTAAAAAACTCTTATTAAGGCAAGAAATTGAGGTAGAAAATTAAAGTGTGAGTGCGCCTTATACAAGAAATCCATTGAAACTCAATCAAATGCCTTTTGGGCATGGATGCTTAAAATAAGGGTGGGCAGATGTCTCATCGCTTGCTCAATCAGTAGTAAAGTGCATTTGATATTATCTGCTGTCTGACAGTTTTGTATAAAACCAGATTAGTCTGGATTTATTAAAAAGAGTAGCAAATTATCTAGCCAGCATACTATTAATACTGGCAAAAATGCTATAGCCTATATTAAGGATGGATAGGGGACAGAAATATGCACATTGGGTTGATCTTTTTGTGGTTTCAGAATAGTTGAAATATTTGCATAGTGCCATGTAACCAGAAAACAAGCAGATGTAAAGCTCTCTGAGAAAGTTTGCAATAAGATCCCATTTATTTGCTCTCTGGTAGCTTTGAAAAATTCTGCCCCATATCCATCAGGGCCCAGAATTTTCCCATTCTTAAAGGCTTGGCTTCCTGTGATCAGCTCCTGGGAGGTGATTGGTTGGAGTAATGCTTCCTGTTGTTCCTCTGTTACTGTTCTTTTATTCTTAAGGGACAAATAATATACCCACTAGGAGTGACAGGCAAATCTTGATGGGCTACCAACCTCCTTTTTGTTTTAAACCAAGTAACCTTAGGAAGCTGCAAGGAGGAAAAGAAAGATATAAGTGCTGTCTCACTGAGTGAGATGTCATGAGTGTATTGGGAATAATAGTAATTTTTCAGAATCTCCAGAATTTCATGGTTTTATTTTATTTATTTAGCTTATGTTGATCGGGTAAGTGCACTACACAAATCCTGCCTATTTTCAGGAACAACCCAGGGGCGGGGGATACAGATGAATGCCAACTGACCTTGAACCAGATTAAGCTGTTGGTGGTATTTTTTTTTTTGAGTGAACGAGGGAGATTTGGCCAGGACACTGGGAAAGTTCCCCTACTCTTTTCAATAAGTGCCAAGGGATCTTTAACATCCACCTGAACTACCACCAATTCAAGCAGATGGGACCTCGGTTTAACGTCTCATCCAAAAGACGGCACCTCAGAAGTGCAGCACCCCTCTCATGCTGCACTACAGTGTCAGTGCTGGGATATTAACTCAAGTGCCAGATGTGGGAACTGAACCCACAGCCCTCTGATCTCCCGGCCTCAGAAGCGAGTGTGCTACCTACTGAGCCACTGACACTGACTAGCTTTGTAACTAAGGTGTCCTTTGCAGGGGTTTTTGAGCTTGGTGATGGTGCTCACTTTTCATTTGTGTGAAAGTCGATGTACAAATAACTCTGTAGCCCATGCCCCCCCTTCCTGAAAAGATTGTCATAACCAAATTAACTACCGTTGTGTTTGATAAGTCCGACAGTCCTGAATTTGATTTCAGGTTTGTTTGAGTACATTTACATAGAAACATAGAAGTTGACGGCAGATAAAGACCACAAGGCCCATCCAGTCTGCCCATTTCTTTTTCTACCTTATAAATGTGCCATCGGCCTTTGCTCTGTCGGTGGCCTATTTATTCATAGTCATTTGTATTGCTCCCTTATGCCTATCCCATGCCTGTTTGAAGCCCTGCACTGTATTCGTAGCCACCACTTCTTGTGGTAAGCCATTCCATGCATCCACCACCCTTTCTGTGAAAAAATTTCCTCACATTCCCCTTAATATCCCCTCTAATCTCATGCTGTGTCCTCTTGTCCTGCTATTTTTCTTATATTGAAACATGTTAGACTCTTTCACCTTGTTAATGCCCTTAAGGTGTTTGAATCCTCGATCATATCACCTCTATCCTCCTTTGCTCAAGGGTATACATATTGAGCTCTGTTAATCTGTCCTCATATGTCTTCTGATGCAGTCCCTGCCCATTTTGGTTGTCCTTCTCTGACTGCCTCAATTTGGTTAATGTCCTTGTGAAGGTGTGGCCTCCAATACTGCATGCAGTACTCCATATGGGCCTAACCAGTGTCTTGTAAAGAGGATTATTACCTCCTCTTACGACTTGTGATACCCCTACTAATACACCCTAACACCCCCTAGCCTTACCTACTGCTTTAGAGGTCTGCTTGATGATTTCAGGTCATCAGTGATGATGATGCCCAAGTTTCTTTCTTCCTTTGTGACTGCTAACAACTCCCTCCCAGCCTATAGGTGGCTTCAGGGTTTCTCTTCCCTATGTGCATGATTTTGCACTTCTTTGCATTAAATCCCAGTTGCCACTCTTTCTGACCATTTTGCTAGTTTATCCAGATCTCTTCTCATTCTGCCCACCCCATCTGGATCATCTACTCTGTTGCAGATCTTGGTGTCATCTGCAAACAGACAAGCCTTACCCTCTAGTCCATCTGCAAGGTCACTAATGAAGATGTTGAAGAGGACTGGCCCCAGGACTGATCCCTGAGGTATCCCACTTGTGACTTGCATCTCTTCTGACTGTATACCATTTACCACCACTCTCTGTTTTCTGCCCGTCAACCAGTTTGCCACCCAGTTGACCAACTTCTGACCCATCCCGAGCCTACCCAGCTTATTTATCAATCTTCTATGTGGAACAGTGTCAAAAGCTTTGCTGAAGTCAAGGTAGGTGACATCAACTGCTCCCCCTTGCTCCACCACTCTGGTTACCCAGTCAAAGAAATCTATGAGATTAGTTTGACAGGACCTTCCTTTGTAAACCCATGCTGTCTTGGATCCTGTGCCCCTATGGATTCCAGGTGTTGCACTATCCTTTCCTAAGGAGTGCCTCCATAATCTTGCCCACTACTGAGGCAAGACTGACTGGTCTGTAGTTCCCGCCTCCTCCTGCTACCACTCTTGTGGAGCGGGATCACATGAGCCCTTCTCCAGTCTTCTGGGACCTCTCCTGTGCTCAGAGACTCACTAAACAGTTCTGTTAATGGCTCTGCTAGTTCCACCTTTAACTCCTTAAGTACCCTGGGATGTATGCCATCAGGTCCCATTGCCTTATCCACCTAAAACATGGCTCTTGTAGGACCCTTTCTTTTGTGAGAGGGGTAGTGCTCACCTCCCCCTCCCCCGTCCATGATGCTGAACTGTGGGCCCTGCCCTACCTTCTCTTCAATAAATACTGAGCAAAAGTATCTATTTAGGATAGATGCCTTTACAGGGTCCTCCTCCTCACATGCCCTTTTCTCCATTAAGCTTAGCAATACCCCCTCTGGACTCTCCTTTCACTAATGTATCCATAGAAAGTCTTGTCACCTTCTTTTACTGTTAGGTGCTAGTGTTTCCTCAGTTTGGGACTTTGCCTGCCTTACTGCCTTCCTGCTTCCCTTAGGGCAGTTTGGTATGCCTCCTATCTTCATCCTCTTGTGTTCCTTATATTTCCTGAAGGCCAGCCTTTTGGCTCTGACCTTTTCTGCTACTGTATTTGAGAACCAAAGTGATTTCCTTCTTCTTTTGCACTTCCTTTCTGTCTAACACAATGGGATGTTGCTTCAAGTATTGCATCCTAATGCTTGCCCACTTTGCCTGTACCCCTCACCTGTGTTTCTTTTTGCCAGGGCTAGCTTAACTCTGTTGGCCGTCTTATCAAAGTCAGCTCTCTGAAGTCCCATATGTTTGCCTTGGAATGGGATGATTTAGATGTAGTAGCCAAATTGAACCATACCATGTGATGGTCACTGGCCCCAAGTGACCTTCTACCTGGAGATCTGTGATCCTTCCTGTTAGTCAGTACTAGATCTAGGATAGCCCTGTCTCTTGTGGGTTGCTGTACCAGTTGTTTGAGGCCTTCCCCCTGCAGGGAATCCACTATGTGTCTAGTTCTGGTATATGTTCCTGCTGGTATTGACCAATCTGTATCCGGCATGTTGAAGTCTCCCATTATCAGAACCTCCCCTTTAGCTGTCATGTTTTGTATATCTTCTAACAGTAATGTGTCTATGTCCTTCCCCTGGTCTGGGGACCTGTAGGCAACCCCTGTTCTTATGGCTGTTCCATTTCCTGTTTCCAGGGTGACCCACAGTTCTTCTGGCTCCTTATGTGTATTCTGAATTTCTGTAGCTTTGATATTTTCATTGACATACAGGGCCACTCTCCCCACCTTTTTGCACCTCGGACTCTTTTGAACAATACATAGCCAGGTACTGAAGTCTCCCAAGTGTGGTTACTGGTAAACCACGTCTCATTAATTGCTACTAAGTCCAGTTTAGCCTCTGACATTATTGCCTGCAGGTCTGGGATTTTTTCCCAGGCTGTGAGCATTGTGTACATGATTTTCCATTGGCCAGATTTTGGTGTGTCAGTTGTTGGGTGAGGTTTGGCATTACCCCTGTGCATCGTATGGGGAGACAAACCTTTTTTCTTACCTGGTGATGCAAATGAACTGCAAACATGCTGAATCCCTGTTTGACCACTAGCTGAGGGGGGGAGGGGTGTTCTTCCCATTCGACGTATGGGGTGCTGCACCCCTCTCCCCTCTCCTAGTTTAAATATTCTGCAAAGACATCGAACTTCTGCCCCAATGCACTGACTCCCTCCTTAGTCAGATGCAGTCCATCAAATTTAAAGAACTTTCACTCCCAGAACTGTTGCCAGTTCCCTACAAATCTGTGTCCTTTTTCCTGGCACCAGCCCTTGAGCCACATGTTTAGCTCCCCTATCTCCCCTTCTCTGACCTTCCATCCATCTGCTCCCCTCTCCCAGACTGGCAGGATCTCAGAGAAGGAGATGCCAGATGAAATCGATGATAGTTTGTCACCCAGCCTGGTCAGGTGCTCCTTGGTCTCCACAACTGTCCGGCTGGCGAGATCATTAGTCCCTATGTGTACTAGGACAGCAATGTTTTCTCCTGCTTTGTGAACAATTTTAGCAATGCGGTCAGTGTCTCTCCATGCTGATGTACCTGGGAGACATCAGACCATTACCCCTGGCTGGAGATGGGTATCAACTCCCCGAATCATGGAGTCTCCTATGATCAGATGTTTTTTGGATTTCCTTTTTGATTTTTTTTGTTTTGGTTCCTGATTTGGGTGAGTTTTGTTGTGCTAGCTCCTGTGCTGCAGTGTCCTCTGCCCCTTTGTTTGATTTCAGATATAGAGGCAGATACCTGTTTGTAGTGTTTATATGGTTTTTGGAGGTAATATGTTGGAGAGTAGAGAGTGATGGGGCACCCGATTTGCCCCTCCTAACCACCTGCCAACCTCCTGGACCAACTACCCTCTGCGGTCGAGGTTTTTCTGTTGGATGCTGGGGAAATGGTGGGTGGTTCTTATAATGTATTTCCTCTTGAATATGAAATTTGAAGTGAGCAATCTCTGCCCATGCTGCCCGGAGCTGAGCCCTAAGATCTCCAAAGGCCCAGCATGTAGGACAGTGTCCTAAATCCTGTAAGACTGTCCTTCTGAAAATTGTTCCACAGTACCTTCAGTTAATGATATCCATTCCAGATAAGTTGCTGGGTTTATAACCTAGTCAGAGTAATTAGAAGGGAAAAAAAGGAAAAAAAATTCAAGTAATGGTTTGATTGTGTTTTGTTTAACTTGTTATAACAAGTTAAATTACTAGCGCCCTGTAAATGAGCTCACCTTGTGGAGGCCCACTGATCCACCCTTCCTGCTCTGCCACAGGAAATGTCACAATTGTGGTACCCTATGAAAGTGTAGTGTGTGGGAGTGGTTGGGGATGGTGGGTGGCTGGGCCCTTCCCCTGCCGAAAAAGAAGAACCACGGACGAAAGAATAAGGAGGGAGTCATCCCCTTACATATGTGCAAGATGCAAAATATTTAAGCTTGTCTTGTACTTGTTGCAATCTTCCTTTCCCTATGACATTTCTTAACAATGGCAAAGGCTATTATTTCCCTGTGGAGAATGGTTTCCACCTTATCCCACAGGATGGAGATTGGGAAAGGCCCAGAATGTCATTCTCTCCAAGTATGCATGGAATTGCTTCCTCCAGCAGAAGTATAAAATCCAGATCACATAACATAGATGAGTTAAACTGCCATTGTGTACACTGGGTTTCAAGTGGGGTCGACAATGTTAAGGTTATCAGAGCATGAGCCAATAGAAGTATCAGAGCCATTTGGAGATCCTGAACCCATTCTGTATTTTCTGAGGTAATGAAAAAAAGTAGTCTAACTGTGAACAACTATTGTGAAAGTTGGAAGGAAAGGTCTAGCAATGATCTCTAGGGTACAAGAATCACCAGGTGTTAAGGAGTCCTACATCTTTATGTAACTTGCATAGCTGTTTCTGGACTGATGTGGACGGTGGTGGTCTTGGGTTACTGGAATCAAGTGAAGGGTTCAAGTGGAAATTCAAATCTCCACTCAATATCAGAGTCCTCATTTGTTTTGCCAGGATAGTGTTGAATAGTTTTTGGGCAGTGGAGGTTTTAGCATTCAGACTTCCCATCACCAGTGCCAGGTGCCCTTCTCAGTCAACATATGTAGACTGGATCTCAAATGGGGAATGTCAAGGGCAAAGGATAACTGTCCCTCTTCATCCACCATTTTTATACGAGGAGTCTATGATCTGATCAAAGTCAAATCTGAGTAATTTTTGGTGTTCCATACTTGACAGATGAGTTTCCTAAAGAAGAAGGAGGCACAGTTTCTGTTTTTTAGGCCTGTTAAAGTTTTTGCTCATTTTACAGGACTGGATAGACCATTGATGTTTTGAGAAAAAAAGCTGAAAGTCTGACATCTATTGTAACGTTTGTAAAATTAGGTCTAAACTCCCAATTGTCCCTGGACATCCTCCACAGTGGAAAGATCCATGTAATAAACTACTTGTCTGAGTGTTGCACTTTTATTATTATTGTTAACAAATATTAGTCCCCCCCCCCCAACCTGGAGACCAGCCAGGTCTTCGTATCATCATATTGTTGTTGCTGTCTGTGAAATGAAAAGGTTGTGCAAAATCAGGAATTAAAGAAAACTGGGGGAACCTCGCTCCAATGGGAGGCTGGGCCAAACATGGCCATCTGGGCCTTAATGAACTGGTGTGGGTTTGGATGGTCCCAGAAGGCACAGTACCTGGGGCCTCCTTGTCTAAAAACTGTGTGAGAAACAGGGATCTGAGGCTTCCAAAATAGGAGGTGGTTTAAGAGCTGCCTCTGGTGGCAACATCAAGGAGTCATTGCCTGGGAGAACTATGAAGTGAGAGAGACTTTGGGCTCCCATGGGAACACTAAGGTCCCAAAAATGAGGCTGAGAGAAAAGATAATCTGGGGGTAAAGGAGAAATTGGATGATATGGGAATAATAATGACATAAATCCAATGATTAGTTTGTTCATCCCTGCTGGTCCCCACTGGCTAACTCTTATTATTGGATCGATGACCATCTGAATGACTGTAGGATGAGCCTTATCCAGACCTATCCACTTGGTGGCTGTCAGTTTGGCCCTTCTGGTGGATACAGTGCTGGATAAGAACAGTAATAGGGGATGCCAGGCCTTCTTTAAGATAAATTGCTTCTTGTAAGTGCCCCCTAGGTCTCAGTAGTACACATGGCAACGTTGCCTGCAAGTATAGTACAGGTAAGAGGAAGGCCCAGGGATCAACAAGGGGAAAGTGAGTTCACTAGCATTAGGTTGACAGTAGCACAGTGAATAGAAGGATGCCAGTTAATAGTTCTTTGGGCACCATCTGAATTTTCCCTCCCCTACCCCCAGATCAGCCCGACCCTGGGCCTCAAAATCTCTGAAGTCCTGAAGTAAGTAGTGTGATATAACCAGTGTTGATGTAACTTAATCTTAACCAAAGGGACCGGATTGGAAAATCTTGGAATTAAAATAGAAGAAATAGCCATAGTACAAGAGCAGGAGAAGATAACTAGCAACACAGAGGATTGTGTATGAGCAGTCATATACAACAAGGATATTCTTGTATTGAGAGATTTCCTTGGTAACAGATGACCTCAAGAGTGCAGCTCGAGAGGTGCTCTGTTACCAAGGCAGTCTTGAGATACCAGAATATCCTTGTTTGTGTATGACTGCTCATACACAATCTTTTATAGAGTATGGGCAGTCACAGCATAGAAAATCACACAAAAACTAGCCTGTGAAGACAACAGAGAATAGACATTTTAACATTTTCTTTTTTTTTAACTGACACAGTGTGATGCAGATGTTTCTGCAAGTTCAAGGTAAAAAAAAAACTTCCAGCTTAACTGGATAGAGGAAAGCAACTATGTGACAGCATTCCAAGTTGTTCTGCTGTAGTAGTGACATCACTACTGCAGCAGAACAACATAATGGTGTCACTACTGCAGCAGAACAAGCATATCCCTGGCATGGAGTTCCATGCATAACAGCATTCCACCATACACTATATAGGAAAGATAAATACAAACAAGAATAGGAAAGAAAAGGGAAGTAACTTGAAGCTGTCTAGAAAAACAGTTAAAAATTAACAACAAATCACAAGATATATTAAACCAAAAGAATAGTGTTTATCTCTGAGATGAAATGAAAAGACATCCCAGATTTTTATCACAGGCAGAAAGAAGAGTGGTACAAGAACAAATAACAGTAGACTTCTCTCTAGCTCAGATAAGGAAAATAACGGTGAGCTAGATAGTGAAGAAGTAGAGGGTGAGATGACTGTATCAGAGAACAATGAGGAAAGTGTGCTTCAGGTTTCAGTTACAGAAACTGAAGATGTAAACTGGCTGCCTGATAATGGAAATGAAGAGAACAAGGTAAAATGAGCCTTCCATTGTGCTAGCTGGAATATTGTCAGATTCAAGGTATCTGCTTAATAAACTGAAGGAGTGGGAAAGAGCTATTAAAAATAACCTGTGGGTCACAGGCTGCATCTGAAACAGAAGTTCTATCAACCATGTATTTGTTTTGAACTTTTTGATGTATGAATATAATTCCTGAAAATCTCAATCTTTGTTTGCAGAATTTGTAGATATAAGGCCACGTTTGATTCTGTAAACACAGTACTGTTATGGGAAGTGCTGCATGAAATGAACAGACTGGCAGCACTTAAAAATGTTGATTTACTGCATTCAGAGACAAAGGCAAGGATACAAGCAGGTCTGCAAAGACAGTTGTCTTGGAGGTTGAAATGAGCGAGTCTTATAGGTTGAAATGAGCGAGTCTTATACAGCTATTACAAATTACAAATAACATGACTACAATTGCAGTGTGTTCAAGTATAGCGAATGACAATTATAGCTAACATCATTTGGGCGAATGTATAAATCCTCTATTGACAATTTGAGTGACAACATAGCCACCACACATTCACTGCACATAGATGTTGTAGGCAATACCACATAAATAATTCAAAAGACTCCATTCTCCGTACTCACAAACGACCTGTGCAAGCTGCTTGGTTAGATCATGGTAACGCCTCCTACCAGTACCATCTGCTGCCCCTACACAATTTGCTCAATACAGATACTTGCCATTCTTTCTTTCTCCTGAATACATTCAATGACCTGCCAAATATTCAGGTGGGTAGAACCAAGACTACATTACGCTCAGGTACAACATCAAGCAGAGGGCTACACCCCTCTTAACCCCCATACCCCCCTATTTTTATTGTTCTCACTCTGAAATGCTGCTTGACTTAGGGGAAAGTTATATCAGCAATCACCCAAATCATTGGGCGTTATAATTACTAGTTGCTATATATGTATTAACTTAATTCGTACTCGCTAATATTGTCATTCGCTGTATGTGTGCATTTGCTATAATGACATTCACTGTAGTTCATTCACCTTCGATCAATCAATCAATCAATCAAAGTCTTTATTTATAAAGGCGAACATCATTGAGCAAGCTCATTTACGAGATGGATCTGTTACACAAGGTGAGAAAAAAGCAGATACAATCCAAACAATGTAATGATGCACAGTTCTGAACATATAAGGAACAAAAGTTCAATACAACTTTAACAATAAAAAGTGCTCGAGTGCAAGTCAACATGGACATGGCTCCATTTGGAGATGGTCAATACAGTCATAACATAGACAAACTGGTGACACATACACGATCAAAAGATATATAGGAGACCTACTTGTTCTCGTGGGCCCAGGAGGGCAGGAGATAGAGGGGGGAATAAGAAAAAAAATAGGGGCAGGATGGTGGGGGGGATAGGGAATGTGGCCGGGACAGCACTGATACGGGGAAGAGGGATATACCAGGACAAAGGGCCACTGACAAGGCCCATGGCAATGAGAGTGTAGCACAAAGGTGAACTAGAGGAAGAACATAGATGGCCGTATGAGCTAGGCTGAATTGCGGGCCCAAGTTGGCGTAGGTGGCCATGGTGCAGGTTTTTTTTTTTAATAACGGGGGAAACAGTTGCAGAATTCTTTCACTAAGCGATTGTATAGGGTCTTAAAGGAGAATAGGCTGATCGGGGAGCTGAGCTTCAAAGTTTTTTGTACAGCATTCCACAAAGAGGACAGCTCAAAACTTATGGCTGATCTCCTGAGATGGGTTTTTAGATTAGGTACCTTCAGGTAGATGAGGGAGTAGCTTCTCAGGGCATAGGCACCAGGTTCACATAGCGGTAGACAAGCGGAGATATACAGGGGAAGTTTCTAATTAATAGCTTTGAAGGTCCAGAAAATAGCATTTCTATGTCTCCTGACGTGAAGGGAGGACCACCCGACGGCTGTGTAAAGGGCACAGTGGTGAGTGGCGAGAGGTGGTCCAGTGATGAATCTCAGGGCCCTGTGATACAAAGTATCAAGTTTAGCAAGATGCGAGGCAGGGCAGTGACTACAGAGAAAGTCGGCATAGTCGATCAAGGAGAGAAATGTGGTTTGTACCAGCCTCCTCTTGGCATTACAGGTGAGGTAGTTATTTATCCTAAAGAAGAGGCCAAGCCTCTGTCTTAGTTTCTTTAGGAGGTCTTCGATATGCTCCATGAAAGAAAGTTTGTGATCAAGCCACACCCCCAAGTACTTGAATTTGATTACATATTCCAGGTTTTCTCCCAAGATTGTGGTAATCTGAGGAATGGAACTAGCCATGGCTGGGTTAGCATCTGAGAGGAAAGGTGAGACCAGCATAGTCTTGTTTTTTTTTGTGTTTAATAACAATTTTTTGTTAAACAGATGGCTCTGAAGGATGTTAAATTCTGATTGTAGATCTTTGTAGGCTGCTTCAGGAGAGGAGCGGCTTAGGTAAAGGACCGTGTCATCTGTGAATAGATGAATGTTGGCCTTAGTTATGTTATTGTCTAAGTTGTTCATGTAAATTGCGTCAATAGTGGGCCCAGGATCGATCCTTGAGGGACCTTTCTTTTCAAGAGTTTAAGAGGAAAAAGTTCACCATTGGATTTTACTTGCTGCCAACAGTTAGAGAGGTAATCAGCAAACCAATTAAGAGCATCCAGTCCTATAGTCTTGAGAGAGGAGAGGAGCAGGTCATGGTCGACAGTGTTGAAGGCCTTGCTTAAGTCTAAGAACACTGTGCAGACAAATTTCTTGTTTTCCAGGTCCCGTTGCCAATCATTGGTCACTTTAGCAAGGGCTGTGATAGTGCAATGCGGTGCTCTGAAGCCAGATTGCATAGGATTTAGAAGATTCATAGTTTCAACGTAAGCTGTCAGTTGCTTACTAACTATTTTTTCCAATAGTTTAGACAAGATAGGTAGTAATAAAATTGGTCTGTAATTATTTAAGTCTCAACGGTCCTCAGATTTGAACAAAGGTATAACGTGTGCTATTTTCCATAAAGGCAGGAGGGTACTGTGGGATAGAGAAAGACTGAATAAGTGGATAATTGGTACAGATAGGACATGGAAGGCAAGCTTTAGGAAGAAGGGATCTAGAGAGTCAACGCCAGCACTTTTCTTCTCGTCCAGCTTTAGTAGAAGATCTTCGACCTCCCTCAATGAAGTATGCTGAAAGGAAAATACTGCACTGGTTAAGAGAGGTTCTGAGTCATGCACATTGCATTGAGAACGTAGGGAACATGCAGATGAGTCATCAAAGGCAAGACCTGCGGTAGCGAAGTGGTTGTTGAAAGCATCCAGAATTTCCAGTTTGTCACAGATGGTGCCATTGCCAGAGAAGATTTTTGCAGGCAAGGAGGTTCCTAGGGTATGTCCAGACATGTTCTTGATGGAATTCCAAAACTTGGTGGAGCTCCTAGAGGCAGACTCAAGTTCTGAACGATAGAAGGATGCCTTAGCATTTCTTATCATTTTGGTGCAGGCGTTCCTGGCATTCCTAAAATTACACCAATCCGTTAGGGCCTTCATAGACCGTGCTTTCTTCCAAAGCTTGTCCCTATTTAGTAAAGCTGCTTTAAGTTCAGGTGTGAACCAGCATCAGGTTCTTCTCCTTACCCTGGTTTTTACGAGGGGGGCATGCTTGTTTAGGGCCACAGTCATAATTTCGGAAAAGATCTCATAGGCAAACTGGACCGAGTTGGCTAAATAAAAGTCCTGCCAGTGCACCGAAGATTTTAAATCATCAAGGTAGGCAGACAGATCAAAGTTGCATCTGGACCACTTGATAGAGAACCTCGACATGGATGGTGAGCACTGGGCTGACCTTATGCTAGCAATAATGCTATGGTCACTAACATCAGAGATTGAATCACCCATTTTGAATCTTTCAGTTAACGTGCTACCAGTCATATTATCCCAAACTAAAAGTGGCTTGCAGAAAGGGCTTGACATGGTAACACTGAAAAATAAATTTCATCATACTTATCGTAATTTCCTTTTTTGTTACCTCCAACACTGTCAATGAGTATTCTCAACAACTAGGTAATGTCTACCCCTACTGGGGGAAATGGCACAGCCCAAAGCTTTAGAATGCTGAACATATGAGGATTCTGAGCAGCAGCAACTCTCCAGTCACTACTGTCCTCGCAATGCCTCAAAATGTGAAATAACTGCCATATCGGTCTACATGATACAGTACGAGAAGCACACAATTAGCTTTCTACACAGATACAACTTTCCTCATAAAAAAGGTATAGGAAACACTGTCTTACCTTGTCTGAGCATGACAGGTGGCCAGTGGAACTTCATTATCTAGACAATACTGTGGCCTGAGAAGCTCTCTTGTCTGGGGATGACAGATATTCAGTGGAGCCTCATCTTCCAGAGAAAAACTACAACTTGAAGAGCATTCTGCAAAAACTCAACTTGAACAAGAAACATATTCAGTAAACAAACCACAAAACTGAATGCAGTGAAAACACTATCTGCAACAAAGGAGACATCTTGGCTAGTTTAAAATTTGCACTACTTAAAAGTGCTCGATAGCAACCAAAACTGAAATTTTGATTGATGTCCTTATAATTATATATATATATATATATATATATATATATATATATATTTTACATAATACAGTGCAGCAGGTAAACAATAAAGGGATGCCCAGGCAAAGTTACAAATCAGGGGTTATAACTGAACAATGGACATCCCCCACTGGCATATCAGACAATATTCTCCTGCAGGAGCAAGGTTCCTGGGAGAGCCCCATTGACAATGTTGGAGCTAACAGAAAAGCAAATTATAATAAGTAAGAAGAAATTTCTTCTTTCTGTAGTGCTCCACATTGTCAATGGGTATTCACAACAACTGGGTTCTAAGAAGCAGTACCCAGAAAAACTGGGAGGGGGGGAATATTGCCCCATATGTCAACCACGGTTCTATGTGATAATGGTGACTGCAAAATAGCGATCGCCATTACGGTGAGTGTACATCACCGAAAATGAATTTCGGTGATGCACACTAGCGGCGACTGGGAAGAGGGTGCCCGAGATCCATGGGTGTATTTTTTAATGTGGGGGGTTGTGCCCCATGCATCCCCCTACTAAAGGATTCTCAGCTCCAGGGACATGCATTTCGGGGAGGTGAAATACTTGCAAAAATTAAAAGTCTGGCTGCCGGCAAAAAAAATATGCGCTGTGCTGGACCCAAACCCTGCACCCTGCACCTCCCAACTGATCACCCTCCTCACCATGCTAGCAGACCAGCTTGGCCACCTCACATCACACCCCCTCCCACATACATTCCCCCCTTTCCTCTCCCCCAGTGGATGTGTGCATGCGTCTACGCATAGCTGCCTCTCGTCCTACCTCTCCCACCCTGGTATCCAGGCACTACCCTGCCAGGTAGCCCTGAACACAGGTGCCATAACTGAGTCGCTGTTTTTGTATGTGCTCAATTATGGACGCTGTGTTCACTGGATACCGTCAACCACAGATAGGAAGAAAATGTAACTGCTAACTGCAGACTGCAACACTCAGCAACCAAAAGCTGCATCAGCAGAGCTTTGAACATCCAGTTTGTAGTGTTTGGTGAAAGTGTGGGTGGAGCACCATGTAGCCACCTTGTATAACTCTAAAACAGAAGCATCACCTCTCTCCACCCAGGAAGTGGCAATAGTCCTGTTGAAGTGAGCCTTGACAAGAGTCAGAGGCCTCTTCTTTATTGTGATATAAGCCTTGGCAACACAGGCCCTCACCCACCCAACTAAGGTGGTCTTGGAGGCTTTCTGACCTACTTGGCTGCTTTGAAAAGGTCAAACAAGTTATCCAATTTCCAGAACTCAGCAGTCCTTCTAAGGTATGTCCTGATGGCCCAACACAAATCCAAGTTGTGGAGCTCCTTCTCCTTTGGGTGAGTAGGCTGTGGACTGAAAGACAGAAGATATATTTCCTGGTTCACATGAAAAGCTGAGGGGACTTTTGGGATGAAGGACTGAACTGTTCTAAGCATCACCTTGTCCTTATGCATGACAAGTATGGTTCTTTATGGTAAAAGACCTGGAGCTCACCACTTCTCCTGGCTGAGCATATAGCAACCAAAAAACATATCTTGTAAGACAGCAAGTCTAGCAGAATGGATGACAAAGGTTCAAAAGCTTCTTTACAGAGGGCATTCAACACTAGATTCAGATCCCAAGGAGGAATTGCGGATCAGAACATAGGTTGACTCCTGCTGGCAGCCCACAGAGAATGAATAACCTGTTAGTCCCTAAAAACATATCCAAAGAGGCTCCAAAGGCTGACACCTGACTTCTCAGTGTGCTTAGGGCCAAACCCTTTTTCTCTCTCCTTCCTGCTTGAAATCCAAAATCTGCAGGATCAAGGCTTTGGAAGGATGGAAATATTTTTCCTTGGCCCAAGCCAAAAAGGTAGTCCATATGTGAGCATAAGCTACAGAAGTAGAAGTCTTCCTGGCAGTTATCAATGTGTCTACTACCTTTTTAGAGAAACCTAGTTTTAGGAGTCTCTTCCTTTCGGAAGCCAGGCCATGAGCTGCATCGCTCCTGGATTTGGGTGCAGAATGGCCCCTTAGAGAGAAGGTCCCAACTCACTGGAAGGTGAAAAGGAGTGCATTGAGCTAGGTTCACTAATTGCAAGAACCATGGCCTTCTGGGACACTCCGGAGCTATTAGAAGGAAGCTTCCACTTGCGTGTCCTATTTTTCTTATGACCTTGGGAAGTAGAGGCAGAGGAGGAAAGGCATGTGCTCTGTCAAAGCTCCACTCTTGTGTCAGGGCATCCACTGCCTCCACCTGCATGGAACAGAACACCAACTGTTCATGCCTGCCTTCAGTTGTTGGGCTTGGTGGCATCTGCCAGGCACCAATCACACAAGCACCCCCTACTGGCCGAGCATGGAGCAGCACTGGTGTTGACTGTGGAGGCAGCCTCTCTCCAACTCTTCTAGCCAGAGGATTGATGATGCCACTGCAGTTCTAAACACAGGAAGGGAGGCAATGGAGCAGTTAGGGATGATGTCCCTGTCGGCCCAGGAGGACCCATCTTCTGAGAATAGAATGGTTGTAACATTCCTCATGTCTGCACTTGAGTCGATGTGTAAAGAACTTGCCAAATCCAAAGTGGAAGTAGCCTGCATTGCTGTCTACATGACTGATGTTTTTGTTGCTGGGACTGAGAAGGGATGGACCTTTGTCAATAAGCAGATGGATTTTCAGCTGAAAAACTGTTGATTCTGAGCATTGTGGATAGAGGAAAACAGATCAACCTGAGAACAACCAAACCTTTGACACAAAAGAGTCGAACACCTCCGAGTTCAACATCCACTCCCCTGGATGAGCATTTTCACGGCTTAGCCAATCGGCCTGAATGTTCGACTCCCCTGCCAAGTGGACCACTGACAGAGAGAGAGAGGATTCTCCTCTGCTCACTGGAGGAGATTGGTGGCTTCTTTTAGCATCTCTGTACTCTTTGTGCCTCCTTAATTGTTTATGTACACCACTGTGACGGCTTTGTCTAACCTTATTTTTACTGCTTTTGCCTGAAGCAGACTTTGAAACTGAAGAAGGGCAAGGCAAACTGCCCTCATCTCCAGAACATTTATGTGGAGATGTTGTTCCTGTACTGACCAAGTTCCCTGAGTGGGTAATTGGTTCAGGACTGCCCTTCAGCTTGACAGGCAGGCATTGGTTGTCACATTTAAGTCTGGGGGGATCCAAGAGAACCCCTTTACTCAGATTCTGCAAACTCACGCACCAACTCAGAGACTGCTGCAGTTGTGGTAAGAGTAGAATCCTAGCCTGATAATACTCTGAGGTGGGATCCCAGGCTGACAGCAATCCCACCTGTAGGGGCCGCATATGAAGGGGAACCCATGGAACTAGATCTATCACTGCCGTCATGAGGCCCAGAATTCACAGCAGGCAGAGAGCCAAAGCCAATGACTGAGTTCTGAGCCACTGAACTTCTTTCAATAGTCTCTTTTCTGGATGGTGAAAGTAAGACCTTCCCCTGGTACATCTTGAATACTGCTCTGAGGTGTTCCAGGGTCTGGGATGGCTTGAGTGAGCTATTATCTCAATTCACCACCCAGCCATGGAACTCTAGCATCTCCAGAGTCCTCATCACCGACCTTGCCAAGGTCGCCAGCAGTGCTCGAATGAGCAGGTCATCCATGTAAGGATAGAAATCATGTCCCTCCTGTCAGAGTTGAGACACCAGAACTATGAGCACTTTGAAAAGTCCCTGGGGGCTGTTGAAAGGCCAAAGGGAAGTGCCTTGTACTGGAAGTATTGACCCACTACCAAGAACCTGAGAAACCTCTGATGAGATTGATGGATGGGGATGTGAAGATACACATCTGTCACATCTATGGAAGCTAGAAAATCCCTCAGCTGGACAACTCAGGTGATTGAATGCAGGAACTCCATCTTGATGGTTGTGTGGCACACAAACTTGTTCAGATGTTTCAGATCCAGAATGGGCCTGAAACCCCCTAACTTCTTGGGGACTACGAAATAGATTGAGTAAAAAAATCTGGCCTTGTTCGCTTAAAGGAACCAGAACAATAGCCCTGATTTGATTGATATGGGTTAGGGTCTCTGACACCGCTTGTCTCTTTACAGGGTCCTTGGGAACCGGGGATGGCAGAAAATGCCCCCTTGAGGGTACTGCTGAAAATTCAATCGCATAACCTAAGGCCAGAATTTCAAAACCCAAGCATCTGAAATTATATGAGCACATCTTGAGTAAAAATTGTGCAGTCTTCCACCAAGGGAAGGGGGACAGAGATGGGTCTGCGTACCCTCATTGTGAGGCACCTGTCTTTTGCCCTGGACCTCAAGTACATCAACTAGTAAGGGCTCCTCTGTTACTGTAGCCCTTGTAACCAGAACAGGTTCTTTTACTTCTCTAATTACCGAAATTCCGAAAGGGTTGAAAACCTTCTTGAAACTGCCTCCGCCAGCTGCCTCCTTGAAATTTTGAGGTTGCTGTGGCCCTATGCTGATGCTTTGACACTGGAAGGTGACCCTTCTTATCCTGGATATCCTTTAAAATATCATCCTGGCCAGAACCAAACAACAAACCTCAATCAAAAGGGAGATTGGACAGCTTGGTCTCTGAAGCTTGATCAGCAGCCCAGTGCCTAAGCCATACACCTCGCATGGCCAAAACAATGTGATAGATGGTGTGAGCTGACATGCATAAATTTTCCACTGTGGTATCTCCTAAAAAAGGTGGAGGCCATGGGAATCAGTTGTAGAATGCTTACTCCCTGTGAATCTGGGGGAACGATGCAGGGCAGGCTATTAACCCACAAGTTTAAAGTTCTGGCAATGATAAAAGAGGCATAGGAGGTGCGCAGGTTTTAGCCATTGGAGGAAAAAACTCTTCTATATGTGGCATCCACTCATTTGTCATGTGAATCTGTTAAAGCCAAAAACCTTCAATAGAAACTGCGGTGTGCTTGACTGAACTATGTACCACCTTATCTGCCAGAAGAAGGGGTTACCACCTGCAAAGTTTCTCTTCCAAAAAAGGGCAAAACCAAGCCTCAGGTTTTGGCAGGGACTTTCTTTGGTCCACCCTGGCCCATTCTTGTTCAATAATCTGGACACAGTGAGTAAAGTTTGGAAAACACTTTGGAGTGGCGAAGGACACGGACAGTATAGTACTGATGTCCACTGCCTCCATGGATTGCTCCTCCTTGAGCTGCAAGGACCTACATGCCTCAGCTATCAGGTAGGACAAGTACTAGGTATCAAACAGGGGAGGGATAAGAATCCTCCTCTTTGGCTCCATCCACTCCCCTTCTTCCTCCCCATCAGAAGGGTAGTCCTCATCATCATACAGAAGCATTATTGGGTCAGGATTTTTCCCCAAGATCCCCTAGATCCTCTTCTGACACTGGGGTGTCAAACAGACGAGGCATACTGATGAGTCCTGGTAGGACGAAACACGTGTCTATGTCTTCTGTTAGCACCCTTTGCAAACTGTGTGAGAGGCCTTTCGGCACCATGCAATTCTGCTTAAAGTTGGACCAGCATAACATTCTGTGGTGATTTGCAATGCAGCCTCATGGTGCTTTGCATTGTGGGGGCATGTGATTTTGTATTTTCTTGAAACTTGGCTTCCCAGCCAAATGCCCTTTGAGTAACCCTTGCCTCAGTGTTTATGCACAGAGGTTCTTTGTCTTTAAATAGTTTTTTATTTTAATGGGTTCACCATAATATATCCCAGGCACACTGCCTTAGGGGTAGCTGGTCCATTCCACTTGGGTGTCAAACAGATGAGGCATACTGATGAGTCCTGGTAGGATGAAACACGTGTCTATGTCTTCTGTTAGCACCCTTTGCAAACTATGCACAGAGGTTCTTTGTCATATATATATATATATATATATATATATATATATATATGTCACAAACGCATTTAGCAGGTCAAGCTCTCTGCTCCCACAGTGCCAACCTCCAAGTGCAATAGTGTGAACAGGTAACATACAGGGTAACCCTCCTGTCAGATTTTGGGTCTGAATCACCTTTAGTCTCAAGTTCTGAGGGGATTTAAACTGTGAACCTTATGCTAGCATACCCAATGTACAGGCTCAGATACGTACCCTCTTTGGGGATTGCGGTACAATCTTTCGCCAGGGTCACCTAGCCAGGCTTCCAAAATGAACCCCTAAAACTCTATAAAAGACCTTAGGTATATTCTTACCTTTTCCAAGTTTGGTAACACCATCAAGCTCTCCAGAACAGCTGTCAAACTTAACCACGTATACATCACATGCAAAAAGAACTTGGAAGACACACCCAGGCAGTATCTTTAAAAAAAGATTTTACTAAAAGAACAGTCCCTTCCATGCTGTTCAGCAAACGCTTGGAGCATTGACTTCAGGGTACCATTAAATCTTTCCACAAGCCCATTGGCTTGTGGGTGATAAGGTGTCATGTGCCTCTGCACCACCCCACACTTCTGCCACAAACATTTCATCAGGTCTGATATGAAGGAACCCCCTCGATTGGTGATAACCTCCTGCAGAAACCCAACATGGGAGAAAATTCCTAGTAAGGCATTTGCCACTTTTTTTGCTCTCAATGAGGATAGGGCAACTGCCTCTGGGTACCGGGTGGCATAGTCCACCACAGTCATTGATGAACCTCTTCCCGGAGGAGCTAGGGGTATTTAAAGGCCCCATAATATCCATTCCCACCCTCTGGAATGGCTCCTCCACTATGGGCAATGGAATTAGGGCAGCTTGGGTTTTCTTACCTGCCTTCCCTATTTCTTGGCACCACTGACAAGACCTGCAATATTCCTTCAACTGCTGGGTGAAGTTGGGCTAATAGAAATTCTAGGCCAACTGCTGCATACTGCGTGTGATTTCCAGATAGCCAGACAAGGGAATATCATGTACAATCTTGAGCAACTGTTCACTGTACCCCTGGGAAATGACAAGCTGCCTGCCTATCACCCCTCCCTCTGTCTTCACAGCCTAAGTATACATCAGTCCATTTTCCCAATAAAACCTATGTTTACCATCACCTCCTTGTGCTCCATCAGAGTCTGTCCAAGCCCTCATTTTCTCTAGACTAGGGTCACATTTCTGAGCAGCTGCAAACTCCTTACACATTCCCAAGGTATGGGACAGGTCCTCTTCAGTCTCTAAACTAGGGTCCCTAGCACTAGCATCAGGGCACTCAGGATCACTGCCATCCTTAACTCTCTGACAATGGGTCATCCCTCCTTCTTTGAAGTAACCCTCCATAGCTATGTGTTTAACTGCTACTGGGGAAATTTTGACTCCCTTTTCATTAGTCTCCATATAAGGAGGCACAGGCTGGGGAACCAGCCTCCCAGTGGTATCCACAATGGCTTCTGCGGGGTCCAGGGAACTAAAATTTTCCCTTGCCACTTGGCTATGGGCAATGGCACACACTATCCACTGTTTGAGATTGTTTCCAAGGATGACATCAACTGCTAAAGTTTTGGCTACAGCCATCTGTTGCACAGTTCCCCCAGTTTCATCCCAGTTTAGGAGAACACTAAAGAGTGGCAATGTGGTTTCCTCACCAGTGAACTCTTGTACAGTTACACATTTATTGGGTATAAGCTGACCAGGCTCTACCAGATCCCCTTTTACCAATGTCAGGGATGCCCCTGTGTCTCTTAACCCTTGTGTCTGTACCCCATTCACCCTGACTGGGTGCATGTGTTCCCTCATGTTCACAGGCATGCTTCCAGGGACATACAAACAATCCACTTCTTTCTTAGCCCCATTCTGCATATTGCTTGTCCTTTTGGAAAACTGTCTGGCAATACGCCCAGTTTCTTTACAAACCCAGCATTTGTTTCTTATCTCAGAGAAATCTTTTCTTTGAAACCTGGGGCTAACTGGTTTCAGTGGAGGCAGTGAGGGTTTTAGCTGCCCTGAAGGTGCACTTTTCCCTTTCTGCACTGCCACACCCACCCCATTCGCTCTCAGAGCAGATCTGCTCTTGGCATAGCAATCCTAGAGTTCAGCAGCCTCTTGCACTGTTTTGGGATCTCGGTCCTCCAGACAGTTTTTACCTCTGCTGGGCATGCCCCAAAAAAACAGTTCTAACAAAATAGCATTTTCAATTTTATCTACAGACTTTGCTTAAATTCCCTCCCACCAACGTTTTAAACATTGACGTTGTTTCATGGCTAGCTCCTCATAGCTCGTAGCTCATGTCACATGTCAGGGCTCCTCCTGAGCTTATGGAATTTAGCTCTGTATGCTTCTGTAGTTAAATCAAACTTTTTTAAAAGTGCAGCTTTAAGTTTGCTGTAATCATTACTGTCCTCATTATCCATTTGACCCAATGCATCCTGAGCTTTCCCGGTAAGTAGCGGGGATAGCTGGAAGCTCCAGGACTCTAGAAATTTTTACCTGACTACATACTTTTTCAAAGGAATTTAAAAAGGCATCCATATCCTCCCCCTCTTTAAATTAAGTTATCAATTTGGAATTCAATTGTAACTCAGTCCTGTAGTTCCAGTTAAACCCAAGCCACTTACCTGCTCTGGTGCTGGTGGTTGGAGTCGTAACTTCTCCAGTTCATGTCACCTCTGGTGCTCATGCTCTTCACGGTCCACCTCTCGCTGTTCACATTCAGCTTCTCGCTGTTCTAGCTCCCTCTTCTTCTCTGCAGCTCGCTGCTCTAACTTCTCTTCTCTTCTCTCTAGAACTCCAGCTCCATTCTGTGCAACTCAATCTGCAGCTTGATTGCATCTGGCTCCAGAATGCTGGTGACCTTCCACTGCTGCTGTGGCCCTTTGTTGGCACTGGCCCTACTGCCCTCCTCATTAGATCTGGACACTGCACTGGCCACTGGCCCCTCCACATCTAAGGTTTGGTCCTTTACAGTCCCAGTCTGTGACTCGACACTCTGGGCATCTGCTGCCATCAGGGCATCCACGAGGTTTGGCTTGGTGGCTCTTGCCTTGTGCAGGACTCCTCTGTCCTGGCACAACTGCTTCAAGTAGTCTGCAGTTTACCCAATGTAGTTGGAAGCCATCTTCTTCCCTAACTACTGCTACTCTAAATAGCACTTTAGAAAAAAAAAATAAACGGGTAGTAACTTGACTGTAAGCAAAATGATATAGTTCTGTTTCCTTTTTTAAAAATAAATCACTGCCTTTTTTTTGTAAGTGAGCTGTACAGTATTAAGCTGACACACTGAACAGTTAAAGCTTGTGTTACCAATTTTATTGTACTACTGTCAAACAAATATGTCACAAATGCACTCAGCAGGTCAGGCCCTCTGCTCCCAAAGTGCCAACCTCTGAGCGCAATAGTGTGAACAAGTAACAGACAGGGTAACCCTCTTACCTGCTTTTGGGTCTGAATCACCTTTAGTCTCAAGTTCTGGGGGGATTCAACCTGTGAACCTTATGCTAGCATACCCAATGTACATGCTCAGATGCGAACCCTCTTCGGGGATCGCAGTACAATCTTTCTCCAGGGGCACCAAGTCAGGCTTCCAAAATGAACCCTTAAAACTCTATAAAAGACCTTAGGTATATTCGTACCTTTTCCCGGTTTAGTAACACCATCAAGCTCTCCAGAACAGCTGTCAAACTTAACCATGTATACATCACATGCAAAAAGAACTTGGAAGACACACCCAGGCAGTATCTTTTTAAAAAGATTTTACTAAAAGATGATAAAAATATGAAAAATGTAAACACAGAACAATATATCAAAGAGCTCACAATCACATACAGAAAAAAACAAGGAAAGCTACAGAATATAAACTCCTACCACAATACAATTAGATTTTTTTCTATCTAATGTACTATCTCTGTTCAGTGCTTAAGTTACAAACAGAGAGCTCTGTCTCTCTTGAGTCCCAAAATGATATGTCATATCCCCCAGTTACAAGGATACATTTCAACTCCATCTCCCAACCCCCTTGGTGAGTCATCTAGCTCCTCCTTTTAGAACCAAAAAAAAAATACAAACATGATGTCCTATCAGGAGGTATATTACATCAGCAAAAACTCATCTCCCAAATTATGACAGTCTTTAATCAAGCCTTTCCTTTGAACTGGTGGCTAGTTCCTGTTCCCAAGGCATATCAAAGGGTTTTACATTTTTAACACCAGGTTGGTATAAAATGTTCTTCAATAGGAATCATAAAACTTTCTGAGCCCTATATCCTGGCAGCTGGGTCAGTTCTAATTAAGACAAAAAAACAGGAGACCCTTAATTAAATCTCTCTGGTCTTTTAATTGCCACCTGTTTTCAGGTCACTTGTCACTGTAGCTTCACTGAAACCTGAGGGCGGCGGAGCACCCATAAGCACAGGCTGTCTTATGTGAGACAATCACCTGCAATATTTTTATATTATAAATATCATACAGCAATCATAACCAGCTGGTCAAGTGTCACTATATATATATATATATATATATATATAGAGAGAGAGAGAGAGAGAGAGAGAGACACACACAGAGAGAGAGAGAAAGAGATCTAGATAGATAGATATACAGCAAGAAATAATCTAGAAATTTAATTGACCTAGAGACGTCACCTGACCGTGTATTAAATCTCTATAAATGCATGGTCAGGTGTCAAATCTTATTATCCCCTCCCCAAAAAGAAACTAGTTAAAACTGTTTTATAAGTCTAATAAGCCCCTCCAGGGTGTACACAATATGATTTTAATGCACTTCCTGTGCATTAAAATCCTATAATGCACATCCTGTTGTGGTTTATTACTAACATATATATACATATATACAGTAGTTAGCTGAGCCATTCTTTTTTTTTTAATTTCTATGGAAGCTCTGTGAGACAGTTTTATTTAACTCTTTTTTATTTTGTTATAATGTTTTAATTTATACAATAAACTGTTTTGAACTTATCATATTTTAAACAGAGGTTCTGTTATTTCATTCCTCGGTAATGCATATACCACCCTCCAGCTTCTGTGTATTGATTCTGATCAATGACCCTCTAGGAGCACTCTATGCATAAACTGATTTAACTATCCAGGGATGAGCAGGTTTCATCTTATATTTGTAAATGACTAAAAGGAGGTGGTGTGTCTACACCCTTTTAACATGCACCCCACCACCACTTGTGAACGTCATTTCAGGCTGCACTTTATAAGTGTGAGACAGGTAGAAATGTGATCTGCGTATAAAAGGAGAATAAACCAGCAAGACCTCAATTTGTATCAGTGAAGTAAGCACAGCAATGAATATGAAATAGTGTAAGACCTCACTGAAGAGGGTCATTGTGAAGCGGTGGTGACAATTTTGAAAATCTTGGCTCATATTTGTTAATTAAAAAAACCCTGTTTAAAGAAGAAATGATTGAGATACATGTAAAAACAGTTCAATTTTGGGCCATTTGTGGATGAATCATAGAAACATATAAACATAGAATTTGATGGTAGATAAGGACAGCTTGGCCCACCTCTTCTGCCCATTTTCCTACCTAATGGATAAGCTGCAGATCCTAGTTAACCAACAGCCTACTTCCTCCTAGACCCCACTAGAATTGCTTTATATCTGTCCCAAGCATTCTTGAATTCCACCACTGTTTTTGACTCCACAACCTCCTCAGGAAGGCTGTTCCATGCATCCACAACCCTCTCTGTGAAAAAATACTTCCTCACATTACCTCTGAGCCATCCCCCCTCTATCTTCAAATTCTGTCCCCTTGTTCCTGCACATCTCTTTTTCTGAAAGATGCTGCCCTCTTGGACTTTGTTGATTCCCTTGAGGTACTTGAAAGTTTCTATCATGACCCCTCTCTCCCTACTTTCCTCAAGGGTATACATATTAAGCTGCTTTAGTCTCTCTTCGTATGTCTTCTGGTGCAGACCCTTCACCATTTTGGTTCCCTTCCTCTGAACAGCCTCCACTCTGTCTATGTCTTTGCAGAGATGGGGTCTCCAGAACTGCATGCACTACTCCAGATGGGGTCTCACCAACTGTCTGTACAGAGGGATAACAACTTCTTGTTTTCTACTAGTGATACCTCTCCCTATGCATCCCAGTATCCCCCAGCCCTCCTTACTGCCTTCTCACATTGCTTGCCCACCTTTAGGCCATCTGATATAACTACCCCAGGTCCCTTTCCATTTTTGTTGTTGCCAGTATCTCACCCCCCATTGTGTATGCTTCCCCTGGGTTTTTGTTTCCAAGGTGCATTACTTGCATTTATTGTAACATAGAAACATAGACTTTGACAGCAGATAAGGACCGCTAGGCCCATCTAATCTGCCCATTTCCTACCTACAGGATGGCCGCAGATCCTAGTTAACCAACAGCCTATTTCTTCTACCCCCACAAGAATTGCCTTATGTCTGTCCCATGCATTCTTGAGTTCTCCCACAGTTTTAGACCCCACAACCTCCTCAGGAAGGCTGTTCCATGCATCCACTACCCTCTCTGTGAAATAATACTTCCTCACATTGCCCCTGAACCGCCCTCCTTCTATCTTTAAATTGTGTCCCCTTGTTCTTGCAAGTCTCTTTTTCTGAAAAATGCTACCCTCTTGGACTTTGTTGATTCCACTGAGGTACTTAAAAGTTTCTATCATGTCCCCCCTCTCCCTTCTTTCCTCAAGGGTATACATATTAAGCTCCTTTAGTGTCTTCTCATACGGCTTCTCTTGCAGACCCTGCACCATTTTAGTTGCCCTCCTCTGGACTGCCTCTATCCTGCCTATGTCCTTGCAGAGATGGGGTCTCCAGAACTGGACACAGTACTCCAGATGGGGTCTCACCAACTGTTTGTACAAAGGGATAACAACTTCCTGTTTTCTGCTGCTGATGCCCTCCCTATACATCCCAGTATACCCCAGCCCTCCCTACTGCCTTCTCACATTGCTTGCTAACCTTAAGGTCATCTGATATGATTACCCCCAGGTCCCTTTCCTTTTTGTTGTTGTTACTACCTCCCCACCCATTGTGTATTCTTCCCTGGGTTCTTGTTTCCCAGGTGCATTATTTACACTTCTTTGCATTGAATCCAAGCTGCTATACTTCTGACCATTCCTCCAACCTTGCCAAGTCCCTTTTCATCCTTTCCACGCCTCATGTGTATCAACCCTGTTGCAGATTTTTGTGTCATCTGCAAAAAGGCATACTTTTCCTTCCAGTCCCTCTGCAATGTCACTGATGAAGACATTAAAAAGGATTGGACCCAATACTGAACCCTGCAGTACCCCACTAGTAACCCCCCTTTCTTCAGAATAAACTCCATTTACAATTACCTTCTGTGTGCTGTTGTCCAGCCAATGTTTTACCCAGGCTACCACCCTGGGTCCCACTCCCAGGCTGGTTAATTTGACTATTAATCTTTTGTGTGGGACTGTGTCAAATGCCTTGCTAAAGTCTAGGTAGGTCATGTCCACAGCCCCTCCCTGGTCTACTACTTTGGTCACCCAGTCAAAGAAATCTATTAGATTCGTCTGACATGACCTTCCCGCGAACCCATGCTGCCTTGGGTCCTGTGCTCCACTGGCCTCTAGGTACTCGACTATTCTTTCCTTCAGAAGTGACTCCATCACTTTCCCTACCACAGAGGTCAGACTGACAGGTCTATAGTTTCCTGCCTCTGTCTTGGACCCACTTTTGTGAAGGGAATCACATCCGCCTTCCTCCAGTCCTCGGGTACCACACCATCCTCCCATGATTTATTAAAAAGAGTAGCCAGTGGTTTCACTAGTTCCTCCTTAATTCTTTTAGAATTCTGGGGTGAATTCCATCAGGACCCATTGCTTTGTCCACCTTCAGTTTTAGGAGTTCTTGCAGAACCCTTTCTTCTGTGAATGGACTGGATCGACCCCCTATCAAGAGTGCTTCTGTTAATTGGATTAGGCACTTCCCCTCCTCTTTTGTGAATACTGAGCAGAAATATTCATTCAGTATTCCTGCTTTTCACTGTCCCTCTGCCCACCCACTGTTCATTCTATTCAGCCTCACTATCCCTCCTTTGTCTTTTCACGCCGCTGATGTACCTATAAAAGGTTTTATCCCTCTTCTTAACTGAGTTGGCTATCTTTTCCTCAGTTTGGGCCTTTGCTATTCTGACTTCCTTCCCTGCTTCCTTCTGCCTTAACTGGTACAGCTCTCTGTCCTGCTCCTTCTGTGTTTCCTTATACTTCCGGAATGCTATTTTTTTCTTCCTTTTCTTGTGTTGAATCTAAGCTGCCATACATTTGACCATTCCTCCAACCTTGCTAAGTCCCTTCTCATCCTTTCCACCACACCTTTTGTATCAAACCTGTTGCAGATCTTTGTGTTGTCTGCAAAGAGACATACTTTTCCTTCCAGTCCCTCTACAATGTCACTTATAAAGACATTAAAAAGGACTGGATCCAGTACTGAACCCTGCAGTACCCCACTAGTAATCCCCTTTCTTCACAGTGGACTCTGTTTACGATTACCCTCTGCATCCTGTTGTCCAGCCAGTGTTTTACCTGATCTACCACCATGGGACCCACTCCCAGGCTGGCTAATTTGCTTATTAATCTTTTGTGTGTGACTGCCAAATGCCTTCCTAAAATCTAGGTAGGCCATGTCCACAGCCCCTCCCTGGTCTACTACTTTGTTCACCCAATCAAAGAAATGGATTAGATTTATCTGACATGACCTTCCCACTTTGAATCCATACTGCCTTGGGTCCTGTGCCCCACTGGCCTCTAGGTACTCAACAATTCTTTCCTTCAGAAATTATTCCATAATTTTCCCTACCACAGAGGTCAAACTGACAGGTCTGTAGTTTCCTGCCTCGGTCTTGCTCCCACTTTTGTGAAGGGAATCACGTCCACCTTCTTCCAGTCCTCAGGTACAACACCATCCTCCCATGATTTATTTAATAGGGTAGTCAGTGGTGTTACTAGTTCTCCCCTTAGTTCTTTTAGAACTCTGGGGTGAATCCCATCAGGCCTCATTGCTTTGTCCACCTTCAATTTTAGGAGTTCTTTCAGAACCCTCTCTTCTGTGAAAGGACTGATATTGACCCCCCTATCCAGAGTGCTTCTATTGACTGGATTAGGTACCTCCCCCTCCTTTTCTTTTGTGAATACTGAGCTGAAGTATTCATTCAGTATCCCTGCTTTTTCATTGTTCCTCTCTGGCCACCCACCCTCCCTCCTCTTTATTTAGCCTCAGCATCCCTCCTTTTGTCTTTCTTCACTCCCTAATGGATCTATAAAAGGTTCATCCCTCTTCTTAACTGAGTTGGCTATCTTTTCCTTGGTTTGGGCCTTTGCTATTCTGACTATCTTACCCACTTACTTCTGCTTTAACTAGTACGCTTTTCTGTCCTGCTCCTTCTATGTTTCTTTTTACTTCCTGAATGCTATCTTTTTCTTCCTAACCTTCCCCACCACCTCTTTTTAGAACCATAGTGGTTTTCTCTTTCATTTTGATTTGTTTATTTGCTTCACACAAAGGCTTGTTGCCTCTGTGATGGCAGTTTTGATGTTTCCTCATTGTTGCTCCATCCCTCCTTGCCTGTCTGCTAGTGCTTTTCTGAGGCACTCTACCATTCTGACAAAATCAGCCCTTCTGAAGTCCAGTACCTTCACTTTTGTATGGCTTGATTCTACAGCTGGGTTTATGGTGAACCACACTGTTTGGCGGTCACTTGTTTCCAGATGGCTACCCACTTCTATATCTGAGATCCTCTCTCCTTCCCCATTTGAGAGCACCAGGTCTAAGGCTGCTCCCTCTCAAGTGGGCTCCAACACTAGCTGTCTGAGGCATGCCCTCTGTAGGGCATCAAGAATGACTCTGCTCTTGGATGTAGCTGCAGCAAAGGTGCTCCAGTTAACATCTGGCATATTTAGGTGCCCCATCAGCAATATCTCCCCTTTATCTACCATCCTAAGGATGCCTTCTATCATTTGCTTGTCCATTTCCTCCCCCTGAGATGGGGTCTGTATGCAACCCCTGTGCGGATTGTGGTGCCATTTCCAGTCTCCAGGGTGACCCACAGTGCCTCCTCTCTCCTGTTTACCCTTTAGTTCCATTGTCTTGATCCCTTCCCTTACATAGAGAGCTACTCCTCCTCCTCCTCTTCTACCATCCCTGTCCCTCCTGTAGATTATGTACCCTGGTATGTTGACATCCCAGTCATGGTTTTCTATGTACCATGTTTCTGTGACTGCCATGACATCCTGGCATCCCTCTTCCATCAAGGCCATCAGTTCAGGGAGCTTGTTACCTAGACTACGGGCATTGGTACTCATTACCCTCCATATTTTGTTGGCCTTACCCCTTTTTGCCCCATCACTGTCCTTACTTCCTTTGTCTTTTTCTCCATTTACCCCTGCCCTTCTCCCTATCGACTTTTCTGTCTTGGTGTTTACATCACTAACTACCCTGATTTTTTGGGGGGGGCTAAGATTTCCCTTCTCCTTTTCAGTGCCTCCTCCCTTGGCTAGTTTAAGTGCATGCCAGTGAAGCATTTAAACCTATTACCTAGGATCCTGGTTCCCCTCCTGGACAGATGCAGACCATCATGCCAATATAGGTTGATTCTTATCAGCCACTCACCAGGAGCACCCTGAAATATGACTAAACAGATTTAACTAGCCAGGGTTGAGCAGTTTACATCTAGTGCCCAATTAACTGAAATCATAGTGATTGTTTTAGGGTTTTACTTTGATTTTGAAATGACAGCATGAGTTTAGGTAAGGAAGGCAACAATACCATATTTAACACAAATCAAGCAACAGGTGGTGGTGCACTATGAAGTAAAAGTGCTCCTTTGTAAAGGGGTATAAATACAAGACTGAACCATTAATAGCGATGGATAATGAAGACTGAGAGTGGCAGAAATCAAAGGAAGTTTTAAGGATAAGTACTGAATAAAAAAACTCTACATGTATTTAGGTAAAAGTTGCTTCCTAAAAATAGAAGCTAATACACAATACAACTTAACAATTTCTCTCCTAATACAAATATTTTGGTTTAGTCACTTGTAATATGGATATTTTGCAGTGAAATGGGAAGTCGAGAGTTCAGTCGGATATAATACATTGAATCTACTAGTATCCAAATGTTAGCCTTTTACTGTATTTCCTGTACCATCATTGTTACATTGTTACTTGTGTCCTCTTGCTGAACCACTCTGTACGGTTCTCCAAGTTGTGTCTGTTTCTGACCTGAAACCTTTGAAAAGGAGTTCTTGACTCAAAAGTACTTTCTGAATAAACAAATTAAATAAAAATGAAATAATTTGAAACAGTTGAGCTCACCAGCCTGTCGGCAGTTAAGTAATTTTCCTGGCAAAATTTAAAGTTGAACCCTCTTAAACCAGACACTAGCTTATTGAGGATAAAATCCGTTTGCCAAAAGCCAGTTCCATAAGTAGCAATGATAAGTGAGCTGCATACTATGGACTTTGCAGTCCGTATACAGTGGATGCTGAGGACAGGAGGTGCTGCTATCTTATGCTAATGATAGTGCTAATGAACTGTCAGTTACCTCCCTATGCAAGCCCTGCCTAATAAGTTGTTAATTGCTGACTGAATCACACTCTATCCTTGGTCTGCAAGCACTATTGTGCTCGGTTCAGTGTCTACTTTTTTTTTCTCTTCCTTCACTTCTGCTGCTTCACTCTGGCTGATTAATTTGCAGTATTTTTAAAATAAAAAAAAGAAATGATATCTAACCCGCCCTCTAGCCCCAACAATCAGATCAGCCCCTGACTGGGTGCTACTTCTAAATCAGTGGTGTGACTCACTCTCAGCAGCTGCCGCCTGCTTGCCAACCTGCCCTCCAGCCCCAAGAATCAGATCAGCCCCTGACTGGGAGCTTCTTCTGAATAGACAGCATGGCTCACTCTCAGCAGCTGCTGTCCACTTACCAACCTGACCTCTAGCCCCAAGAATCAGATCAGCCCCTGACTGGGAGCTTCTTCTGAATAGACAGCATGGCTCACGCTCAGCAGCTGCTGTCCACTTACCAACCTGCCCTCCAGCCCCAAGAATCAGATCAGCCCCTGACTGGGAGCTTCTTCTGAATAGACAGCATGGCTCACTCTCGGCAGCTGCCGCCTGCTTGCCAACCTGCCCTCCAGCCCCAAGAATCAGATCAGCCCCTGACTGGGAGCGTCTTCTGAATAGACAGCATGGCTCACTCTCAGCAGCTGCTGTCCACTTACCAACCTGCCCTTCAGCCCCAAGAATCAGATACACTCATCCCAAAAAGGCACTCCTCACTTGAATTCTCAGGCGCCTCTTCAGTTTACTGCCAATTGGCCCCTTTCATACAGCAGAGCTGGTCACCGACTACACTGCTGTGTTGTTTTTCTATGGACTTCATTTCAACTTGTACTGTATTTGATTAATTGGAGTTACTCAATGAAAGTAAATATCCATTTAAGTATATTTTACTTCAGTAAATGTATTGTGTTATCACTTCTACAGCTGCAGATTAATTTGTTCTTGTGCAGCTGTAAGTTAAATGTCCCTCTGCAACAGTAAAAGTTAATTCAGCTCTTGTGTGGCCATAAAAGTTTTAATGTTTGTGTAGCACAGCTGTAACAATTAGTTAGCTCTTGTGCAGCCCTAAGATTTTCACTTTGCTCAAGCGTAGCTATAAATAAGTTTGTTGGTTCTTGTGCTAAACTCTCTCCCTGCATTTCTTCTTTCCCCTCTCTGACTCCCCTCGAGTAATCCTGTGCACTGATTTACTCTTAATCTTCTGTCCCCAGCTCCCCACTGAGTCTCCATCTCTGTCTCTGTCTCCTCATTTGTCAATGTTAACTCACCCAATGATTTAGTAGTGTGTAAATAATTGTGTTGTTTTCCCTTCCTCCTTTTAGATCAACCCTTAACTGGGTGCTCTTTCTAAACTGGTGGCATGACTCACTGTCAGTAGCCACCGTCTGCTTGCCAACCTGTCCTCTAGCCCCAAGAATCTGGTACACTCATCCTGAAAAGGCACTCCTTATTTAAATTCTCTGGTGCCTCTTCAGCCCCAAGGCTAATCCCACCGGCACTTCATGCTGGCTCCCCTCCCGCCCTATCTGGATGGCGTCTTATATAGCCAAGGCAGTCAGATGACTAATGAGTGGTTAAAAAACCAAAGTAAGACTAACGAGTGGTTTAAAAACCAAAGTATCATCGTTCCCATTAGTCCTTAATATTTTGCATCCAATGGGGGTGTTTAGCTGGGACTAGTTGCTCCTACTCAGAAACTGTCCATCTATTCAACCAAATTGTGGTTCCTTACAAATTGTGATTACTGTTGCCTACTAAATAACATTTTAATCTATCCATATCAGCCTTCTCAGATCCAAATCCTTATCCAGTCACCAAAAATATTGTGTTACTGTTGTAACCATATGAAATCTACTAACAAAATGCTCGCCGTAATATTGTTTGTACTGTACCCACATACCTTATTCACAATCGCTGAAAGCAGCCCAACAAATCAGGCATTTCTCCTTAACACAAACCCCATTTACCCCACTTAATTCTCACCCCTAATGGGATAACACTACTTGTGCCCTAGAACTCACTATTACCTCCAGTTATCCCACTCTGGTCAGAGCTTTAATAATTCTGTGTGCATCATTGAACTACCACTTCATTCCAAATAAGAAATGATATGTGACAGCAAGTGCCAGGCAGTACCAACAAAGTAGATTATTTAGTATCACAATGAAAATCTACATATGGCAAATAATACTCATGCTGCTGCTTTGCTCAGGAAACATAGAGCTTAACCCTTGCCCTAAAACCCCACAAGATTCACTGCAGACTTCGTCTCTGCTAAAGGACTAAAAATAATGCTTGTCAATATATATAGCATTCAAAAGAAACTAACTGACGTACAAGCATGGGTAGCTCACACACCCAGATATCTTAGTGATGACAGAAACATGGCTAAAACATGCTATTAAGGATCAAGCCATAGCACTTCTGTCTTACTCCCTTTACTGGGCAGACAGAGCCACTGGGGGGGGGGTGTCCATCTATGTTAATGAGAAATTATCCACCACTGTCCTACACACCATCTCAAAGCCAAAATAATTTGAAAACTTATCATTAAAAATAGCCATTTCAACCACCAAATCAATCAACATAATTGGGTGTTACAGGCCTCCCTCTGGAGGAGCTGGACCTATTTGCCCACATATGCCAGTTCTGCGTGAAAACAATAATGAGACAATAATTCTAGGGGACCTGAACCTGGACTGGCCCCATGCTAAATCAAATCCACTAAAACACCTATGTGATGAAATGGGGCTGGCACAGACCATTACAGGTATCACCAGGCCGAACCATAAAAATCAACTTATAGGGTCCCCATTAGATGTAATCTTAACCAACAGAACCCATAAAATATCCTTGAAGCTGCCCTGCACAATGCGTTAAGTGATCACAACATCATAGTGTGTGTCCGAAATTTATTAAAACCTGTCATTGCTGCTAAGTTTATTGTCAGGAGGTCTTTCAGGAAGTTTAATCCAGACAACTGTTTGGCTGACCTGAGACATTGACTGGCAAAACTTGTATTTAGCCCCTAGTATCAAAGAAGCAGTTTCTTGCTTTAACTCCACCCGTACTGGCTTCATAAACAAGCATGCCCCCATGGCCAGCCACAGAGTAAAAAAAGATTCCTACCCATGGTTCAATGGGGATATCAAAAAAGCCTTGCTAAAATGGGACAAATTATGAGCAACCGCAAGATGGACCAAATTCCCTGAGGACTGGACAGCTTTTAGAGTATGCCACAACACCTGCCATACCTCTCAACCTCACAGCATTAAAAATCATAGCACTGGCCTTCAAATAACATACCAAAAGGCCAGAATGTGTAGCACTTTCTTATTTTAAACAATATTAGGTCTGCAGATAGTGGGCCCTATATAGTTAGTGATAAAGAATGTTTCTATCAACTTAGTTCAAGGATTTAATAGTCTGTGTGTCCAGAAATAGCTCTAACATTATGAGGAATATCAGTAAACCTGTGCAGAGCAAGGGTAAATTGGAGTGTGAAAATCATAGCGCTATGCAGAATTCATAGCAGTTGGGAGGTATGACACCTGCACTTAACTGGTCAGAAACTCAAAAGAGTCATACTATTTTAATATACTTAAAACAGCAAATGGGAGCCCAACAAAAGTCTGGCATACCTTCAAATCAGCGGAGGGAAGCAAGGAACCTCCATCACTGCAAAATAAAATAAACTTACATGGCATCACTATAACTGACAAAGACACAACTCTGGATGAGCTCAATGAGCATTTTACGATGGCAGGCCTTGCTTTTAATTCCTCCCAGTTAGCTATATTGCAGCCCACAATTCTTCAATCAGCCACACCATCCAATCCCCCAACATATGCTCCCTTCACCTTCTCAGACATTTCTTATAAGCAGGTTGAAGACCAGTTGTTCAAGCTAGACACCAAAAAGGGCACCAGTGCAAATAATATTGAACCCTTCTTCCTAAAACTAGGCTATCACTACCTTGCATCTCCGATTACCCATTTATTTAATCTATCGCTAGCTCAGAGCACAGTACCACATATTTGGAAGGTAGCCCACCTGCTACCTCTATTTAAATCAGGTGTCCCTAGTGACCTGCATAATTATAGGCCTATGTCATTCCTGCCAGTCCTCTTAAAGTTGCTAGAAAAACTGGTTAGTATTCAAATCAGAGCTTTCCCGGATAAATACCCATTAAGCAACCCCTAACAGTCTGGTTTCAGACCACTCCATAGCACAACTTCTGCATTATCCAAAGTAACAAGTGACTGGTTAGAGGCCATTGACAACAAATTAGTTACAGCTGCCATATTCCTGGATCTGAGTAAGGGCTTCGACACAGTGGACCATCTATTCCTTTTTGACAGCCTGAAACAATTTGGTAACTCTTGAACAGACTGGTTTACCATTTATATGGAGGATAGGCAACAGAAAATAAAAATCAGCAGTACCATCTCATCCTTATTCCTGCCTCAAAGAGATGTCCCACAGGGCACCATACTAGGTCCCCTGCTTTTTCTGATATACGTTAACAACTTAAATAAGAGCATCACTGATTCTAATATCCACTTATTCACTAACAATACAGTTATCTATATCTCAAATCCCTCCTTCACACAAGCATACTTAACACGTCAAATAGACTTCAACTAGCTCCAGCATAACCTAATTTCACTGAAATTATTACTGAATGCTAAAAAAACAAGTTAATGTTTTTTCGCCCACCCAAGTCAGCTACAGCAAGTCTTAACTACAGCAACACTACCCCCATCACCACCCTGTTAGGCGAAAAGCTGGAGGTTGTGGACAATTTCAAATAATTATGGTTCTTACTTGATTCCCACTTATCCTTTGCATCCCACATGGAGACACTGTCCAAAAAACTGAAGCAGAGACTTTGGTTCTTTTTCAGAAACAAATCTCTCTTCTCTCGTTACTCAAGAATAAGGCTGGTTCAGGCCATTTTTCTGCCCCTGCTGGACTATGTAGATATTATATATGATAACTGTGCAATCACCAATCTTCGTAAGCTGGATACACTTTATCATCAGGCCAGTCGCTTCATTACCAATGGCCCAGACAGAACCCATCACTGTACGTTGTATAAGGAGGTGAGTTGGACCTCCCTGGTGACCAGCAGGCCAATTCATGCATACACCTGGGTATACAAAGCACTCCTAAGTAAGCTGTCCCCCCACACATCTCTTCTATCTTCCATAGCTCACAAATCTCGTATGTATTAAGGAAATGTGCATATATCTCACTGGAGACACACAAAATCCACACTCAAGCTGGCAAGTCTGCCATGAATTATGTTCTTCCCATGGCCACGAACAATCTCCAATGCATGCTTAAACTACAAAACCTAATACCCCTAAACGCGTTCAAGTCACTCGAAAAAATTACTCACGACAGCTGCCATTGCCACTCACATTAATTCCCTGCCATTGTCCTTGCATTTTGCCTTACTTTTTTTTACACTCTCTGGCTGAAAAAGTGATATCATGCACTTATCTCAGTATGTACTTTTGCTCATATCCAGCTTTGTCCAGAATTTAGCTTGCTGCTGTTTTAGTTTGAAGTTTTCTTATTTCTTTTTTTTAACCATTACATCTACTACAATTCCACTACGTACTTTAATCATGCTGACCTGCCATGTGTTGTACTGTATTGCTATTGTAGTTTATACATAAGGGGTTGCCTTGCAAATGAACCTACTCAATGGTTGTTATCCCTTTCAAAAATAAACTGAACTGAACATTTACAGTGTGCAAAAACAAGTTAAAAAAAGGTCAGCCATGCAAATCTGTAGTATCTAAAAGAATAAAAGAGCTAAGGTAGATGAATGGACTTTTCAAGTACTTATGATGTCGTAACAGGAAAATAGTAAGCATTTATGATGGAGAAGGTTGAACAACACATCAAGGCTTTCCCATTCTGCTTATTCAAAGCCAATGTCCTTCTTTTCTGCATGAGTAAGAGAACTGGCTAATGACAATTCCCAAATGTAATTGATCATGTTAAATAAGACACATCTGGCAATAACTTGGCTCCCCATCCATCCTTAAATCCACAGTTTGGTAATCGTCAGTTGTGTCTCGTTTATTTAATTTTATAATTTATTCACCCAGGATAGCCCAACTGAGATACACAATCTCCTTTCTACTGGGGTCCTGCTTCTACCTGAAGCACTTAAAGATTAAGTGACTTACCCAAAGTTCCACAGTGAGTATTTAACTCTGGCAGAGTTTAAATCTGTGATGTCTGTGTTTCCTAACCACTAGTCAGCACTCCCTCCACAATAATATAGCCACTTCAATTTTTCATTGTAACTTGAATATTTTCTAGAAATGGAAGGAACTGTCATTAGCTATTTCTCTCACTCATGCAGAAAAATTGACACTGCTTTTGGACCAGCAGAATGGGCAGTCCTTGATGTGCTGTCCAGGTTTTTGCCATCGCAAATGCTTCCTATGTTCCTGTGAAGATATCATACATTTGAATAAATGCCCATTCATCAAACTTGGCTCTTTTCTTTATTTACATATTAAATCTCTGTACTACTGATCTTTCATTTTTACATGGCTGTTTCTGCACATTATAAATGCCTTTGATCAGATATTATTGATGGTAAAGTTAAGACCAGAGCCCTACTTTTTAATTTCTTGCATGTCCTGCCTTCTATCCCTCTGTAACTCTTGGACAATTGCATCCAATTTATCCTAATAAGTTGAATCATCTTCTGTGTACATCTTTGCACGTTGGTTGCGGTTGTGCAGGCCAACATATTGTGACAATACGGTTTTCCGGGGGGGTCACTGCTGAGCTCATTGCAGTTCACAGAACCAGGTGCTCAGCAGTCTACCCCAATGACCACTCGGTGTGGTCCTGATGCAACTTTCTACTTGGTGGACTGAACAGTCATATACTTCAAAGAACCAAAGCCGCTCTAATCCAAGAGGGCTTCAGCCATTTGATTTGCATGACCATTCAGCCCACCAAGACATGCAGTGATTTGTGTGCCACCTTGCTCCCCTGTCCTGGGTGGCAACTGAGTGCTCCTGCTGGCCCCTTTATCTGTTGGCCTTGACTGGGGGTCCAGCAGAGCGTAACAGTAAAGTCGCATGCTGTGGCAGGGTTGATGATCGCTTCGCAGCTCAATGTGAAAGCTGCTGCAGTCAGCTGCTCACGTCCTCTCTCTCCCTCTCACATTGCTTAAAACTTCCCCTCATTTCTTTTATGTCATTCCCCCCACACAACCCTCCCTCTAAGCACCCACCACTCTACACCTCTCCCTAAACATAAGATATTGACACTGGGGGTGCCCAATCCCCTAGTGTCCTCAATTGTACAGCAAACACTCCCTGAAAGAAAGAAAACTATCCCTCATCATGTTTTTATCCTGAAAAAAAAAGAAAACCATCCCTCGTTATCTGTTGCACCATTACCCCCCATGTGACCCTAGTCACCAAGTGCTCATGCTGGCCCCATTTTCTGTTGACCTTGATTGGGGATCTGGCAGAGCATAACAGTAAAGCCAAAACATTTGTGTCCCTAAAAAAAAAGAAAAACATCCCCTGACATCTTTATTATTTTATTTAACCCTGTAAAAAAGAAAACAGTTCCTCATCGTCTCCCCATCACCCTCCCCCATCCTGACTCTCCCTCTGTGCACCCACCTCCCCGCACCACTCCTTTTCCCATACTTACCACCGGAGGTCAAGCGCTGTCATCTTCTCTGGACCAGGAGACATCTGTACTCTTCAATGCCAAACCGCAAACTGAAAAATCAAAGTAAGTGCTGTATAATGGCTGTCAGTGGTGGTTTTAACTTGTGTTGATATTTCAGCCATTTTTTGAGATTTTTACAGTACGTTTTCAACATGGGGTTCTTGGGACCCCACTTCATGAACACTGTCACTGTTATTTCATTACTCAGTCCCAAAAGGTGATTTCCCAGTCGCTGTGTGGAATCACCTTTTGGGACCGATTAACAAAACAGTGCCACTGTTCATGAGGTAGGGTCCCAAAAAGCCCATGTTGAAAATATGGTGTAAAAATACCAAAAAAATGGCTGGGTTGTGTGGGCTCATTGAAATTTTTATATGCACGCATGTAACTTTGGTTATTTTTAATATTTTGACTCCAAATTTTCAACATAGCCATTGTTTTGCACCACCTCATGCACAGTAAAGCTGTCATTTTCACATCATGCCTGAAACATATTTTCACACCAGTGGCAAGGAATGGTTCAGTTCCTGCGTGAAATCACCTTTTGAGATAGAGTACTGAAATTATAGTGCCACTGCTCATGAGGTGGGGCCCCAAAAAGCCCATGTTGAAAATCCCGAACAAAAATACCAACAAACTACCAAGTTAGGTGCACTCATTTAAATTTTCCTATGTACGAGCCTAATTTGGTCAATTTCTAATATTATCACTCCAAATTTTCAGTATAGCCATTTTTTCACACTGCCTCATGAACATAGAAACATAGAAACATAGAAGTTGACGGCAGATAAGGACCGCAAGGCCATCCAGTCTGCCCATTTCTTTTTCTACCTTATAAATGTGCCATCGGCCTTTGCTCTGTCAGTGACCTATGTATTCATTCATTACACAGTACAGTGTCATTTCTCACATCTTATCCAAAACATGGTCTCGCACTTGTGGCATGGAATGGTGCAGTTCCTGTGTGAAACCACCTTTTGGGATTGAGTAACAAAATGATAGCACCACTGTTCATGATGCGCCGTCCCAAAAAGCCCAGGCTGAAAATTTGGAGCAAAAATACCAACAAAAGACAGAGTTATATGCACTCATTGAAATTTTCCTACTCACATGCATAACTTTGCCACATTTTTATATTTTGACTCCAACTTTTCAACCTAGCCATTTCTTCTCACAACCTCATGAACAGTACAGCTGTCATTTCACACATCCTGCCCAAAATTAGTTTCTACACCTGTGATGTGGAATGGTGTTTTGCCACTGATTAAGAATTGTTCACCTATGGGGTTTATGAGGTACAGTGATAAGAAGACTATGTTGAAAATTTGGGGTCAAAATGTGAAAACATTACAAGTGGTGCATAGGCAGAGGTGTCACCAGCGGAAGGAGGGAGGTGGTGATGCCATTATATAAAACTCTGGTCAGGCCTAACAGCAGGTAGGTCATGTCAGATGAATCTGATAAATTTCTTTGACTGGGTGACAAAGGAAGTTAATATGGGGGGGGGGCATGGAGATTGCCTACCTCAATTTCAGCAAGGTCTTCAACACCATCTCACATAAGAGGCTTGTTAACAAGATTAATAGTCTGGGCATGGTAGACAAGGTGTTCAACTGGGTTAGGAACTGGCTAACAGACAGGAGACAGAGGGTGGTGGTAAATAGGGTACAATCTGGGGAGGGGGGTGACTAGCGGGGTACTGCAGGAATCAGTCCTTGGGACAGTCCTGTTCAATGTCTTTATTAGTGACATTGCAGAGAGGCTGGAAGAAAAAGGTCTGCCTATTTGCAGATGACACCAAGATCTGCAATAGGGTGGATACTCCAGAATGGGTGGAGAAAATGAGAAAATATCTAGGCAAGCTTGAGAAATGGTCTGATGTGTGGCAACTGATGTTTAAATCAAAGAAGAGCAAAATTATGCACCTGGGGCATAGAAACCCTGGGGAGAGCTACAGGATGGGGAAGGGGAAGTTGCTGACAGTCACCAAGGAACAAAGGGACCTGTGATTATAATTTCACATGACTTGAAAATGTCAAACCAGACTACAAAGGCAGCAGGGAGGGCCAGTGGCGTGCTGGGGTGCATAATCATTGTCAGTGTCAGTAGCTCAGCAGGTAGCACACTCGCCTCTGAAGCCAAGAGATCAGAAAACTGTGGGTTCTATCGTCACACCAGGCACTTGGGTTGAATCCCAGTACTGACACCGTAGTGGTGAGATGCCGTCTTTCGGATGAGACATTAAACAGAGGTCCTATCTGCCTGTTCTGGTAGTAGTTCAGATGGATATTAAAGTTCCCATGGCACTTCTCGAACAGAGTAGGGGAATTTTTATTGAAGGATGGTCTTCATAACAGATTTACAAATATTTTCAGATACATTCATGAAATACATAAGGAGAAAGCAAATCCATACATAAATGTGACACTAATACAAACCATAAACCTGTTTTGTACCTTAGTTATCCTGTTCTTGAACTATTCTGTACTAATACATTGATAGCTCATGAACAATCATTACAAAGTGTACCTAGAAACAACATTTCAGTAATTCTAGTCATTTTTCACAATGTGATCACCAAAGTTTAATTATGTTCCATGGGTTGAGGGAAATGTCCCTGTGCTGTACAACCTGTATGGCCTGTTGTACATTTGTTAAAGCTCATGCAGGGGATACAAGCTTTTGCTGAAAGGTTAAGGAACATTTTGCTTGCCACAAGTAATATCTTTGTGTAGCAAATATTATGTACAAACTATCCATATGAAATTTATGCCAAGCTCCAGAGACTTGTCCATACATCAATTCTGCATAGGATAAGGACTGAAACATAGGTTCTTCCCATTGATGTGATACTAATGCCCAGAACTCTTTGGCATATGGGCATTCCAAAAAAGATGTTCCTAGGACTCTAAAACTTGGAGACAAGAATCTCTGGGGCAATATCTGTCATACAGTAATTGTTTATGTCGGTGGTTGCCCTGCACACCCAACCTTCCATAATTACTAAGCCATAGCATGTCCCACACATGAGGGGTAGTCTTGGGCTGGATAGTGTGGGCTGGTGGGTTGGTCCTGGGCTGGAATGGGTGGGCTGGATAGCTGTATTATGACTTCCTGCAATTTGGTGTCTGGACAGTAAGCAAAGATTGGGGTGAGGAAAAACAACATAAATACAGAAATATTGCACTAATAATGACCAGATGAGCACAACCCTTTTTCTTTTGGATGTCAGTTGCCCTTTTCATTCTGTAATCAATCTATTTGCTCTAGCTAAACTTATTTCCCAGTTTAGAACTGCATTATCACCAGAACCATACTCAATTCCTAGGACTGTGATATTTCCTTCAGTCAGTTCGATACCTGCTAACTCATTATTAGGGGACAGGGGGTATCCCCCAAAGGTACTCCCTTACTTTTGTAATAGTTGATCTTTGACCCTGACCAGATGGAGAATGTATTTAAGGTGTTAACCAATGAGAGTTCAGATGTATCTGTCGCTAATGTTAGTACTAAGTCATCTCCATAAGTGAGGATTTTAAGTGGAGATCCTCCTATGTTCATAGGTACTCCTTTAATGTGGACCACCTGGGTGATATTTCTAATGAAAATGTCAGTTCCAAAGACATACGGAAGGGGACTCGGTGGGCACCCTTGCTGAACCCCTCATTGACCTTTGATATGCTTCCCGTGCCACCCATTTATGTTGGGGATGAGAGTAGCATTCTTATACATGAACTTAATCCAGTTAACAAAAATTGCAGGGGTTCCAAAGGTCTGTAACACCAAAAATAAGAAGTTGTGGGATAGCCTGTCAAAAGCTTTTTCCTTATCTAAACATATGACATACCCTTGTACCTGACCTGTGTTCCCCCTGTAGAATAATTTCCATAACAAAATTAAATTGTCATGCTGTTTCCGGTCAGGGATAGCACATGTTTGTGTTGAGCTGATCAAGTGTTTTGAAACTTGTGATAATCTTGCCAACAAGATTTTACTAAGGATTTTAAAATCCATATTCAGGAGGCTGAGGGGTCTCCAGTTTGTTAAGTCTTCTTTAGTGCTGTTTTTATGAAGCATGCTCAAAGTGACTTCTTTCATAGAAGAGGCAAATGTCTCCTTCTGCAACATGTAATTAAATAGAATTACTAATGCCGGGGTCAATTCAACTCTAAATGCTTTATATAATCCTGCCCCAATGCCACCAGTGCCAGGGGCTGAGTTTCTTTTTAGTTTATTAATAGCTGTCTCGATTTCTTTCTGAGGTTTTTGTAACTCTTCAGCTTCTACCTCAGATAACTGTGGGAGGTTCAGCATCTGAAGAGTGTCTGTATTTATTGGTGTTGGGAATTGTGTGCTGAATTGAGAGTTAATGTACCTTTCTACTTCCTCCAAAATATATGCTGGAGAAGTTACTCTATTCCCTGTAGGTGTCCTGAGCTCAGAAATAATTATTTTCTCCACTCCAGACTTGCATTCCTTAAAAGGATCTAAAGTACCTTTCTGAACTTGGGTTCTGAATTTCAGCTCTTGAGCAAGAGATTTTGTCTTTCCATACTGCAGGATTTTCATTTGGTCTTTTATCTATTTTATTTGTGCACCGTAGTCTGTTGCAGTGAGCTCTGTCTGAGAGATCAGATGTTGTAACTGACTTCTGTGCTATAGGTACTGAATATATTCCTTACTGGCTATATACTTAGCTCTGTTTTGGAATAGAGTTCTCCAAGACTGTTTGGAGTCCTCCCACCATTCAGAGAGGTTGTCATAACACTCGGCTACAGACAGTCTAGCTGCCCAGTCCCACCTCCAAGCATTACAAGTAACTGGATCTTGCAATAGCGATTCATTCAGTCTCCAGCTTGTTTTTTTTACACCTGTGGGCTTTGGCCCAAGATAGACTTACAGTAATGGAGACGTGGTCAGAGAATTCCCATGCCTTCGTGAAGACATTCAAAATGCAGAGGACAGATGATAAAAAGACATAATTAATTTGGGTGTGCAGGGAACCCCGAAAATACATGCTCTCCCCCCATTGAAAAATGTCTCCTATATGCATCCACCAGACTTGCTGTGAACACTATTTTTTGTAAGGCTTGAGACTCACAAAACAGTTTATCTGTAGTTAACTCTCTATGTGAGCGCTGTAGACCACAGTTAAAGTTATCAGCCCATACGAGTAATCTTGAGGTACGGAGGAAGGGCTATACCTCTTTAAACAGTGCTACACACTAAGCTTTTGTCTGGGGAGCATAAAGTACAATTAGGTCAGTCCTTTCATTCCAGATGTTAATATGTAACATAAGTGCCCCCCCGTATGAATATCTATGAGGCCGATACTGACAGGGCAGGGTTGGAAAACAGTATACTGATTCCATCACATGTGCTATCTCCAGTGGACCAAAAAGATGGACCCTGAGTCCAAATACCAGAAGCTGATTTTAGCTCATAATGTGTCTTTAATCGGGTATCCTAGACACAATATATATCATTAAACTGTTGTTGAAGTGAATGAAGGGTTCCAAGCCTTTTCTTACTACTCTTAATGCTGTTAACATTTAACAGTAGTTAATGTGAGAGAATGCACTAGGAGAGTGTAAAGAAAAGTAGTTACATGTTCATGTACTTATTGTGGAGCTGGTTCCACTATCATTTGTTCTACTTTCTCTGCCTGTGGAGAGGAGGGAGTATGGTGCTCATTTATCTCTTGTGTGAAACTCTGGGTCCCTAATGTTTCTTCTGCTGCCCTCAGACTCTGTTCTGCCACTCTTTTGGCCTGCAGTTGCTGTGCATTGTTAATAAGCCCTTTGTGTGATGGACAGTCATCTCTATATTGTGATGCCCAAGGGCACTGTCCGTAGGCATGACCCATCTGCTTACAAAGGTTACACTTAAATTAAGACATTTTGCAGAGACGTGGCCATAATCAAGGCAATGACTGCATCTATCTGAGTCACATGCTGAGCTAAGATGTGTCCGGGAGCCACACTTGAAACAGGACCTTGGCTGTCCTGGGTAAAAAATGGACCAGCTATCTCATCCCAGAAAAAAACTACTGGGGAGGTATGTTGGACTATTGTTCATAGTGTACAGTTTCACCATGATTCTACAGCCCCCATCCCAAATTTACTTGCTGTCGTGAGTGGGGGATGGGTCTACCCAGGACTTCACAGTGCTGACAAAGCCAAAACAAAATGTCTTCAGCCTTGACCCCTTCATATTTAAACATAACTTTTATGTTTTTGACTGCCAGTTTTGTAAGGGGTATGGCCATATACAAGATCGAGACAGGAGTATTTTTCAATGCTTGGTATTGAACCCAGAACCTATCAAGACTAGAAATATGTTTAAAACTTACATCAGAGTTCCCGTTACCAATATTAATTAGTGCAAAGATTTCAGAAGCAAAATATTTTAAAGACCCTTTAAAGATCAATGGCAACCATTTTATACATTGTTAAATAAGAGCCTGAATTCAAGTCCCTGTGTCATGAGTAGTGTTTCCTGAATTTGTCATGCTATTTGGTTTTGTATTTTTCTTTAAATCAGAATTTATTAACGTGTTCTAAACCTACTGGAAACAGTCAGGCTGTTCTTGTCCCTCTGACTGAGCCTTGGAGAGTGATGACATCATATTGGAGTAAGCTGTTGCTGCTTCAGTGGTATTTCATGACATATGTGACCACGATTGGGCGCCTACAAAATGGTGACTCAATTGCAGTGCCTGTCATTTGGGCTACCCAGCAGGGAAGGCAACCGGATGAGGAGGTTTGCACATAGAGCAACAGGATGTCTCCACATGCATACATGCATGGGGGGAGCAAGCACACATAGCGAGGGGTGGAAGGGAGGGATTGAGAGGGGTGGTGCAGTGGTGAGCTGATGAGCCGTTCCCATGGTGTGGTGGGTGGGTTCAGGGCTGGGCTGCAGAGGGTGCTAGGTTCAGGTCTGGGTGCAGGTACCTTTTGTTGCGCCCTACCTGAAATGTTATTTTTTTTGGCTTTTGCACCCTTCCCCCAACATGCACTCCCCCTGGAGTTGAGAATCCTTCAGTAGGGGGTGCAGGGCATGCAGGGGGCACAGCCCCCCACATTAACATGTATATTGTAAGTCCCTGGCACCCTTTTGCTGTACATAGGGGAGTACCTCACCAAAATTTATTTTCACCGATGTACATTAGCCCTAACGGCAATCGTAACTCTGCGATCGCCGTTAACACATAAATCCTGCTTCAGCAGTGCAAGTCCCTGTTTGACTGAAGAGCTGTAAACTTCCTAATTAGAGCAGTCTGTAGAGTTAATTGTTTGCTGTCCAGGGCTTTTACTAACTCATTCTCTGGTATGTCTTCTGATGAATCAGCTGAAAATCTATCATTTTTTTCTTCTAAAAAGCTGATCATTTGAGTTCCAGTGCTGAATTGAAGTGGTATGCATTTAAGAAATCAGCTCACAGCTGTTAGTTCTTTCTCACCAAAACACCGTGTTTTTTCTAGCTATATAACACTGGGTTGTTTAATGGATATAAAATGAATCTGAAGTTTGTTAATTCATACAAGTAGTTTGTCTTTGATGTAGCTTCAATACATAGGTCCATGTAAGAACAATTATTTTCCTCTCAGACTGACAAATAGGTGGCTGCCACACTTTGCTATTTCAGGCACATGTACTATATGAACTCACAAATTTCAGTTCTTTGATGATTCCTGTGTGAAAACACATAATGTATAACTAGTAACAGTATAGTGCATCCTGATGCCCACTCTCCTCCACCATAGTTGAGGCAGCTGCACTCTGCTGCCCCATCCCTTGCCCCACAAGCCTCCTATTTCTTGCCCACATTTGAGGCTTCTACACCCTGCTGCCCCCTGTCTTCTCCCACAATTGGGGTTGCTGCACCCTGTTGCCCCCATCATCTGCCTGAACAGTCAGGGCTGCTGCACCATGCACACCCCATCCCACAGTCAGAGATGCTGTACCTTGATGGCCCCTTGTGTCCTGCTCCATAGTCAAGGCTTCTGCACCATCCTGTCCACAGCCCCTGCCACCACAGCCAGGCTGCTGCACCCTGCTTCTGCCTTCTCAGGCAGCACTGCTGTGGCCTGCTGTGCCCTAGAGTCCTTTGCCTCCACAGCCAGGGCTGCTGCACCCTGCTTCTGCCTACTCAGGCAGCACTACTGTGGCCTGCTGTGTCCTAGAGTCCTTTGCCTCCACAGTTAGGGCTGCTGCTCCATGCTTCCACTTGCCACAAGAGTTATGGCATTTGCTGCACCCTGTCCTCTGCCCCCAATGTTTTATCAGTTCTACCCAGGTGTGGCTGCTGCACCTTCTCCCACAATGTTTGGCTGCTGTACCCTAATGCCTCCCTTGTCTCCTGGACAAACAATTAGGACTTCTGCACCTTAATGCCTTATGTCCTTTACCCCTATAACACAAGATAAACGTATTTTTGTAATTTTTCTTTTGGGTAGTGCAGCAAAAAAATCTGACTTTGGTGGCAAGATGTGGCATGGTGCAGCAACACTAACTGTGGAATCATAGGGCAGTGGAGGCATGGTGCTGTAGGGTGCAGTAGGGCACAGCAGCCCTGACTGTATAGACAGGAACAGGGTGCAGCAGCTCTGGCTATGGTGGCAGGGGACAGATTACAGCAAGGTGTAGAAGCTTTGATTGTGGGGCAGGACATGGGGGGGCATCAGGGTACAACAGCCCTGACTGTGGGACAGGATGTGCATGGTGCAGCAGCCTTGCCCATTTGAGAAAATGGAAGTAGGTAGCAGGGTGCAATAAAAGCCCCACCTCTGGTAGCATGGGCAGCATGGAGCAGCAACCCTAAATGTGGAGGTTGGAGACATGGGGCTCTAGGGCATAGCAGAGTACAGCAGCCCCAACTGTGGTGAGAGACACAGGGGGCAAAATGGTGCAGCAGCTCTAACTGCGGGGGCAAAGTGCAGCAGGGTGCGGCAACCACAACTGTTCAGGCAGGAACAGCAGGGTGCAGTGGTCTGGATTGCTCAAGCAGGAGATGGGGCAACAGGGTGCCGCAGTCCCAACTCTATGGGAGAAGAGATTGTGCAGCATGGTGCAGCAGCCTCAAATGTGGTTCAGGAGACAGGGGGCTTATGTGGCAGGTGACAGGGGGCAGCAGGGTGTAGCTGCTTCAACCATAGGCAGGAGATGGGGGCATCAGAATACCATATAGTGTTTCTAGTTATACATATACATGATGTATTTTCACACAGAAACCATCAAGGAACTGAAATTTGTGAATTCATATAGTACATGTGCCTGATATAGTAGAGTGTGGCAGGCAACTGTTTTTCAATCTGAAAGGAAAACATTTGTTCTTACATGAACCAATTTATTGAGGCTACATCAAAGACAAACTACTTGTATGATTTAACAAATGTTAGATTTATTTTATATCTATTAAATAAACAACACAGTGTTATATAGCTAGAAAAAAACACAGTTTTGATGGGACAGAATTCACAGCTGTGATACAGACAAGCTGATTTCTCAAATGCATACCACTTCAATTCAGCACTGAAACTCAAATGATCAGCTTTTTATAAGAACAGAATGATAGATTTTCAGCTAATACATCTAAACACAAATCAAAGACTGAGTTAGGAAAAATCCTGGACAGCAAACAATTACCTCTATAGACCGCTCTAATTAGGACGTTAGCAGCTTTTTAGCTTCTTCAGTCAAGCAGGAACTTGCACTGCTGAAGCAGTAGCTTATTCCAATATGATGGCATCACTCTCCAAGGCTGAGTCAGAGGGACAGAAACAGCCCATTTCCAGTTAGTGCAAAACAAGTTAACAAATGCTGATTTAAAGAAAACCACAAAACCAAATAACATGACATTTTCAGGAAACACTACTCATGACACAAGGACTTGAATTCAGGCTTTTTAAAACAATGTGCAAAACAGTTGCCATTGATCTTTAAATAGTAGTTTTGCAATGTACAGCCTATCAGGAGGGGATTAGAGTCCTCCTTTACAGATCAAATGAGCCACGTTCCTTCACAGAGCAAGTTCCCCTTTATTCTGAAAAAGATCAGATATTTTGAACATGGGCTCAAGTCTGTCTCTTTGTTCAAGGTCTTGCAGTATGGCTTCTGAGGGGCCCATAGAAATAGGATCCTGTATGTTACCAGGCATATCATTTGATGAAGTCTGTGAGGGAGGAGGCATGACTGAGGCTGCAGTTATAGGAGTGGCAACAGCCGGTACTTGACTGGGGGAGCTACCACCTTTTGATGGTTGTGAGGTACTCCTGGGTGCATTGGAACTCATTAAGTTGGTGGCCACATAACTGTTTCCTACATTCTGCATATTGTACCTCTGGACATCTTTATCAACAGGGTCAGGGAACCATTGTCCAGGGTCAGTTTTAATCCAGCCTGAATCTTCTAAGGCATGAATAGGAGACCGGTTCCCTGTACCAATCTCTGTATTTCTGGGGGAAGCATTATTATGAAAGGGACCAGCAATTGGTGCATCCTGTCACACCTCTCTACTTGCTTGGTTACCACCAAAGGGATATGAGAAACATCACGAGGAAGAGGAATCCTCTACAGAAATACATGGCATTGCAGACATGTCTTTATTTAGATTTGTTTGCACTTTTTTTTGGTGGTTTCTGTGGGCCCAGCCTATATCTAGATAAAGGCCAAGGGTCTGAGCTTGTCTGTCTTTTAGCTCACCAAGGTGTGCTTGAGGTAAGACATGCCAGGTCTTGGCACACAGCCCAGGGGCTGCTAGAACTGCTAGCCATCTGTGAATGAGGCATTGCAGTTGAGAAATCAAGAACCACATCTAGTTTCATTACAGTGGCATTTCCTTGTGATGCTGCGTCATCCTTCTGCACCCGAGGCTCAGTTCCAGGTGTTCCCTGAGTTGCAACTGGAGTTTGTGCAGTGCACAATACATCCAAAGCTGCCTCTATATCTTGTGATTTCTGCAAATATTTATCACTCTCTGCTTGCAGCTTCAGCAATTCAGTATTAGCTCACAATTACTTGTCTGTTCCACAATCTGATCAATCTCCATAATGTCTGATACCAGGATATTCAAAATGCTAGGTAAGTCCTCAGAAGGGATCACAATTCCCATTACTTCCTCCATGGAGTGATACACATCAATCCCAGATTCTTCACAATAATCCAGTATTGCTACTACATTTTCAATAGCCTCTTGTGTTGAGAGAACAGGGTGGGAGGCCATCCTCCCTGTCTCTACCGCATCCACATCTTCCTCCATCAACTTCAGGGTGGCCATCTTCAAGGATGGCCAGAGGTTCCCCCTACTGGAGAGTAGGGGAGTTTATTTAAAAAATATAAATCAAGCAAAAATACTTCACAAATTTTAATACATACATCTTATACATAATACCTTCAAACCTTTGTACAGTCAATAGAAAAACCATGAAAAAAAGGAAAAAGACAAGGTGTCAAATTATACTGTATAGTTATACTGTAAATCTACATTGAGTTAACATGTAAAAAGGAACTGGAGGAGAAAAACAAAAATAAAATGCTTACATCAGTGTTAAATAAACTAGAACAATCATAAAGTAGTAATTATAAATAAAACTTGATCATTTGTAGTCATAGCACTGGTAATATCATATACCTTTCTGCAATTCTCAATATCTAGTAATAACTCGTCTTGCCATAATGGCCACTTATATGCAAATTTAAGTTATGGGTGCATCCGAAGTGGTCACCCAGGGCATATTCTTCCAGTGTGCATTAAGATTCTTTAGCGTCAACTGCCTAACTTCAGTATGGTAGATTATCTGCTATTCATTTTCAACTTTAAGCATGAGCTCTAGATGATCTACATGTTTCTGCTGTAGTGTGAATAAACTTCTACTGTTCCAAATATACCATTTTTTGACTAGAAGTACTATATGCAAGGTGATTGTATTCCATTGGGATGCTCTGCCTATATAATGGCTATATATTAAAGCCTCATAGTTTAGGGAAGTAAACCATGGTTCATTCCATGTTTGTGATAAAAGGCTCCAGAAACTATTAACATAGGAGCATGTAAAGAAAAGATGGTCTATTGTTTCTAACTGTTGGTCACACTCACGTCTACTACAATATCGTTCCTCCATTTGCTTGTGTTTGTGATTACTTTTCACATTGATTTTCTCATGACAGCTAAGCCAATGTAGGTCCCACAGTTTAGCTGGTAGTCTTTTTTCTTTAGACAAGTGTAGTAAAGACTAGAGGTAAGCAGCAGGGCAGAAATGGAAGGTGACAGCCTCTTGGAAATGTGTTGCCTATATCCATGTATAGAGTTCTTTCCTGTGTTTGGTTGCAATCATTAAGCTAGGAATTCTCCACTGTTTTACTATTAAGATGGTGTCTCTTCTAAATTCTGGAACTGCACTGGATCTCCACAATATCCTCAAATTCCCTTGTTCCCATTGGTAAAACCATGGGGTACAATAAGATAAGACTAATGTGGTCCGACATTGTCCTGTATATACTAGAAGGGGTTTCAGGTTAGTTGTCATAAAAAGGCTACACAATAAAGTAATGAGATTTATCATCCCTAGCCCTCCTGAGTCTATTGAAAGACATGTAATGTTTCTTTTCAGTGGGTTGAGCCTACTGCCTCAGACTGCCTAGAAGACGATACTTAAAATGTGGGTTTCTACTCTCTTGGGAGTGGGAAATTCAGTACTGATATAAAGAAAAAGGGCCATCAAAAAGGTTTTAATTAGGTATATTCTCTTCTTTTTGCTATGTTTCCATCTATTCCATCCTGAGACCAATATTTGGCCCTTTTGTAAATGGGGTTCCCAGTTCAACCTGTCAGCCTGATCTGTACCATATATAATATCTAGAATTTTGATAGGTTCATTAGTAATTCTGATGTCTGCCATACTGCATATGTCAGGGCATATGCCTCCCAGGCATGTGCCAATACATTTGTCAAGTTTTAAGGAAGTACCAGAGGTTCTACCATAATCTGCACAAATCTTTAATGCTTGTTCTGCTGATGATTTACCTCTGGTTAACAGACACAAATCATCTGCATACACTATAGCAGACTATGGTATGTTATAGTCTCTCAGGAATATGGTGTGTATTGTGGATGCCTCATTCAATTTACGCAATAATGGGTCTATGCAAAAGGCATAGAGCAATGGGCTCATAAGGCATCCTTGTCTGACACCCCTATGAACTGTAATCAGTGGTCCTTTCCATCTCTGTATGATGAGTGTAACTGTAGCATGTCAGTACAAACATTTGATCCAGTCCACAAACTGGGAGGGTATGTCATGGGAGGCCAAGACAGACCATAAGAAATCATGATCTATGGAGTTAAAGGCTTTCCTTTGGTCTAGAGACAGAACTACCCCTTGTAAAACCTCTCTCTGTCCAAGTTCAAACAATTCCCTTAAGAGGATCAGGTGGTCAGATTTTCCTGTTAGGTACCAAACAGGTCTGTGCTAGGCATATAAGATACTGTGCTGTTTTAAACAGTCTGGAATTTAAAATGTTTGCCACTATCTTAAAATATATGTTAAGTAAACATATGGGTCTCCAATTCTGTATGTTCTGTAAATAAAAATTAGCTGGCCACTGGTCATTCTAAGGGAAGGTATCCAGTTGTCTAGGATGTAGGTATACACTAAAGCTAGTTCCTGGGATATTGCTGGTCCCATGAGTTTATAGAGCGCACTAGTAAGGCCATCATTGCCAGGAGATTTATTATTAGAAATCGAGGCTATAGCAGCATCCACCTCGGTAGAATGAATAGGGCCTGTAAGCATGTCCTTATGTTGTATAGTGCATGTCGGGCGAGGGGTGGATAACAGGTAAGTATTCATAGTATCAGCCTCCATCTGTCCTCTACTAAATAATTGCTGTGCATGCTGTGAAGCAATATTGATCGTTGCTTGTACTCAAGTGCATACTGTTCCTGTATCATCTATTAAACCCTCCATTTGCTTCTACTTGCTAGATTTATAACAGGATTCATATGGACACATGTATTCTTTACACCCAGTGGTTCCAAACTTCTGTTTATTATGTAAGTTCTGTGCTTGGACTTGATGGAATTGTACAGCCTGGTGCCTAATGTTCCTGATTTGTGTACTAAAATCATGGCTTGTCGTGTGGACTAAGGATAATAACCTTTGCAGTTGTTGCCTGTTTTTCAAGTATTGTGTGTAAACTGTAGACCTAGAAGTCTTACTGTACCATTTTAGTAAGGCTTGCATATCATGGATCGTGTCTTCCCACCAGATCATTGGGTTTTCTTATAGAATGTACACTGATTTCCTCACTGCTATGTAGGACCCTAATTCTTCTTGTAAGCCTGTGGTTAAAAGCAGGGTGGAATTAAGCTTCCACACTCCAGGGCCAAAAGGAGCTATGGTTAGTTTCCCTATGTGCAGTTGCATGATTCGATGGTCTGACGATTCATTAACAAGAACCTGAACCATATGAATATGTAGGCGGTGATGATGAAATAATCAATTCTTGTGGCCAGATGGCCTTTCTGGAAAGTAGGTTCTACTGTACCTGTATGAGACAAACATGCATCCTTTAAATCAGTGGACTTTATCATTTGGTTTAAATATGCCATGTCACAAAACACTTTTGTTGTTTTGGTGGGTTTATCACTGTCAGACAATGACAGTCCACAGTTAAAGTCCCCCTCCAAAAAAATATAGCATTCTATGAGGAATATAAATAAGGTTGAATTGTTTTGAATAATTCAACCCTTTCAGCCTTAGTCTGTGCAGTATAGATATTGATTAGTCTGTACAAGGTGTTTTGGATTTTTAGTTCCAGCAAAACAGCCCTACCAGGTACCAAATCAATAAGTTTAATGAAATGAAAGGAAATATTTAAAAATAAAACAGCAACACCTGAACAGGGATCCTGACCTAGGGACCAGTAGGAGAGGCCCACGTACCACTGTGAAATGACTGTCTTCAGGTCAGTCAGGCAGTGTGTGCAGTCTGGTGTCCTGTAAAAAGAAGATACCTTCATTAAAAGATGTTAAGTAAGAAAAGACTGCTGTCTTCTTCCTATGATTTTTTATGCTTCTCACATTGAAGGTATAGATGGGGATGAGAGGCTCAATGAGTGTTTAAAAGTGCTAGGTCTGCCCACTTCGAGGTGGCTGTTTTGTGGAGCTTCTGGTTAGTTTGGCATGCTTGAGTTTAGCTTTTGCTTTGGAGGGTACTTGACTGTCAGCAGGCTTAAGGGTGTCCGGAGGGAGAGGATCCTCCCGATCAGATGTGACGTCTGGGAGGGAAGACCACACTGAGGAATCCTCTGACTCATTCCCTGAAGCATCAGGGTTGTCCATTAAGGCTTCGATCCTGTTAACCAGGGTATTCCTGTTGTTTTCAGTATTTTGGGGTTTGGCTGTGTCCAGGTTTGCCTGTGTCTAGCAGACGTTTTAAGTTTACCTGGGTCCTTGTGAGTCTGGGAGGGAAGGGGCATGTCTGCCTGTATGGCAGAGTCTATCGTAATACTGACCTCGGGGTGTGGTTGTTCCTCAGATGGTGTAGCATGTACTGGTGGGGGTTCTGGCTCCGCTGGGGGAGGCCTGGGAAAGTCCTTCTCCAACATCAGAAAGCCTGTGCACTAGATCAGAGCATGGGGGGGGGGGGGGGTATTAGTAGTGGAAGGAAAAGATCTACCTGTAGAGTGTTGTGCCACTGCAATTAACAAACTTTGTGTCTCGCTATCTGATTGGTTGGACTGGTTGTGGGCTGCCTAAGGGCAAATGTGGTAAGAGTGTCCTTTTGTGTCACACAGATTACATATCACAAGTCATTCCTGCAGTGTCCACTTGTATGGCCCAATTCCCAACATAACACACACTTCAGTTTAACACATAAGCTGCTTATGTGACCTGTTTCTCCACGTCTATAGCAAGCTTTTGGTTGACCTGCATAGAACAGGACCCCCCTATACTACCCCAGAAAAAAACAATTTGGCAGATGTTGTAGCCCAGTGGACACTGAATGTAACATTACTCGTATCTTCCACCCCGCAGTCCATATTTTTTCTTCATCAAATATGGCTTCTGGATGTCCTAAGACTGAACACCACTGTTTCAACCAATACAGGAGATCTGTTATGCTGACCCCTTCATTACGAAAGAGGACTGTCACTGTTCTGGTAGCTGGTTTAGTTAGTAGCACAGTTTCAAATGGAGCCCACAGAGGAATGGATTTAAGAGTCTGAAATACTTCCCAGAATTGTTGCAGCCCACTGGTGAATTTAAAACTAACATCAAAAGTTTGTTCTCCTAAAACATGGATTAAGGCATATATCTCAGCTGCTGCAAAGTCCATGGAACCTTTAAGTAGGGTTTTGGCTAGAAACAAGCGGTCTGGGAAGACGTCCATGCCACCTTTGTAGATCAACCATACTGCATTATGGCGTTTGGCTGGATAGGTTAGTTCCCTGAAGAAAGAAGCATAGGACCTGCTACTGTTTCTATTTTGCGGGCTGTCAAGTGAGTTCCAGGTGGCCTATTTGAGTCAGTAGGCCTCAGTGTGTTGGGTGCAATTTGTGCCAGTGGGGGCAGGGGCCTTCCTCTTGGTTGTTTGGTTGAGGAGTTGGTATTTGTTCAGTAGTAACAGCCAAATTCGTTTGAGGGTTTTGAGTAAGTTGCAATCCCTCCAGCAGGTGCAAGGGGAAGGTGTGCACTGGGTTTTCATCAATTCGTTCCAAGTCTAGTATTTGGATATTTCTGTGGGGTCCCAATTTACTTTTTAACTCTTTTCTACTTGACTCTGAAAGTGCTGATGAGCCCGATATCCATTGTCCACCCAAGCTTCATTCCCACCCTGCTCCCTTAAGAACTCATTCCACTGACCAGTCTGCAACACCATTATCAGGTGGTGTGGGGCCATGGCTTAGGCCAGAGAGTTTCCCCTCTGTGCTTGCCATTCCTGGTGTGGCCTCAAATACAGTTTTAACATTCGTTTGCACTTGAAATATAAACAGCCGCTCTGCCATTGTACTTCTTTCACTGTAAAGTCCTTGTTTGTCCCAGAGGGAAGTTCCAAGGTGTAACCATCTGGAATTGACAGATCTGTGGAAGTTGTGGTTCCAGCTGCATCAGCTGTCTGCTGCTGGGCCTTTGATGTTGCTTTCTCCGCCTGATGTTGCTCTTGACTATAGGGAATTGTGACAGTAGTTTTACATTTTGCAATCGCGGCTTTCAACTCCGCCTGTCGTCTCCGAAAACATATTTCTTCATTCTGAAGTTGTTGCTCGAGGTCGGTTGTGTCTTCTGCAATTGCCGATCCTTAGTCCATATCTTTGTCATGCTCCATTTCAGCTACAGTTGAGGGGTTTGCGTCTAATATTTCTTTCAATCATGTACCTGCTTCAACTGTCCCAGGAATGTCAAAAAACTTAACGGTCTCAACTTGTAGAGGGGCAGAAGAGGAGACCATCTCTTCTGCCTCCTGTGTGTCTGTCTCCATCTACAGCACTGGGAAAGTGGCCATCCACACGTTAGCAGTGCTCCCTACTGAACAGTAGTGGAATTTCCCCGGTGCCCCAGCTAAATTTCTCCCAATTCACTAAAAACACCACCAACAGCTTAATATGGTTCAAGGTCAGTTGGCATTCATCTGTATCCCCTTCCCCCAGGTCACACCTGAAAATAGGCAGAATTTGTCTAATGCACTTACCCGGTCAACAAAAACTACATAAATAAATAAATAAAATAAAAATAAGCAGGGATATCACCAGCAGAAGGAGGGACGTAGTGATGATGTTATATAAAACCCTGGTCAGGCCTCACATAGAGTATTGTGTGCAGGTCTGGAGGCCATACCTTCAAAAGGGCATTAACAGGCTAGAGATAGTCCAGAGAAGGGCAACTAAGATGGTACAGGGTTTGCACCACAGAGGGTATAAACAAGGTGCAGAGGGAAGACATCTTCCAATACAGGAGTACAAGAATGAGGGGACAGAACATGAAATTGGAAGGTGGCTGGCTAAGAGGAAATATGAGGATGCTTTTCTTCACAGAGAGGGTGGTGGACATAGGGAATGGTCTGCTGCAGGAGGTGGTGGGAGAGAGTACTGTTGCAGGAGTTAAACATGCATGGGACAGACATGGGAGAATCATAGAGGTACAGCTGAGGGAGGGTCAGAAGCCGTAGTCAAGTACACGGCTTATGGTCAGACTGGATTGGCCTAATGGTCCTTATCTGCCGACAGATTCTATGTTTCAACCTCTGGCAGCCATGTTCACAGAGTCACTCAACATGGGAGTGGTGTCAGAGGATTGGAGGAGGGCACATGTGATCCCTCTACACAAATCCGGCAGTAGGGAGGAGGCAGAGAACTATAGGCCAGTCAGCCTCACATCAGTAGTGGTGAAGATCATGCATGCACTGCTTAAAGAAAGGATAGTGGAACATTTACAAGCCATTGGTGTCCAGGACCCTAGGTAGCATGGATTCACAGCAGGTAGGTCATGTTAGACGAATCTAATAGATTTCTTTGACTGGGTGATGAAGGAAATAAATGGGGTGGGGGTAAATGTCACCTACCTCAGTTTCAGCAAGGCCTTCAACACTGTCCCACATAAGAGGCTTATTAACAAGGTGGGTAGTCTGGGCATAGGACACAAGGTGGTGCACTGGGTAAGGAACTGACTAACAGACAGGAGACAGAGGGTGGTGGTAAATGGGGTACAATCTGGGGGCAGGAGAGTAACCAGTGGGGTGCCACAGGGATCAATCTTTGGGCCAGTCCTGTTCAATGTCTTTATTAGTGACACTGCAGAGGGGCTGGAACAAAAGGTCTGACTGTTTGCAGGTGACACCAAGATCTATAACAGGGTGGATACTCCAGAAGGGGTAGAAAACATGAGAAAGGAACTAGGCAGGCTTCAGAAATGGTCTGAGAAGTGGCAACTGAGGTTTAATTCAAAGAACTGCAAAATTATGCACATGAGCCATAGAAATCCTGGGGAGAGCTACAGGATGGGATGGGAGTTGCTGGCAGTCACCAAGGAACAAAGGTACCTGGGGATAATTATCGTAGATCACCAGAAAATATCAAAGCAGAATGAAAAGGCAGCAAGGAGGGCCACTGGCATGCTGGGGTGCATAGGCAGGGGTATCACCAGCACAAAGAGGGAAGTGGTGATGCCGTTATAGAAAACCCTGGTCAGGCCTCACACGGAGTACTGTGTGCAGTTCTGGAGGCCGCACTGTCGAAAGGACATAAAAAGGCTGGACACGGTCCAGAGAAGGACGACTAACATGGTATCAATCAGTCAATCAATGTTTTATTTATAAAAAAAAGCACAATTCACAAATGACCAAAGCGCTTGTACATATATTCTGCCAATAAAAAGAAAATCAAAACTGCGGTACTCCCACTACCAAAGTTAGAGTTATTGCCAGAATAGTTGAAATAAAAGTCAATGAGGCTCTTTCACAGCCTCCCAGTTCAAGATTTTTGAGCCTTAGGTCTGCTTGAAACCACGACACATCTGGAATGGAACCAGCAGTGCCTTCCAGCAATGGCTAAGTCCAATGATTAACACTACTCCACTTAGGCCACTAGCCCCAGGTAAACTGCCCCAAGGGCAGCCAATTCTAGCCGAGCAGCACCCCAGAATTAGGGCCTCCCAGAAAGCATCTATCCGCAGCGTACACTCTGGGGAACCCCCAAGGCAGTAAGGGCTATGCCACCCTCTGGTAAGCATCCCCCAGTAACTCCCCATGGGGCTGTCCAACCCAAACAGCCGTAACAGTACAGTAACCACAGCACCAGTTCAAATAGCAGACAACAGTCCCAACAAAGTTCACCACAAGGGATCCTTCTGAAGACTGGTTCACCAAAGCACTGCCCTGGGAAGCAGGCACCCCAACCCAAGCAGACCCCTGGACTAAGGCCTCCAGAAAGTGGTAATTCTCCAATGAATGCACCCAGGTGGCCCCCAAGGCAGCAGTAATGCTACACCATACAGTGAACATCCCCTGCTACCTCCCCATGGGAAAGCCCAAGCAGGGCAGCCACCCCTAGTCAAGAAAAGTCCACACTGGCTCAGTTTTTCACTTGACAGGCTTCGATGAGCCACCACAGCAGAGTGGACTCACCACCTCCCATCCCTTTCAGTCCTCAGGTATTTACCTCAGTCCTCAGATTGCTGCTGGGAGAACTCCTCCAATGGCTCCAGGGTTCAAAAGTGGTACAGGGCTTGCACCACAAAACTTGTGAGGACAGATTAAGGAATCTCAATATGTACTTGCTGGAGGAGAGGCGGGATAGAGGGGACATGATAGAAACATTCCAGTACCTCAAGGGATAAACAAGGTGCAGGGGGATACATCTTCCAATACAGGAGGAGTACTAGAATGAGGGGGCATGACATGAAATTGGAAGGCGGCATGTTAAGAAGGAATGTAAGGAAGTTTTTCTTCATGTAGAGGGTAGTGGACGCATGGAATGGTCTGCCAAAGGAGGTAGTGGGAGTGACTACTGTGGGTGGATTTAAAAGGCCTTGAAAAAGCATGAGTGTCATGCAAAACGTTGGTCACTTGGTTGGAAAAGGGGTGCTGCTGTCCGTCATGTCTTTTAAACTTTATTAAAAGTTTGTATTAACTAGACCTAGCGTTAGGTCTTTCTTTTGTGGTTCTAGCTGTTTGTAGCCCAACTTCTGGAGTGTTTGGATTTAAACATGCATGGGACAAGCATAGGGGAACCATAGCTGTAGAGTAGAGGTAAAGTCAGAAGCCATAATCAAGTACAGGGCTTATGGACAGACTGGATAGGCCAAGCGGTCCTAATCTGATCACAATTTCTGTTTCTATGTCTGTATGCACTTCCACACCTACATACACATGTGCATCTACACAGAAATTTGAACACAGGATCCAATATTATTAAACCATCTCAAAAAGTAAGGAAATTCATTGCAAAAACATTGTTAAGGCACCAGTACTCTGTCTCCAGCACCGCTTTCCTTCTCGTACAACAGTGCTGACCCTCGTCTGGTGCCTGACCTTCCACACTGTTTACTGCAGTCTGACAACTATTACAAACAACCTTCCCTATAAATTTATGTCAACCACGTATGGTACTCATACTTTTTCCCTTTATTAGTCCCAGCATTCATGTACCCTGCTTAGCATACCAATTCCGATTTCACCCCATTTACCAAACGAAAATTAGATGAAAACAGAAAAGGACCTCCTGGTTCACCTACTGTAGTCTGCTGTAAGGTCCCTACCTACTGCGCTATAATAGATCCTAATTACTAGTGGTATAAAGTGGTGGTCCCCCCCAGCATCACATCAGGGATCTGGGGATCATCATAGCTGATGACCTGAAGGTAGCAAAGCAGTGTGATAAGGAGGTAGGAAAGGATAGTAGGATGCTGGAATGCACAAAGGGAGGTAGTGTTACCCCTATATAGATCAATAGTGAGTTTACACCTGGGGTGGTGCTGCAACATGGGAGGTCTTTTGGGTATGCAGGCTAGACTCACCATTGGGCTTTTACGGAAAAACATCAAATTGTTTAACAAGCAACCAATGTTCAGCCTTGACCAATGCTTGTTTAAATATTGTGCCTGAGTGGCATACCAGCACAGGGCTATCTGGTTTAGAATTCTCATCTGTGTTAACCAGCTTAGCATCCAGCTCTGACTGCCGAGAACCCTTGACTTCAACAGCTCTAGCAAACTGTTCCACAGTCTGCTGCTTTTTGTAAGTTCTTTAAGTTCTCTTTTATGTTGGCATGCTCGCACAGCCAACATCTTGCGGTAGTGGAGATTTGGAGGCACGGTCACTGTTGGGTGAATGCAGGGCATGCACCAGTAGGTGCGTCCCGCATTCCCCAATCAGCCAGCAGCAGGGGCCGACACCCTGCCTGGCTAATGAGGTGAAGAGATTCATCAAAAGGTCCGCTGCATGAGAGCTTTGCAATGAGAGCAAAGTTCTCATGCAGCGTGACCACAGCACATCTCTCCCTACATGCAGGCAACATGGCGGCAGTGACTGCCACTGTTGCCTGTCAACCCCCCTTCCTTTATTGTGGGCTGATGGGGGTACCCAATCCCCATTGGCATCATGTAACACCCTCCTCCCCTTTTTTGATTGCCGAGGGGGTGCCCAATCCCCATCGGCATCATGCACCCTCCCAACAGTTTCTCTTTGCCGGTGCAGGAGCCCAATCCTCATTGGCATGTATCCCTCCCTACCTCCCCTTGAATTTTGCCGATGGGGAAGCCCACTCCCTGTCGGCATAATGTGGCCCCCCTTCCATTTTGATAGCTGAGGGGGTGCCCAATCCCCCTCAGCTCCTGCAGCTCCCCCCCCCTTTCCTTGTTTGCTGACAGAGGCTCCCAATCCCCCTTCAGCTAAAGCACCCACCCACCCACACACAGGTGGCACACTGGGAGCCCATCCCAGTGTGCCAAAGCACCTATTAAAAATGAAAATGAGCCCCCAATGTCTTTTATTTTTTTTTCCCTGTAAAGAAGGAAAAGGTCCCTCAGAGCTCTTCCAGGCCCCCCTCCTGCAACCTGCACCCACCCACTGCTCACCCTGCCTTCCCACACACACCCACCCCATACCTACCTCCGGAGTCTGGCGTGATGTCTTCAGTGGACTGGGAACACATCTACACTCTTCAAAGCCGACCGCAAACTGAGGACATGCCAGTAAGCTGTGTAATGGAAGGAATAGGGTTTTTTCAACTTTGCTGCATACCTCGGGCATTTTTTGGAATTTTGGCACCACTGTTTCAACATGGGGTTTTTGGGACCCCTCCTCATGAATTCTATCACTGTCATGGCATTAATCGGCCTTGAAAGGTGATTTCGCAGTCACTGCACGGAATCACCTTTCGAGACTGAGTAACGAAATGACAGTGCCAGTGTTCATGAGGTGGCCTCTCAAAAAGTCTATGTTGCAAATCTGGTGGAAAAAATCCAAACAATGACTGTTTTACAAGCATGCATTGCGCAATTGCTACGCAGGCTTGTAACTTCGCAAATTCACAATATTTTCATGCCAGATTTTCAAACATTGTCATTTTTGTACACCTCCTTGTGAACAGTACAGCTGTCATTTTCACATCCTGCCCGAAATGTGTTTCCACACTTCCGGTGCACAAAAGAAGAAGAAGAATCAGCATTTATATAGCGCTTTTCATACACCATATCCCAAAGCGTTTTACAAGCAATGCTAGACTGGTAGTGAAGTGACTGAATGTGTGGTGGTGGCCATATCACACATCATCACCCTCACACAGCCTGGATAATTGCATGAACCGGTTTATGGGAAGGGGAATGTTGGCCAGGACACCGGAACTGTTCCCTGCTCTTTGCGAAGAGTGTTCTGGGTTCTTTTACTTCCACCTGGACAACACCAGGATGGGCCGAAGGGACCTCGGTTTAACATCTCATCCAAAAGATGGCACACTCCAGCAGTGCAGCACCCCCCAATACTGCACTTGGATGCCAGCGATTTTTAGGTGCCAGTCCAATCCCGGTGTGGGATGAGAACCCATGATCTTCTGATCCAGAGGCAGATGTGCTACCAACTGAGCCACACTGACACCAGTTGGTTGCTATGGGAAATCAGTGTTTGGGCCAGATTAAGAAAATGACAGTGACACAGTTCATGAGCAGAGGTCCTAAAATGCCTATGTTGAAAATTTGGTGACGATACTCCATAAAATGACTGTGTTATGAGCGTACGTTGGCAGATTGCATGCACGCTCATAATGTCATGCATTTGTAATATTAATACTCCGGATTTTCACCATTGTCATTGTTCCACACCTCTTGATGAACAGTACAGCTGTCATTTCACATATCCCACCCAAAATGTGTTTTCGCACTTCCGGCACAGAATAGCACAGTCACTGTGCAAAATCACTTTTTGGGACAGTTTGAGGAAATAACAGTGACACTGTACAAGAGCAGAGGTACTAAAATGCCTATGTTGAAAATTTGGTGCCGAACGCCCATAAATGATATCATGCTCCAAGCGGCGCTGTACTTCCACGCACCCTGTAACTTCAAGGCCAAATCCATATATTTACATGCCACATTTTCAGCACTGGTATTTTTTTACACCTCCTTCTGAACTGTACAGCTGTCATTTTTCACATCCTACCCAAAATGTTTTCCCGCAATGCACTACCAAAGCCAATGACAGCGCGACAACATTCGGCTTTGACAAATGCTTGTTTACATTTGACTTCAGTACTTCAACAGCCTCACTAGAAATCTCCTCAAGTTGCAAATGCAGCATCAGGGCATTGTAAAGATTTCTTAACAGCAGAAATAGAAATGTTCATAGAGGAGCAACCTTCACACACTATGCATGGTTAAATGCTGCACCTCCACCCCCAACTACTTCTTATTAATTCAGGCCATCAGTATGCCCTACATCATTAGTTCTCAAACTGTGTTATGGTGAGCCTCCCCAAAGCCATGGAAAACATCTTGAGCCTCCCCCAAACACTGAAATAGTCTCAGGCCTCCCCATAAAAAAATTACATCTTAGCACAGTACCTTAGTAATAAAGTGAAACTCCTTTGAGTAGTTAGCTCTCATTTTATACAGCTTATTGTACCCCTCCTTGTAACTCTCCTTCCCCAGGGTAGCCTACTTGCTCCACTGTTTTGACTCCAAAACCATTGTTACCCCTTGCTGCAGTGCCTTCATTGGTCAGGCTGCTTTCTCCATCTGGAATAACATTCCTACCCACCTGTCTCCCTCTTCCCGTGCTCTTAAGCATCCTCTCAGAGATCCTTTTGCTTCCTCCTGCTCTTACTCCTACAATGTCTCTGCTTAAGCCCTGTATTTGGGTTGTTCTGCCACTAGTCTAAATGGCCAGTTGTTACCTCTCATTATTTGTTCATTGTTCCTATTTGTTTCCACTATTATTCATTTTGTATTGCATTGTTTTGTAGTTGCCTTTTTGAATTTTCTTCACTCCCTACACTTGAAATGAGCCTTGCCTCAGAGTGTCTTCCCTGGTCACCAATTTGTAAATAAATACATAAATTCATCTACTATTATTCTTTTTCAGATTGCCTCATCCCTTCACACAAAATACCTAAAGCTCAAAATTTAAATATAGTTCTTTTTCAGACATGGTTGAGCCTCCCCTGGAACAGGTTGGGGCCTCCCCAGGGAGGCTGGCCTCACCATTTGAGAAACCCTGCCCTACATCATCAAATCTAGTGTTGTTTAAACTTACAAAGTCATCTGCCTTAGACTCAGCCAGACAAGAATGTCATTTTATAATCCAACTGGAACAGGACAAAAGTAGGTGTGTCTTTTCCATTCAGACATATCATGAAGATCATTCTAAATTACACATGGATGTCCTCAAATCACTGTAACCCATAACTGTGAGGTCTTGCCTGTCTCATTCAGCTATAACTCATTTTAAAGTACATGCTGTGTTCATGAGTAAGAAATGAAACAGTGGAATGCAATGAGAGAACAATAGTGTCACGCTATGTACTACAAGGTCTTAAAATATCACTGCAGGTATTACAGCTTAAGGGCATATGTAGTATTTTAAATGATGCTACTGTACTTTTTTCACAGAAACAAATTTATATGACAGCATTGGTTGGTATATTATGTATTTTATATAAATTTTGCATGAACAGCAAAGCTCGACAAATTATGATGCTGTTCAGCAGACTTAATTGGTGAAAAGAAAAATGAAGAAAACTAAGCACTTCACAGCACCTGTTTCCACCCTCCCTCTTTTGTAGCTGAAATCAGTTTGTTCATTATAAAGTACAGTAGGTCTTAATAATGTAATGTTTTGTAGGTGACTATAGATTTTTAAAGGGGACAAGAAATCTGTGTTGCTTGGCAGCAGTAAGTGATTTTCCTGTTAACAACAATATAATTCATACCCCCAAATGATCCATATTTAACTACTGCAAAAAACACTGATGGGAAAAACTGTGTTTTCAGGTTTTGTTTTGTATTTTAGTAGGGACTACCACTGCATAGTTCTTTTCATGGAAACTGGTAGTCTGGAGTTTTCACTATGTCATGCTTTGTGTACAGAATGTTAATTACGAGCTGTTGCCCAGTCCAAATCTTGCTCAAGGTTCTGTGCATGAGCCGTGACAGAGTTAAAACTATAGATCACCGGTTCAATGAAGAGAACTGTAACAGAATGCTGCCCATAAAAACAAAACAATGCAAAATACTGTTCTTTATATTATGTGTTACTGAGGAACAGTTAAATACTGATAATTTAGGGGAATGAATATAATTTCTGAAAATAAGAGCTTCATAAAAAGTTGCTAGTTACAAATGATTTTCCATCCTCTTTAATTATTGTGTGTGTAAAGTAACCATTATTAAATATAGAATAATGGCTAGATAGGTGGTAGTATCGAGAATTTTACACACACCCGAGGTGTGGGATGCTACAGAAACCCCAAGAGTGAAGCTTGAGGGGTTCATTAAGGCATCCCACACCAAGGGTGTGTGTAAAATTTGAGTTTTACACACCTACCCAGCCTTTGTTTTATATAATTGATGGGGAGCATTTTTTCACCACAGCAATTATATAAAATAAAACCTGATTCCTGTTTAGCCACGGCCCCGTCTGGTTAAAGTGTGGTCCATGGCTGGTGAGACATTTTTATGTTTTGCTTTGTTTTTTTTTATTTCTCAGGTTTAAACTGAGGTTTAAATAGTTGTAGGGATCAAAAAGTTTAAATGTGACAGTTCATTTTGTTTCTTTTAAACAATTTTACTTACCCCTGAGAGTGAGTGGCGGTGCGGTATTCAGCACCACATCAGGGAGACAGCTAGCTTGCACATGCGCAGCCTGTAATGGTGCCACTGTTTAGGTTGTATGCAAGGCCACATCTTGAGTATGCCTCACAATTATGGTGTTCATATAAAAAATCTGGTATAGCTCAACTGGAACGGGTCCAGAGAAAATTAACAAAAAGTTTATCAGGTCTTAGAAATGTACCATATGAGTCTAGAGTTGATCAACATAATCCTATGCCTCTAGTGACCCATCGTCAAAGAGGAGACGTCATATTTATGTTTGATCTCATACAAGATCCATATTTACTAACTGAGTTGGGTCTCCAGTTTAAGGATGACCATTATGCCTCAAGAGGGCACCCTCTACAATTAATGAGAAAAAGATTTCATCACACCAATCGAAAATACCTTTTCACTCAAAGAATTATTAACCCTTGGAACAGGCTTCCGCTGGATTTAATGTCTACTAAGTCTAAATCAGAATTTAAACTGTGCCTTGATAATCACATTATGGCAGATTTCGATATTAGTTATTATAAATAAAGTAACAGGTGCAACCATGAGCGAGTAGCCTTCTAGCACCTTTCAGACCTCAGTGAACCTTAGAGTGAAAGAAACCCAGCATGTGTTTGCAATTATAACTGGGTTTCCCCAAGGGAAAAAATGCTCACCAGTAATTATAAGAATGTTGTTCATGCCTTGATGGCCCAGTGGCAGCATGCTGCACTGCCATACCAACAACTTAATTTGGAAGCGTACCTGGGTCGTTGAGTTGGGAGGCAGGCCAGGCTGCAAGCAGCTGGCAAGAGGCAGTGTGTCATGGATGGAGAGGGCTGATGGTAAGTTCTGGCAACACAGCAACTCCTGTGGGTGAGCCAGGGAGCATGCCTCTTCTCATAGATATGTTATGCATGCGCAGAATTGACTGCAGTACTGCCCATGACACGGGGAGGAGGGAGGGACGTGGCCAAAAATGTGGAAGGAAAACATCTAGCTGCAGCCTACACAATGGCTGTAGCTTGAACAGGGTATATCTCAAATAACAACAGGGCAGGGGATAAAATGTAGATGAGGGAAAAAAGAAGAATGCTGTTCCACATTGGTGCAGCCATGGCTTGAAACTACCCTTGTAAAGGAGGTACTAATTAACATTCAGAATGCTCCAAAATCCCTGAAATCACTGAACACATTTCTTGGAGTAAAGCCCTTATGGGTACAGTTAAAGGGACTTGGAAGGAGCCATCAGCTGTGTGACTAGAGACTGTGAATGAGCCACTGAATCCAGTGCAGACCTAGAGTGACTTACAGCACTAACAAAATAATAATATGTTGATAAAATAAAGAAATAAAGACAAAAACATGTTTACACGGCTGAAAACCTAAAGGAATTGACTGAAGAACATCCACGAATTCCAGCTGTGCAAGTAATCATTTACATTTTAAACTACCAAACTGTTAAACTAATTAAAAATAAAGGCATTTATTTTAGGAGTGTCAGGGTAACCATTTAGATCTGTATTAGGACTGATGTATCCCATGGGAGTGACCAGGTCATTTGAAAGTTACAAGATTATTCTCGTATATGGTACTCCAGGATATGGATGTGAATTCTTGCAGAGACATGAGAGTTTAATGGTAGATCTGGTGGTGTAGCCACCTAGACCTTGGTCTTGGGTGACTTCAGCACTTGGGTCAATGATGAAACATCTCTTTGTGGAAAGCAATTCCTCCAGGTGATGTCTTTTCTGGGCTTTGTACAGGCAGTTGCCACCAGTACACACCAGCACTACCATGTCATGGACCAGGTTTTCTCGTTTGGCTGTGACATGGTCAGTTACCACTCAAAAAGAAATCTGAAGCCTAGGAGTCTCCTGCAGGCAGTGAAAATTCCTGGGAATGGGGACAGCTTGTGCAATGGGAGCAGAGGCAGCCTTGGATGGCTGCAGTGTTGCGGTTATGACTGCATTCAACTCCCTAACATCTCTCTGTGTCAGCCCCTTATTTTCAAACCACAGGTCACCATGGTTTGATGGTGACCTGCAGAAGTTGAAGACAAAGGGGTGGAGGTTGAAGCATTGTTGGCAGAGGTTGCATTCACATGAGGATTAATTGGCACTGAAGGGTCATTACAATGAGTACCAGCAGGCAATCACTGAATAAGTCAGTATTCCTGTCACAGGTGATTGCTGTCGGAAAGAATTGACCAGCTCAGCTCTTCAATACTGTAGACAGATTACTAAATCCAATCTGCCTGCAGTCCTGCAGAGCCTTATCCACAGATATGTGTGAGGAGTTCAACCGGTTCTTTCTGGACAAGGTGTCCTCTATTCGGACTGGAATATCCTCACACAGCCTGCTGTCAGTCAACAGTATCCAGTCTTTAATGGACAAAGGCACTTTGCCTTTGTGAAGTGGAGTTTGAGATGGTGTTGGGGGATCAAGTCCTCTGGGTGGTTTCTGGAGTGCATCCCACCTACTTTATGTTGGAACCTGGGCTGACTCAACTTTTTTTAGAGTGCTGGGGATTGCTCAGTTCAATTTGTGTGGAGATCTTTGGGTGTTCCCTTATGGAAGGGATTTTTCCATCCACCCTGAAAAGCATGGTGGTGGAGCCCCTTCTGAAAAAAACATCTCTGGACCCTTATGTTCTCTCAAATTACAGGCCTGTTTTGAACCTGCCCTTTTTGGGGAAGTTGATCAGGAAGCTGGTGGCAGTGCAGTTGGAACAACACCTGGAGTAAATGTGACATCTATAAGCCTTTCCAGTCCAGTTTTCAGCCACGCCATAATATGGAGATGGCTCTAATTAGGATGCACCATGATCTCCTTCTAGCAAGGGATAGCAGGTGTCATTCCATCCTTGTCCTGCTTGACCTTCTTCGACCTTTGACATGATGGATCATGGGGTGCTATTGGCTCATCTGAGGCACTAAGCAGAATTCAGACAGTGTTACGGTGGTTTGAGTCCTATTTGTTCAGCAGGGTACAGCAGGTGGCATTTGGCTCTTTCATCTTAAGCATAGCATGTTTGCCTCAGAATTGAGTGAATGCCTTAGGAAAATTCAGACTAGATATTGGCCAGCTGGCTTAGAATAAACCCATAAAAGATGGAGGTGCTACTAGTGGAATCGGGTAATTATGGTTCAGCAGCAATGAATAGTAGCACCATACTACCCTCATTGAATGGTGTGACACTCAAAGCTGCAGACAGGGTGTAGAATCTTGGGGTCATTATGGACTCCACACTGACATCAGAATATCAAGTGTGAGCTGTTGTCTACAGTGGCCTTTACCCTCTTTGAAACATCTCCCAGATCAAGCCCTTTCTTAAATTGGCTGACTTAGCAACAGTGGTGCAAGCCTTAGCTGTGTCAAGATTGTATTACTGTAATGTTCTATACCTTGGGTTATCTGCAGAATTGTTGCATCACTTGCAGCTAGTTCAGAATGCAGCAGCTTGGCTAACAAAGGCCTTGTGTGAGCTGATGCACCGGGGAAGTAGGGCTGTAGCTAGGATTCTCTACTTGCTGCCAGAATGAAACACTTTACCTTACTTTACTATGCATTTTGCCGGATTTATATAGGACTCCATGAGTACAGTGTTGTCTCCTTGTTGTTTGTGTAGCAGGCTGGCTGCCTTACTCTGCACCACTGCCAACTTTTCAGTGCACTCCACAACCTCTTTACTTTTGACAGCTGTTTGCTGGTACCTCCCGGTTCAAGCATATCACACCAGTTCTGTGTGTTCTGCATAGGTTGCCAGTGCAGCAGCACATGAGCTTCAAGGTGTGCTTGTTAACCTATGAGGCCCTGCATATTCTGGGTCCAGGCTACCTGAAAGACCTCCTGACCTCATGCACTCCTGGTCACCCCCTCTGGTCAGCAGAGGAAGACCTCTTGTTTGTGCCAAGATCTCTCTTGAAGTCCTCGGGAAATAGAGCATTCGGAGTGGCTGCCCTGCTTATTTGGAGATCCTTTCCCCTAGATGTGAGAAGCCCTCCTTCTCTGGCTAGCTTTAAATCATGTTTAAAGACTCCCTTGTTTAGAAACAGTTGTCAGAAAGACAGACTGTGGTGTCAGGGCTGCAGTTACAAGTTGCATTCAGTACAAAAAAGAGCAGAACACTCAGGAGGCAAAAAATGTACCAGAGAGAGATAGGTGAGATGAACACATTACAGAAAAAAAAGGCACGCACCAGCAGTTGCAAAAAGACTTATGAGTTTATCACAAATTAGTGTACAGTCCCATATAAACCAAGTCAAAATGCTCTAGTGCTTCAAGGCTTGCTGACTCTTCATCAGGGAGTGTGGCTTAATAATAATAATAATTGTATTTGTAGTGCGCCTTTCCAAAACCAAGGTGCATAACAATAGATTAAAACAACACTTAAAACACTCAATACCAAAACAAATTACAACATAAAACGATAATAGAGTACAGATTCATATTAAATCAAATAGTGTATGCATGATTCTACAGATAAATCTTTAAGGCCTGTTTGAATCCTTCCATGGTAAGAGCAGGATCATTACAGTTCAGGGGGCAATGAATAGCAGCACTGTCCTATGCTCCTTAGATGGTGTAACACTCAGAGCTGCAGATGGATGAGGAATCTGGTGGTCTTTGTAGACTCCAAGCTGACATTAGAAAATTAGGTATCAGCTGTTTTCCACAGTGGCTTTTACCATCTTCAGAACGTCTCCCAGATCAAGCCCTTTCTTGAACCGACTGACCTAGCAACACTGCACACCTTAGTCATGTCAAGACTGGATAACTGTAGTGCGCTATACCTTGGGTTATCTGCAAAGTTGCTGCATCACTTGCAGCTAATCCAGAATGCAGCAGCCCAGATGGCTGTCAGTACCTCCTGCATCGAGCATATCACACTGGTGCTCTGTGTTCTGCACATTGGTTTCCCAGTACCGTGGTGCATCAACTTCAAGGTGTGCTTGCTAACCTACAAGACCTTGCATGATCTGGGTCTGGGCCACCTGGAAGATCTCTAGACCCCATACCTTCCTGGTCACTCCCTCTGATCAGAGGAGGCAGATCTGTTATTTGTACCAAGATCTTGCACAAATTTCTCAGATGATATGGTGTTCGGAGTGGCTGCCCCAATATTTGGAACTCCCCTTCCACGGAGGTGAGAGGTGCTCCTACTCTGGCCATCTTTAAATCATGTTTAAATTCTCACAGTTTACATTGAGTTTTGGGCCTGGTGCTGTGGTGTAAATGTCCTTTCTGCTGTTTTGTACTTTCTGTTATTTTTATTGACTTTATTTTATTCCTTTTTACTGAATTGTTGTACTTTTTGTGAGGTACTTAGAGCCCCTGGGATTGGGCGCCATATAAATAAAATGTATTCACCTTACCTTAAAGAAAATGAAAGTTGGCTTACCTTCGCTGTACTTTTACTTGATCAAACTATTGTTTTCTGTCTGCTCCCAGGTGGATTTCTTTCTTTCTAGTCATTTGTGTTTGTATTAGTTTTTTTTTTACTTTTTTTGTTTTCAAGGGGGGTTGTTCAGATTACATGTAGATATCTTATCTTGCATTTTTGTTGCTGTGTATCAGCTTGTACCTTGTATCAGCTTGTAGTGTTCTTAATCATTCACTGCCATTTCAGAGTCCCCATTCTGAATGTGAGTTCAACTTCTAACTCAGTGCAGAGTCCCTACCCACCCCTTTGCTGTTGAAATGCCTGAACACAGATTAATTGTATTGCAGCTCACTAATTAGAACTAGTTGTTAGGGAGACAAACTGCAGTGTCAGAGCTACAGTTGCAAGTTGCATTCAGCTCAGTAATTAGGAAACTGACAGAGCTACTACAGAAACTGCAGTGTACTGATTTTATGTTCTGACATGAGGTCATTATAGGCTTGAGAATGTAGTTCAGTACCCCACCTGTTAATTGAATAGAGAGATTAATTAAAGGTCAGGTGATGTGTTTAGATCAATAATGTTTCTAGGATTCTGAAAGCCATTTTATAAGGATAAGTGCTGTACCTAAGGGGTATATGTAACTGCAACAGCTATACAGAAGGAACTTGAAGAAACAGACCTTAAAAAGGGAACTTAAGAGTTTTATGGATGAGACATTGAAACTTTCCATTACATGTGCTATGGCAATAAGCAAGGCAAATCACATGCTAGATTTCAAAAAAGAGTATAGTGGGGCATTTGTGAGGCTACATTTTTCTGTGCACAGTTCTCGTCACCACACTAGAATAGAAAAAGTGCAGCTCATAGAAACAACCTTACTGACTCTAGCCTGTCTTTTTTTAGGTGGGGGCTCCATAACTTGGTGCACAGTATTCCAGATGTGGTCTCAGAAGTGATTTATAGAGAGGCAGTATCATCTCCTTCCTTCTGCTGTCAACCCCCCCCCTCCGAGTATCCCCCAATATCCTGGTTACCTATCTGTAGACCTTGTTACATTGACTAGATTGCTTTACAGAGTCATTCATGAGTAGTATCCAACTTAACCACTCCCATCCAATAGTGCTTGCTGGAGTTCTTGTTCTCTATTTTCATCTGTTTCAACTGCCAAGCTCTGGACCACCTTTCTAGTATTTGCAGGTCTCTCTGCAGCTCCCTAACTCCTTCATCGCTGTCTACTCTGCCATGGATCTTAGTCTCCTCTGCAAAGACACACATCTTGCCTTGTATTCCTTCACCTATGTCACTGATGACCATATTGAAAAGCATCAGCCCAAAAACTAAACCCTGTTGCACCCCACTCATGACCTCCCTCTCCACTGACTTGACCCTGTTTACCATACGAAAATATGAACATACAAATCTGCCAGCAGAAACAGACCTCATGATCTATCAAGTCTGCTCGAGTGTGCAGCTAGCACCCCTAGTTTGCAGCTGCCCCACCCCCTCTCCTATTCAGGACATTTATTTTTTTTTATTTAGTTTTTGTTTACCGGGTAGGTGCACTAGCCAACAACGTGACTATTTTCAGGCACGACCCGGGAGAGTACAGAACATGATGAAAACAATTACACAAAAATATCCAATGAGGGAGGAAGTAAACATTACATATTTGAGTGGCAGAACATAGTATATAGATTGCAGCAAGTTAAAATGGTAAGACGTAACCTTACAGGAAAGTACAGGTAGCATTATATGTTCCAAGGTAATAATAGCCAACCATAGTACAGAAAGTGGTGGTAAATGGCTGTCACTCCACAGAGGGAAGAGTGACCAGTGGGGTACCACAGGGATCAGTGCTGGGACCGGTCCTATTCAACATCTTCATCAGTGACATGGCGCAGGATCTAGAAGGCAGAATTTCACTGTTCGCTGATGACACAAAGCTCTGTAACAGAGTAGACACACCAGAGGGTGTAGACAGAATCAGAAGCGACCTGCAGAAACTTGAAGAATGGTCAGGGGTTTGGCAGTTGAAATTCAATGCAAAGAAGTGCAAGATAATGCATATGGGGACAAAAAACCTGGCACAATATATCAGTTGGGGGTGAGGATATAGCATGCACCAAGCAGGAAAGGGATCTTGGGGTTATCATCTCTGATGACCTCAAGGTAGGGAAACAGGGTGACAAGGCAGCAGGTAAAGCAAAATAGGATGCTGGGATGGTATAGGCAGGGCATTAACAGCAGGAAAAGGAGGTCATAATTCCGGCTTATACAAGACACTAGTGAGGCCCCACCTGGAGTACAGTGTACAGTTCTGGAGACCATACCTACGTAAGGACATAGACAGGGTAGAGAAGATTCAGAGGAGGGCAACAAAGATGGTGCATGGATTGCATCACAAGTCCTATGAAGACAGGCTGAAGGAACTGAACATGTACTCCTGGAGGAGAGGAGGAGAGATAGGGATATGATAGAGACATACAAGTATCTTACAGGGAGGAACAGGGTGCAGGAAAACACTATTTTTAAGCAAAAAGATGTTCCAGGACTAGAGGGCATGGGATGAAGTTGGAGGAGGACGACTCGAGGAAACATAAGAAAGAATTCTTCACAGAACGGGTGGTGGACAAGTGGAACACCCTGCCAGAGGAAGTGGTGGGGGCTGAAACAATCACGGGATTTAAGAATGCATGGGATAGACATAAAGGAATTCTGGAGGTCAGGGGTAAGGTGCAACAGACTTCTAGGAAAACAAACTGAACTTACAAGCTCAAATGGGCAGACTGGGTGGGCCATAGGCCCTTATCTGCCGACACTGTCTATGTATCTATGTATGTATGTATGTAGAACAATAATAATACAGCCAGCATAAATAAATAATATAGGCAGGTAATACATTAATACATTAAAGTACAATGAATGGAGAAAGCAGGTAACAACTTTAGAGCTGAAGCTGGAGTTTATATGAGATAGAATGGAGTAAGGTAGGCAGTAAAGCAAAAGGAGCCTCTGCAGAGCGGTGTGGGGGTAGGGCAGATTAGTACTGTTTAGGATGTCCTAAGTAGGGGAGGGTATAGACAGTGGGAACGGTATAGGGAAATGGAAAGGCAAGGAAGGGAATAGCATAGGGGAGAGAATGACTAAAGATCACTTGTATATGGTGATATAGGAAAATAGGAGGAAAGGGAGAAGCTAGCTGGGCTCACTGGGGTCGATGCTATCAATCAAAGTCCATTTAGCAAGGTTGAAATAAGTGCCAGAAGCAGTGGAACAGGGTTAAGTGAGGTAGAGGAGCCTCTGAGAGAGCTATGGTGGGTCAAAACAGGTACAAAGCTCAGCCTGCAGGAGATGTCGCCTTAGTACAGTCTTAAAGTAATGGTGGGACCCAATCTGCCTAAGTTCGGAAGGAAGCGTATTCCAGAACTGAGGTGCCATATGTCGAAAAGCTCCAGTTCCTTTTAAAGTAAAGCATCTGGGGATTTTTAGGAAGGATTTATTAATTGACCTCAAGCCATGTGAGGAGGTGATGGGTATAGCAGCTCCACGAGGGATGTTGGATTTTTTAGCCTAATAACAGAATCTACAGGAGAGCCAAGGTAGTATTGCCTAGTTCTAGAAGGGGAAAGCCAGCCAAGGTCTTTGTACAGCTGACAGTGATGCTTTAGTCGAATGGATGAGGATGCATAGCAGCATATGTTATTGTATGTAACATCCCACTTCTGAAGAAGGGTTTTCTGGGCAGCAGCCAGAATGGGTGCACAGTAGGTAAGAGTAGGAAGTAGAATTTCCCTTGCAATGACAAGTTTAGCAAAAGGCGTTAGCATTTAACTAGTCCTGTACACAGCACCCAGTTTGGCATTCACAGCTTTACAAGCCATTTGAATATGAAGGTTTAGATCCAAGGATTGATCCAGCAGGACACCGAGATAATTAAATGACATGACACAGTCCAGTTTAGTTCCACCCATGCCAAGGACCTTAAGGGGTGTGGGACAGGTTCTAAGTTTAGGAGCTGAACCAAAAAGCATGGCCTTTATTTTCTTTGCATTTAGAACCAGTTTGTGATCATAGAGCCAGTTTTGGATGCTTCTGAAATCAGTGGAGAGGGCAGCAGTAATGTCAGCAACTTCATTTCCACTGGTATAGATGACAAGATCATCAGCATTTAGGAGAGAGGAACCATTTTTCAGTGCACTAGGAAGATTACTGATAAAGAGTGAGAAAAGAAGTGGTCCCAAGATAGATTCTTGGGGCACACCAATGCTTATTGACGCTCGGTCTAACATAGCTGAGTCAAATTTAACCATTTGAGACCTGTTTGATAGGTGGTTATTAAACCATTTGACTACTGGAGTAGAGAAACCCAGATTAAGAAGGCCAGATAGGAGTAGTGGGTGGTCAAACAGGTCGAAGGCCTTTGTAAGGTCAATGAAAACAGCTCCTGAGAGATGCCCTGCATACATATTTGAGAGAATGTCTGAGGTGAGTTTTAGCAGGGCAGTAGCCATGCTATGATTCTTATGGAAACCATGCTGGGCATCAGAAAGGACATTGCACTTGGTGAGGAAGTCAAGCATTTGCTTGGCGACAACCTTATCAAGTAGTTTAGACAAAACCAAGAGAACAGCTATAGGTCTGTAATTATTTATGTCCTTGATGTCACCTTTCTGAAACCCGGAGTTATGTGAGCTAGTTTCCAGAGGTCTGGGACAGTGCTGCAAGAGAGGGATAAAGTATATATTTTTGCCAGAGGAGGGGCAATGAAGGAGGCCGCAAGCTTGAGTAGAAGAGGCTCAAGGAGATCCGAACCAACACTGGTGTTGTCAGACACTGATTTAAGAAGCTTAAGGATGTCTATAGGCGTTAAAGCCTTGAAGTAGAAAGGCAGAGTTTGAGCAGGCTCAGATGAGTACATAGTGGTATTAGGCACATTGTTCAATCTCCAGGGGTGGTGTTGATTTGCTGGGAGTTTGAAGGAGGTGGTATATGAGGATAGGTCCGAGAAAATCCTGTTGAAAGCATTTGCTGTGGTGTTAGGGTCATTACAGTGAACCCCATTTATTATCATATCCATTGGAGTGTTTGATTGGGAGGACCCGAGGAAGGACTTGATATGCACCCAGAATTTCCTGGAGTCACAAGCAGAGCTGGCCAATGGTCCTTACAGTACTTGCTTTTGGCTATACGAATCTTCTTTTTGAAAAGATTTCTGTAGGTCCTGTAAGTGTTATAATCAGACGATTGACCTGTTTGTTTAAAATGCCTCCAGAGTTTATCCCGCATGCATAGCTCTGTCAGGAAGTCCTTGTGAAGCCATCTGGTTTGTCTACCCCTGACTCTCCTGGTAACCTTGGGAGCATGCCTGGTCTGAATGTCAGTGAATTTGGTGAGAAAAATGCTAAGCGCCTCTCAATGTTTTTTTGAGGTATAAATTTCAGACCAATCAATGATGGAGATGTTGGGAAGGAAGGCATTTTCATCCAGGGTTGCAAAGTTTGTGAATGTAATGTAGTGCGGAGGTGGAGATTGGGGGGTACCAGTGGTCCATATGCAGAAAATTGGTGCATGGTCAGTTATGGAATCGGAGAGGATCCCTGACGTATGTACATGTTCCAGGTGGTTTATGAGCAGCAAGTCTATCAGGGTCCCTATTACAGGCAGATTTGGAATCCTAGTCAGTTCGGTTATCCCTTGGTGTAGGTTATGGCTGCTAACCATCGATACCAGCGAGCTATGGGAAGGACCCAGCCAGTTTAGATTTATGTCTCCAATGACTATAGCCTCATTGTGGCATACATTGACCACGGTTTTGTCTAGTACATCTTGGAATCCAGCCACGCCCCCTGAGAGAGGGCTATAGACACAGAAGATATGGGGTTTCTTTGAGCCAAGTGCGACAGTGGCAAGAATAAATTCACATGACATAGTCGAGATTTGGTCTTGAATTTCAGTAATGTTGAGATGCTCTTTATGAAGGATAGCAACATCACCTCCATGTTTAGCGTCTGGCCTATCTCTTCGGATGAGAGAGTAGTTTGCTATAGAGCAGAGGTGGTCAGATATAATGGGTTTGAGCCATGTTTCCATGAGGCATAGAATGTAGAGGTTGTATTCTTTCATCCATGCCTCCAGCTCATTTTTGTGACATAAAAGGCTTATGATATTCATATATACAATGAAAATTTCTTTTCTAGCTAGCCCGGTTAGGTCGTCAGCAGCCAATTTGGTGGGTGGACCAGGATTTAATTTGATGTCACCTGACAGAAGGATTTTTAGCAAGGATAAGAAGTAGAGTCTTGCAGCATGGAAAACATTGGTGCAAACTGCCTACCACCTCCATCTTTCAAGAGCAAGTAGCGTATGACAAGAACACCCCTATGAGAAAGAGAGACATTGCCAAGCGGATCCTGGTCACAAGCTTGAGACAAGAAGGTTTGAGAAGCAGAAATCTCGAAGGTCCACTATCATGCCCTGGTGGTCACGGGGGATCAAGAGTAAGGATACACTCATACAAAGGAGCACAAGACCGGTGAAAATTACAACCCCCAGATGGTGGATGAACATAGCTTTAGGTACTTGGTTTAGAGTGGGACAGCAGGGAGTCATGTCTCACTGAGATTGCCTAAAGATTGTCAAAATTAGGCAGCGTGAGGGCATTGAAATTTAAGGTTTCAAGCACAATTTGAAATTATAGGGGAGAAAGCCACTTTTGTGGTGAAGTAAGATAAGTAAGGGTACAATTAGAGATTAGTTAAAAGATGTCACTGCAGTGGATAAAAGAGTGTAGGTCTTAGAGCTGAACTCAGAAAACATAGGGTAAGACCCAGTGGGATGAGCAGGTAAGGTGCTTGGATCTGTGATTACAAGAGCTCTTTACTACAAGGGTAGCAGGACTGTTTGGTGCAATCAGCACAAACTGAAGAAAATGTATCTATGGCCATCTAGCGGCAGAACTTTTATAAGGAGCCAATGGAAATATTGGCACTTAGTCATATGACAGAGAGGGTACTATATAACTGAGAGCAGACCAAGGGTGGGTGAGGTGGGGGAAGGGTGGGGAGCCAGCACAAAGCGCTGGCAGGATATCACTTATGGCTTTGCCCCCGCTGAGTCCTAACTCAGCCGGGCACGTGGTCTCTCCCGCACTGGGGTGCTTCCATGGGTTTCTGGGCCCTGCTATGAGGGGGCACCGATGAGCAGCCGAGTTGGATGCGGAAGCTGCCTGGAAGGGCTAAACAGAGGGATGTTTCCTAGTGGCTCCGAGCCCCGGTAGGCTCTAATGAGACCTAAGGGACACAGGAAGGGAGAGGAGTTAAGTAGCAGCAGGTAGTGGGAGGGAGCACAGTAAAACAAAAGATTGGGGCGGGTCGTGGACTAAGGTGGAAGTAGCAAAGAGAAATCATTAAGAAACAGTGGGAAGGGGAAGAGATAGAAGGGAAGAGAGAGAGAGAGAGAGAAAACACAGCAACCTCAGAGAAAATGTACTAATTACTGTAAAGCATTAATCATTTCTTTAGGTCAACTGTAAGTTCTAAGAATTTCCATTTTAAGAAAAGCCTAAAAGAGTAACACAAATTGTAACGGAAGGAGCTGTAAGCGCAATTTTCAAAAAAAAGAGCCCAGCGATACTGAAGCAGTATACACAAAAGAAGGTGCTTAACATTGCAATAAGTGTTACAGCACCTTTTCTTATGTACGGTAGCAAACTGCTACTTAAAAAAGTATAGCCAGTCCAGAGAAAAGCAGTTTGAAAAAAGGTGCAATATTCTACGGTCTCCCAGCCCACAGGTAACAGAGTTTGGTTCCCAAAAAAGGCACTCCAATCAGAACAAGTCCAAAGAAGATAAGCCAGCCAATCATAGGCAGGGTGCTCACTTTTGAACAAATCCCAAGGCCCAAAGTGGTGAGAGAGGAATGTACCCATGGCACCTTTTACGGCTTCGTCACCCACTGAGTCCTAACTCAGCCGGGCTCGAGGTCCTAAGCGCTGGGGTGCTTCCTTGGGTTCCTAGGCTCCTGCTATGAGGGGGCACCTCGGAGGAGTGGTGGCCGAGTCGGGATGTGGTGGAGCCATGCTGGAAGCGGACTCAGTGGAGGGACATTTCCCAGTGGATCCAAGCCCCAGTGGGCTCTAAGGAGACCTAAGGGACACAGGAAGGGAGAGGGGTTAAGTAGCGACAAGTAGTGGGAGGGAGCACAGTAAAACAAAAGATTGGGAAGGGCAGTGAACTAAGGTAGAAGTAGCAAAGAAAAATCACTAAGGAAGAGTGGGAAGGGGAAGAGATAGAAGGGAAAAGAGAGAGAGAGAGAGAGAGAAAACAAGTTCTACTCACCCAGAACCTCCCCCATGTCCTGTCCCATGCCCTTTTAAAACTTCCCACCATCCTACATGATATCACCCCCTCTGGTAGGGTGTTCCACTTTGCCACCACCCTTTCCTTGAAGTAATGTCTCTTCACCTCTCTCCTTAATCTTCCACCCTCTAATCTTAGCCCATGCCCTCTCATGTCCCTATCCTTTCTCAGCATAAACAACCCCTCAGCACCAACTTTGTTTATCCACCTCAAGTACTTGAACATTTCAATCATATCCCCCATATCCCTCCTCTCCTCCAGGGTATACATACTCAGTTCGCTTAGCCTGTCCTCATAGATTTTGCCCTCCATCCCCCATAATATTTTTGTCACCCTATGCTGCATCCCCTCCAACAGTCTAATATCCTTCTTCAGATATGGACTCCAGTACTGCACATAGTTCTCCAAGTGCAGCCTGACCAAGGACCTGTAGAGGGGCAGGATCACTTCCCTATGCCCGGACAAGAATCCTCTTGCAATACACTCCAGCATTTTGTTAGCCTTAGCTGCAGCCTTCCTACACTGAGCAAAGTTGTTCATGCTGTTCATTACCATCACCATCACCCCTAGGTCCTTCTCTTCCTCGGTGACCCCCAGTCTCACCCCCACCCCAAACCAATAGTCTCTCTTCAGGTTCTTGGCCCTGAAGTGCATAACCTTGCACTTCTTCACATTGAACTCTAGCTGCCACTTCTCCAACCACTCCTCCAGTTTGGTTAGGTCCCCTTGTAATTGTTTCCACCTATCCAGTTCATCCACTACCACCCCCATTTTTGTATCATCTGTGAACAGACTGATCCTTCTCCCAACTCTGTGTGAGATATCCGATATGAATAGCCCAAACAGCATTGGACCCAGCACAGAGCCTTACGGTATTCCACTCATCACTGACCTAGGTGTTGAGAGTTACCCCATCAACACCACCCGTTGCTGCCTCCCTCTCAACCAATTCCCAACCCAGTTTAGCAGCTTTTTCCACACCCCCATGGAAATCAGTTTCCCCCCAGTCGCCTGTGAGGCACTGAATCAAAGGCCTTGCTGAAGTCCAAATATAGGATGTCCACAGCTTGACCCTTATCCAGCTCTCTTTGCTACCCAGTCATAATATTCTACTAGCCTGGTCTGACAAGACTTCTCTGAGATGAACCCATGCTGCTGCCTATCCTGGAGGTCATTCCCCTTGAGAAATGACACCAGTCTCTCTTTCAGTATCGCCTCCATATGTTTACCCACCATGGAAATGAGACTGACTGGTAGTTGCCCAGCTTGTCCCGTGGGCCACTCTTGTGAATAGGTACCGCATGGGCCATCCTCCAGTCCAGAGGCATGCACCCCATGTCCAGGGAGGCACTGAACAGGCCTGCCAGTGGCTTGGCCAACACCTCCGCCATCTTCCTCAGCACCCTGGGGTGAATGCTATCAGGACTTGGTGCCTTGTCCACCCTTTGTGTCTTCAGACCCTCTAGCACTCTAATCTCCCCAATAATTCCATCTGTCATCCCCCTGACCCCACCTTCACAGTCCAGGGAGGTAGTGGACCACCCTTCCCCTACGTGAATACAGAGCAGAGGTACTCATTCAGTGCTTTTGCTTGTTCCACACCCTCTTCCACCCACTAACCTCCCCTCTTGATCCGCACTCTGTGGTTCCTGCAATTCCTTTTTTCCTTCACGTATCTAAAAAAGTCCTTCTCCCCTCCCTAAATGCCCCGATCCAACCTTAGCTCCTTGGAGGCTTTGGCTTCCTTAACCCACTTGGTTACCCCCTTGAACCAACTCGCATATGCATCCCTGTCCTCCCCCCTCCCTGACCTCTTGAATACTGTATCTGAAAAGCAGCCTTCTTTGCCCTCACCCCCTCCAGCACTTTACTGTCTTGCTCAGAGTCCTGGTATAAGCCTTCATAGCCTCTGACAGACCAAGTTTAATGATATCCCATTTTTCTTGTGCATCCATCTCCAGCCTAATCCTCTCTAGTCACCCCTACAGTTTATTTCATCCTCCCGAAGTCCGCCCTCCTGAAGTCCACCACCCTTGTTTCTGAGACTATAGTCTCCCTACTCAACCTGAGTGTGAGCCACACAGATTGGTGGTCACTTCCAGCTAGTGGATCTTCCACCTTATTTCACTCACCGCCTCCCCATTCAACAGTACCAGGTCCAACATGTTACCTAGCCGAGTTGGCCCACTGACCAGCTCTGTCAGGAGACCATCATGGAACACATCCAGGAGTACCTGCTCCCTGGCACTGGAGGTGGCAGTGGTGCTCCAATCCACCCCTGGCAGATTGAAGTCCCTATAATCACCACACTAATCATTTACCACCATTCTCTACTGTCCCCTTCCCCAGTCAGCTTCCCACCCATCTAACCAGATCTTTCACTTAATTTCCAGCCGTACAGGATACACTGGATAGTATAGACCTGCCTGTCAAATTATAGAAACATAGAATAAAGAAGTTGACTGCAGATAAGGACCACAAGGCCCATCCAGACTGCTCATTTTTTTCTACCCAATGAATGTGCCATGGGCCTTTACTCTGTCAATGGCCTATCTATTCATACTCATCTGTATTGCTCCCTTATGCCTATCCCATGCCTGTTTGAAGCCCTGCACTGTATTCATATCCACCACTTCCTGTGGTAGGCCATTCCATGCATTCACCACCCTTTCTGTGAAAAAGAACTTCCTCACATTACCCCTTAATCAGCCCCCCCTCATCTCATGCTGCGTCCTCTTTTCTTGCTATTTTTCTTATATTGAAATATGTTAGACTGTTTCACCTTAATGCCCTTAAGATGTTTGAATGTTTCAATCATATCACCTCTCTCCCTCCTTTTCTCTAGGGTATCAGTCAGTGTCAGTGGCTCAGTAGGTAGCACACTTGCCTCAGAGGCCTGGCGATCAGAGGGCTGTGAGTTCAGTTCCCACATCTGGCACTTGGGTTAATGTTCCAGTACTGACACTGTAGTGCAGCATGAGAGGGGTGCTGCACTTCTGAGGTGCCATCTTTCAGATGAGACGTTAAACCGAGGTCCCATCTGCCTGGATTGGTGGTAGTTCAGGTGGATGTTAAAGATCCCATGGCATTTATCGAAAAGAGTAGGAGAATTTCCCCGGTGTCCTGGCCAAATTTCCCTCATTCACTAAAAATACCACCAACAGCTTAATCTGATTCAAGGTCAGTTGGCATTAATCTGTATCTACCTCCCCCGGGTCGTGCCTGAAAATCGGCAGGATTTGTCTAGTGCATTTACCTGATCAACAAAAACTAAGTAAATAAAATAAAGTATACATATTGAGCTCCATTGATCTGTCCTCATATGTTTTCTGATGCAGTCCCTGCACCATGTTGGTTGCCTTTCTCTGGACTGCCTCCATTTTGTTAATGTCCTTGTGCAGGTGTGGCATCCAGTACTGCATGCAGTACTCCAGATGGGGCCTAACCAGTGTATTGTAAAGCGAGATTATTACCTCCCTCTTATGACTTGTGATACCCCTACTAATACACCCCAACATCCCTCTAGCCTTACCTACTGCTTTAGTGGTCTGCTTGGATGATTTTAGATCATCTGTGATAATGATGCCTATTATAGTATAATGTTTCCAATAAGTACAGCACCAGAAGCATATCAAGCCATCTTTGTAAAGAGAGAGCATTCTCAACTAGGTGAAAATTCAGCCATTTAAAATTAATAATTTGGCTGCCATGCAATCCAGGGCCACTACACCCTTGTTTTCTTAAAACTGTAATGTGCGTCGTAGCCAATGAGACCTGTAGTTCCACGTGCCACATAAAACGAACTGTAAGTACAGACAATATTCCAAAACATTGCAGTAGGGGACAGTTACATAAGGTCCCTGTCCTCCCATACTAATGCCAGCACAGCTGATCAAGCAAGCAACAAACCTTGAACAACTTACAAGGAGTGTGATATAAACAGCGTGGTAACTTGTGCTGTCTGGTCTTATCCTGTAGAATTTAAAAAAAAAAAAATTGAGTAAGGACAGCTAGTCTTTGGTCCAAACCTCAGACTCCAATACAGAATGCAAGGCATACTCTCATGTCCATTTCCCTGTTAGAGCAGTATCAATCATAGGTTCATAGATTCGTAGGTTTAGTATATGTCCAATCAGCCAGGTGAGCCATAAACGGACTTGCCACCATTCACTAGGAGTAGTAATATTGGTTATTACTGTATGTCCATAACATTAGAAATTTTAGCAAAAGTCATATATCTTCCAGTCTCTAAGGAGGGGTCAAACTCTGCCTAACAAAAACCTGTTTTAAAGGTCCCTTTGTTTGTATATTCATTAAAAGGTGGTGAGGACTTAATTAAGCATAACTTGCAAAGTCAAAAAGGCTTAAACCCATATCTTCAAACACCTATTGCAAAGTTAAAACCCTCTTCTTCAACCAATGCCAGTAAAAGGGAAGGGAAATATCCTCATAAATTCCTCATGAATCAGTGAAGTATACTCATTTAAAAAAAAAGGAGGGGCATTACCTGCACAAATACTGTGGCTCCACCATATAGGACAATTGGGTGATGCAAGAGAGTTTCACATAAATTTGTGATTAAATATTTGCGCAGTAGCACAAGAAATACAAAGCAATAGATTGTCTACCCTTCTGGAAAAAATGCAATAATCTACAATTAACTTAAAACAAGATCATGTTTGTACAGTGATACATGTGTTCTCCTCCCAGACAGCTCTGGTGAAAATAATACTATTAATATGACCACACTGTTATATGACCCATGCAAGGCTTAGGCATAGCCAAGATGTTACCACACCAACAGAAGAGTGTCATGACCTCTAGGCCCTTGACAGTTTGTGGGGCTTCGATAGGTTTCTTGAGGTAAGGTAACCTCATTAGTTATGAATCCATCTAATCTAATGTTTTGAGGTTTTTCCATTTGTCCTTGATTGCAGTATGCTGTACACCAAATAAAAAAAAAGTTTAGCTTTCCTTGCTTCAGGCTAGGCCTAGAATGGATCCTCTCTGGGTATTGGTGACCAGCCTTTCTAGGTTTTAGATGATGGCGTGGGCCTGTTACTTGAGGTGAGACCAGAGCAGGGTAGAAATATTTCTCATGCTATGGAGCTCTCTGTTCCAAAAAAAAAATGCAAAAATAAAACTGTTGTTTTAGGTGGGAGGTGAAGGGGTACCCATTTGAAAGAAATGCTAATGGTACTAAGGATATCCCTGGATTTCTGAGGCAACAGGGTACCTGTTCTGGGACCTGTCTGGTGAGCCAGAAGATGGATAGATATGCCTACAACAGAGAAGGTGCCTGCTGCCTTGTGCATTAAACTCCTCCCTGGGTTTGGTGGGCAATATGTGTAAAGAATATAGGAGGGAAATCTGGTCTAGAACAAAGGGAAGCTGAAGAACAAATGCTCAGTTATAGAAAAAAACTCAACTTGTCTGTTATAAAAGGAACCTGTTTTTGCAATGTCCAGGTGAGATACAGACATCTGGGAGTCCCTCTACACTCGTTTGCTGGGAAGCAGTGAGCATGATACTGGGATAATAGGTGCTGGTATTGGAAACCAGCTGCTGTTCAGAACTGGTTCCTTCTTAAGAGAGGAGGTATGTGGTAGGGTGAAAGCCTCCTGCTGTGTTTTTGTTCAATAAAAGTAGTGAATGAGGTCCTAAGGGGCTAGAAAGCCATACAGCTATGACAAGGCTGCCCTAAGTTACCAGATAAAATTAAAGCATACTGAGGCCTGAAACTGTCAGTGCAGAAATGGTCTTACAGCATGCCAGATCAACTTTAACATTTCTTACCTATCCTTTTGGCTGCATCTTCTTTTTTATGCTAACCTTTCTAATATTCAGTCTTTTCTCTCTGGCCTGATCACCCACAGTAGAAATATTGTAATGCTCTTTCTGACCCTGACTCCTCTCCCCCCAACACACACACACACACACACACACAGAGCCAAGCATTAAGTCTGAAGGCTGCTCTAGCACAGTTAGAATGAAAATAAAGCTTGTGAACTTTGGTGCTGTGTTCTCTTCCCCTGTTAGAGTTACTCTTCATAAAATACAGTACAAGTGGTAGAAGTTATGTAAACAAATGGTACGAATCTGTGTTTTTTGACACTAAATAAAATATAGTAAAACAAAACACTGAAGGTGAACTACTGTTAACCACCTTCAGTCTTACATGGAGGGTAATTAAAGGTGTCAGGAAGCTTGATGTTGTTTGGGGGATATAATATATAAAACACATGTTTTAAAAACTGCCACAAGCAATCCATTAGCAGTGCCTTTTATTTCACATTTCTGGTCTCTACTGTATTTCTGCTTTTAATTTAATTGATTCATTGAGAACAAACTGTACATATTTACTTTAGGAAATGTGCATGTTAAGAAAACTTACCTGTTTAAGAAATGTCTGTCTCTCATGTGCTTTTGGTTTGCTGACCTCCATTTTGTGGAGTACTATGGGCTCAGGTCAGTTGGAATCAGTCGGCTTTCTAGAGTCCTGACATGAGGGAGTCTGGGAATAAGAATGGTGGGACTTCTTGCCTGAGAGTTCCCCTCTGTTTACTTTTTACTTTATTTTGCCATTGTCTAAAAGCAGGTCTTGTTAAATGTTGTACTTCACATTTTGTTTATGTGTCTGTGTAAAACAACCATTTATAAAATTGTTGCAAATATTTAAGCAAAAGTTAAAGTATGATTGACAGGTCACATGATCTCCAGTCCTATAAAATGGGCTGACTGAGCTCAGTCTGGCAGAGGAGATGAGATCTGGACTGTAGGGAGAGTAGTCCTCTACAGGAGTGAAAACTGGCTGATGTAAGAGGAGGAGCTGTCAGTGCTGGGGAAGTCTCAGTAAGACTGTTCAGTAGCGGTGCTAGCCAAGGCTGGGAGATTTTGGACCAGAGCTACATCGAGCAGCTGGAGGGGTGATTGGTCTACCTGAAGTATGGGCTGCAGAGCTGCATGTGCAGATAGGACCACCATCAGATAATGGTCTTGTCCCTATGAGCCTACTGGTGCAGCAGGATCTCACAACCCTTAAGCCAAGTTTTTATAGTAGCCCAAGAACATCCTGATTAGTCAAGTGCTAGAAGCAATTCAGGAATTTCAGATTTGCACTGTTTGAACTGTTTATTTCTTCGTCTAGTGTCTCCAAGTACTCATTTAATAAAGTGCACTGCCCTAAGGGACATTTTAAAATAACTTTGCTCACATTCTGTGTCTTCAGTCCAACCCACCCTCTCACAGAGAGTATAGCTAGCATTATCAGCCAAGTTGTATATGTAAATATCTAGGAAGCAAAAAAATATTTTGGTTCACAATTTTTGGGCATATGCCCATTTCCAGTTAAATTCCAGAACATGATCCTAAGCTTCTAAACCAAGCTGGTGTGAATACTCATGTATTACCAGATGTAAGAAACAGGGCACTGTGTAAAACATTCATTGTAACAGTATTGTTCCTACCCTAACGTGAGAGTGGTAGGAGACTCCATCTTTCTGCATCACTCCTAATCTGACAGAGACATTTAAGCCATTAAGTTTATAGTCATTCAACTGGTGAGCAAATAATTACACCCAAGTTAACTAATATCTTCTCTCTATCAAGCAATCAAGGTGTCCAACAGAGAGCTGACTACGTTTTCTGAGCTACAGGAATTGTCTCCAATGTTTGCCTATTTATTTTATATCCTGTAAAAGTGCTAAGAAATCAATGTGTGTTAAAATATGAGGCAAAGATGTAATGGGTTTGTCAAAGTTGATAAACTATTAGCATACATACTTACTTATTATAAATCATGACATCATACTTAACCAATCAGTTGAACAAAGTACTCTTATAAACATGCCTTGAGATAATAGTTTGAAAATCCTGAAGTTCTAAGTCTCATTAGCAATATAGTATCACAAGCTGTCTCCCAAACAATGGTTTCTCTAATTTTCTGAAAAAAAAACATTTTTGATTTTAAATTTGCTTCAGTTTTGGAAAACAGAAATCATAAACTTGATTTATTTATAGAATATTATATGGGCAGCAGTACATTATGATTTGTTTTCAACACCCAAGGTGTGTGTTGCTCAGTAAACCAAAGCAGTGAAGCTTGAGTGGTTTGTAAAGCATCGCACATCAAGGGCATGTAAAAAACACAAGTAATTTTACTGCCCATAATTTCTTTTTTAAAATTACTGGCTTTGAAACCAAGGTCTTGAAGAGCGATAAAAAAGTGTGCATCCCTGAGTATACTCACTCATTACTGATGTGGAATGAAAGTGAAACTCTATAGCGCAACAGCTGTATGGTTACACTAGCATGAGAGAGGAGACAGCATGGGAAACTCTGTAATACATGGGCCAACATATACACTCATGTATTACCAAGTTTGAAATCACTTGGTTTTAGTATACTATTTCCACTAGCAGTAATTATATATAGAAGAAATGATGGGGAAGTGTGAGTTACAATAATAATAATAATCCATGAGGACGAAGGCCAAGTAGATTGTGATGTTCCATAAACCATGAGATTGAATTGTCACCTTGTAACTCACACTTCCCCATCATTTTATTTTTTTATATTATATGACTAATCCCACACAGCCACGTGTCTGTCTAACACCATGACAGGAATGTCCCAAAGCACTCTGTTCTCCCCTGTGTGTTGTAAATATGCTGTGACTGTAATTTATGTCACATAAACTGTTTTTTTGTTTGGGAGGAAGGTTATAGTGGTGGTGTTTCTTTGTTGTTCAACGCAGGCTTCTCCTTTATGTGGGTCTGGCTGTGAGAATTGTAATTACATTTTCTGTGAATTTAGAGCAGCAGTTAATGAAGCATGGTGGTGAGTGAAGCATGGCGCCTGTAATCTGACGAGAAGTTTTCTTTCATTTTGTGGCAGTGGCATGAGCATGACTTTATGTGGCTTTGCGATAATCCACCGTTCGTGATTGACAGGTGGTGATAAACCACACTTAAAAATGGATTATCGTCACTTGTCAATCACAAACCGTGGATTACCACATTTTGAAAAGTCTTGTGCTCAGTGAGTTACTGGCATTAGCCATGTCATATAATAGGTTTATATGCATAGTTACTGCATCTCTTGTGGTTATAAGAGTTTAATCACATCCTTTGTGTGCCAGAACTGCCCAGCTTTGCTTCACAGTTCTCTTACACAAAGAACTCAAGAATGCACTCATCTAACTTGAAAGATACAGTAACTGTGCAAAAACAGTATATAACAGACTCTCTTACCACAACAACACCTTGTACCCCAGGATCCTTTCTGATTGCTTAAACTAAGCTAAATCAAACATGAGTGGTAACTGTGGACAACCCTGACAAGTACCTCTCCAACCAAAAGCACAGGAGTAATAGCCCCACTCATTTCAATACAGTTACGTGGAAAAGTATAAATTGCTTGAACCCATGTCATCATTATTCAGTATTACTCAGTGTTTAAAAGCAGAAGTAGACACTAGGTCCATCGGGACTGCCTTCCCCACGCAGTGTGGGGTAGATTATCCATCCCTATCATAGAAAAACTTGTCCAATGCATTTTTAAACTTGCTAAAGTCATTAATATTGACTATGTGCTGGGGAAGGGCATTCCACAGTTCACAGGCCCATATCATGTTTGCATTAAACCCATAAAGGCCAAAAAAAAGTCCTATTTAAGGCAATCAAAAGCATTTTGGGATCTAAGGAGAGTGTTATAAAGAATAATGGAGATTTGCAAGCCAAATTAACTGAAGCATTCTACACATATTATGACCTATAGAACAAAGTCCTCCTGATCAAAATACACCATCTGCAGCAATAGAGGAGCCAACTGCAATGCTAATCATTTAGGTAAAAGGTAGTGATCTGAATTAAGCTGAGTAATTTATCTGTAACAGCTAAGGGATAGTGTATGTTTGCTGTGTCTGGCAAATTTAAAGGTTTCTGTGAGAGAGCCATCCACTATCATATTATTAAAAACCTTAAAGGAAATGGGTGAGAAGTAAAGACTAAAACATTTCAAAAAACTCATTTATAAATGTGTCCGGACTGGTAGTCCATGACCATAGCGACCTAGATTGAGTGCGTAGAAAAATGGTAACTCAATTTCGCCAACTGTGAACACGGCTACCTAGGGAGGAGGGCGACCGGATACTACAGTTAGCAAAAACCATGACAGGAACTCATGCATATATAGGTGCCTGCTTGGGGGAGAGACACAGGGGAGGGATGGCATGTGGGAGGGGTTGCGGTGTGCAGCTGCCGAGCCAGATCACTGGCATCATGGGAAGGTTGGTCAGCTGGGAGGCATGGGGTACTGGGTTCTGGTCTGGAGTGGTGTGGGGTTTTTTTTTTGCTGCCTGGCGGCATGTATTGCCCCAAGTTTTTCCCCCCTCGACATGTACCCCCCTGGAGTTGAGAATCCATTAACAGGGTGGTGTGGGGCTGCCTCCCGCCGGGGTGCAGGGGAACAGCCTCCCTGATAAAAATGAGACCTGCAGGTCTCAGGCACCATTTTTCAGTGTGCTGCCAGTATGCATCACCCAAATAATTTTTCAGTGATGTACACTCATAATAGCGATTGCTGTTGCTCAATCGCTACTATGACATGGCACCGTCTGGACCTGCTGTGTTTCTTGTAGGTAAGGTAGGGATAACTTTAAATCTGAGTTCATTAGAGAAGTGTTAAATATCTCCTAATCTTGAGTTAACAAGGACAAATGCCGCACAGAATCTAAACAGCTGTTGATCCATTCAGAGGGCCAGTTTCTCTGAGAGGCATTTAACTGTTTATAATAAGTAGAAAAGTCTCTGTTACTTTCCTCATTTAAAATGAACACTTGACCTCCTGGTTCCTGAGTCACAGAGATGAACCAGGTAGATTGAAATTCCTTAAGCATGTAGGTGAGCAATTGCCCAGCATTGTGTCCCCTTTTATAATATTGTTACTTTGTCTAAGAAAAGGCTTTCTGAATAACTTCTCTTTGGTCTCTCCACACTTGTGTGAGCTGCTGTTGGATCTCCACATCAGAAGGATTAGCTATGTGGCACCTAATGTGAATTTGCCATTGTTAAACATATTTGATAAAACTGCATGTAACCCTCGCTTCATAACTGATAACAATCCCTGCATGTGAAGCATATCGTTATGTAATTTAGTATGCTCCATGTAATTCTGTAAATTCTGAAAACCAGGAATGGTTGAAAAGAGGCCCATGCAACCCAGCCCACCTCCTGATCAAACAACAAATGGATGAATAACAGAGATAGAATATGTTGCAGTTTAAAATCCTTCAGTTCAGCATATAACTAATCCTTAGCCAGTGCTCTTTGCTTTTTATCACGAGGTGTCCAACAAATAGTCCATCCCCTTCAAGGACATTTATATTCATCCCATAAGGTGGAGTAGTCATCCACCGAGTTCTATTTCAAGTTAAAAATATACTTCGTGTTAACAGTTTATGATCTGAATAAACTGCAGTTCCCAAAGACAGTCCTGTTAAAGCACAACTAGGACTGCTTACATTGTGCAGGAGAAAGGTTAAAATGATGGGAAACTAGGGCATGACTCAAAACCAAAATACTGTACAGTGCACTTTCACAAACAGAATGGAATACAGAAGGGCTGAAGAAACCACAAATAATGTAGACTGGAACAAGTGTCATGTGCTGCAGAGTAAAAGGAATATTCACTGGTGCCAGCATTTAACACTTTACAAAGATCCGAATCCCAAAGCAAAATGATCTTATGGACCCAGGGAGCAGCACACAGTATGCACCTAAACTGTCACATCTTCATGACTCATTTTCTGATTCACAATACACTGCAGTGTGTCACAAACCCACTCAGCAGGTCAGGCCCTCTGCTCTCACAGTGCCAACCTCTGAGCGCAGTCTTGTGAACAGTTAACAGAACAGGGTAACCCTCCTGTCTGTTTTGTGGGTTCGAATCAACCTTTGGTCTCAGTTCTGGAGGGATTCAAACTGTGAACCTCTTGTTAGCATACCCAATGTACAGGATCAGATAATTCTGCTCTTCAGGGGGGCCAGATATCTTTCGCCTATGGGCACCTAACCAGATGTACAAAATGAACCCTAAAAAACTCTAATAAAGACCTCAGATTACTCTTACCTTTTCCCTCTTTGGTATTACCATATAAGTTCATGCACCATGTTGTCACACTCTTAACCATCCACACATCACAGGCAAAAACAGAAGGACTTGGAAGACACAAATAGTCTATTAAAAAATGAGAAGTTTACTTAAAAATAGATGAAGGTGTAAAGTGTAAATACAGAACCATGTATCACAAAACATATAAATCACTTAAACAAAACAGGTTTAAAAGTGCAGACAAAATCTCCTACCACAGTACTCTTAGAATTGTCTTTTCTAAGGTATTCTTATCTCACAGTGCTGTAGATGTTTCTTTTCCAGAGTCCAAACATTTGTGTCAAAATGGAAAACAGAATACTGTTTAAAAACTGGCTTTGCCAACCTCTTTATATGAGGTCACCTAGCTCCTCCCTGTCAAAATATAAAAAAAATATATCTATGCAAAACAGAATGTCTTATCAAAGGTAAATTAAAATTCTGTGACCTCAGCAAAACTCTTTTTTTTTTCAAATGACTTTGATCTATGGGCAGCTTCTCCTTCCAGGACATCAAAGGACTTCTTATGTCTCTCTGCCAGACGCTTTGTATCACTATGTGAATTTTACTGTGCTTCCTCTGAAAGTTATAAAAGTTTATGGTCTATCTTGGCAGTTAGCAAGCTGCAATTAGTCACATAAACAGGATATCCTAAATTTTAAGTCTCTTCTAGCCTGTAATTATCTCTTGGCCTTCCAGGTAACACGTTGTAGCTAAAATCTGGGAGGGGTTGTCATTCCACAGGCTGTCAGCATCTCTCATGAGAGACATTCAATAACACATTTTTATATTACAAAAATCATAGATTAATCAGAACCAGCTGTCTGAGTGTCACACAGTGTAGTTTTGACTCACCACCAAGACCCATTTCTATTGAATAGAAAAAATCTTTTTAATGACTTTTCCAAAAGGCATTTAGAAACATACAAAAAATGATTAAAACAGCAATGCATCAAGACAGGACACTAGTGACCATATGGACAGCCCATTGAGTTTTGACCACTAGACCTTCATTAAGAGGTGAAAGAAAAACAAAAACTTAAACAAAAAAGATTTTTCCACACAATGACCCCTATGCATTAAAAAAACATACAAGTGGCGCATTTGCGAGCGCACAGCTCTGCACCAGTGGGGGTTCCACACGCTGGCCATATTCACCTACACCAGCCTCTGCATGGCCCCCTTATGTGGCCCTGCCCCCCAGGCATGCAGGATCCCTGAGGGCAGATGGGAGTGAAGCCAAGGACCTGGGCATGTGACCAATCTGCTGGCCGCCTGGGTCTCCGCAGTCGATCACTTGTGTCTGCGGGGTGCCATGTTTGCAGCTGGTGCACAGAGTGCTGACTGCACCAGCAGGCGCCAGTGCCCTGTTCACTGCCCCCACACACAGAGGTATGCTCCAACACCAGGGGCATCCATACAGGGGGTCCGTGGATCCCCGCTGTCACCACTACACTCAGTGGCTGCATCTTGGGGGGCATGTACTGGGGCTACATCTGCCTGGAGTTGGTGTAGCTGCCAGACCCCCACACTTGACACTCCACACCATTGTGCATCACATGGAGTGCTGACATGTCCCTGTACCACCCCCAGCCTGCCCACATGCGGAGCTCTGCAATCGGCTGGGGATTGGGAGGGTATGTGTGTAGAGACTGCTATGGAGGGGGCACAGTGGACATGGCGGGTGCGGAGTGGGCTACACGCTGGAGATACCCAGCACATACCCACTCCACAAATATATGCATAGGGGCCAATGGGCCCTATGCACAAATAAGCAGGTAATAAGCACCGGAGGCATGTTACCTACCCTCAGAGTTCTGCACCTGCAGACAGGTGTGCACCAGCCAGTATTTACTACCACCAACAGGGCATGGATGACATCAGAAGGCACAATGTGCACCACCAGCTTGGGGCAGGTGGGTGCCCAGTTGGCTGCTCCCAGCCCTTTTTGTAGATCCATGGGCTGGGGCGGCATGTGGGGGGTCTACAGTGCCCCCACTTTGGCATGGTAACTGGTGGTGGCATCCTGGGGGGCCACTATCCCTTATGACTGGGTGTTACCCAGCATAAGGTGCACCCCTCCATGCCTAGCACTCTGCACCTTTGTGAATGGTGTGGAGTGCGGGCATGCCCCTGCCAGGCCCCCCATCCACCCCAGGTGCATTGCTATCTGTGCAGCCTGGGGAATGGGCATATAAATGCCACACGCACCATCTGTGAGTGACAAACAGGATCCACAGGACCCCACTCTATGACATTCCCTTGTAGTAATGCCAACATGCCCAGTGTACGTGGTGCATTTGCATTGTGCATCGACGCCAATATGAAAATTTCTTGGTAGTGAGTTGGACTATCCTTTGGTGTAATTGTGAACCTGGAAATAGTTTATGAAGAAATGACAATTTAAGTGTATCCTGTGTGCTACTGTCCGGGTCAATATGACTATTTTGATTTTGAATTCATAACTGTACTTGTTTTCTTGCCACGCATATGTACACAGGAATATAGAGATGGCTTAAAAAGGCCTCAGTTTAAAAATTAAAGCTTTGACACTATGGAAACGACCGCTTTATAATGATGCAATTAGTTTCAGACTCTACAAAGGAGCTGGTACAGTGGTATGGAGGGCTGAGGCACTAGCCAAGGTTTGGAAATGGACCTGGGTTGCTAGGGACTGGCTGGTAGAATGAGGATTGAGCATCCACAGTACAGCTCTCTGCCCTTGGAAGGGGGACTGTCTGCCCTGCAGCTTGACTGCCACCTAGAGGAGTCTGGGTAGCAGCACCATGGAACAGAGAGGGAGGGAAGGGGACCCCATGACACTGCATCATTGTACATGTGTGGGCCCCAGGTGGAAAATGAAGGAAAAACCCTCCAACTGATGCATGGTGAAGGCCTGGTCTCTTGTGGGCCCCACACCAATGACTGGGCAACTCTGCCCTGGGTCCTGTGGTAGGCCACAATGGAGATGGTAAGCCCCAGAGAAGTTGGATGAAGAGACCGGTGGGACTGGTCCTGACAGGGGCCGGTTGGAGTGACCAGAGAATAAACACAGGGTGAAAATAAAGGCTCTACAAAGCAGGGCAAAACTAAGGAGTGTAGAACAAAATTTAAATACCACAGCAGCTTGTAAATCTACAGCTGAAGATGTTTGTGAGCAATCTAGCTGTAGGTTCACAACTGCATTGAAATTACCACACACTATTGGCGGGTAAAGTTATTGACAGCTCTTTTTAGGCTGGCCAAGAACAGGGCCAAATCTGTATTTATACTGTAACATAGACATTGACAAAAGTCAAAGTATAACGTTTGAGAAAAGTAAGATCTAAAGTATATGATTTGACAAAAGTAAGTATCAAAGTATACAGCTTTTCTCTCAGCATACGCTATAGGTCCTTTCTATCCTCTAACTGAGCTGTGTATGTGAAAGGGAGCCTCTTGTGAAGACAGATTACATCTCTGCTACTTTTAGATGTACTCACCTCAAAGAATACCTCACAAAACCAGACGTGGCAACATTTCTAAGATTCAGCTCCATCCAGGTGGTTAGATGCAAATTAATACTTTGATGCATATGATGGAATAAAACCTTAATGCACTAGCCTTGAAATTTGATAATGTATCCATCTATGAAGCTGGTAGTATAGCCTAAAGGTTAGAGTAACGAACTGTGAATGAACTTTGTACATCCAGCAGACCTGGGTTTGAGTTCCACAACCTCCACTTACATAATGTGTGACACTGAGCAAGTCATTTAACTTCCCCAGTGCTTCTGGGTTGCCTCTGAAAACAGGCACTTGCGCCAACTGGACTTTACCCAGTTACCAAAAAAAGACAAACAGCAAATTACTGATGCTTTAAATTCGCATATTTTTAAGGCACATGCAGCTTTTGATACTGCCCACCTAAACTTACCTGCCATAATTCCTAATCAGTCTGCATCCCACATATATCTGTATATCATTTTTTACTGAATATGAGGTCACTAAACCATTGACTCATCTTATTTGTAATATACCCCCTTGTATGGATATGTTACTTCCTTTCTTCCTTAAACTGAAGGCCCATTTCATTGCTAAACAACTCACATGGTACTTGTTTATCTCTCTATCACGGAGGGGCTCTTTATTTATTTATTTATTGAGATCTTGGAGATAATACCTTTGAGCTAAAGCTCATTTAAAAAGGTTCCAGATCAGTAAGTAGACAATACACACAAAGCAAATCACAGTACAATTGACAGATATTGTGACACTGGTAATCATTACAGAGGTACAAGGAACAATGAGACTCTGGTAGTACATAGCTATGGAAAACAGGCTAACTAAAAACAAGGAATTACAGTGAGTTCAGGCATCATGTACTAGGAGATAAAAAGAGGTAGTGGAGGAAAAGGGAGAGGATTCAACAACAAGTGGAGAAGGAGTCAGAAAAAGTGGAAAAAGGCAGAAAGCAGCTGATACAATGTGATGTTGAGAAACAAAGAGGAAGAAAGACAAACCAGGGTGTAGCTCAGGAGAGCCTTGTCAGGGTGGCCGGTAGTGAGAGGGAGAGGGGTGGGAAAGCTAGGAGCAGCTCAGAAGATCCTTGTCAAGTAGGCAGGCTGAGGGAGGAGAGAAACAAAGAGAGGTTGTGGGCCCAGGGAGGAGGGGGATAAGTGCTAGGGGTCAATTTAGTAAGTGCCAGGAGAGTACCAGTGTTACAGAAGTGGTACGTGATAAGGGAGTTAGGGGTTGCAATTGCATTTGTTATCAGTCATTATGTGAGCTGTTAGGATAGACGTAAATTGGCCTATCTTAGTACAGGACTGAGGGTCTGAGCTTAAGGTGTTTAGCCAGTTTGGGGCTCTGTACCCAAAGGATCGCTGGCCTCGAGAGGTCCAACGGAAGGGAACTTTCCAAGTCAGATTACAGGTTCTTCTGGTGTTCCTGTTGCTGTCATTAGGGTGGAGGTGGTTGAGTATCCCAGCTGTAGTGAGGCCCAGTGTGGTCTTTTTGGTGAGTATGCAGATTTGGTACCTGACCTTAGCTTCTAGGTTGAGCCAGCCAGTCTGTGTGTAGAGCTCACTGGAGTGTGTTAGGCGGTGGGCTCCTAGACTAAGCCTACAGGCTTTATTGAAGTCTGTTTTAACTCTATGAAGAGCTGTGTTAGTAGTTGCCCCATAGACAACCAGCCCATAGTCAATAATTGACAGTACTGAACTTGATACAGCTAAACAAAGGGCTTCTTCAGTTAGGCAGAGTTTGTGTTTGCAAAGTAGGCTGATCCTTGAATTAACAGCCTTGGCCACCTGGTCAATGTGTTTCATGAAGAAGAGTGAGCTATCAAGGGTGACCTTGAGATACTTGAAGAAATGAACCATATCTAATTCTTCACTGAGGTGGTTATGAATTTTTAACTGATAAGATCGGTGCCTGTTTTGTGGAGAGCCAAAGAGCATAGTCTTTGCCTTCTTGTAATTGAGAAGAAGCTTGTGTCTTTGGAACCAAGACTCTGCAGCCAAGAAACAAGACTGCATATCTTGTTCAAGGGCAACATAGTTTGCCTGACTAAAGAACAGCAAGTTGGTCACTAACAATCCTTTCAAGTGCCTTGGAAAAGAGGTGGGAATATGGAAATAGGGCGGAAGTTAGAGTGGTTGGTCTGGTCACCACTTTCGAAAGCAGGGGTGACCATAGCCTTTTTCCAGGTCCTTGGGAATTTGGATGTTCTTAGGGACATATTCAGGATATGTGTGAGGGGTTGGATTACCTCGTTCTGCATGAGAGCGAGAAATTTAAGGGCCAGTGAATCACCACTGAACCTTGTTTTGTTGATGGCCTTAATGAGGTATTTTTTGGCTTTGGATATGGACACAATTTTGAGGTAGAAGGGGGGTGGTTCACGTAGATGAGGATTGCCAGTGCACGTGCTGTTTAGGTCACAGAGGAGGTCTAGGTAGTCTGGGGGAACTGCCCCTCAAAGGTCTGTGAAGGCCTTGTTGAAGGTATTAGTAATCACTTTGGTGTCCTGTGTCAGCTTCCCATTGACATGGAGCAATTGCGGAGGAGATTTGCTGGCTTTGCCGGTCAGAATTTTAATATTCTCCCAGAAATTATGTGAGTCACCCCAGGATCAGTTTAGTTCCTCTTTGAAATACAGGCTGTTTGCAATGTGGATGGCTTGGGAGCATTTGTTTTGCGCTGCTTTATAGCCTTGTGTGTCAGATTGGGATCCAGTGAGTTGGGCCTTATGCCAGAGGGTATCCCTTTCTTTCATCTGTTTGAGAAGGGAGGGGTGGTCCAGGACTTGCTGGCTCCCTTGACTTTCTACTTCTTGTAGGGAGCAAAGATGTCACAGGACTCATTGAAGGTGCTCACAAAGTACTCAAGCGCAAGATCAACATCATCTGTATTATAGATGGGAGATTAGTCTTGGTGGACAAGGTGGGTTTTTAGGGGGCCTAGTTGACCAACTTTCAAGACTCAGGAGGTAACAGTTTTAGGTGGGGGTTGGGCAATTTGTGCGACCAATTGCAGATGATAGGGGAATGGCCACTTAGGCTGTCTGGAAGCACAGTGGACCTGATTATCCTTTCAGGGTGGTTGGTTAGTGGCCAATCAAGAAGTTAGCTGGTTTCAGTACGATAGTTCTTATGAGTAGGGGATGCCACTAATTGAGTTAGGCCAATAGCGGACACGGCATCTCTATAAGGGGCCGCATCAGTTGAAATCCAGTTTACATTGAAGTCTCCAAGTACTAGGATCTCTGGATCCTTACGAAGCCCACCAAGGTAGTCTGCGGTTGAGTTAAGGCCAAGGGATTGCTCTTTTGGTGGGATGTAAATTGTCACTAGAGTAAGACATTTTTCCTGTGATCTGAGTTGGACCTGAATGGGTATTATTTCGGTGTTGCCATTGATGGTTGATCACGGTAGAGTACAACTCTGGAGGATGTCTCTGACATAGACAACCCAGCCTCCACCACATTTGCTGGTCCTATCGTGCCTGAAGGAGCTGTAAATGGAAGGTAATGAGTACCAATGCCTGTAGTCTGGGCAACAAGCTCCCTGAACTTGTGGCCTTGATGGAAGAGGGATGCCTGGATATTGTAGCAGTCACAGAAACATGGTAAACAGAGAACCATGACTAGAATGTTAACATACCATGGTACACAACCTACAGGAGAGACAGGGAGGGTAGAAGAGGGGAAGGAGTAGCTCTCTATGTAAGGAAAGGGATAAAAGCAACAGAACAAAAAAGTAAACAGGGAAGAGAGGAGGCACTGTGGGTCACCTTAGAGACTGGAAATGGCACCACAATCCGCACAGGGGTTGTATACAGACTCCCATGTTAGGGAGGGGGAATGGACAAGGATATGACAGAAGGCATCCTTAGGATGGCAGAGAAAGAGGAAATACTGTTGATGGGGGACCTGAATATGCCAGATGTTAACTGGAGCACCTTTGCTGCAGCCACATCCAAGAGCAAGGCCATTCTCGATGTCCTACAGGTGGCATGCCTCAGACAGCTAGTTTCAGAACCCACTCGTGAGGGAGCAATCTTAGACCTCATACTCTCAAATGGGGACAGTGGGAGGATCTCAGATCTAGAAGTGGGTAGCCATTTGGGAACAAGTGACCACCAAACAGTGCGGTTCATGATAAACTCAGCTACAGAGTCAAGCCATACAAAAGTGAGGGTACTGGACTTCAGGAGGGCTGACTTTGGCAAGAAGGGAGAGTGCCTTAGAAAAGCAGTAGCAAACAGGCTAGAAGGAGGGGTGGAGCAACAATGGGGAAACATTGAAACTGCCATCACAGAGACAACAAGCCATTGTGTGAAGCACATAAACAAATCAGAACAAAAGAAAAAGCCACTATGGTTCTCAAAAGAGGTGGCGGGGAAGGTTAGGGAGAAAAAGATAGCATTTAGGAAGTATAAGGAAACACAGAAGGAGCAGGACAGAGAACTGTACCAGTTAAGGCAGAAGGAAGAAGGGAGGGAAGTCAGAATAGCAAAGACCCAAACTGAGGAAAAGATAGCCAACTCAATTAAGATGGGGAATGATACCTTTTATAGGTACATCAGGGATCGCAGAAAGACAAAGGGAGGGATAGTGAGGCTGAATAGAAAGGATGGTGGGAGGGCAGAGAGGGACAGTGAAAAAGCAGGGATACTGAACAAATACTTCTGCTCAGTATTCACAAAAGAGGAGGAGGGGGAGATGCCTAATCCAATTAACAGAAGCACTCTGGATAGGGGGGTCAATCCCAGTCCTTTCACAGAAGAAAGGGTTCTGAAAGAACTCCTAAAACTGAAGGTGGATAAAGCAATGGGGCCTGATGGAATTCACCACAAAATTCTAAAATGAATTAAGGGGAGAACTAGTAACACCACTGACTACCCTTTTTAACAAATCACGGGAGGATGGTGTGGTACCTGAGGACTGGAGGAAGGTGGATGTGATTATCATTCACAAAAGTGGGAGCAAGATAGAGGCAGGAAACTACAGACCTGTCAGTTTGACCTCTGTGGTAGGGAAAGTGATGGAATCACTTGTTCTGAAGGAAAGAATTTTTGAGTACCTAGAGGAAAGCGGGGCACAGGACCCAAGGCAGCATGGGTTCACAGCGGGAAGGTCATGTCAGACAAATCTAATTGATTTATTTGACTGGGTGACCAAAGTAGTAGACCAGGGAGGGGCTGTGGACATGGCCTACCTAGACTTTAGCAAGGCATTTGACACAGTCACACACAAAGATTAATAATCAAATTAACCAGCCTGGGAGTGGGTCAGGGTAGTAGCCTGTAAAACATTAGCTGGACAACAGGACACAGAAGGTAATTGTAAATGGAGTCCACTCTGAGGAAAGAGGGGTTACTAGTGGGTACTGCAGGATTCAGTACTGGGTCCAGTCCTTTTTAGTGTCTTTATAAGAGACATTGCAGAGGGACTAGAAGGAAAAGTATGCCTCTTTGCAGATGATACAAAGATCTGCAACAGGGTTGATACACACGGAGGCATAGAAAGGATGAGAAGGGACTTCGCAAGGTTGAAGGAATGGTCAGAAGTATGGCAGCTTGTATTCAATGCAAAGAAGTGCAAAATAATGCACTTGAGAAACAAAAACCCAGGGGAGGTTTACACAATGGGAGGGGGGAGTTAGTAACAACAACAGAAGTGGAAAGGGACCTGAGGGTAATCATATCAGATGACCTTAAGGTTAGCAAGCAATGTGAGAAGGTAGTAGGGGGGGCTGGGGGGATACTGGGATGTACAGGGAGAGGCATCACCAGCAGATAACAGGAAGTTGTTATCCCTCTGTACAGACAGTTGGTGAGACCCCATCTGGAGTACTGCGTCCAGTTCTGGAGACCCCATCTCTGCAAGGACATAGACAGGATGGAGGCAGTCCAGAGGAGGGCAACTAAAATGGTGCAGGGTCTGCAAGAGAAGCCATATGAGGAGAGACTAAAGGAGCTTAATATGTATGCCCTTGAGGAAAGGAGGGAGAGGGGGGACATGATAGAAACTTTTAAGTACCCCAGTGGAATCAACAAAGTCCAAGAGGGTAGCGTCTTTCAGAAAAAGAGATGTGAAAGAACAAGGGGACACAATTTGAAGACAGAGGGGATGGTTCAGGGGCAATGTGAGGAAGTATTTTTTCACAGAGAGTGGTGGACACATGAAACAGCCTTCCTGAGGAGGTTGTGGGGTCTAAAACTGTGGGAGAATTCAAGAATGCATGGGACAGACATAAGGCAATTCTTGTGGGGGGTAGGAAGAAATAGGCTGTTGGTTAACTAGGATCTGCAGCTTATCCTGTAGGTAGGGAAATAGGCAGACTAGGTGGGCCAAGTGGTCCTTATCTGCAGTCAAAGTCTATGTTTCTGTGTTTCTGTGTTTCATTTGAATGGCCTGATCTGGGATTCTTTGGGAGAGCCACGTTTCCACAACTGATAGGATGTCTGGATTATAGAGGGCAGTCCAGGCCTGGAGGGAGTCCTGCTTAGCCATGAGACTGCAGATATTTATCAAGGCTATAGTTAGCGTACCTAACTTTTTTAGGGGTGTAGTCATGATGGGCCTAGGACCAGGGTTGGGATGGATATTTCCTGATAGTAGCAATAACAGCCATGCCATCCTTGAGTTTTATGGCTTGTGTGCGGGTGCAGGTGCCTGTTTTGTTTTTTTTTTTAATTATTTGTTAGTCTAGAAAATAAGGCTGGGTAATGCTGGTGGGAGGGGGTAAAATTACATGTTGGTTGAGAATGCTCTTGTGGTGTGTGCAGTGCCCTGGGGGGCTACATTGCTGGGCCAGTAGGAAATGAGTTATTCCAAAGTGAGGGGTAGTGTGTGCTTGAGTGGTAGTCACTGGCAGTTTTTTGCACTGGAGAGAAGGGGAGCAGTGACATAAGTATTAGGAATGCAGTGAGTCCAAGAAGAGGTGTTCCCATTGTGAGGGATAGCAGGTAATTGCTTGAGGGGTGGAGAACACGTGAGCTACTGTTGAGTTTGGAGATGTGTGTTCAGACCAGGTTGTAAGGGAGGGGAGTAGGGAGCATAGCAGGACTTTGGACTAAAGGGTATGAAAAAGATAAGTATCAGTGGGGCTGCAGGAATAACACAGCGGTAGGGAGTCTGCCTTTGGTGTAGAAGGTTAGGGGTTCAAGTCTGGCAGCAGCTGATTATCTGACCATGCAGGTTAACGTATGTGTTGAAGGGTGGCTCTAGGGGGCAGAGGAAGGGGATATCAATATATAGAGAGACAGGAGCTTGAGAAGCAGCAGGAGGAGTAGGGTAGATGGGAGAAGCACCAGCAACTCCTAGTGGTCAAAGGTTATTATATGCAAGTGACAAAGTAGACACTTATAAAAAAACTAGCTGGAATCACGTGGTGGGGTCCCATGACCCAGGCCTCCCTATATTAGTAGGGACATTCCAGGTGGAGAGGTGGGCAGGGCAGTTAATAGTGTCGATGGGCTAACACCCACAGCGAATGTTCCAGCATAGGATTTGGTGGTACCTGTGAGGCTCCTGAGCTGTGCTCTGCTCTGCTTGTCGCCGACTCCATTGGAAGGAGCTCCGTTGGAAGGAGCTAGAGTTGTGGGGGGGTTGCCTGAGGGCCTGTGGGGCTTCTGGGCTGTGCTTTACTCCACTTTCCAGACCGGAGGATTGCTCCTATCCTCAAAGCAGCACTATGTCTCTGACCCTAACTGCTACCAGCTTGAAAATTCTAGAAAGACTTGTCTCTACTCAGCTACTGCATTGTTTAAACTCTCACAAACTTCTCTCTCACAATGTCAATCAGGATTAAGACAGGTCATAATACTACTCATGCAATTACTGAAGTTGTAAATAACATTCTCATCTCATTAGAAGGTAAGGAGGTGTGACCAACTGTAGTCCTTGACCTCACAAAAGCATTTAACACTGCTGGCATAATATTCTGATCAACACACTAACTGCAGTTGATCTAAATTTTCAAGCACTTCCGTGGTTTAGAAGCTATATCTCAGGAACATTCCAGCGTTTTCACACTTCTAACCTCATATTGAGTTTCTCAGCAATTAAACAATGTGTCCCACATGGCTTGGTGCCAGGATCTCTTCTTTTCTCTCTACATCAAGGACTTCCCAAATTCTGTTCTTAACTCCACTATTCTGATCTATGCTCATGACACTGTTCTCTTCTCCTCCTCCTCCTCCAAATCTGTTACAGCTGCTATCTCCTATATCAATACAAATTCCACAGGGTAGAGAGTGCCCTGCTGAATTTACGCTTGATGCTCATTACTAAAAAAAAAAAGAAAAAGAAAAGAAAACTTAATTTTGAAATGAGCCACTGCTCATTTACTTTCCATTTTGCACAAAATGTCCTATGAATCTACTTAATTAATAAAATATATACTCCAAAGTGCCAAAATAATGTGCTGTACTTCAGAAAATATACTGTACAATGTAAACAAAAAATAAATGTAAACATTAGTAGACGCAAAAATAGAGAGAAGACTGCAACAGAACATGCTATGGCAAGTAGTCTAAACTAGACAGAGAATAGAAAACTAGAAAATAACTCACCCTCTCTCTTCCAGACAACCAGGGACAAAGCAAACTGAACTGCAATGTTCTTGATACATCTGCAAATAGTGGATTGAACCATATAGAAATAAAACCCCATAAGATAACTGCTACAGAAATCCAGGACTGTCCAGGGTCATTGCCTCGATGTGTAGCTTCAGTCAACTCCAGTTTAAACATCACCCAAAACATGACTAGAATAGAATAGTATGGAGTTGAATTTCAGTTCTTTACCAGCAGTTGATAAACTAATGAAATGTTTAATGGTCAAAGCCATTGAGGGCATGCAATTCTTTCTTTGGGTCATTATCCGCAAGTAAAGGCCCAGATCTGAGCTGTCACAAATCAGATTTATCATTTTATGGCCATACATTTTCCTGGTCTAGTTAAAATATGTCTTGAAAGGGAACTGACCATACCCAATATGCAAACATATCAGCTGTAATGCTAATACTTACTGGTGCTATGGAACTAATGTCATTCTCCCGTAGGGTCTGATCCATAAAATGAAAAATGCCCTTTGTAGGTGCAGAAGGATGACTGTGGCCACAGAGTGCCCACTGTGTGCATGCAGAGCCCTCCACAGCATCACAGAGGTCACTGTGCAGCCACTCCTCACCTTATCCTTCTCTGCCCGCAGATATATGTGGGCAGTCAGGTTGGAGTATGTACAGGGGAGAGGTTATAATATGTGCAACCCAAGAGGTTTCTTCATTGTGCAGAGACCATGTGAAGGGTGCTAACACTAAATGAGGGGGACTCTGCCATAGCATCTGTGGGCCTTCCCAACATGGCTTCAATGTAGAGTTTCAGGACCAGAATAAACCACACACACACACACACACACACACACACACACACATAAACCTGTTGCCCCAGTCACCCAATATGGCATGCAGGGCTGGGGGCATGAAGTGTTACTTTTTTTCATCAATATTGTGTGGCCATACAGTGATGTGGCAATCCTTGGAAAACTGCCATATGCCATAGTCCTTTGCTCTGTATGGAACAGGAGATCCACTGTGGTATGACAAGGCAACTGACTGAATGCCCAGTGGCTTGCCCTGCTTCACCCCTTGAAATACCCCCAGCACCTGTGTAGACCTGATCAGGTACATATTGGGTGGCCGAGGGCTGTCATTGGGGAATCTAAATATATTTGACTACCCCCTACAACCAAAGGAAAAATGATCCAGTGCAGCCAACCTTAGTAGAAACTCCCCCCCCACAGCAAAGAAAACTATTAACTAAATTCAGTCCCTCAATCTCATGCAGCTCAGAGTCATTACCAAGCCCACCTGTCTCAACCTCTACTTCACAAATCACTCCCTTATTGACTAGATCCTGCCCTTGAACCCCCACTGCATGATTTCTGCTGGCACCTACCAGATGCTTTAGTGACCATCACATGTCTACTGTATCTATAAGATCTGCCACACAAAAGTCCCACCAAAGTTTGTTAAGTCTCTCTTCCTAGCTAGACAATCTTCAGGCCACTAACAGATCTTTCATGTCCAACTTCATTGCATTATGAAGCACACATGCTCCTCTCAGGAGGTCTTGTGTCAGTGAGTCCCACGTTTCCTGGATCTCTGCTGAGGTCACTGACCTGCTCAAAGCTTGCAGTTCTGCCTGTCATCTACACAAAGCCTTGGGCTTGACTGTGAACTTGTTGAGATCCAAACACCTACATAACAACAGCACTAAGGCCACAAATGAAGCCAAATCAATTTACTTTGCCTGCAACCTTCAGAACATCATAAATTCCCTGATAGATTCTGGAAAGTTTTTCACTCCCTTTCTGATCCCCCTACCCAGTCTATCTCCCCCATCCTCAGATTAGGAAATTCACTTATCTCCAGCCAAGCTGAGGTTGCCAGCACCTTTAACATTTTTTTTTCACCTTCCATGATCTCTCTCCCTATTCTTACTTCTGTCCCTTCTTTCCCTCCTGCCTGCACTGTCTCCCCCAAAATGCACCCTGCCCTGCCCAATCTCTATCCCAGAATCTTATATTTTCTTCTTGGTCTTCTCTAAGGCTACTCTTGATGACTTACTTTCTTAATCCCTCTAATGAGCTCAGCCCTCATGGGCTGGATACTAATCTCTTTTATCTTTATCGCCAGCAATTACTGCCCCCGCTTCTCTTTTCAAACTTTCTTTCCTAATTGGGTCTGTCCACCAGTCTTGAAAGCAGACTGAAGTCTTCCCTACACAAAGGGAGAGGATTCTTCCTCCCCAAGTAATTAATGGCCTATCTTCTTCCTTCCTTCCTGCACTGGCTAAGGAGCAGGAAGAATTTGTTTTCTCTCAGCAAGTCACCTATCTTGCTGTCTCTTCTTGCCTTTCTCCTTTCTAGTCTGGCTTCCACATATACCCATCTACCATCTCCTCCACTAACTGCACCACTGACTGTGTTGAAAGGCATGGACCAGGACCTGTTCACTGCAGACATTTTCATAGGACTAGAAAAGGTAGCCAGTACTATGGCTCACCCCCTTCTCTTAGATAAGTTAGGTGTTGGAGCCTATTGAACTTGGTTGTTGGGCAGTTCTGTTCCTACCTCTTGTACTTGCTCCAGTCAGTCCAGGTAGGTGATTACCTATCCACCTCCCCTGTCCATTAAGTATGGTATCCCCCAGGGCACCATCCTTGGCCCAACTCTATTTTCCATCTTATTATAAACAATCTTCCCTACACCTGTGTCTCGGTCTACTCACACATCCACATGTATGCAGCTGTCACAGTCCTGTTTGCTTCTGCTGCTTCAGTCCCTGAGCTGGAATCATCATTCCAGCATGACATTGGCAATATCCAATGTTGGTTTTGCTCAAGTCAGCTTTCACCAAACGCCAAAGATTGTCTCCCTGAATTTTGGTGCTAAAAAGAGACTAGCAAAGCTCCAACATACCCGTCTTCAAACCTTTGAGTGACAACCTGCCTGAAGAGGTATCCAACTTCAAGTACTTAGTGGTGTGGCTAGACCAGTTTCTCTGCTTTTCCACTCAGATTGGCATCATGCATTAGAAATTCAGCCCAATGCTTTGTGTGTATAATGAAACATATCCTGCCCTCAAGATGATCTTGAAGGTGTTTGACTATGTGGGTATAGTCTACAGTGCTGCCCAAAGTATATACTTGCCATGCTGGACCCCTTTTTTCATTCCTTCTGCCACTTTGCCCTTAGTGCTTCCTCTCTCACCCATCACTGCTCTCTCTCTCTCTCTCTCTCTCTCTCTATATATATATATATATATATATCTGTATCACTCTCTCTTCCCAAATTGCTCTCTCCCCCTTGGTATGGCATCTCTTCCACTGGTCCTCCTTCCTGCCCAAGTATTGGGTCATCACTGTTCTCACTCATCTCTCCTCTCTTCTTATCCCTGTCATCCTGTCCTCGGACACTCTCCAATCATTCAATGATTGTTCTTTTCTTGATCCCTCGATGTAAATCTGTAGCAGGCCAGTCTGCTTTCCCTATCTGCCTTACAACACTGTTGAATAACCTCCCTCTGTCAATCTACCTACATTTCATCCTCTGGTCACTCTCTCAAACGATTCTTACTACTATATTTCTCTAAAGCAGACAACTGCAGCTAGCCAGCAGCCTCTTGTTTCTGCATTACAACAACAGCCGCCCTTGTCACTCCTTCCTAATTACCCATTTTGCCACTCACCATATTGTATAGCATTAAATTCAGTATACACTGTAATCTGAATTTTTATATCACCGTGGTTCTGTTACAAACATCTTGCTGTTGAGAGACTGCACACTCCCCTCACTCTCATCCTTGCTATCCATGCAACCTATGCACCTTACATACTTGCTGAATTGTTTTCTGTCTGTTTCTGGAATTAATTACTTATACATTGCTTTTATTGTTTCTGTACCTGCACTCATTGTGGTCATTATATTTGTTATTGCTGTTTTATATTCCTGCTGTAACCCCTCCACTGAGTTGCACCTGGAAACAAACTCTGGCTCAGTATGCCTATCCTGGTCACCAAATTTTAAATAAATAAATTATCCTGTGCCCATTCCCATCATTTCAACTGCATGCTGTCTGGCTCTGCTTGCATTCACTAGCTCAAACATCTGTTTATTATCCACACTGTCAATCTATTTTAGTATTCAGAACAGAGAGATCATGTTCCCTGTCAGCTTTCTCTTCTTGGAACTATTCATCTTCCACCAAATAACAATCAGATGAACCCTTGGCTGGCAGTGTCCTTTTTCACAGATAATATGTTGCTGTGGATAGAGTAAAAATGTCATTTTTATGATGATGGCGCGCATGCACAAGAAACATACTGTGGCAGCTTTCTCCACAAGCAGGCTGTGGAGGCGCAGCACTGTTGTGGCCAATGCCCCCACAGCCTTTAAAGGCTTGTCCAGCATCCCCCAATGCCATGGCACACTGCTGCTGACACTAGTTCAGCCAGCGTGCCCTCAACTTGTAAAAAAAATGCTGCTGCAATCAGGGCCAGCCTCGTCATTGCAGCATAAGCCATTTGCTGCAATGAGGGAGTGACCCATCATTGCAGGGCAGGCTCTTCACTCACTGATATTGTTTATGAACATGGCAGCGGTTTGCCGCCGTGTTCACAAACAATATTAATCCCTCCCACCATGTTTACTTGCCGATGGGGGCCCCAATCCCTGTTGGCTTCAGTGCCCCAGTGTTTCTGTTGCCGACGGGGGAGTCCACTCCCCGTCGGCATTATGTAAACCCTTCCCCCACTTATACTGTCTGCCAATGGGGTGCCCAATCCCCATCAGCATAATGTTACCCCCCCTTTTGTTGTGTGCCAACGGGAGTGCCCAATCCCCCGTTGGCTACAGCTTGCCACCCCTGCCAAAAGCAAGACTCCAGTGGCATGCTGGGAGCCCACCCCATCGTGCCACGTGCCCCTGTAAAATAAAAAATAGTCCCGCGATGTCTTTTGTTGTTTTTTAACCTGTAAAAAAGGAAACTGTCCCTCAGCGGTCTCCCTGACCCCCTACTGTAACCCACACCCACCCACTGTGCACCCTGCCTCCCCACACCCCCTCACCCCATGCTTATCTCCAGAGCTTGGCGCGATGATCTTTGGTGGACCGGGAACACGTCTGCACTCTTCAAAGCCGACCGCAAACTGAGGAAATGCCGGTAAGCTGTATAATGGAATAAATGTTTTTTTCCAACTTTAATGCATATCTCAGTCATTTTTTGGAATTTTGGCACCTGATTTCCAACATGGGGTTTTTGGGACCCTTCCTCATGAATTCTGGAACTGTAATGGTGTTACTCAGCCCTGAAAGGTGATTTCGCGTTCACTGCGCAGAATCACCTTCGGGGCTGATTAAAAACAACAGTGCCAGTGTTCATGAGGTGGCTCTCAAAAGCCTATGTTGCAAATTCGTGGAAAAATCCAAAAATAACATTTACGAGCATGACAGGTTGTAAGTTGCTACGCACGCCATAACTCGACAATTTGCAATATTTTCATGCCAGATTTTCAACATTGGCATTTTTCACATCTCCTTGCGAACAGTACAGCTGTCATTGTTTACATCCTGGCTGAAATGTGTTTCCACAGTTCCAGCGCAGAATAGTGCAGTCGCTGTGGGAAATTAGTGTTCGGGACAGATTAAGAAAATGACAGTGACACTGTTCATGAGTAGAGGTCCTAAAATGCCTATATTGAAAATTTGGTGACAATAGTCCCTAAAATGACTGTAAGTAAGTGAGCGCATGGGCCGGCATGCACGCCATAACTTCTAATTAGCAATATTTTACCCAGATTTTCAGCATTGCCGCTTTCCCACACCTACTTATGAACAGTAAGCTATCATTTTTCCCATCCTGGCTGAAATGTATTTTCGCACTTCTGGTGCAGAATAGGGCAGTCGCTGTGGGAAATCACTGTCCGAGACAGATTAAGAAAATTACAGTGATACTGTTCATGAGCAGAGGTCCTAAAATGCCTATGTTGAACAATTGGTGATGATAGCCCATCAAATGACTGTGTTACAAGTGTGCATTGAGCACTTTCCACGCACCCTTGTAACTTCGCAGATTTGTAATATTGTCATGCCAGGTTTTCAACAGTGGCATTTTTTCACACCTCCTTATGAGCAGTACAGCTGTCATTTTTCACATCCTAATGAAAATGTGTTTTCACAGTTCCGGTGCAGAATAACGTGGTCGCTGTGGGAAATCAGTGTTCAGGACACATTAAGACAATGACAGTGGCACTGTTCATGAGCAGAGGTCCTAAAATCCCTAAGTTGAAAATTTGGTGATGAAACCCCATAACATGACTGTGCTACAAGTGTGCATTGAACTGTTTTCACGCACCCTTGTAACTTTGCAAATTTGTAATATTTTCACGCCACATTTTCAACAGTGGCATTTTTTCACACCTCCTTATGAACAGTACAGCTGTCATTTTCCACATCCTGGCTAAAATATGGTTTTGCACTCCTGCTGGAGAATAGCACAGTTGCTGTGGGAAATCAGTGTTTGGGACAGATTAAGATCGAGCGAGTGAGAGAGGGGAGTGAACGAGCTCAACTGAGCTCTGTCGGGACTGCTGCAGATTTGTTTCTGGTCAGAAAAAGGCCCCAATGCAAGAGCACAGTACAAAAGGGCAGCCTGCTGCACTGGGAGAAACAGAACGAGAGAGCAAGTGAGGGAGGAGGAGTGAGCGAACTCACCGGAGTGCTGTCAGGACTGCTGCGGATTTCTTTGTGGGTAGAAAAAGGCGTCAATGCAGGCAGGGGCCCAGTACAAAAGGGCAGCCTGCAGCGGTGGGAGAAACAGTATGAGCAAGTGAGACATGGGGACTGAGTGAGCTCAACAGAGCTCTATCAGGACTGCTGCGGATTTCATTGTGGACAGAAAAAGGTGCCAATGCAGGCAGGAGCCCCATACAAAAGGGCAGCTTGCAGTGCCAGGACAAACAGAATGAGCGCTTGAGAGAGAGAGAGACTGAGCGACCTCAACGGAGCTCTGTCAGGACAGCTGCGGATTTCTTTTTGGACAGACAAAGGTGCCAATGGAGCCAGGAGCCCTGTACAAAAGCGCAGTCTGCAGCGCCAAGAGAAACAGAATGAGCGAGTGACAGAGCAGTAGTGAGCAAGCTCAATGGAGCTCTATTGTGACTGCTGCGTATTTCTTTGTGGGCAGGAAAAAGGTGGCAATTCAGGCAGGAGTCCAGTACAAAAGGCCTGCTTGCAGCGCCAGCAGAAACAGAATGAGTGAGTGAGACAGGAGGAGGAGTGAGTGAGCTCAATGGAGCTGTGTCAGGACTGCTTCAGATTTCTTTGTGGCCAGAAAAAGCCACCAATGCAGGCAGGAGCCCAGTACAAAAGGGCAGTCTGCAGCGGCGGGAGACACAGAATGAGCAAGTGAGGGAGGGGGAGTGTGTGAGCTCAACGGAGCTCTGTTGGGACTGCTGCAGATTTGTTTGTGGGCAGAAAAGGGCAGCAATACATGCAGGGCCCCAGTGCAAAAGGGCAGCCTGCAGTGGCGTGAAAACCAGAATGAGTGAGTGAGAGAGAGAGAGGGAGTGAGCAAGCTCAAAGGAGCTCTACTGTAACTGCTGCAAATTTCTTTGTGGGGAGAAAAAGGCAGCAATGCAGGCAGCAGCCCAGTAGAAAAGGGCAGCCTGCAGCGCCGGCAGAAATGGAATGAGTGAGTGAGAGAAGGGGAGTGAGTGAGCTCAATGGAACTTTGTCAGGACTGCTGTAAATTTCTTTGTGGGCAGAAAAAGGCGCCAACAGAGGCAGAAGCCTAGTACAAGAGGGCAGCCTGCAGTGCCAGGAGAAACAGAACAAATGAGTGAGATGGGGGGAGTGAGCGACCTCAATGGAGCTCTGTCGGGATGGCTGCGGATTTCTTTGTGGTCAGAAAAAGTTGCCAATGCAGGCAGGAGCCCAGTACAAAAGAGCAGTCTGCAGCACCGGGAGAAACAGACTGAACGAGTGACAGAGTGGCAGTGAGCAAGCTCAACAGACCAACGCAATCAACATTCAGCATTGACAAATGCTTGTCTTACATTGTGTCATACCTCTCAACTGTCCCACATTACAAGGAACTGTTCCTCATTTTACTTCACAAAAGCTCCCCATTCCACATTGTGAGGACTTGTCCCACATTCAATGTTAACATTTTAAAGCAAAAACCTATAGTAAATGATGCAAAAAATATATCATTCAATTAATAACAAACTTTCTGAACATAAAGGCAAACATTTTAACAGTGTTCTGAGCTTCTTAGGTAAAGATTTGATTAACTGTTCCACATTTTGTCCATTTGTTCCGCATTCTGACAGGCAATGTTCCACATCTGGGGAACAAAAGGTTGAGAGGTATGCATTGTATATTAGTGATTAAACTTACAAAACTTGACCTGATCATGGAACTGTCAAGATTAAGTTACATTAAGTGATACAGGTATAGAACATATTCTTGAAGAGATTGAACAGAGGATTTTATTTATTTAAAAACTTAGTGACTGGGAAAGGCACACTGAGCTAGGACTCATTTACAGGTGTAACCAGAGAGGGACAAAACAAAAAGGATGACTGGTCAGAGGTTAAAAAAGGGCAAAAAATACAGCAGAAAATAAAGGGAAAAGAACCAAATAAAACTGTGAAAATAATACACAAGAAATAATATAATCTGTACCGCCAAATCCACCCAAACAAGTCAGGGCTGGCAGGCTTGAAAAATCACCATGCATTTGCACTTCAGGAAAGCAGTAGACAACCAGAAGAAAGGGAGGAAGGAGGGACTGAGGACAAATATGAAGCAAAATAAGCAGAGAGGGAGAGAAAAAAAGGGTAAAAAGAGGAGAAGACTCAGTGTAGGAGCAGGTATGCACCGAAAGCTAATGAAAGTGGTACTTGAAGGAAGAGGAAGAAGTAGAGAAACAGAGGGTGGAGAAGAAGGAATTCCACAGGGAATGGAGGCAAGGGGAGAAAACTGACTGGCCCATCAAGATCATAGTACGGGGGATATTGCTACCAGAGTGGGGTTGAGTGGGGCATTCTCATATGTGATTTGGGTTTGGTCTGGTGAGGGGGAGGCAGGGAAGTTATTTTTGTTGTGCAGGTGGAAGAAGTGAAACTTCACGTAATATAATCAAATCAGCTATTCAGCTCATTTGTGAACTTAACCAGGAGGGAGAATGTTATTTTTTTCGATGCAGAGGGTGGTAGGTTGGTAGAAACTCAACAGTAAAAGGTCAGGAGTGTAGGGGATGTTGTGACGGTAACACAATGAGTGGGGGTGATACATGTTTTAAAAACGTATTTTGTTTTAACAATGGTACTATGAGTAGTCCTTCGCTCAGTGAAAACTACAGGAAGTGGCACTTCACTAGCAACTTTGCTGGCGCAGTGCCACTGTGTGCAGTTTTCACTGAGTGAAGTAGCTACTTTGCTATGTGAAGAACTACATGAACTCACACTTCACGCTTTGCAAAGTCAGGAAACATCATGAAATATTTTGCAAAATGAATTTTCCTGCCTCTGCACTTCTCTACAAGAGCTGGAGTCAGTTAAACAGAGCAACTAGGAGGAGTCAGCTGAACAAAACAACTAGGAGGAATGGAGGGAAGAGAGGTAGCAGGAGACAGAGTTGAATCAGAATTTAGAGAAAAGGGAGAGAAGGGAGGCACAGTGTGAGGGGTGCCTACCTTTAGTGGCTGGAAAGGAGAAGTCAGTAGAAAGAGAGCAGTGATGGGTATGAGGAAGAGAGTTAAGGGCGAAACAGCAGAAGGAGTGGAAGAGGGGATCCAAACAGATCAGAGTAGATTTAGCGGTGGTGCTGTAAACCACATCCATATAGGAGTCATAGATCATCTTCAGAAAGATCACATGGCAAACTGGGAATAGGAGGATGGTTCAGTTGCAGCCCAGTGCGCCATGATTTGGGAAGAGCTTTTTGTAGCTGGCATAGATGTGATAGAGAAGTCAGGGTTTTGATTTAAACTAAGACCCAAGTATTTCTTTGAGAGAATTCTTAAAAAGGGGAATTGTTGAGGGTCATGAATCTTGGAGAGTTGAGCTTGGCCAGTTACTACTAACTACCAAGAGTCATCAAGGTAGTTTTTTTTGCATTGAGCAATAGATTGCTTAAAGACACCAAAATGTATGGGGAGGGGAGACAATAGGGCATCACCTTCCTAGATGGATTGGTATCTAGCAGACAAGTTGAAGCACAAGCAGCCAACAGATAGAACAAATAGTCCAGCACCTGCAAGTTTGTTAAGAAGAAGGAGGTGGGAGACAGTGTTAAACACCATAGCCAGGTTGACACACATTGCACAGATGAACAAGCCCTGGTCCATCCCCTTCAAAACAGAGTCAGTGAATCCTAAAGGGGATGAGACAGTAGAGTGGAATTTGCAGAAGCTAGATTGTAAAGGACAAAGGAAAGAGTAGGCATTAAAGGCGGGGAGCTGAGAAAGGATGGAGTTTTCCTACATTTTTGTAAGGGCAAGAAGGACAGAGATGGGTCAGTCAGAGGTTACCTGAAAAGGAGGCATCACCCCCTTTATGAAAGGGAAGAACTTTAGCATGCTTCCAAGTGGTAGGAACTTTGACAAGATGGAGGAGGAGACAGGGATGGCGATGGCAGGCACCGAGAGCTAAAGACATTAGATGTCAGGCCCATCTGGATTATTACCATTAGAATGATTTAGAATGATTTAAGGAGAGAAGAGATGAAAGTGTAGCAGACATGGAGATGTGCAAGAAAGAGAAGAGGGGGAATCCTGGAGAGGCAGGGAAGGGGGAAAGGACTGGAACTGGAAAAGCAAAGAGTGAGTGATGGAAGATACCATGGGAGTGGGAGGAGGACAGATAGGGGAGGGGGAGGAAAGGAGGGAGAGAGAGTGTGAGAGGTGAAGTACTGCTTTAAGGTGGAGGCAACAGCAGAAGGGATAGAGACCGGTGAATCTGAGGACAGGGAAAAAAGACTGAGGGAAAGGACTCAAAGATGTAGTGAGTAAACACCTTACGTGCTTTTGGTGGGGAGGATTTGAGAGAGATTCAGCTTTGTTGCAGACAGTACATTACCTACAGCTGGTTGGCTTGTATGGTCTGACCATCAAACTATCAGATCCAGCTTCCAGGCACCCCCTATAGGTCTGCCCCTTCGGAGATGGTCTGGTACCACCCATTGAGGGTTGTGACCCCATACGGCCTAATGGCGGTATTGGACCTATTGGGATGTATAAGTGCAAGCATGGGTCCAGAGAACCTACTACAGGCCTATAATAAGGCCATGGTGGCAGCGCTGGATTCCATAGATCCTGTCCGGGTTCTTCCTCTCTCCCTTCATCCTCGGTCCTCAGGTTTAATGGGACTTTGAGGGAGATGAGGAGAGTAGGGCATAGGCTAGAGCGATGCTGGTGGAAATCTGGCCTGGATGCCGATAGGCTTAGAGTGATGGCGCATTATGCAGACTATCAAACAGCGACCTCCCTTAAGAAGGCAGAATTCCTGTCCGGGGAGATGTCTCCTGCATGGAATCGACCTGCTCAGCTTTTCTGCACTGTGGACAGACTGTGCAATCCAGCCTGTCTGCAGCTGCGGAGAGCTTTGTCACAAGACAAATGTGGTGAGTTTGCTTGATTCTTTGCAAATAAGGTTGTCAGCATCAGGATAGAGATCTGTTTGGCACACTCTAATGGGGGTTGCAGTGACCAGTGGAAGGTTGCAGAATCTCGGTCTAGTTGGTCAGCTTTTGGCCAAGTGGCAACCTCAGATGTCATGAGGATCATCCAGAGTATGTGGCTGACCTACTGTAGTTTGGACCCGGGCCCAACCTGCCTCCTTGTGGGGTGTGTGGAGGTCATCGGCCTAGTCCTGGCTGAGATAGTCCTGTGCTTATTAGAGACTGGGGAATTCCCTGACTCCTTGACCGAGGCAGTGGTGACTCCCCTTCTTAAGAAATCTTCTCTCGACCCAGATTGTTTTGCCAACTACAGGCCCGTCTCTAACCCTCCCTTTGTGGGTAAGGTTATTAAGAAGGTGGTTGCGCTGCAGCTGGAGAATCATCTTGCCATCCATGACATCTATGATCCTTTCCAGTTGGGTTTTCAGAAAGGCACAGCACTGAGACTGCCCTTGTTCGGGTGTTCAATGACCTCTTTGTTGCGAGGGATAGGAGAAGCCATACCATCTTGGTCCTCCTTGATCTCTCTGCAGCATTTGACACCATGGACCATGGAGTACTGCTCGAGTGCCTGCGGTTCTTCTGTGGACTGTCTGTTACAGTCCTCAGATGGTTCCATTCTTTCCTCACTGGCAGGTTTCAGAGGGTAGTATCTGGGATTTATTCCTCTGATACTTTCTCCCTGCCATGTGGGGTTCCACAGGGCTCAGTGCTCTCCCCCATGTTGTTAGTGGTGTACTTGTCGCTGTTGGGGGACATTGTAAGGTGGTACAGACTGAGTTTTCACTGCTATGCAGATGATACTCAGCTGTACACGTCCTTTACACCTAGTCAGGATATTGCGTTCTCAGTATTTAACAGCTCTCTATCCGAGATTCAAGACTGGATGAGTGCCAAAACTGGCTGAAGCTGGGCCCAGACAAGACTGAGGTTTTGGTTGTGGATCCGAGTCGCCGAGTAGAGGGGTCTTCAGCAGGGCTAGCAACTGGCCTGGTGCTGGGAGGCTGCCAACTGAGGACCTCTGAATAGGTGTATAGTTTGGACGTTATTCTTGACAAGGGATTGACCCTGAAATCTCAGGTGTCATCCTTTGTCAAAACCTCATTTTACCATCTGAGGAATATCACCGGGATTAGGCATCTGGTTCCGCCCAGTGACCTTCCAACATTGGTCTGTGCCTTTGTGACCTCTCGCTTGGATTACTGTAACACCCTTTACCTAGGGCTACCAGGGGTTGATATCTACTGTCTGCAACTAGTGCAGAATGCGGTAGCCAGGCTACTGACTAGGCTTTCTTGATCTACTTACATTACTCCTGTGATATATGTGCTGCACTGGCTGCCAGTGCAATGACGGATCACCTCTTAGATCAGCTTGCTGACCTATAAAGCTGTACATGGACAGGGTCCAAGTTACCTGCAAGAGATTCTGTGCCCCTACTGCCCTCTCCGTCCACTTCACTCCACCGACGAGGAATCCCTAGAGGTTCCCAGGATTCGACTGAAGACATCTGGGGCTCGTTCTTTTGCGTTTGCAGCACCTACCCTGTGGAATTCTTGACCTCATCGGGTTCAAGAGTGCCAGACTGTGGTGAGCTTCAAAATGGCACTGAAAACCCCTTTATTTAATCTTGCCTTTGCTATTACTTTAGATTAATTAGCTGATCTGATGTGACAGGATTTTAATTTTTACTGATTTTAAAGTTTTTTATGTTTTATATTTCTGTAAAGTGCTTTGATATTTTTGAATTGCACTTAATAAATAAAATTATTATTATATATTCTGTGAAGAAAATTGCTTTTTGTTTGTGTACTAAAAGTGTATTGAATTTTCTTTTACAGAACAGATCAAAACAAACCTAAGGCACAGGACATAAAAAACAGGGTACAAGTAGTACACAGCCATACCTTACATTATCTGCAGATTACAAAGGTCTGTGAAAACATGACCAATCATGTAATTTCCACTTGTAGCACATTAGAAGGAGGACACATCTCAATGGCAATACAGATTAATAGTATAGGTAATTCAGGGTCCCACCTACCAATATCCCAGTCTTGGCTGGATCAGTTGTGATATGCATCCCATTTGAACCAAAGAGCCAGGACATTCATGCTTTCCCCAAGATAGTCAAAGTCAATTCTAATAAATTCTTCCATGTCTCTGATTTCCTTTACTAAATAGATCCAGCCTTCCTTTGTGAGCCAAACCAGGGACAGCCAGTGTCTAGTGTTCAATTTCAGTGCTGCCACCCCAAAAATAAGGAACACATATTTGTTCTGTGGTGACCTAGCCACCTGTGGTAACAGACCTAGGATGAAATGCTCAAAGTGGATTGTGCATTCTCAGATTTCAGAGCATGTTTGCACTATGGCCACCCAATAGTTGGTCAGCAATGGGCAAGCTGAAAAAATATGACAGTGTCCTCCCCTACTCAATATCACCTCCAGAATTTTTCTGATCCCAGGAGGATATAGTGAGCAGTAATGGTAAGGACACTTAAGAACCTAGACACAGTCCACCGATACTCCCTCCAGTGGGCTGAATAAGTGATCTTATGTGTTTCTTGCCAGATGAGTCTCGAGTTCAGGTAAAGTAGTGTAACCTGCCTCTCATTCCCTTTGCTGCCCAGTAGGTATTGCTTCTGGGCACATTGCATCTTGCAATAGGTCATAGTCAAGATATCTGGTGAGAGTCCTGAGCTCTGGTGTGCTTCACTATTATGTACCTCTCAACAGAAGTAGGGTCCCAGGACCACTCAGTCTTACCCTTTGGTGTATGCATATGACTCCTTAATTGTAGATATCTATAAAAATCTTCCCTTTCCAAGTGGAATTTTTGTTTAAGTTGTGCAAAGGATAATATCTGTCCCTGCTCTCAAACATCTGCATACCAATGTAGCTCCCCTACTGTTCCACCCCCAAAGTCTGGATTTGGCACTCCCAGTAGAAATTTCCAGTTACCGGTAATAGGTGTGAGTGTACCAAGGGCAGTGGCATTCCCTAACTTATTTCTCTATTTTACCCACATACAGAGAGTATGTGAGGTCTATAGATTCCCAGACTTCACCTACCAAATACTGAGGAGAGCGGTAAGGGAGCCACTCTTAAATTGTAGAAGTGCAGTTGATATTGTTCCCTCTCCAACCAGCCAGTATCATCCTTCCCCTTAAGCATGGTCAGAACTGGAGTGACCTTTGCTGCCAGGTAGTGGTCCTCAAGGTTAGGCAATGCAACCCCCTCCCTTTCCCTTCTGCACCTGCAGTATAGCGTGTTTCAGTCTGGGATTTGCCATCCCAAACAAACCTGGAGATGCTGTGGTCACCCAGTTTCCAAAAGCTTTCTGGAATGGGGACTGGCACAATTCAGGCAACATACAAGAATCTGGCCAGATAATTCATCCTGATAGATTCAGCTCTAGCTCCCAAGGATAGCGGCAGAATTCATGATCTATCCAGGTCTTTCTGAGCCTCTGTTAAAATTTGTTTATGGTTGCAGGTGAACAGATTATTCACATCCTTTTTAATATTAAATCCCAAGTATTGAAAGCCTACTCTGGCCTATTTGAATGGACACTTTTGTGCCCCCTCAAACAATTTGGTACTACTCAGCGGCAAGATCTCTGTTTTGTGTAATTCATTTTAAAATCTGGCACTACCTTAAAGTCCTACAGAAGTCACAGCAGTGGTGGAAAGGAAGTTTCTAGGTTTCTGATAAATAACAGAGTGTAGTCAGCATAAAGAGAAATCTTGTGCTCTGTTATGCCGAAACAGATGCCCTGAAAGGAAGATGTCTGGCAGAGTCTAGCAGCTCCATTCCCGGCACAAAAAGGGGGAGTGGGGACATGGGACAGCATTGTCAAGTCCTCTGTCTCAGTCCAAACTGGGAGGACTTGGCCCTATGGACTCCCACTCAGTCTACTGTCTCGTGGTAGAGGGCTATAAGGTTCCACACATATGATAGGCTAAATTCAGATCTGTGAAGAACTGCTGCTAAGTATTGCCAATGGAGTTGATCAAAGGCTTTTTCTGCATCAGTAGTGATTGCCACAGTAGTGGTGTTACTAGTAGCCATGGAGAAGATGATATTAAGAAGCCAGCGGACATTGTTGTAGAAGCTACAGTTGGGTATGAACCCTGTCTGGTTATGATGAGCCAACTTGCCCACAGCCTTCTGCAGTCTATTAGCAATAATCTTGGAACTTTGTGTCAACATCAAGTCAAAGAAAGTGATCTCTATAATCCACAATAGGAGTGAAAGAGCTAGAGAAGTCCCCATGTGGGGACTAATTAACAGGGCCTAGTAAGAAGGCTGAAAGGTGACAAATGTGGGGGAAGGAGACAGAGATGGAGACATATGGAGAAATTGAAAAATAAATGTGTGCAGATACAAACAGACTTTAGTGAAAACAAGGGGTGGCTGAAAGACGTAAGTAGAAAAAAAGTCTATCATTTAAACCGGAGGGCTGCTGCAATCCAAGGCAGATGATCAGCTTGGTTTCCATGTTTTTTCTATGGTCAGAATCCCAGAAGCCCTGCTGAAGGACACAAACAGAAAGGTCATTGACACTGTGGTCCCTGGAGATAAAGTGAGATATAATGGGTTTATCAGTGTCTCCATTCCTGACTGCCCTGTAATGTTATTTTTTATTTTTATTTTTTTTAATTGTTTAATCAGGAGTGGCACATTAAACTGAAAGCTTGTTTCCAGGTGCGACCTGGGACCACAGGGAAGTTAAGTGACTTGCTCAAGGTCACACAGTGTTCAAGTGGGGCCTGTGGGATTCCCTGATGTTGTTGATGATGATGATGTTCCCTGAAACAGTCAGCAAGGTGTCTACCAGTCTCTCCGATGTAAATAGCTGCACACTTACTGCTAAGAACACAATATACCACATTAGTGGAGTTGCATGAGAACTCCTTGGTGACGTGAAAAACACCTATAGAACCCCAAATTTCAGTCACACTAGAAACAAATTTGCAAGTGTTGCAGTGAGTTCTGTTGCAAGTTTTGGTACCTGGTAGGGAGGAACTGTTAGGAGCTCCCTGCTTCTGCTAAGAGACTCATAGCTCAGCATCCCCGGACATCCAGGTTTTATCTCCTTCCCCAAATCCACAAAATGGGTAACCCTGGTCATCCTATTGTGTCTGCCTGCTCCTGCCCCACATTCCACATCTTTGCATTTTGGTCAGCCTCATGAGACCACTCATTGAGTCCCTGCCCTCCTATGTTAAAGACATTAACCATGCTCTCCAGTTATTTGACAGGTTCAGATTCAATGGCTCTCATCAGCTCATCTTCACCATGGACATCACATCTCTTTACACAGTGATCCCCCACAATGATGGCCTGACAGTTTTGCAGCATTTCCTGATTAGGGGGCGAGTCCAGCAGCCACACTCACACACACACACACACACACACACACATACTAACTCGTCTGGCAGAACTTGTTCTTTTTTTTTTTAATTCAAGTTTATTGATTTTAACAATACAGAGCAATATGCAAAACCAGAGCAGAATGAATCATACAACACAAATTAGATTGCTCACACTGGCAGAACTTGTTCTTGAACTCAATGCTTTTTCTTTTAATAACAGTTTTTTTCAGCAGGTCAGTGGAGTTGCCATGGGTACCAAGATGGGTCCCAGCTTTGCTAATCTGTTTGTGGGTTGGGTGGAGGAATAGTTTGTTCTCTCATTCACAGAGATTGTGCCTGAACTCTATAAACACTACATAGATGACTGTGTGGGGACCACCTTCTGCTCCAGGGAGATCCTCCAAGTCTTCCTAGACAAGTTTACAAGGGCCCATCCTTCCCTTCAATACACTGTTGAAGTATCCTCCTCTACACTGCCTTTTCTGGATATCCAACTGTTAGTACAGAACACTGACCTGAAAACATCAGTTCATTAGAAACTCACTGACTCTCACAGTTTCCTCCTCCACAGCTCCTTCCATCCTAAACATGTCAAGAATGGCCTACCTTATTCACAGTTTCTTAGACTTCGCAGGTTATGCAGTGAAGAGGATGATTTTTCTGAGCAGGCCCAAATAATGCATAGTTTTTTCATTAACAGGGGATACCCTAAAAGCACAGCGGACAGAGCACTCTCCTGGGTCAGTAACATGCCCCAAAACCTTGACCCATGCAGGAAGGATACTGTCACACAAGAACAACTTTGAATTCCACTAGTGCTTTCTTTCCATTGGAGTACACCTTCTCTTTACAGGATTATCACCAGTAACTTTCCTATTTTGCAAACTGACCCCAACATTAGTGCTTCCATTACAGAACCGCCTATTGTATCCTACTGCTGGCCACCAAACCTACGGAATCTTCTGGTAAAAAGCAGCCTACCTACTCCGAACAGTTTCTACCTACCAGGCATGGGCATAGGTGGGGGGTGTTTAGGGTGTTCAAACACCCCCTGAAATTTCCCTAGAAATTTTTATTTTTAAGTCTCCTCTCCTGTATTTCCACCAGTGTGGTGGTCCCTTTAATGAATGGCAAGGTTGGAACCTGGGAGCAGCAAGCAGCGTGCACAACCAGGGAGCGTGGATGAGGAGGGCTGCGCAGCATTAGAAGTGCTTGTGTGGTGGTCTGAGTCTGCTCCTCCTCCTCCTCCTCTCTCATCAGGGACAGCCAATAAAATGGCATGGCTGGAATTTGGAGGCTTGGTGGCTGCTTTGAAGTGCATTGGTGCACACACTGCCACATCGCCCGCATGATGCACAGCCTGTCAGAAGTCAGACAGAAGAGGTAGAAGTTGTCAGTCGTAACGTTGGAGCCTGGAGCTCTGAGTCGCAGGACTGTTCTTGTGTGCCAGCAGAATTTTATATTTTCTATGGAGTCTGGAGAGTGAGCCAGACCAGATGTTGTCGTCGTAAGCCTTGAGGAGAGGATTGAGTGATTTGTGGGTGGCCTACCCCAATGGCTGTCACTGGAGATGGAGAAAGGAGTTGTTAAAATAAATTAGCAAGATTGCCTATATCAAGTCCGGGCCCTGAGTCGACCGTTCTCTGTTCATCCATTGTTGTGTTGGTTGTGCTGTGCATCTGATTTGTGTGGTGGCACCTGTGGTTCTACTCATTTGACCTGGTCATGGTGGTCAGATAAGAGGTGCGTAGGTGCCATTGCCTGAGGTTAGAGTGGGGAGAAAGCCAGAGAGTTGGCTGCCAGTGTGACTCATTAAGTTTGCTTGCCTTCCAAGAATCTATCTGGAGTGGATTAAGTGCCAGCAGTACTCCGAGACTGTCTCTCTCACTCGGTGAGGTTACAGATAAGTCAGGACCTGGCTGGTGTACTCCAGTTAAAAGTTCTATTACTGTATTTATATTTATATAGTGTGTGTAGGGAATGGGATTATCTACAGGAAGGGAGATAAAAATACCCCTCCCGACATCACAGCTTATGATCCAATCAACTGTGTGGCCTGGCTGGCATGGCACGGGGGGGAAGGGGCAGGCAATCATCATCCTTTTTAATATAAATGTAACCCCCTATAAATGGTGGTTCCCAAAAGTCTTCCTTGGGTGTGCTTAAATGCCCATTGCCAGGTGGGCATTCTGTGTATTTACAAGTGTAAAAGTGCTTGCATGCGAGAGCCCTGTTAGCCTCTGTGCCTTTCTCTTTAAGAGACATTATTTTTGTAGTGTATCATCAATCTAGGTAGGGGCCGAGTGTTTTCAGGCTTGAATCCCGCCCGAGCTGCAGTACTATTGCTCTGTTCTGCCATCACTAATGGTGCAGAGGAAGCTCTGTTAGAACTGGTAATTGTTTGCTGATTAGCTGCTCTAATAACAATAGCATTATAGTTTGTCTAACCTGCCTTTCTTTGCAGCATGGACATTTCTGTGTTGCACCAATCAGTATCTTTTGGGGACCTTAAAATGGAGTCTGTCCCCAAGGGTCTTGTGGGAGTGAATTTCTGTAGGAATTGTAATTTTTTCACTTTGGCGCCTAAATGAACCCAGAGGGGGAGCCCTTGCTTTGACAGATAGATGAACCAACCAACCAAACCCTTTTTGGATCAGAAGGAAGTCCCGGTGCTGCCTGCAGCAGACAGTCTGAGTTTGTGGTGGAGAGAGTGAACAGCTCGCGACATTCGAGTTGCTGCTCCTGCGTAGTCACGTGGGAAACTGGTGGAAAGGCTGAGTTTGGCCTGTCTGCCTACCTGTCCCTCGAGAGGGATCCTTAAAGAGTGCTTAAAGGACTAGACTTTATCAGAACCAATTGTGACAAAAGCCACCGAACTGTGACTGTACCTTTGCCTGAAGAAGACCGAAGATTTGCTCCACGCAATCAGCCTGTCAGGACATCTGAATCATCACAGAGACCACGTTTTTGCTCAGGGAAAGCTGAAATTGCAACCGGACTGTCATCCGAACTGTGGTATTGCTTTTTTTCTACTATAAGTTGCTGAATGCTGTTAGTGGGTCGCAATTTGGTTCCCCACTGCCTAATTGTGTCATGCTTGCTGGATCCGGCATTTACCAGACTGAATCTGAACTGTTCACCTGGGGCTGGGCCCTGCCAACTTGGCCCAGCCAGCTACTCGCGATGCAGAGAAAAAACATCGATAAGAGGCCTGCCCAGGGATCATCCCCCTGCTCAACACTTCAAACAGGAAAGACACCTCGGTGATTCGTGTGGGCCCTGCTTCTCCTGGCAAACCAGCAAGTCATCCTAAAGTCTCCATTTCATCCATCCTGTGTCCTGTACTAGGTAGTGTGAGTAAACACCAGGGTAACTCTCTGTAACAACAGCTCAGTCGAAGTGTGTCATCTGATTTAGTTGTTTTGTCTGATTATCACGAACTGAGCCTCCTGGCTCCAGATTACAAATTGTATGTGGTTGTGCATGCTTCTTCTTTCTATCACAGGGCCCGACCAGCTGCAATGCTGGCCTACCCCAGGCAATGAATTAGGCTAGCCCTCCTTTGTTCCAACTGGGTACCCAGAGTGTGTGACTGTGAAGGGACTCTAAAGTGCATGCATGACTGCCTGACTGAATCAGTTACAGAACTAATCAGCCAAATTATGCCCCTTCCATGTTCATTCCCCCTGAATAAATCAGATCTAATTCTTTTGCATTTAACCTGACTGTAGTTCCATTTTGTACCAGAAGCACTGTACTGTTGTTACCTGCTGTATCTAACCTTATTTTACAGGGGGTCTCCAGGGTCGGACTGGTGGAACCAGCCCTGGTGGTAAGTGCAAACAGAGTGGGAGTTTGTATGTTGATTAGGGACTATTGTACCTGTGTATGCTGTTCATTGTTTAGGCCACTAGAAGGGAAAGAGGGGGGTTCACAGTGTCTTGGAGGGCTGTACCCAGGTCAGCTACACTACCATTAACCCTGTCCTCTGGGAGGAGGCACCCATTTTCAGTACCCAAGCCCCTTAACCTGCAACTAGTCATGCAGACAGTGGTAGTAGCCCCTGGGATGACGCCACCTTGAGATTACATAAAGACACATACAAAATAAAAAAAAAACAATAAATGTAACCACTATGTAGATGGATGAACTGTGTAGCCTGGTGTTGGACTTAAAGGTAGGGGCTGTCAGTGATGGTATATACTGTATTTGTTTATTAAAATGTAATCTGTGCCTTGACTGTTTTATTACTTGTGATTTGAAGAAAGTGTCTTAGCAACAATTAAGTAATGTGCTTAGTACTTTATGGGGGGGGGGTGCTGCTGCTGCTACTGGGGAACCAGAGAAATATGGGGAAAAAGGCAGGACAGTGCACCCCTCTAGCCCGTCCCAAGTTCAATGCACCTGACTCCCACTGCCAGTCCCCCCAAGTTTATCCATCTATTTGGGCCCCAAATTCACTTACATAAAAAGTCAGCCACAAAAATCCAGAAGCCAAACCCCAAATAGCAACCCCCAGCAAGCTAACAAGATACATGGGAGTGTCTTTTTTACATGTTTTACAATTACTTAAAACATGTTAAAGTTAGACTGAAGTTAAAGTAAACTTTTGCAAAATGAAAACATGCAACATTGGGAGTTGGGACATTGCAGATATTTTGAAAACAAGTTACATACCTTATCAAAAAGCTACAGAACTCAGAAGAGACAGAAGACCAGAGCCAGAGCCTGAGGCATGGCAAACAAGCATTTGTCAATGCTGAATGTTTGCTTGCTGGCATTGGCAGTGGTAGTGTAGAAGTTACAGAGCTGCGTAATAGGAATGGCAGTGAAGTATTGAACTGAAGCCAACCCCACCACCACCCTGCAGAGAGTGACAGGCAGTGGGGTGTGCGTTTGGGTCGTCAGGCATAACGGCCACGCCATTTCACCACACCCCACTCTGCAGAGACTCACAAGTGTCACGCGGTTCCCTTGGGGTTCTTTGCCCTTGCGCGCATCCCTTATCTTATTAGGAAATATGGTGAGATGGGTGCGCATATATATGAGCATCAGTGAAGTTTGGGGTCAAGAGTCCAAGGCATACCCTCGATGCCTCTCAGTGACTGCAGGGTGGAAATGGTATGAGCATCACAGGCAAGAATCCCAAGTCACACCCCTGATTCCTGTCATTCTCTCTATAGGGTTGGGCGATTTAGTTGAAAAGCCTAACACTCAGGTATCCGCTGGTATTTTAACTCCAAATTTTCAACATGTTTGTTTTGTGACCCCACTCATGAACATGGGGAATATCAGGTCGGTAGCCAAAAGATGCTTATGCACAGTGACTATGGATTTAGCACCACAGGTGCAAAATATTCGAACAGGATGTAAAAATGACAGCTGTCTCTTTCATGGGAGGTGTAAAATGGCTATGTTGCAAATGTAGTGAAAATATTTAAAAAATGGTGAAGTCACGAGTACATAGAAACTGTGCAACGACACCTGTTATATAATTAGGTTGGGGATATTTTATAGCAGATTGTCAACTCAGGCATTTTGGTGCCTCCGATCATGAAAGTGTCACTGTGATTTTCTTTATCTGTGCTGAACAATGATTTCCCACCGCGACCACGCATCTCGCACTGAAAGTGTGAAACACACCGCCATGTTGTGAAAATGGCAGCTGTACTGTTCTATAAGGAAGTGTTGAAAATGCCACTAGTGAAAATCTGGACCGAAAATATTACAAAGTCATGAACCAACGAGGATGCGTGGAAACTGCACAATGCTCACTCGTAACACAGTCATTTTATGGACTTTTGTCACCAAATTTTCAACATAGCCATTTTAAGACCTCTGCTCATGAACAGTGTAACTGTGTTTTCCTTAATCTGTCCTAAACATTGCTGTCGCACACCAACAGCACCATTGTGCGCTACATGTGTGATAACACATTTTGGGTGACATATGAAAAATTGCAGTTGTACTGTTCATAAGGAAGTTTAATAAAATGGACATGTTGACAATCTGGAGTGAAAATATTAATTTTGCAAACTTACGAAAGCATGCATAGGAACTGTGCAACGTGACGTCAGAAAAAGTCATTTTTTAGGCATTTTTCACCAAATTTTCAACATAGCCATTTTAAGACCTCTGCTCATGAACAGTGTCACTGTGGTTTTGTTAATGTGTCCCATACATTGAGTTTCACACCGACTGCGCCCATTGTGCGCTACATGGGTGGAAACATGTTTTGGGCAGGATGTAAAAATGACAGCTGTACTGCTCATAAGGAGGTGGAAAAATGGCAATGTTGGAAATCTGGAGTGAAATATTGAAAATTGCAAACCCAAGCCGCAAGGTGGGAACTGTGCAACGTACACTCGTAAAACAGTCATTTTTAGGAATTCTGTCACCAAATTTTCAACATTGCCATTTTAAGATCTCTGCTCATGAACAGTGACACTGTGATTTTCTTAATGTGTCCCATACACTGAGTTTGCAGAACGACTGCGCCATTGTGCGCTACATGTGCGGAAACACGTTTTGGGTGAGATGTGAAAAATGACAGCTGTACTACTCATAAGAAGGTGTGGAAAAATGGCAATGTTGAAAATCTGGAGTGGAAATATTGAAAATTCACAAACCTATGAGCGTATGAGGAACTGCTAATGCACGTCAGAAACAGTCATTTTAGGAATTTTTTCACCAAATTTTCAACATAGCCATTTCAAGACCTCTGCTCATGAACAGTGTCACTGAGATTTTCTTAATTTGTCCCGTACATTGATTTACGCACACCGACTGTGCCATTCTGCGCTACAAGGGCGGAAACACATTTTGGGTGAGATATGAAAATGACAGCTGTACTACTCATAAGAAGGTGGTGAAATGGCAATGTTGAAAATCTGGAATAAAAATATTGAAATTTAGCGTAACTTACGAGCCTGCGTGAGGAACTGCATAACGCACGCTAAGTTAACGGTCATTTTGGGAATTTGGCACAAATTTCAACATGGGGTTGTAGTCTCTTCCATGAATAATGTCACTGTCATGGTGGTACCAGTCCCAAGGGTGATTTCGAGTCACTGCACAGTCACTGCGCCAAATCACCTTCGAGCCCGAATAACGCCATGACAGTGACATCATTCATGAGAAGGGGCCCAAACCCCATGTTGAAAATTTGGCAAAATTCCCAAAAATGCCTGAGATATGCACAAAGTTGAACCTCCAATCTAGCCCATTATACAGCTTTTCCTCAGTTCGTGGTCGGCTTTGAAGAGGTCAGACGTGTTCCCGGTCCACCAAGATCGCCACACCGAGTCCGGAGGTAAGTATGGGGTGGGGGTGGGAGGCTGGTGTGCAGTGGTGGGTGCGGGTTGTGGGAGGGGGTTCGGGAGACGCGGACCGTTTTGTTTTACAGGTTACAAAAAAAAAAGACTGGGACCGCTGCTAAGCTGGGGTGAGCTCCCAGCGTGGCACAAGGCTTTGGGGCGTTCAGCCGACGGGGATTGGGCACCCCGCGGCAACAACAAAAAAACCTCGTGGACATTTGCCACGCTGGGGTGGGCTCCCAGCGTGTCACAAGGACTTTGGGCGGTCAGCTGACGGGGATTGGGGCACTCGGGCCAGCAAAATGAGTGACTGCCACGCTGGGGTGGCCCCAGCTGGCACCAACTACTGGGGAGGAGACGAAAGCTCAGCCGACGGGATTGGGCACCCCGTCGGCCTATACACTGCATGCGGGGCGACCACTGCAGTTGAAGGGAGCTGCGCGTGAGCAGCTTCTTATCGCTGCTCACCAAGCGTAGCTCCCCTTTCAATCAGAGGTTACTGCATTTTGGAGCGTGGCTGGCAGACAGCTCCAAAATGCATTGGCTTACTGGGGCCGTGCCTGCCAGCACACTGCCTGAATTGGAGGAGGAGGTGACACACCTCCGAAATCTCCGATGATGGCACTATGTTTCTTGCACATGCGTGCAAGCAAACATAAAAATGGGAAATAAAGGACAGGGTTACTGGAGTGTTAAGCTGAGGAGTCTGGAGACAGAGCAGCAGCAAAACAAACAAATGTAGAGTAATTTTGTCATGGTCGGTAGGTTGCAGCAGCCATAAGGAAAGAACAGTACCAGTGCCCCCCCCCCAAAAAGAAAGAAAAGTCGCTTGAAAGCCTGAAGTTCATTGAAGTTAATTTCATTTTCTTGCCACTCTGATTTCATACCTGCTCTAGATCATTATGGAAGTCGACCCACCTCTGTGGCAGAGGGGGAAAGTCACTGGAGGGGTCTCAGGCCAGGGTTATGGCCCTGAGCTGAGCTAGAATTAGTACAGATAAAATAGCAAAAAATGTCACTGAGAAAGGAAACAATAATTTCGGATCCTGGCACAAAGGTTAGAATGTTTGCTCTCTCTGGTTACCCAGCCCTATTACAGGGTCGACTAGATGCCCACAATCATCTGTCTCTATTGCACTCTCCATTATTCTAAGGCATGATGCAACAGAGTGGTGTCAAAGGGTTGTAAGTGTAGATTTTCTTTTAGTTTATAGTCTTTTAAAAGTTTAAAAGGTAACAGAGAAAATAGCATGTGTTAATGCAGTTGGGCAGAACACATTACCTTTTACAGCATTCTAGAAATATTTGACCCCAATTTTTGGGATGGGGACATGACTACAGTATGTGTACCCCCCCACCCAACATCCTCCATTGCTCTCTTACTTTGGGTACTACTCCCAAGCACCATTATGAGGGAGGAGCAGCTTGTGGTGTATCTCTAACTCGGGGAGAGTGGATTCAGTGGTTTGTGCATGGAGTGTCGCTAAGGATGTGGTGTGGAGGCTGGGAAGGGAGGCCTTGTTTACTTTGCAGCTGGATGCCCTTACCTAAGGCCTGACCCCAAACTGTGTCAGTAGTGATGCTCCATCCTTAAACAGCCCAGCTGCTGGCTCTGACCTATCCTGTTCAGACTGGTCACTGCTCCCTCTTCATTAAGGGGATCAGTAGCAGAAGCAACTAAAAGTTACAGGGTGGTGCGCTGGATGATGGGGGGCACACATATTTGTACCCCCAAGGATTGGACCTCCCATGGCAGATTTTATGGGTGTCAGGCTTGAAATATGAACTTGAATCTAGCAGCTCTCAGATGCCCCACCTTTATGTAGAAATCTTTTACAGCATATTATATAATACATGTGGGGTGGGGGTTGATGTCACTGTTGGTCAGCCAGTTGTCCACAACAATTGCAGCTGCAGACTCTAATGCCAGCCAGTGTCTCCCACACCCCTGATTCCATGGGAAAAATATTTACCCTGAAATTAGGGGTAGGGAACATGTAATACAAGTGTGGTGTTGCTTCAATAGAAGCCCCAAAACTCACTACAAAGCATGTAAACCCCCCCCCGGCTTATGGGGGTCTAGCGGCCCCAAGACTCATGGCCTTTATGTAGAAATCTTTCGCAGTATATTGCAAAAGTGCTTATGGTGTGGGTGGTTGTTGGCACTGTTAGCCAGCCAGTTGTCCACAACAGTTGCAGCTGCAGACTAATGCCAGCCAGATTCTCCCATGCCCCTGATTCCATGGGGGAAAAAAATTCCCCCAACATTAGGGGTTGGGAACAGATAAGAAAAGGGTATTTTTTCTTCAAGAAAATCCCCAAAACTCATGACAGATCATCCAAACCCCCAGAGCTTCTGGGGCCTAGAGGCCCCCAGACCCCCAGCTTTTATGTGTGTTAATTCACAAATATTATATCCAACCCCCCTTCAGAAAAAGAACAATCCTGCCTACGCCACTGCTACCAGGTACCAAAACTTGCAAAAGAACTTGCTGCTACACCTGCAAATTTGTTTCTAGTGTGACTGAAATTCAGGGTCCTATAGGTGTTTTTCACATCACCAAGGAGTTCTCATGCACCTCCACTAATGTGGTATATTGTATTCTTTGCAGGAAATGTGCAGCTATTTACATCGAAGAGACTGGTAGACACCTTGCTGACCATTTCAGGGAACATTACAGGGCAGTCAGGAATGGAGACACTGATAAACCCATTGTATGTCACTTTATCTACAGAGACCTTTCTGTTTGTGTCCTTCAGCAGGGCTTCTGGGATTCTGACCATAGAAAAAACATGGAAACCAAGCTGATCATCTGCCTTGGCTTGCAGCGGCCCTCTGGTTTAAATGATACACTTCTTTTCTACTAACATCTTTCAGCCACTCTTTGTTTCCCCTAAAGTCTGTTTATATCTGTACTCATTTCTTTTTCATTTTCACCATATGTCTCCGTCTCTGTCTCCTTCCCCCACATTTGTCACCTTTCAGCCTTCTTACTAGGCCCTGTTAATTAGTCCCCACCTGGGGACTTCTCCAGCTCTTTCACTCCTATTATGCCTTGTCCTTCCCATCTTCACCTTTTTGCTTCACAGATTGTCTCTTAATCTTGCCATTTATCACTTCTCCCAGAGCCTTCCCCTTTGATCTTTCCCTACATATATATCCCTTATGTTACCTCCCCTCTACACTAACTTTGTTTTTTTCTCTTTTAGATATTTCCTGAAAATCTGAGGTCAAAACATAGATTTTTAACTGTATTTTCTATTTTCAGCGTACATTTAATATTACAATTGTTTTTTTACTTTCAGACCACATGCTGCTGCAGCACCTCGTTTTTGTTTCTACAATCCATAGCACTCAGGGTTTTTCCCTAGCTTGGGAATCACTGTTATTAAGGCAGACTTCTATTTCTGGGGGAATGAGTGGGTTAACATTTGCTGGTGTCACCCAAAAATACCTTCTTTGCAGGAGGTCCTGACAACTGTACTTCATTTTTAATAACAATACCTCACAATGTTGTTGTAATTTGAGCCCTAAAGGAAACAGGAGCAAGATACAGTTACAAGCAAGGCAGTGAGTTTTCACTACTTATTAAAATACCTTAGGTTGTACTGTTACAAGGAAGACAAGAGACCAGACATTTCCAGACCCATAACAGACATAGTTTCCTTTTGGGGCAGATTTATATTTTAAGGGATATTGGCAGCCTTTTCTCTCGAAGGAGGACACAGGTCATTTAGAAAACAGTTTAGGTCCCCCTTTGTGCAGGTCATTTTTGTGGGACTTAAATGCATGTTTTTAAATGGCTATTCTGAACTAAGAAATGGTTTATATCCACTTCAAGTCAGAAATGCAACTTCCTTGACCTCCGCGTCACTCTGTGGTCAGTTCTATACATGTAACAGGGTCAAACATGTGGGCGGATCTGACAATTCTGGTGGTGGGAGTAAGAGAATTAAAACCCCCAACCAAATCCTGCTATCACTGAAAATCAAACCATGCAGCTGTCAGCCAAATTAGGGATGCACCAGAGACAGAGCCATCATACAAGAGGTAGATCTACTCTGCCCTCTTTCCCCAAGCTAACTTCACTAAATGACTGGCTCAGGGTGGCCCTGCATACAGACACCAGGAGTATGGTTACCATTTTGGGTTATTTGTTAGTTAATTGTCTTGTAGATGGCTGTAAGCTGATCAAAACCATAGCAGATGACTGAAAGAAGCAGCATGTAGCAAATTATCTGTAGTGCAGTGTGCAACCAAACCACTGAGAACACATATGTAAAATGGTATGTGTAACTATAAATACTATGGGCTAGATTATCAGAAGGCTTGACACAGGCACAGCATCCAATTTCCTATGCAGCCTGCCTCATGTGAAGTGGGTGAGAAACTTGTAATTCTATCTTAAATATTTTTGATGATTTTCAGCAGTTTTCTCCTGATACAGCAAAAAAAAAAAAAAGAAGATGCATATGTCATTATTTTGGTGCCTGCATCATTTATTTGATACATATCTCATTAATTGTGATGCATGGGTCAGTTTCAGGGTGCCCGTTGTTTCGATTCTGGCTGCATGTTAGACCCCACCCCCAGATGGCAGTGAGAATGAGAGAGGACAGCCAGCGAGCAACTGGACTCCAGTCAGTGGGATTTCTGCAAACAGTACCATCAGTCCTCTCCACAGTGAGGGAGATCTCCATGTTTCATAACCATGAGTACCGACAGGACTTGCCATGCAACACACTCTGTAAAATAATTAGGGAATCATTTACTGGACTTGGCCATCTGGCCAGGAGTTGCAGACACCCCAGTTAAGGTTTTTATTTGAATAGCCTTTGGGTTTGCGATTTCTGCAATGAACATTATGGTGTGGGCGCAGGCACTGTTTGAGGGCTAAACCTGGAAGGACACATAATTACATCTTGGAAAAAAGTATTGATTTGGCTGCACCTTGGAGGTCACTGAAGGGTGGCAGAAACTGAAGCAGCCTGGGCCTAGAAGGGCATGGAAAACCAGCCACAGGAGATTAAACTGCACCACCTCACTGCTGCTAACACTCTTTTCTCACATTTGGGACCCTGCTTCCTAAATAAAGTAGCACTAGGTCAGGACAGCAACAACAATGATAGCAACAGCAACAAGCGTGAAGCAACAACAGCGACCCCAACTACAGTGATGGTACAGAAGCACGACCTGCAAAAACTGCAGACGCCCCAGCAAAAAAAATGACTACTGCCAGCACAACACATCCAAACACATCACACCTGCAACAACAGGTTATATGTGATCCCCTTCAGATAGCACAACACATCCAAGCACACAACAATGCCGCCCTTCCCAGCTGTAGTGTGACCCAAAGGATGTATAGCAAAGTTCGGGGATGCAGGGGGCGAAGCTCACATACTGCAGAGCCATCTCGAAACACAATCCCACCTCACCACCACCACCAAATGTGCTCACCCCCCAATATTACTCCCTCTATCTGTTCCATCTGCACTAAATATATGAAACATCACACCTGTGGCTAATAAACAATACACACTCACGCAAAAACAATAACAATGCTCCGGCAGTACCACCACACTCACACATACCCATAGACCCACATCACCACTTCATTGCCACACACAGGATTTGAACCATGAACCACAACCTCCTGGCTACACTGCAACACCTACTCAACAAGCCACACACCCTTACCACTAGACCAGCCAACCGACACAGCTCCCTACCGACGGTATCATCCACTTAACATCCCAGGACTCCCCAGCTCTCACATGTTCTGACACTACATATTACTTCACTGACTTATCATACCTTTACTCTATATGCCATACTACTTCACATGTTTAGGCTGGAGGCTTTGCTCCCGCACCCCTGAACTTTAACATACATCCTGTTTAACAGATTATTGCAGACAGGGGAGGTCCCAGAGGATTGGAGGAGGCCAAATGTGGTCCCTCTCTACAAAAGTGAAGCAGAGAGGAGGCAGGTAACTACAGGCCAGTCAGCCTGACCTAGGTGGTGGGAAAAGTAATGAAGTCACTTCTAAAGGAAAGGATTATGTTATTTCTTGAATCTAGCGAGCACAGGTTCCAAGAAAGCATGGATCTACAGCAGGAAGGTCTTGTCAAAGAAATCTAATTGATTTCTTTGACTGGGTCACCAGGGAGGTAGATCAGGAAGGGGTAGTGGATGTGACCTACCTGGATTTCAGCAAGGCCTTCAACACATTTCCACACAGAAGGTTGCTATAAGCTAGACTGTCTGGGACTGGGCATGAAAGTGGTAAACTGGATCCGAAACTGCTTGAGTGGCAGGACATAGAGAGTGATCGTAAATGGGGCACAATCTGGGGAGAGGAAGGTGACCAGTGGTGTGCCACAGGGATCAGTACTGGGGCCAGCTATCTTTAATGTCTTCATAAACGACATAGCAGAAGGGTTGGAATGGAAGGTATGCCTGTTTGCAAATGAGATAAAGATCTGCAACAGGGTTGACACTCCAGAGGGATGTACAAAATTATAAAGGATATTAGCACACTGGATGAGTGGCCAAGGGTGTGGCAGCTTGGCTTCAATGCAAAGAAGTGTAAAATACTGCACCTGATGCACAAAAATCCAAGGAAGAAGTACAGGATGGGGGGTGTACTGGCAGACCCTAAGCAAGAATAGGACTTGGGGATAATCATATTGGACAACCTGAAATCATCCAAACAATGTGAAAAGACTGTAGGTAAGGCCAATGGGATGCTGGGGTGCATAGGGAAAGGTATCACCAGCAGAAAAAGGGAGGTGACAATGCCACTGTAGAGATCACTGGTGAGACCTCAACTAGAGAACTGTGTCCACTTCTGGAGACCACATCTCCAAAAGTACATAAACAGGATGGAGGCAGTCCAGAGGAGGGCTACAAAGATGGTGCTGGGGCTGCAGGAGGAGCTCTGTGAAGGGAGGCTGAGGGAACTGAATATGCACTCCCTGGAGCAGAGGAGAGAGAGGAGATGTGATTAAAATATTCAAGTACCTCAAAGGTATAAACAAGATAGGTGAAGGTAGCATCTTTCAGAAAAAGAGATGTATAAGAACAAGGGGCCATGACATGAAACGGGAGGGGGGGTTAGGCTTAGGGGAAAAGTGATAAAATATTTTTTCACAGAAAGGGTGGTGGACACTTGGAAATGCCTTCCAACAGAGGTAGTGGGAGCAAAATCAGTCAAGGAACTCAAAAATGCATGGGATAGGCATAAAGGTACCCTAGCAACATGTAGGAAAGGATAAACCATGGATCGTATATGGTTCTTGGTTTCCTGAACAGATAGGAAAATGGGCAGACTAGATGGGCCAAATGGTCCTTATCTGCCATCAACTTCTACATATCTATGTATCCTCCAGGTCACACTACAGCCGGAAAAGGCAGCATTGTTGTCAGGCAGCATTTTGGACTGTGAGCCATTTTGTCCTGCGCTATTCTTGCCATGCTATTCTGCCATCACGCTTCTTGCTTCTCTATTATCACCCAATAGGAAGTAAAGTTACTGTTAGTTTGTTTGAAATCCTTTGTCTGAGTTCTGTTTAAGTTTCACTATTAAGTGCATGCCTTGTGGCGACTGTCTCTAAAGTGTGTTGGTTCATGGTGCTAGTGGGGATGTACAGCATCCCAGAGGCTGTAACATACATACACCAGGCCTGCTTAAACCTTTCTCTGGCTGAAGGAACAATACTAGATTCTATCTCTATCTTGGATATGAACCCCCAACAATAAAGAAGATAAAATGGCCAGGTCTCCTCAACCTTGTGCATCCCCACAAGGCAGGGGTAGGAACCATAATATCAACAGCAACCCCCACTGCACAGAGAGACCTTTAATTTCATTTATCTGCCCCTAATATGAGCTGAGAAAGGGGATTAAGCCTACTGGGGAGAAGTCCTGTTATCCTTGGTTGGATGACTCAGCCCTCTTAAAATGAATATCTCACCTCACCTTTCCTTCTTTTTGCATGATATTCCACTTGCAGTCCATAGAACATGGTTCAGAAATTGATTTCTCTGCTCTCTTTCAATGGAGAACAACATATCTGACATCTGTTATTCCCTACTGACTCTCCCTTTGGCCAGTGGGTACAAGCTTTACAGATTTACAAGTATATTATAAAGCCTAACAACTTGCACCTCTTCATTGCTTGTGCTTAGACCTAACCCTTCCTTTTCCCATAACTGGTGTGATCTGGAGGCCAATGCTATAGCCTACGTGACTCTGTGCTGTCTCCCATTTTTGCAAGAAATAGATGCAGCATGATGTGAGACTACTGATCCCTGGATTATTAATACTCTTGGGATTTTAATAACATACATTGCTTCTTGGGATGTTCTATCTACATACACTACTCTATGGTCTACCCCAGTCTTTCTACCTTGAAGAATGCAGCTTCAAGGCTTGGCAGCAGGATGGGGTTGGTACGGTGACTTACCTACTTTTTGACTCCCCTGTTGCAGTCTTTCCCCTCTTGATGGAAGATCACCACTTCATTTCCTTTTGGTACTTCTGGTATTGGTAACTGTATCACTGTCTGAATGCTGAATAGAGTGGGCCCTACCTGGCCCATCTCTCATCTCTAGAATAAACACTGCACTCTGCTGGATTTGGACTGTCCCTGTCTTCAAGATTTACAGTCTCAGTTGAACCATTGTCAGAACTCCTTTGAGGCCTTGAAAGCTATCTGGACAGAGGGGCATTCAGGGTTCACAGTGATGAGACCAATTTGAGGGACATACGCAAGAGAACACATTGTAGTGCATGCAACATAAGTATGCACATTTTAGGTTCCTCCACAGAGCATATTTTACCACAGCTAAACTGCACAGGATATTTCCAGGTGCTTCAGATGCCTGCCCTAAATGTGATTACAGACTGGCAGATTTCAGCACATGCTGTGGAGTTGCCCTAAGCTGTACTCATATTGTTTAGGGGTGCAATAGACGTTATCTCTTTGATGATCCTCCTTGATGCCCTTCTTGATGACCCTGAGGGATGGTCAAATAGAAATGGTACTGAACTTTACCCTGAATGTGGTGAAAACCAAACCTATGTAGATCTAAATGTCCTCATCCTCTCCTTCATTGGGTAAATGGTTGAAACATAGAAACATAGACTTTGACAGCAGATAAGGACTGCTTAGCCCACCCAGTCTGCCCATTTCCATACCTAATAGATAAGCTGTAGATCCTAGTTAACCAACAGCCTACTTCTTCCTACCCCCCAGCAGAATTGCCTTATGTCTGTCCCATGCATTCTTGAATTCTCCCAAGGTTTTTGACCCCACAACCTTCTCAGGAAGGCCATTCCATGTCTCCACTACTCTCTCCGTGAAAAAATACTTCATCATGTTGCCCTTGAGTCATCCCCCCTCTATCTTCAAATTGTGCCCCCTTGTTCTTGCACATCTCTTTTTCTGAAAGATGCTACTCTCCTGGACTTTATAGATTCCCTTGAGGTACTTGAAAGTTTCTATCATGTCCCCCCCTCTCCCTCCTTTCCTCGAGGATATACTTATCAAGCTCCTTTAGTCTCTCTTCATATGGCTTCTGGTGCAGCCCTGCACCATTTTAGTTATGCTCCTCTGGACTGCCTCCATCCTGTCTATGTCCTTGCGGAGATGGGTCTCCAGAACTGCACGCAGTACTCCAGTTGGGGTTTCACCAACTGTCTGCACAGAGGGATAACAACTTCCTGTTTTCTATTGGTGATGCCTCTTCCTATACATCCCAGTATCCCCCAGCCCTCCTTACTGCCTTCTCACATTGCTTGCTTACCTTTAGGGCATCTGATATGACTACCCCAGGTCCCTTTCCATTTTTGTTGTTGTTAGTATCTCCCCCCATTGTGTACTTTCCCCAGGGTTTTTGTTTCCCAGGTGCATTACTTTGCACTTCTTTGCACTGAATCTAACCTGCCATACTTTTGACCATTCCTCCAACCTTGCCAAGTCCCTTCACATCCTTTCCACCGCCCCTTGTGTATCAACCCTGTTGCAGATCTTTGTGTCATCTGCAAAGAAGCATACTTTTCCTTCTAGTCCCTCTGTAATGTCACTTATAAAGACATAAAAAAGGACTGGACCCAGTACTGAACCCTGTGGTACCCCACTAGGAACCCCGCTTTCTTTGGAGTGGACTCTGTTTACTATTACCCTCTGTGTCCTGTTGTTCAGCCAGTTTTTTACTCAGGCTACCACCCTGGGAGCCACCCCCAGGCTGGCTAATTTGTTTATTAATCTTTTGTGTGGCACTGTGTCAAATGCCTTGCTAAAGTCTAGGTAGGACATGTCCACAGCCCCTCCCTGGCCTACTATTGTGGTAACCCAGTCAAAGAAATCTATTAGATTCATCTGACATGGCCTTCCTGCTATGAATCCATGCTGCCTTGGGTCCTATGACCCGCTGGCCTCTAGGTACTCAACAATTCTTCTTTCAGAAGTGATTCCATCATTTTCCCTATTACTGAGTTCAGACTAACAGGTCTGTAGTTTCCAGCCTCTGCTTTGCTCCCACTTTTGTGAAGGAGAATCACATCCATCCTCCTCCAGTCCTTAGGTATCACACCATCCTCCCATGATTTGTTAAAAAGGGTAGTCAGCAGTGTCAGTAGGTTTCCACTAAGTTCTTTTAGAATTCTGGGGTGAATCCCATCAGGGCCCATTGCTTTATCTACCTTCAGTTTTAGGGGTTCTTTCTGAACCCTTTCTTCTGTGAATGGACTGGTATCGACCCCCATATCCAAAGTGCTTCTATTGATTGGATTAGGTACCTCCCCCCTCCTTTTCTTCTGTGACTACTGAACAGAAGTATTCCTTTAGTATCCCTGCTTTTTCACTTTTACCCTCTGCCCACCCAACCTCCCCTTTATTAAGCCTCACTATCCCTCCCTTGGTCTTTCTTCACTCCCTAATGTACCTATAAAAGATTTTATCCCCCTACTTAACTAAGTTGGCTATCTTTTCCTCAGTTTGGGACGTTGCTATTCTGATTGCCTTCCCCATTTCCTTCTGCTTTAACTGGTACAGATCTCTGTCCTGCTCCTTCTGTGTTTCTTTATACTTCCTGCATGCTGTCTTTTTCTTCCTAACCTTTCCCACCACCTCTTTTGAGAACCATAGTGGTTTTTTCCTTCATTTTGATTTGTTTATTTGCTTCACACAAAAGCTTTGTAATGACAGTTTTGATGTTTCCCCATTGTTACTCCACCCCCTCCTTCTTACCTGTTTGCTAGTACTTTTCTGAGACACTCTCACATTTTGACAAAGTTAGCCCTTCTAAAGTCCAGCACCCTCACTTTTGTATGGCTTGACTCTATGGCTGAAGGATGAAGGATTTCCTATTGCTGCTTCACTACGAATATATACAATATGCAAAAATGTAATAGTTGACAATATTTCTTGGCATATAAGGGAGCTGTTGGATTTGGTCATCCCTCGCCAGCTCTTCAAAATATCCTGGATTTGGAGGTAGGAGGGTTCCTGCAATGTAATCTCCCTTCATTGTGTGCAGTTGGTACCCTCATGCTTAATTGTCCGATCTCTATCTATGGCTCATGCTGGAGTTAACTGGTGCCAGTTGATTCATCTCTGAGCATCATATACTGTATATGCATATTGTACCACAACATTTACATGTATAGTAACATGGTGTGTATCAGTTTCCTAGAAAATATAGTCCCATAGCAAACAGGTTTCTCAGACTGGGGTGTGTGATGTAATGAACAAAATTCTGTTGGTGTATTTATTGTGTGTTCATGCAGTATGTACAGATTCAATAAACAGAATGGATTAGGTGGTTTTTAAAGTACCCTCTACCTGCTGACTATGTGACAGCATTGTTAGAATGCCCAAGCTTCATACAACAGGCCATCGATCAAGGCAAGATTGCAGGTGCAGCCTTTGTTGACCTAACAAAAGCCACTGACACAGTGAATCACACACTGTTGCTTGGCCAACTCTCTAAAACTGGTGTTGCCCCAAACACCCTGAAATGGTTTGGAAGCTACCTCAGTGATAGACTGCAGAGGGTGAGGATATCAAATGTAGTTTCGGAGCAGAGGGCTGTCCGATCAGGGGTACTTCAAGACTCAATCCTGGGTTCTTTATTGTTCAGTATTTTCCTGAACAACCTTCCAGCTGTCTGCAACCAGCTTACTCTCCTCTATGCCAATGATGCGGTCATCTTTACTAGCCACCTGGATCCCAACGCTCTTGAAAACAGTCTTCAACAAGGCTTCACAGAAGCAGAGAGATGGTTTAATAATCACAAACTAGTGCTAAACTACAAAAAAACTAAAGTTCAGCAGTTTACGTCCTCTCGGAATAAGTTTAAGGCCCATCAAGTCACTATCACCAACAACCACAGAGACACTCTTGAACAAACTCAGCTTTTCAAATACCTAGTTCTAAACCTGGATAGTCACTTTACCTTTGTGCCTCATGTTGAAAATGTTGCCAGAGATGTTAATACCAGAATTGGGCTCCTCTTCAGACACAGACGAAGTCTTACCCAAGAAGCCCTGAAGGTTGCAGTTCACAGCTCAGTCCTCTCGATCATTGATTATGATCTAATCATATACTGTGCTGCAACCTCCACATCCCTTAAATGACTCACAGTGGCACTGAACAAAACCTGTAGGTTAGTTACAGGTGTAGCGTGCCTCACTCATACCTGAGAGTTATATGCTCAGTCTGGCTGGCTCCAACTAAGTAACAGGATCAAATATCAAACCTGCCTCCTGTCCAAAAAAGCTCTACTTGGATTACTACCCCCAAGCATTGGTTGCCTGACAAACAAATCCCCTAAGACCCAACAAACATGTACCTTAGTTTCTGACCTCCTTCTAGTACCCCATTGTCGGACTGCTCAATACCAGCAATCCTTTCAATACAGAGCCCCCCTGTGGTTTAATAATATAAGCAACCAACTGAGCAGTCTTTCTAGTCTATCCCAATTTAAACTTGTGCTTCATCAGCATCTCCTAACCAAAAGCACTTGTGATTGTTACACCTAGTTTCCCTCTTCTGCAACCACCCTTATACCACTTTTTTCACTCTCTGAGGCTCTTACTTGGCTTCCTGTTTCGTTTCACTTCTCCTGACAGAACATTTTCCCCTTTCCCCCATCACCTCCTTCCTTAACTCACCCCCTCCTTGCTCTTATCCCACTGATGCCCCTCTTCCTGGACCTGTCCAGGCCCTCTGGTCCCCACTCTCCCTTTTCTTCTTTCCCTTCATCCGCCCTCCATTTTCCCTCTTTTACCCCTTCTCCCACCTTAGCCTCCCATCCCTTTCACCCTACGACAAGGCCTCTGGCTGCCTTATTTTCTTTTCCTTCTCTATCTGGACTCTGCCCTCTCATCTCCCCTACCCCTTCATTACTCTTCCCCTTCCCCCCCCACCTCTGATTAGCAATGTTGCTTCAAATGTACCTTATGGTTTTCTATGCTTGCTCGCAATATTGAGTGTGTAGCACTGTTCCCACTTATTTACCAATTGACTTGCTGTGCTCTGATGATACCGTGTATGTTGTCTGTACCTCCATTGATACCATGAATGTTGTCTATACATTCCTACCTTATTGTAACCCTTTCCTTTGATGTGGAACCTTTGTAAATGAGCTGCCTCAAGCTCAAAAGTATTTGTAATCTGAGATTTAAATAAATAAAAAAATAAAAAATAAAATAAAAACATTTCCTTCATCTCTGTGATCAGTCATTCGGACTGCAGAGCAAAGTAGGATTACATGGAGCATTTTCTTCTAGTATATTCTTATTACAGGGTGTGCCCCAGGGGTCCGTTCTGGGCCCACTTTTGTTTACTGTGTTTGTAGACATTGTTGCATCTTTACTGAATGACACACATTGTCTGATTTATAAAGATGATATTATTGTGTACAAAAGTTCGATTTCAATGGAACTTATTAATAAGTCTTTAAATAAGGACTTTGCTGTACTTTGTAGGTGGTTAAATAGGAATTATTTGTCATTAAACAACACAAAAACAAAATGTATGCTTTTTGGATCTAGAATTAGACTCAATAGATCTCAGAATTTGTCTATCTCTGATTCATTGGGTAATGGGATGGAGCAGGTAAAACAATTTAAATATCTTGGAGTCCTGTTGGACCAATACTTAAATTTTTATGATCATGTAAATTTTATTTCTCATCAGATAAATCAGAGGCTGGGTGTCTTATTCAAGTTTCAGTCATTGTTAACCTTACCAGCAAGGTGTGCAATAGCTGAGGGTGTATTACTACCTCAGTTAAATTATAATACATTTCTTTTTTCAAATTTGTCCAATAGAGAGTATATCTCTTCTTACTAATGTGTTTCATGGTATTTGTAGATTTACCTTTAAGCTGCCTTATTCTACAAACCATTGTGAACTGTACAGACTTTCAGCCTGGCTTCCACCTAGGCTGGGTTGTTTATACAGTTTATGTTCTTTAACTGATAAAACCCTCCATCAAGGTACAGATTCTCCATTGTATTCATTATAACATATTAAAATAAATTCAAGGGAACTTCGTTCAGATCATCAAATTAAGTTAAATGTTCCCAAGACCAAGACTAAAATGGGTGACGGTTCTTTTTCTTATTCTACTGCTAAAAATTGGAATGAGTTTCCTATTATTTTATATGAGAATGTTTGTCATCAAACTTTTAAAATTAGGCTAAGAAATTATTTTCTTGGCAAATTGCATTGTTGTTGTTTTCAATGAGTATTTTATTATATTTCTTTTTATTGATTGTTGTAATGTAATTGTGTGATGTATGTCATAAAAAATGTTGTAATTGTATTGTAGTATGAGTTTTTGTTAATTGTAAACATCTTGACTGTATATGTATATGTACCCCGGGTCATACATGAAAACGGGCCTCTGGCTCATTGTACTTACCTGGTAAACAAAGGTTTAAAATAAAATAAATATAAAGTGAGTTGTGCCTCACAAAAAAAGATTGCTGGATTAAAAAAAAACATTTTTTTTTCAAAGCAGATCTCACCAGTTTCATAAACTGAATGTTTTAAATTCTGTTTTTTACTTCTTAAAAATATTTGCCTTAAAAGTAAGCCTGGCTATATTCACAATAAAAATGGATTAGGTGGTTTACATTATTCAGTGTCTGTTATCACCTTTTGTGAAGTACCCTCTACCTGCTGACTATGTGATTGCCCATATGGAAGTACAACTAACTAGAATCCCAGTACGTCTGTTGTTTGTTGCTTGATTTCTGCTACTATGAATCAGTGAAAATGTAGTCAGCCATTCCATTTAAGCACAAACTGGCTGAAACTGGTTTCCAAGACATCCAAAAAAGGATAGATGGAAAAGAATGTTTGATGAACGTGTGAGGTATAAAACAATTGCGCATCTATGATATTTCTGTAGGGAAATTTCATTAGGTATCAGGATATAATAGTACTTTGCAACTTATGCTATTAATTATGGTGTAATACATTTTAATTATCAATTTAGTGCTGAAACCCCAGTGGATAATCATTAAGGTTCCTCCTCAGTAATGCAGTTGTAAAGGCTTTTTTCTTTGCTATAAAATGCTACTGAGCTTTTGACTGAAGCTGAAGAACTACTGCCTCAGGGAAAACTTTGGAAATTACAGTATTTATTATTTAGCTTAGAGTATGTTTCATGTATTTTCTCTCTGTCTCTCTCCCATTCTTTATTGCTGCTGGCATTTGCATGAAAATAAGGTCTTTGCAGTTTAGGATTTTATCTGTTTCTGAGGCTTGTCTACAGTGCATGTTAAATCACAATCCTACATTTATAACATCATAATCTGATGAAGTGTTAATTATGTCACAAACAAAGGAGTATATGGAATGAGGAATGGGAGATGGAATATGTTATCCTGCTTTCCTGTTTCAATTTCATTCAGTCATGGCCAGTCTGACATCAGCAGAATTTTAGGTCTCAAGGCATTTAAAGTTTCAGTATCAAAAGAGTTATATGACATGTGGGGTAAAGAACTCATTATTAAACATGGGTTACAAGGTTGTGTTTGTGGAGTACCTAGGAGATACCCATTTGGGGTGGTGTGATGTAATAGTTGTACAATCATTTGCTGTTAGGTATATAAGGAAAGTCCAACAAAAACCAGACCTGGAGTACACCCATTCTAGGTATCAGAAGGGTTTAAAAAAACAAGTGAGTGTTTTTCTCAGAACAAAATATTTTCTCCCCCTAGTTAACTGTATACCTCTAACTCCATAACAGGGGTGCATGTACAGAGATCCAAGGGACTGTGAAATATAAATGGAGCACCGTATCTGGGATATACCTACAGGCATCCTAGGGAACACTATAGTAATATCTATATGAGGTTCCACCAGATGTAAACAGGAATAGTATGATGCAGGAGGGTGCTATGGGGGGATGGGTAATGTGTATAGACTGCAGGGTAGTTATCGTTAAGAGACTGCTCTGAGACCATAGCTGCTTTCTTAGTGGTAGGAAGAACTATGCCCTTACAGCTGAGTTACAGACAGCAAAGGCTGAGATACACTACCTGAAGTCCAGGACTGACTGGGCAGTATGGTCACTACATGAGCCAGTCCACAAGAAAACTCCTCAGTCCAGCATGAGGGGGTGAACAGTGGTGAGGAAAGCAGCAGGGTGGTGGGGTATGGGAGGGAAATAGTGGGGCCAGGGGTACACACCAAAAACTGATTTCTGCCTTTGGATTCACAGGTTCAGTATGAGCACTGCAACAAACAGCCTATGGGTGATATTCCAAAAAGGGAGGCATCACCATCAAAAGGTGAACCAGCACAAAATGGAAGCCTCAAAGGGGGCATCAGAGTTAGAAAGGTGATAGTGGGGGGGTTACCCCTGTGATGGAGGTTAGTGTGGATGGTTTGTTCCACAACAACAGATATGAGGGTGGCTCACTACAGTCCTGGGGCCATGGCAGCTAGTGTAGTATATGAGGTGGTGGAGCTAATTGGGATGGAGGTAGGAAATACAAATATGGTAGTGCATGCAGGAGTAAATTACCTCGCTAAGTGGAGTTTGGAAGAGGTTCAGGAGAGTTTCCACTCTCCTGACAAGACTCTGAAAGGGACATTAAGTTCAGTACCATTCTCTGAGGTCCTACCAAGGCCACATGAGGGAAAGAAGTGGCAGTACATGATTTTTCAATTTACTGCTTCGCTAAGGGGATGCTGCAGAGAGGAGGGCTTTCGGTACCTGGGGGACTGGGGTCAGCACTGGAGGGCATGGCTGCTATTGAAGATAGATGGGTAACACCCCAATAATAAGGGAAGTAGGGTGTTAGAGCAACAGGGAGGAGGGGACAACAGGGAAGAGACGAGACAATTAACAAAACGTTTGCTCTCATAAATTAGACAGGGATAAGGACAAACTGGATAGACAATTGACTTCCGGTGCAGGGCCCGGGGCATCAACAGGGCCCATCAGCACCTAATAGTTTCAGACAAGGAACAGAGGGTAGTGAATGTACTTGAGAACCAAATGCAGCAAGGAAATGTTACCAAGTCACTGAATACACGTGTTGTTTTAATTGCAAGCTGTATCGCAAAACATCCACAAATTAAGACAATCTATGATATACAAATGAGTTTCTGCTGCTTATGCTAGCCTCAAGAACTGCACCAAAGTACAGTAAGTTTAAAAGTGTATGATGCTAAAAGGGAATCAGGTGCTGTGCTATAAAGGTAAAAGTTCATAGCATCCATAAATGTCTACTGAAAATGCTGCAAGGTTGATGGAAACAGAAAGATTTCTAGACAAATGCCTCATGTGAGGCCACAGAACTCCCTGGCACTTCGCTCCAGGAAAGACCTTTGTCAGGAGGTGGAGCTTGAGTACCCAGAAGGCTTTTTCATAGGGCCTTGGTGCTGATGCCAGAATGACTCACATCTTGCACCATGAACAACTGCAGAATGCGACACACAAAAGGAGTTATTGTCATATGAACATATGATGAAGCCAGCAGAATAAGTCCATTAGGTCTATTGAGTATGCTTGTATTGGAGGGCCCTCAATGTTAGCTACTCACTCTGCCCCCCTTGCTAATCATCTCTTCCCTTCTGTCTGCCTCCCTCTTGATCCTTATTTTCCCCTTAGCTCTATCCCAGCCTTTTTTGAAGATGCCTATCATTTTCAACAAAACCACCTCCTCAGGAAGCCCATTCCAACCTGCACTACCCTCTCCACAAAGAAGTGACTCCTAGACTATCTCCTAAATCTCCCCCCAAACTTGATTCTGTGTCCCCTTGTGTTATGATTCCTACTAAACTTGGAGAGACTGTCCATATCCAGCCTATTTATTCCTTTCAAATACTGGAAGGTCTCAAATCATGTCCCCTCTCTCCCTCTCCTCCACTCCAGGAAGTACATGTTCAGGATCTCCAACCTTTCCTCATACATTCTACCCTGTTGGCCCATGATCATCTTAGTTGCCCTCCTTTGCACTGCCTCCAGCAGGTTTATATCCTTTTTAAAGTATGGGCACCAGTACTGTACACTGTACTCTAGATGTGACCTTATCAATTATCTGTGCAAGAGCCGTACTACCTCCACCCACCTAGTACTGATCCCCCTGGCAGTGCAGCCCAACATTTTATTTGCCTTTACTGCTGTTTTCCTAAATTGCGTGGAATGCCTCAGGTCACTAGTGATTATCACCCACAGGTTCTTCTCCTCCTCAGATGCAGATATACAACCCTTCCCCTCCAAGGCTTTACTAAATCCTTGTATTCATAGCTCCAGTGTGTACAAACTAGTATTTCTTTACATGGAAGCCAAGTTGACAAATCTCAGACCACTTCTGTAACTTTCTCAGATCTTCCTTAGGTGTTATACCCCTTCTGCCATGCCCATCCTCCCACCAAGCTTGGTGTCATCCATGAGTAAGCAAATCTTGCCATTAATGCCATACCCAGTATCACTAATGAAGACACTGAAAAGCATTGGTCTGAGCACCAAACCCTGTGGAACACCACTGGTTACCTCTCTGGTACTTGAGAGCTCACCTTCCACCACCACATTCTGGGTCCTGCCCCTCAGTCAGGTTGCCATCCACCCCGTCAACTTCTCACCAACCCCTAGATCCACCAACATCCTGATCACCCTCCTGTGGGGTACAGAGTCAAAGGCCTTGCTTAAGTCCAGATAAAGAATGTCCACTACTTGGTCTCTGTCCACTGTTTTAGAGACACAGTCAAAGAAGTCAATCAGATTTGTTCGACACAGTCTTCCTTCCATAACCCATGTTGCCATTCCTGTTGGAGGCAATTCACTTCCAGATACTCTCCCAATCTTCTCTTAAGTATGGTCTCCATGATCTTGCACATGACTGGGGTCAGACTTACTGATCTGTAGTTCCCTGGGTCATCCTTTAAACTGCTTTTATGGAGGGGTAGAACATGTATCATTCTCCAGTCCTGTGGTACCACACTTGACTCCAGTGAACTATTAAACAGATCAGCCAAGGGACCTCCAAGCTGCTCTGCCAGTTCCCTCAGCACTCTTGGGTGCATACCATCTTGGCCTATGGATTTATCAGCCCTTAAAGCTAGCAGTCCTTTTCTTATGCTATCCACCTCTATCAAATCATCCATGTGGCCCACTTCTCCTCTCCTTCCCCCTAGTGGCACTGGTCCATCTCGCTCCCTGGTGAAGACTGGACAGAAGTACTTGTGTAGTACTTCTGCTTTGCCCCATTCTGTTCTACTACACTCCCTTTTCCAGCGCCTAACAAATCCCATCTTTCATGTCCCTTTTCTCGCTAATGTAGCAAAAAAGGCCTTGTCCCGATTTCTAATTCCCTCAGCTAGCTGCCAATCCTTTTGCACTTCAGCTCACTGGACTACCCTATCTGCTACACTAGCCATCTTCACGTAGTCCTCTCTGCCTTCCTCCCTTTGGGTCCTCCTGCAGTTCTTGTGAAATTGTAGATGTACCTCTTATCCATTACAGCCTGAGTGACCTCTGTACTAAACCAACTGGGTGCTTTGATCCTCAAGTTTTTTTCCTTTTGAGCCTAATGCATTCCCTTGTGGCTACCATCACTCCCTCCTTGATGGTGGACCACTTTTGGTCCACCCCCATTCCACTCAGATGCTTGTCTGGTGGCTCTTTGACAGCTTGCCCATCTTTCTAAAGTCCACCTTTTGAAAATCCAAGATTTTAGTCTTTGTGGAGAGCTTGTCCCTGCCTAAGTCCAACCAGAACCACACTGTGCAATGGTCACCCCCACACAGGAGCTCCTCGACTTTGATATCTTGGACATGATCCCTGTACACCAGCACCAGATCAAGAACTGCCCCTTTCTTGGTAGGTTCTGTGATGTTCTGTGTCAGGAATCCACTTTGCAGTGCATTTAGGATCAGCTGACTCCTGAAAGTTATGGTCGGCACCCTCCATTCCACCTTGGGCAGGTTAAAGTATCCCACTATTACCACGTCTCCCTTCCCTGTAGCAGTCTTTGTTTACCAGCCCAGTTCTCTGACTCTTTCTTCCTCCTCCTGGTGGGTGGTCTGTAAACCACACCCAACCTCACCTTCCTCATTCTGTTCAACAGTAATTTAATCCACATTGCTTTTGCCTTCCCCTTTCTGACTTATTCCTCATACAAGTTAAAACCTCTCTGCTGTAAACTGCCACCCCCTTTTCTTACTCCAGATTCCTCCTGTATAATTTAAACCCAGGGAATGAGAGGTCCCAGTAGTGGTTAGATGTGGACCATGTCTCCATGACCGCCATGATGTCCAAGCTCCTCTCCACCAAAAACACCTGCAGGTCATCCATCTTGTTTCCAAGAGTTCATGCATTCAGGGACACTACTTTATGTCACAAATGCACTCAGCAGGTCAGGCTCTATGCTCCCACAGTGCCAACCCCCGAGCACAGTAATGTGAACAGGTAACAGACAAGGTAACCCTCCTGTCTGCTTCTGGGTCTGAATCACCTTTAGTCTCAAGTTCTGGGGGGATTCAAACTGTGAACCTTATGCTAGCGTACTCAATGTACAAGCTCAGACATGTACCCTCTTTGGGAACTGCGGTACAATCTTTCACCAGGGGCACCAAGCCAGGCTTCCAAGAGGAACCCTTAAAACTCTATAAAAGACCTTAGGTATATTCTTACCTTATTCTAGTTTGGTAATACCATCAAGCTTTTGAACAATTGTCAGACTTAATCATCTATACGTCACATGCAAAAAAGGACTTGCAGACACCCCAGGCAGTCTTTCAGATAAAAGATTTTACTAAAAGATGATAAAAATATGTAAAATGTAAACACAGAACAATATATCAAAGAGCATACAATCACTTAAAAGAAAACAAGAAAAAGTACAAAACAAAAACTCCTACCACAATACATTTAGACTTTTTCTATCTAATGTAGTACCTTTATAGTGCTTAAAATTAGATCAGAGAGCTCTGTCTTTAAGTCCCAAAATGAATATGTCATATTGCCCAGTTAGAAGTCTAGATTTCAACTCCATCTCCCCACCCACTTGGTGAGTCATCCAGCTCCTTCTTTTTAGTATAAAAAAATAGACGAACAATGATTCCCTCACCTTAAGATATAATGAATAATGTGACATCAGCAAAAACTCCACTTCCTAAATATGACTCCTTAATTAAACATTTTCGGTTTGATCTTGAGTGGTTTCTATTCCATAGGTGTATCAAAGGGTTTTACAACTTTTAACACCAGGTCGGTATAAAATGTTCTTCCTATAGGAATCATAAAACTTTACAAACCCTATATCCTGGCAGCTGGGTCAGTTCTAATTAAGACAGAAAAACAGGAGACCCTTTATTAAGTCTCCCTTTGGTCTTTTAATTACCTACTGGTTTCAGGTTAATATATCCTGTAGCTTCTCTGAAACCTGGGGGGGGGCATCCATAAGAAATAAGCACAGGCTGTCTTATGTGAGACAATCACCTACTATATTTCTATATTGCAAATCTCATACAACAATCATAACCAGCTGGCCAAGTGTCACAATTCTCCCCACCTAGACTGAATTTGGGGCTGTTTCCCCTGCATGGGATGAGCTCCACAAGTAAGTTCACTCCTCATATAGATGCGACAAGCCATCTGTGTTCTGATTGGTCACTCCAGTCCTATGTAAGATCATCATGGCATGCCCTTGCAAGGCAAGACTCCATCGTAATAGTCTACCATTAGTTTTTCCCATTTGCATCAGCCAAACCAGGGGGTTGTGGTCCATTTGTACCTCAAAATGCTGCCCATACAAGTATGGTTCTAAATTCTTTACGGCCCACACTATGACAAGATGCTCTTTTTCCACAGTCGAGTAAGCCTGCTCCCTGGGAAGTAACTTTTTACTCAGGTATACTACAGGGTGATCTTTCCCTTGGTTGTATGTCTGACTCAGTACTGTCCCAATACCCACGTCTGAGGTATCAGTCTGGACTATAAAGGGTCTGCTATAGTCAGGACTTGTCAACACAAGAGCACTGCACAGTGCCTCCTTCAAAAGGCTTTTTCACAGGCTGGTTCCCAGGTAATTTTCTTAGGTATCTTTTTCTTTACCAGGGCAGATAGGGGAGCAGCCAGGGCACTGTAATTGGGTACAAATTTTCTATTGTACCCTGCTTTCCCTAGAAAACTCCTGACCTGCTTCTGCATTTCTGGTCTGGGCCCTGCCTTGATCACCTCTATTTTTACTTGGTTAGAACAGAGCTGCCCCCGTCCTATAACATGCCTGAGGTATGCCACTTCAGCCATGGCTACCTGGCACTTTTCAGCTTTGACAGTGAAATTCTGTGCCTACCTTTGTATCCTACCCAGCACTTCCCCAAGGTGGGACAGGTGTTCCTCCCAGCTGGCACTAAAGATGGCAATGTCATCCAGGTATGCCATGGCATACTTCTCGGCAGCATTTAACACCTGGTTCACCAACCTTTGGAAAGTGGCCAGGGCATTCCTCATTCTGAAAGGCATTACTTTAAATTCAAATAAGCCTATCGGAGTGATGAAGGCCGACCTCTCCTTAGCTCTGTCAGTTAAATCTACCTGCCAATGTCAGGTCAATAGTCATAAGGTATGTCACCCCTCTCAATTTGTCTAGGACTTCATCCATCCGGGGCATTAGGTGGGCATCTGACTTCATGACTGCATTCAGTCCATGATAGTTCACACAGAAATGAGTAGAGCCATCTGGCTTGGGCACAACGACTACAGGTGAGGCCCTGGGTCTGTGAGATCTCTGTATTACCTCTAAATTCAGCATTTCCTCCACCTCCCTCCTAATGTCCTTTTGGACAGCCTCTGATGCCCAATATGCTGTCCACCGTATGGGCATCTGTGTCCCTGTCTCCACATCCTGCATTGCTAAGGGGGTTAGTCCAGGTTTGACGCTAATCAGTGGAAAAAAGTCTGCTAAAACCTCCCTTACTTCCCAGATCTTGTCCAGGGCCAGCTGGGGAGACAACTTAACTGCCTTCACAGAGGACTCCCACTGGAATTCTTCCAGGAAGTCCAGAAGTGGGTCTCCTCCATCCGTCCCTTCCCCAGGACTACATACTGCAAACACCATGTCAGCCCTATTAGCATATGGCTTCATTATGTTGACATGGTACATTCTTTCTGTATGTCTCCTGTCAGGTAACTCTATGATATAGTTCATGTCATTTACCTTTCTAACTTCTTTGTACAGTCCTGCCACTCAGCCTGCAGCTTGTCTTTCCAGACCGGAATAAGGACCATGACTTCCTGACTCACCATGTATGAGTGAGCTCTGGCTCTGCAGTCATACCACACTTTTTGTTTCTGTTTGGCAGCTGCCAGGTTTCTCTGGGCTGTCCCCATAAGCTCCTTCAGCCTTTCCCTAAACCTAAGGATGTAATCCAATATGGGAGTGCTCTGGATGGCGTGCTTGCTTTCCCAATCCTCCCAGATTAAGTCTAGGGGCCCACGTACCTGGTGCCCATATAAGAGCTCCAAGGAGGAAAATCCTGTTGACTTTTGGGGTACCTCCCTGTATGCAAACAACAGGTGGTGAAGGTATTTCTCCCAGTCTCTCCCATTCTGTTCAGCAAACACTTGGAGCATTGACTTAAGGATACCATTAAATCTTTCCACAAGCCCACTAGCCTGTGGGAGATAAGGTGTCATGCACCTCTGCACCACCCCACACTTCTCCCACAAACATTTCATCAGGTCTGACATGAAGGAACCCCCTCGATCGGTGATAACCTCCTGCAGAAACCCAGCATGGGTGAAAATCCCTAGTAAGGCATCTGCCACTTTATCTGCCCTCAGTGAGGATAGGGCAACTGCCTTTGGACACCAGGTGGCATAATCCACCACAGTCAGGATGAAACTCCTCTTCCCAGAGGATCTGGGGGTATTTAAAGGCCCCACAATATCCATTCCCACCCTCTGGAATGGCTCCTCCACTATAGGCAATGGAATTAGGGTGACTTGGGATTTCTTACCTGCCTTCCCTATTTCTTGGCAATGGTGACAAGACCTGTAATACTCCTTCACCTGCTGGGTGAAGTTGGGCCAATAGAAATTCTGGGCCAAGCACTGCATAGTGCGCATGATTCCCAGATGACCAGACAAGGAAATATCTGGTGCAATCTTGAGCAATTGCTCACGATACCCCTGGGGAATGACATGCTGCCTCCTTTCACCCCTCTCTCTGTTTTCACAACCTAATTATACATCAGTCCATTTTCTCAATAAACTTTATATTTACCACCACCTTTCTGTGCTCCATCAGAGTCTGTCCAAGCTCTTAGCTACTCTAGACTAGGGTCACTTTTCTGAGCAGCTGCAAACTCCTTACACATTCCCAAGGCATGGAACAGGTCCCCTTCAGTCTAAACTAGGGTCCCTAGCACTAGCGTCAGTGCACTCAGGATCACTGTCATCCCTAATCTTCTGACAATGGGTCACCCCTCCTTCTTCAGAGTAACCCTCCATAGCTGTGTGGTTAACTGCTACTGGGGAAATTTCTACCCCCATTTCATTAGTCTCCATATCAGGAGACACAGGCTGGGGAACCAGCCTCCCAGTGGTTTCCACAATGTCTTCTGTGGGGTTCAAGGAACTACAATTTCCCCAGTACCGCTTGGCTATGGGTAACTGTATACACCATCCCATTTGAGATTGTTGCCAAAGATGATGTCAACTGTTAATGTTTTGGCTACAGCCACCTGTTGCACAGTTCCCCCTGTTTCACCCCAGTCTAGGAGCACACTAGTGAGTGGCAATGTGGTCTAATCACCAGTGAACCCTTGCACAGTTACAAATTCACTGAGTATAAGCTGACCAGGCTCTACCAGATCCCCGTTTACCAATTTCAGGGATGCCCCTGTGTCCCTTAACCCTTGTGTCTGTACACCACTCACTGTGACTGGGTGCATGTGTTCCCTCATGTTCACAGGCATGCTTCCAGAGACACACAAACAACCCACTTCTTTCTTAGCCCCATTCTGCATATTGCTCATCCTTTTGGGACACTGTCTAGCAATATGCCCAGTTTCTTTACAAAACCAGCATTCATTTCTTTTCTCAGATAAATCTTTTCTTTGAAACCTGGGGCTAACTGATTTCAGTGGAGGCAGTGAGGGATTTAGCTGCCCTGAAGGCACGCTTTTCTTTTTCTGTGCTGCCACACCAGCTCCATTCACTCTCAGAGCAGGTCTGCTCTGGCATAGCAGTCCGAGAGTTCAGCAGCCTCTTGCACTGTTTTGGGATATCGGTCCTCAGGTCAGGTTTTCAGCTCTGCTGGGCATGCCCCAAAAAATGCTCTAACAATATAGCATTTTCAATTTTATCTTGCTTCAATTCCTTTCCACCAACGTTTTAAACACTGACATTGTTTCGTAATTAGCTCCTCGTAGCTAATGTTAAGGCTTCTCCTGAGCTTACGGAATTTAGCTCTGTATGCTTCAGCAGTTAAATCAAACATTTTTAAAAGTGCAGCTTTAAGTTTGCTGTAATCATTACTGTCCTCATTGTCCATTTGACCCAGTGCATCCCGAGCTTTCCTGGTAAGTAACGGGGATAGCTAGAAGCTCCAGAACCCCCTAGGAATTTTTGCCTGAATACAAACTTTTTCAAAAGAATTTAAAAAGGCATCCATATCCTCCCTCCCTCTCTTTAAATTCAGCTATCAATTTGGAATTTAATTCATAACCCAGTTCTGTAGTTCCAGTTAAACCCAAGCCACTTACCTGCTCTGATGCTGATGGTTGGATTCGTAACTTCTCCAGTTCATGTCCCCTCTGGCACTCATGCTCTTCACGGTCCATCTCTCACTGTTCAAGTTCAGCTTTTCACTGTTCTCACTCCCTCTTCTTCTCTGCAGCTCTCTGCTCTTGCTTCTCTTCTCTCTGGGACTCCAGCTCCATTCTACGCAACTTAGTCTGCAGCTTGATTGCTTTTGGCTCCAGAATGCTGGTGATCTTCCCCTGCTGCTGTGGCCCTTCACTGGCACTCACCCTGCTGTCACCCTCACCAGATCTGGACACTGCACGGGCCCCTCCACACCCAAGGTTTGCTCCTTTACAGTCAGTCTGTGACTTGATGCTCTGGGCAACTGCTGCCATCAGGGCATCCATGAGGTTCTGCTTGGTGGCTCTCACCTCATGCAGGACTCCTCTCTCCTTGCACAACTGCTTCAAGTATCTGCAGTATGCCCGCTGTAGTTGGAATCCATCTTCTTCCCTAACTACGGCAACTCTAACTTGCACTTTAGAAAAAAAATAAAACAGGTAGGAACTTGACTGTAATCAAAATGATATAGTTCTGTTTCCTTTTTTTTTGAAATTCAATACTTTTATTAAGTTTTAGTAAAACAAACCAGCATTTGACAATTAAAACATGGGCTGGTATCAGGGACAACAAATGCAAAAGGAAAATAAGTTCAGAACAATCTCTAGAATGTATCATGATTCCTTAACCTTAGAGAGAAAACAAACCCCGCACCCCTTCCCCTTGGTCACCCCACACTAATCCCCACTCATAGAACCCTCCTACCCCCCACCCCAGGGATGTGCCTTATTGTAAAAACCCTATTGAGACATATACCAAGAGCTAATCAATATACAATAATCAGCATCCAGAGAAGGTAATACAAATCAAACAATCAGAAGTATCCATACACAAAACTTAATGCAAGTAAAGAGCATACAATTTGCCCCATTTCCTGTTAAAAGAAGTCAAACAGTTCTGGGAGTTCGCTATTAGCTTTTCAGTCTTGAAGCAAAGAGATATTTCTTTGATCCATTCCTTGTATGATATAACTATTTGGTCCATCCAATGTCTAAGAACCAGCCTTTTAACTGCTATGGAAATTAAAGCCATATGGAACCTGCGTTCCAGAACCTGAATGTTAGCAAGCTTGCCTAAAATACATATTTCTATAGTAAACAAATCTCTTAATCCCAAAAGGGGATCCAACTTAGATTGAATTGAATACCATAAAGGAGCCACTTTATCATAGTGCCAAAGAATATGTACCAGGTTCCCTTCGGCAATACCACACCTTGTGCAATTATTCAAAGGCAATCTACCTAATCTGGCCAGCTTAACCGGTGTGTAGTACAAATTATTTAAGATGTGGTATTGGATAAGCCTGTGCCTATCTTGGGTAAGGTATTTATGCATGTCCTCCCACATCTGACCCCAAATCGAAGGGGAGTCTGGCAGAAGAGTATCCCAAATTTTAGAACCACTAAGGGGATCAGGATATTTAGTGTCCAATAAGTAGGAGTATATCTTAGAAATGATATGGGGCTTATTCGCATATTCTTGTATCTGGTTTAGAATAGGCCTGACTTGAGAGGAGTTAAATGTGGGACCAAAAATAGAGACCATGAGGTGTCTCAACTGAAAAACCTTAAAAATAAGTTTCTGAGGTATGTTGAATTTACTCATATTTTCAACTGAGGAGAGAAGGGAATCCTGAGAAAAAAGGCTTTCCACACAACAATCTTGTAACTGAGGAAGCCAATCTAAAGAGATCAGAGAGCCGCCAATTCTGATATTGGGGTTTAAAGTAAGAGGCTGAGCCGTATCTTTTTTAAATGAAATATTGAGAAAATTCCAACACTGAGTCAGCACCTCAATAGAACCCCCTATGACACTATTTTGTAAGTGAGAAGGTAAGGTGGAGGTGGTGTACTAGAAAACTCTGGATAGCTGAAGATTATGCTTATCCAAAATCCTTCTCTCCAGCTGTAGCCAGATAGGAAGGTATGCATCAGACCTTACATTATACCACCTCCCCATTTTGGACAAATGACTAGCCCAGTAATATAACATAAAATTAGGGAGACGAAGTCCACCTCTTTCCTTAAGAAAATTAAGCTTTAAAAAGGCCCACCTGGGCTGTTTACCCTGCCAGATGAATTTGGAAATAGCAGAGTGGAGCTGTTGAATGTAGGATGTGTAAAGATAAATATTCAGTAAATTTAATGGGTAAAAAACCCGGCGTAGTACATTCATCTTAATAATACTTATACTACCCCCATAGTGACAAAGGGAGGGCAGTCCATCTCTGAAAATCCTGCTGTATCCTTGAGACTAGGTCATCCAAATTGAGTTTTCTGAGGGCCTCGGGGTCTCTAGTAAGGTGTATGCCTAAATATTTAAATGAGGAGGAAGACCATTTCATACCAACTGGATAAAGTTGGCATGAGGTATACTATTATTTAACGGGAATATGACTGATTTAGATAGGTTCAGCTTATAGTTGGCCACCTTACCAAATCAGGTAATAATTTGTAAAATGTGTTTTAGAGAGAGTTTCCGGGTTAGCCAAATGCAAAAGGATATCATCAGCATAAGCCGAAAGGGTCAAAATTTGCTGATGCACTAAGCATCCTGTAACGCGGGATAAACTTTTAATGCTAAGCAGGAGGGGTTCTAAATATAGGTTAAACAAAAAAGGGGACAGATGACACCCTTGTTGAGTGCCAGTAGATAAAGGGAATCGAGAAGAAAAGACCCCATTACAATAAATTCTAGCAGTGGGAGACTTATATACCATCTTAATCCATTGAATAAACATATCTGGGAAGCCCATTCTCTTAAGGGTGGCCCAGAGAAACTCCCAGTGAACTCTATCGAAAGCTTTTTCTGCGTCTAATGAGACTAAAACATGGGAGCCTGGGAATCTTGGGCAGACTGGAAAATGCGCGAGAAGGTACATAAATGATCAGCAGGGGATCTGCCTTGCACAAACCCCACTTGTTCGGGACTCAACAAGTTAGCCCAAATCTGTTTAATTCTAAGAGATAAAATTTTTGTTACAATTTTCATGTCATAATTTAATAATGAAATTGGGTGGTAACTGGCTGGGTCATTCTGAGGTTTATCTGGCTTCAGGATCAGGACAATCATGGCTTCCAACAAGGAGTGAACAATTTCAAGAGAAGGGGGCAATCTCCTTACAAAATACTTTGTAGATGTTGGAAGGGAAGCCATCAGAACCTGGGGATTTATCCAGAGCTAGCCCCCCAATCGCTTCCTCCACCTCCACCAAAGTAATGGGGAGACCAAAAGCTCGCACTGATGGGCCTGCAGGGAGGGGAGATGAAGGCCGTCCAAAAATTGTTCAATTTGGGAAAAGGAGGGCTGGGAAGGACCAATACTATAAAGGTCCCTATAAAAAGATTCAAAAGTTTGGGAAATGTCCTGAGGGGAAGTCTTGAGCGAGCCATCCGGAGAAGACAAAGTAGGGATCCATCTCAAGCCCTCTACCTCCAGCAAGCAGAGGGCTAGCATTCTGCCTGGTTTATCCCCTTGGTCAAAATAACGAGCCTTGGTTTTGAGGATAGTGTACTCCATCTTTTTTCTTAATAGGTCTGAGTACTCATTCCTGAGTTTCATTAAAGTTTCTAAGTCCATCTGGGAAGATGTTGAGGATAAAGTGTTTTCCACAAGTCTGATTTGATTTGACAGCGCCATGATTCTAGCCTCTCTCTGTTTCTTCCTTCTGGATGCTAACTTAATAAATTCCCCCCTGATGAAACATTTAAAAAAACAGCAAATCAAGTCTTCCTGATTGATTGAACCTGAACTAATATCAGTAAAGGATGAAATCAATGATTTAATATGAGAAACTGTGCGTTCCTCTTTTAGAAGTTGCGTGTTTAATTTCCAGGAGGAATCTCTTTGAGCCTGTGAATCAGAAGAAATCAAAATCCATGCCACAGAATGATTGGATATAGCAATTGGCTCTGTTCCCATCTGTGAAATACTGGACAAAAGGGTATTACTAACTAAAATGAAGTCAATTCTAGACCACGACCGATGAACTTGGGAATAAAAAGAAAAAGTTGACCAGAGGGATTAAACAAATGCCATGGGTCACATAGCCCCAATAAGTCCATGAAATCCCTTACGGCAAGCTGTGAAGGGGAAGGTGGTTTTAATGGCCTATAGGATTTATCCAGGTCCTGAGATGCAGCAATGTTCCAATCCCCCCCCCCAAGTATTATCAGGGAGGGCAAAAAAACACTCAATTTGTCAGCTAGTCTCATAAGGAAGTCCGGATCCCCTCCCACTGGGCCATAAATTGCACCTAATACCACCCTCACATTATTTAAAATGCCCTTAACTATGACAAATCTGCCATCTTGGTTCATTAGGCACTCTTCTGCCAGAAATGAGATATGTCTTTTCATCAATATAGCTACCCCTCTACTTGCCGATGACCCACAGGAAACAAAAATCTGGGAGTAGCCCTGCCGGCGTAGCCCACTAATCTCCGATGCCATTAAATGGGTCTACTGCATCAGAAGAATGTCAATATTCAAAAGGGTGCAATTTTTGAGAACCTAGTATCTTTTGGACAAATCTCTGGCACCTCTGACATTCCATGTTGCAATTTTAAATGACACCGTAACCATGTGATTTATATTTGTAAAGAGAGAGAGTAAGCATCAGTGAAAAATTAGACCATCCCAAAAGGCACATCCCCCCTCCCCACTTCAATCCCTTGAAATGTACGCAGCTAAACCCCCCTGTCCTCCCCACTTCCCATCGATGCTTATAAAACTTGACAAAATTGAGAATAACTTCAACCATGAAATAACAACCCAAAACAAAGCATGGAGAAGGAAAGACAGCGGTGCCCCGAAACCCCCTTCCCCCCAGTCCCTTCCAACTATATACAGAAGGTCTCCCAGTTGATACCAGAAAGTTACCTATTTCCTTAAACCCTGAATTGGAGACCCCAAACCCATAGACACCCTTCCATTGGGAGGTAGATTCTGTATCCAGGTGACAATAGGGTATGTGCCTCTTTATTTCAAACCATGACAACAAGGCAAAAGCGAGAACACCAAAATCCAAAACCCCCCAAGAAAGGTGCCACCCGTCCCTCTCTCTGGTGTGCTATGCACCCCCCACAGAGCAAGCTCCATCCCGGAGCTCCCCTTCCCCCCAACTCCCCTAGGTGAACCAGAATAAGCCCTACTATACCATAAAAAAATGGAGATTGGAAGAGAGACAGTGGAGACCTTGCTATTAATTGGAAACCCTATTCCCCCAACCGTTACCAGAACAGTGAAACAAATTATGAGTTGAGTATTTGGACCTACTTGAAATATGAGGTACTGCAATGGAGAGCGTCGATTAGTGCCATCCTGCTCTGCCCGGCTTAAACCTGGAGGGTGGGTATCTCCAAGACCCCATTCTAAGTCACTGCATTCCCGAGGGACCCCGGGCACTTTCCACCCTTAAAGGAACCAGAAAAAGGCTGGAGGACCAAGAAAAACTGAGGGAACCAGAATGTCCGGTCCGCATAGCGGCCTATGGGAACACAGACTAAAACAATGGTTCCCACCTTCTCAGCAGGCAGAACATCTCGCACTTCCCTGGTTGGGCCCAAGGCCTACTAGGCCGCTCTCTGGCCTATCCATCCACCACAACCCATCAACGAGGAAACCAAAAGAGCCAGAAAAAGGAGACAAACCCAACAAACAGGTGAGAATACAACCTACCTGCTATAAGTGAAAATTAACAGTCTAAAATTGTGGTAGATGGTAGATGGTCAGCCAGATTTAAACAGGTTGGGTAGCTCGAGCTTGAGGTCATTAACAGCTTGATCCGGAGACTCGTAGGAGTGCCAGTTCCCATTGATGGACACCTGTAGCTTGGCTGGATAGATCATTCTATAGCGAATGCCAGCAGCAATCAGCTTACTGACCGTTGGGTGGAAAGCCGATCATTTCTGCCATGTTTCATACAGGAGGTCCTGGGTGATACGTAATTTAGAGCCACTCCACTGTACTGCTTGTAGATCCCTTGCCTTGGCCAGGACATACTGCTTCTCTAGAAAACTTAGGAACTTAACAATGATAGGTATTGGTGGTGCTCCAGATGTGGGTTTTGGCCAGAGGGAGCGATGAGCCCACTCTATATGATATTGGGGGTTGAGGGGGGATGGACCAATGACCTTGATTAAGAGCTTCTGGAGGAAAAGGATAATGTTGGTGCCTTCCTCAGCTTCAGGGAGGCCTAAAATCAACAAATTATTTCTCCAGCTTCTCCCCTCTAGATATTCTGCTTTTAGCTGAAGTTTAGTGATTTGCTGTCTCATCTGGACAATCTCTGGGTCTATCTTCTCCCTCCACTTCTCCAGAGAGGAGGTTCTTGCCTCCAAATCACCCATTCTGATCGTTAGCGTGATGAGGTCCCCTCGTAGCAATTTTAGCTCCACCGAAATATCTTCCAACGTTTCCTTGAATGGTAACAACTCTTGGAGAAAGCGATCCTCGATAAGAGGAATCAAGGAAGCACTGGACGAGATTGATTTGGGGGTAGCCCCCGAACCTCGACGCTTAAATTTTTTGGTAGATTTCTCAGGAGTTGACGGTGGGGTGTGCTTTATGCCAGCTGGCTTCATCTCCGCTTCCATCACTATTACGGGCTGTTAACTGTATTGAATTTAGCCCAAAAGCCACTCTGTTAGTGCGATGCGATGACAAGACTTAAAATAAGAAACCACTGCTCACTTTTTGATCGAAGTAGGAGAAAAAAAACTATATACAGTATAACAGAGTGGTAGATGGGAGCTCCACAGAAGTGCTGTCTCTAGCTGCCCTGCATCACGTGACCCCCCGTTTCCTTTTTTAAAAATAAATCATAGCATTATTTGGCAAGTGAGCTGTACAGTATTAAGCTGACACACTGAACAGTTAAAGCTTGTGTTACCAATTTTGTCACACTGCTGTCAACCAGATCTTTCACAAACACACTCAGCAGGTCAGGCCCTATGCTCCCACAATGCCAACCCCTGAGCACAGTAATGTGAACAGGTAACAGAAAGGATACCCTCCTGTCTGCTTTTACGTCTGAATCACCTTTAGTCTCAAGTTCTGGGGGGATTCAAACTGTGAACCTTATGCTAGTGCACCCAATGTACAGGCTCAGATATGTACCCTCTTTGGGAATTGCGGTACAGTCTTTCACCAGGGGCACCAAGCCAGGCTTCCAAGATGAACCCTTAAAACTTTATAAAGGACCTTAGGTATATTCTTACCTTTTTCCAGTTTGGTAACACCATCAAGCTTTTAAACAATTGTCAGACTTAGCCATCTATACGTCAAATGAAAAAAAAAAAAAATCAAGCACCCCAGGCAATCTTTCAAATAAAAGATTTTACTAAAAGATGATAAAAATATGTAAAATGTAAATACAGAACAATATATCAAAGAGCATACAATCACTTAAAAGAAAACAAGGAAAGGTACAAAACAAAAACTCCTACCACGGGGGAGTGGCCTGATCAGGCAGAAGATACAGCATAATCTGACTTCTCTGCAAGGAATGCAGTAATCTAACCTCATCCATTCACATCCAGACCATCTTTCGATGCCAGCTTTCAAGACCAACCTGTAAACATCCAGTCTTAAATGACTTGTAAGTTATTTGGAACATTAATACCTTTTTTTTGTGCATATCAGTATGAAACTGACAGACCTTTCCAGCTTGCATTATGTCTGACCCCATCAGCAAACCAACATGCTTACTAAAGTGGAAGCGATGTTCTCTAAATTACTAACTGACATCAATGATTTAAAAACAACTACTAACCAAAACATCTGTAAGACAGAGAATTACTACAAGTAAAAATGTAATCACTAAACACTCAACCTCCATACAAGACCTACAGGCCATGATTTGAGATCAGGACCGCATTATCAAATGTCTTTAATCCAAAATTGATGACATTGAGAACTGCAATAGAAGAAATAATTTACTTTTTTTGGATTCCCAGAAGGTATTGAGTTGTGTAATACATCTACATTGCTGCTCCATGTCTTACTGACCTTGCCAAAGCTACCACCTGACTTAATTTTAACCATCTAGCAGTCTCATCGAACCCTCAGTCTGAGGCCTACCCAAGAGCACCGTCCCAGACCCATCACTGCCCGCTTCCTAAATTATACGCATACCGAATTGATCCTTAAATGCGCTAGAGAGATTGGCAAACTTATATGGCAAGATCATAAAATTTTATTTATAGAGACTTCTCAAAGGAACTAAATATTAAAAGAAGAGCTTTCAATCCCCTAAAGTCTATTTTGCACCAAAGAGGCATAAAATTTGTATTATGCTACCTGGCTACTATGCGCATCTTTCAAGGTTCCTCTTCTAAGGATTTTGGTACTCCTGACGCTCTTGCTGGCTTTTTGGAAGTTTCTGCTCCACCACCTGCCCCAACAGAACCAATCTTGACGGTAAATCTGACAGACAGTTTGAATCCAATCGAAAGGAAAAAGCTGATGTACAGGACTGCGGAGGAAGTACCACACAATTTGAAACCCCATCTTACATTCTCAAAGATGTTCCCCCCCAGCAGACAATCTGAACAAATCCAAGAGAAAACACGTTCTGGATCTTGTTCAGTCACATATTCTTGTTGACCTTCTGAAAACCTGCCTAAAACCCACCAACCCTCTGGCGCTCACTTGATTGTGGACCCGGCCATACCTTTGCATAATAAGTTTGCTCTTCTTGCAGATCTCATACAGTCATCACAGGAGTACCTAGCAGACTGAAATACAGATGATGTCTCCTCTAATTTTTGCACAGCAATACAAGGCAGCATTTCTGCAAATTCCTCCTGGGCAGACGCTAAATCTAAAAGCAAAACTAAAAGTTCCATTAAAGAAAAACTACATTCAAAACTTGAAAAAATATATGTTGTGCAGAGTGTTTTAATTTGTATGTGAAGTTCTAGTGTTTCCTTCACTCTGACTGGTATTAGGAGTTTTTCCTAAATTAGCCTGCTAGCTTTAGGGTAGTTTTACGACCCCTGGAGATCTCCATATCTAATAGCTTTATTGCATTTCTTTGTCCTACAATGCACCTTGTTTCATGTGATGGTGATGTAACACAGCCCATAAATCCAGCAGAAAGCATTGCATTACAATCAGTTCACAACAATAGAGATGGCTATATTTTAAAATCTGTAGAATTCAGCTTGGTGACCACACTCATCCTAAAGGTTTTACTATCCTGAAAAACTTTGCTGCTGGTAATTTTTGTGCAGCTTGTAAAGCTTCCAAGATATTTAGTTTGGCACGTGTGTGCTAAATGTTGGGTCTCTCTTACATCACAGTCACATGAGACAAGATGCACTGTGGGAACAAGAAATACAATTAAGCTATCAGGTATGAAGATCCACAGGGGTCGTAAAACTAGCATAAAGCTAGCAGGCTAATTTGGGAAAAACTCCTAATACCAGTCAGAGGGAAGGAAACACTAGAACTTCACATACAAATTAAAACACTCTGCACAACATACATTTTTTCAAGTTTTGGGTGTAGTTTTCCTTTAACAGTGCAGACAAAGTAATGGTAACCTGAATCTGTTGGTTGTCAATAGGTTGCTCGATTATCTCCTGCTTTGTTATATCAGGACTTTATTGTTGTTCACAGGTTGTTCTTCTTTCTCCTGACACAATATATCAGGAACCTGATTGCTATATAGCCAGACCTTTTTTATTGCCTTAACTTGCGTTGTACAGCCATCATTTCTTAGTTCACTTCGCTCCCAGCAGGTTGTGAACATGTAAAGCTGTACATCGCGGTTGACTCCAATTATACCTTTTTCAGTACTATTCAGCCAAATGGCTTATGTTTTTCAGTGGACTCTGGTTCTTTGTTATCCCTTCCCCTTTTTTACTGCATTTGGGCTTACATATATAGGATATTGTTACATTTTGCAAGTTTTGTGTCCTTTTTCCTGCTAATTTCCGGACAAATGTCATAACTCTCATTTCAGGATATGGGGTATTCCTTATTTTGGATTACCTTTTCCCCTATTTTAGACATCTAGGTTATCCTCGTTGCATCATATCTACAGGTAATGTAATTTTTTTTCCCTTCTCCATTGATTTATTGTAATGAATTAAAGTTGTGTATGCCTCAGATAGTTCTGAACTTTTCATACCATTTCCCCCTACTGTATCTTTTTATTGGATCATAGAATCTATATAATATTTCATACCTGCGAGTTTTTTTCAGAGTTCTATAGTACAGGGTATCTATTTTTGCACCCTTTTGTTATACCCTAATTTACTCTAAGCCTAATTCTATAAGGCTTTGCCTTGTTATGTTCATTTTCCTCATATGAGGCTCACTGGGCCTATAAATTAGATTCACCTAACCCATATACTATATACATAGGCAATTTTTCAAGTAAGGGGCAGTAGCATATACTTTTGAGATCACCTTGTGGATCACAGTTATCTCCGAAGCTGGATAACTTCCATACTTTTTCCTGTCCTTATTTGGCTTAAGGCATAAAAGGTCCCAACTTATTTCTCCCACTAGTCCTTCTATTTAATGCTCTCTTTGAACTAATTTCTCTTAGCATTAATACGATACTTTGTCCAGAATTTGGTTTTACATCTTGCTTAATGCAGTAATTATTGTATATTCACCTTTATTAAATATAGACATTAAGTACCTGACTCCTCTAATCCCTGATGTTAAAGCAATGCTGGCTTTTTTTTTCTCTACAGCAATCAAAGGCTTCCACTTATAGGAAGCTGGTATTCTCATTGTTGTTTGATATATATAATCAGGTCTGGTGTATTGTTCTTCATTCTTTTCAAGTATATTAGCTGTTATATCAAGTTGAGGTTAATATTGCTCCCTGCTCTATGTGGTATAGTTATTTTCAAAGCAAGTTTGTTCAGTATTATTGTTCTTAGATTATTATCAGGTCTTTTTTGGCCAATTTATTTAAGTTGGTCCCTTCTGGTCTATTCCAATTCCCAATACCCTGGTGCACGGTTAGAGAGCTGCACGCTGATCAGCTGACTCATATCTGACTGTTCTCTTAAAAATTATTCTCTGTAATTTGCTAGTGCGTAATATTGTATTTGACAAATAATGCCCTTTTCTTTCCTTTCTACTCACTCTATATACTCAAGAGTATCTGTGCTGACTATATTCTACATATCATATGTCGGACTTACTTTTATATACATGGAATGTGAAGGGATTTAATTCCCTGTGTAAGAGAAAGCAAGTTTTATCTTTCCTTAAAAAACAATAAAGCTCATATTGCTTTCCTTCAAGAAACTAAATTATTACAAGAGGATGTAGACAGATTTTAAAAAGATTAGGTCAATCAAATTTACAATTCATCTTTCTCTTCAAAAAAAAAGAGGGGTAGCTATACTTGTTCATAAAAACCTCAAAGGGTCCCTTTTAAACTCCATTTCAGACACAGAAGGCAGATGGGTTATTGTTAAACTAAATACTCCTTTTGGTCCCCTTATGCTTGTTAATGCCTATGTTCCCAACTCTGATTCACCAGAGTTTTTGCATAACCTAGCCCAGCAGATATTATCTGCCAATTCAGACAGCACCTCAATAATTTTTGGAGGTGATTTTAACCTTGCCCTAGAAGCTACTATAGATAGAGGCAGCATGTCTTTAGATGCCCATCCTAGAAGTATTAAGGCTCTCGTATTACTTCTGAATAAATTAGGCCTATCCGACGTCTGGCGACTTTTCCACCCACGTGATCGAGACTTCACTTTTTACTCTTCGCTACACAAAACATACAGCAGAATTGACTATTGGTTTGGATCACCCACTGTGGTTGAAAAAAACATTGACTCTTCGATCTTACCCATAGAGATTTCTGACCACTCACCAGTTAAACTAGAAGTCTTACAGGGTCCTTCACAAGCTAAATCCTCTTTTTGGCATTTGATACTCTTTTTCTTCTTCCTAAAGACCCCAATTTCTTATCTATGATTAAATCACATATCAATGAATTTCTCTCTCATAATAACCCTGCAGACACCTCTATGTGTACTGTATGGGAAGCCCTTAAGGCCACGATTCAGGGGAAGATAATTAGCTATGCTGTACACCGTAAAAAGTCAAGAGAGCAACAACTATCTGATCTTGAAAAATCCCTTAAAATTAAAGAGAATTTGTATTTTTAAATCTTACAAGCAAAACCCTAACTCACAACTCCATCTCAAAATTCTCCATCTAAGAATCAAAATAAACAAATTAATCTCCCAAAAAACTGAGTTAGCTCTATTTAAACTTAAACATAGATACTGGGAACAAGGAGATAAAAATGGAAAGCTTCTTTCTGATCAATTTAGAATGCAACAAGCAGAACGTCATATTTTAGGTCTTAGGGACTCTCAAGGTAGTATTCATTCTGAACACACTTCCATAAACCATACTATGAAATCATTTTATCAGAATTTCTATTCTAACCCAAATCCTTCGCCTACCTTACATATTCAACAATTTCTAGACAGTTTACATTTGCCTCATCTTTCTACCACTGAAGTGAATTCTCTAGGTAAACCTTTCTCCCTTCAAGAAATGCAGCAAGCTTTGTCTTCTTTGAAATCCGTTAATCCCTGGGAGGAGATGGATTCCCGCTAGACCTTTACAAAGCACTTTCCGACATTTTATGCCCATTCCTTTTTAATGTCTTCCAGGAAACCACACATAAACTTCCTCTAATGTGCCCTGAAGCAATTATTACATTAATCCCTAAGAAAGACAAAGATCCTTTACTACCGACTAATTATAGACCTATTTCATTATTAAATACGGACGGTAAGTTATTTGCCAAGCTTTTAACTTTGCGTCTAGAACTGCTTATCCCTAAATATTTCATTGTTCACAAGCCGGGTTTATTAAAACTAGATCTGGTTCAGACCACCTATGCTCTTTACTTAATTTAATTCACAAAGCCAAATCTCTTGAAACTCCTGCAGCAGCTATTGCCATTGATTTTGAAAAGGCTTTCGATTCTTTAAACTGGAACTACCTTTACCAAGTTCTATCTTACTTTGATCTTCCCCACACCTTTTGTTCCTGGATCAGATTACTATGCACTTCACCTACTGCAAACGTCCTTACTAATTCCACCCTCTCTTCTTCCTTTCAATTGGCAAGAGGAACCAGACAAGGATGCCCTTTGTCTCCCTCTTCATTCATCTTAGCCATGGAACCCTTATCTGCCAGTCTACGTCAATCTCCTGATATGAAAGGCATCTCTAGTGGCAATTCCAGATATATCTCTCTCTCTCTCTTACATAGATGACCTTCTAATATTACTTGAGAATGTAAAAGAAGCCGGATCCTTATTGATTAAAGATCATGTACAATGGTTTTTACGTATTTTTTATAAAAGATTGAAAGGCTGAAATTCAAGTCCATATGTCATGATTAGTGTTTCCTGAAAATTTCATGCCATTTGGTTTTGTGGTTTTCTTTAAATCAGCATTTGTCAACTTGCTCTACAGTAGCTGAAAACAGTGGAGTTATTTCTGTCCACTCAGTCAAACTTAGAGTGTAATGACATCATTTTAGAGTAGCTTGCTGTATCAGATTCCCAATCAGAGCAGTAGTTTGTAGAGTTAATGGTTTGCTGTGCTTTCCAAGTTTCTTACAAACACAGTCTCTGGCTTCTGTTTAGATAGATCAGTTTAAAACATAACATTATCTTCTCATAAAAAGCTGATCATTTTAATTTCAAGGCTGAATTGAAGTAGTGGAAATCTTTCTCAGAGAAATTAGCTTATCTGTATCACAGCTCTCAGTTCTTTCTAATCAAAACTCAGATTGTTTTTCTAACTATATAACACGGCTATTAAATGTATATAAAAATAAATGTAAATTGTGTTCATTCACAGAAACAGTTTGTCTTTGATATAGCCTCCATAAATAGAGTTCATGTAAGAACATTTTCTTTTCATGTCAGATTGACAAACAGTACATGTGCTTGAAATACTGTAGCAGAGTGTGACAGACACCTGTCAGAACTCACTAATTTCAGTTCTTTGGTGGTTTCTGTGTGAAAATACATTGTTAGGTGTAACTAGAAACATTATGTGGCATCTTGATGCACCATGTCTCTGCCTCAAAGCTGAAGCAGCTGCAGCCTACTGCCACCTGTCCCTGCCCCCACAAGCCCCCTTCCTTCTTTTCCACATTTGAAGTTGCTGCATCCTGCTTTCCACCATCTTCTCCCACACAGTCAAGGATTGTGCACCCTGCTGCCTCCATCTCCTGCCTAAAGAATCAGGGCTGCTGTACCCTGTCTCCCCTGCCAAAACAATTGGGGTTGCTGCATCCTGTTGCTCTTTTCCCCCCACCCTCACAGTTAGGGAAGCTGAACCTGTTGCCCCTTGTTCCTGTCTCCACAGTCAGGGCTGCTATGCTGTGCTAAGCCCTAGAGTGCCAGGTTCCCTGCCTCCACAGCTGAGACTGCTGTACCATGTTGCCCTAGCCACCAGAGGTGGGGCTTTTGCTACACCCTGCTATTCACTTCCATTGCCCCAAATGGTCAGGATGCTGCACCATGTGTACCCCATCTCACAGTCAGGGCTGCTGTACCCTGATGCCCCCTGTGTTCTTCACCACAGTCAAGGCTTCTGCACCATGCTGTTCTCTGCCCCCTGTCACCAGAGACAGGGTTGCTGCACCCTGCTCCTTTCTACACAGTTGGGGTTGCTATGGCCTGCTGTGCTCTAGAGACCCATGCCTCTGCAATTAGGGATGCTGCACCATGCTGCCACTTGCCACAAGATTCAGGGCATTTGCTGCACCCTGTTGCATGCCTCCACAGCTGAGGCAGTTGTACCCTGCTGTCCCCCCTACCACCAGAGTCAAATCTTTTGCTACACCCTGCATCCCACATCCCTTGTCCCAAACTGGCATGACTGGTGCAACCTGTCCCACAGTTTGGGCTGCTGTATCCTGTTGCCACCCTTATCTTTTGCCTGAGCATTCAGGGCTGCTGCACCATGCTGCCCTCTGTTCCCACACCCACAGTCAGGGCCACAGCACCATGTTGCCCCCTGTTCCTATCTCCACAGTCAGGGCTGCTATTCTGTGCTACACCCTAGAGTCTCATGCTGCCTTCATCCACAGTTGGGGCTGCTGAACACTGCTATGCACTTCCATTGCCCCAAATGGTGTGGGCTGCTGCACAGTGTGCACCCTGTGCTATTGTCAGGGCTGCTGTACCCTGATGCACACCTGTGTCCTGCCCCATGCTGTCCATTGTCCCCTGCCACCATTGTGCCTTGCTGCACCACAGAGCCCCTTGCCTCCACAGGCAGGGGACAGGGTGCAGCAAATGCCCTTACTCTTGTGCTGCACCCTTCCCAAACAGCTGGGGTTGCTGCACCCTGCTACCCTCTCTCTCACCCTCACAATCAGAGACACTGCACATGTTGCCCACTGTTCCTGTCTAAGCAGGGTGTAGCAAAGGATCTGACTCTGGTGGCAGAGAGACAGCAGGGTGCAACTGCCTGAACTGTGGAGGCATGCAACAGGGTGCAGCAAATGCCCTGAATCTTGTGGCAAGGTGCAGCATGGTACAGCAGCCCTAACTGCAGAGGCATGGGGCTCTAGGGTACAGCAGGCCATAGCAACCCCAACTATGTAGAAAGGAGCAGGGTGCAGCAGTCCTGTCAGTGGTGACGGGATAGAAGACAGCATTGTGCCCTGACCATTTGGGGCAATGAAAGTGGGTAGCAGAGTGCATCAAAAGCCCCATCTCTGGTGTTATAGCAGCATGATGCAGCAGCCCCAGCTGTGCAGGCAAGGAATCTGGCACTCTGGGGCTTAGCACAGCACAGCAACCCTGACTGTGGAGACAGGAATGGGGCAACAGGTGAGCATCCCTAAATGTGAGGGTGGGGGAGAGAGGGCAGCAGGGTGGGAGGTTGCAGTAGTCCTGATTCTTTAGGCAAGGGATGGAGGCAGCAGGGTGCACAATCTCTGACTGTGTGGGAGAAGACAGTGGGCAGCAGGGGGTAGCTGCCTCAAATGTGGAGCAGGAGGCAGGGGGCTTGTGGAGCAAGGGACTGGTGGCAGTAGACTGTAGCTGCCTCAACTATGGGGCAGAGACATGGTGCATCGGGAAGCCACATAATGTTTTTAGTTATACACATACATGATGTATTTTTACACAGAAACCACCAAAGAACTGAAATTTGTGAGTTCTGACAGGACATGTGCTTGAAATACTGTAGCAGAACGTGACAAGCACCTGTTTGTCAATCTGACACGAAAAAAAATGTTCTTACATGATTATATTTATGAAGGCTATGTCAAAAACAAACTTTCTGTGAATGAACAAAATTTAGATTTATTTTATATTCATTAAACAGCCCTGTGTTACATAGTTAGAAAAAAATTGAGGTTTGATTAGAAAGAACAGAGCTGTGATACAGACATGCTGATTTCTCACAGAAAAAGATTCCCACTACTTCAGCATTGAAACTAAAATGAACAGCTTTTTAAAGGAAGAGAATTATATATTTTGAGCCAATCTATCTAAATACAAACTAGAGACTGGGGTTGTAAGAAACCTGGAGAGCTCAGCAGACTATAAATTCTACACAGTGCTGCTCTGATTGGGAATCTGAAACAGCAAGCTACTCCAAACTGATGTAATCGCACTCTAAGTTTGACTGTGAGGACAGAAATAACTCCCGTTTTCAGCCACTACAGAGCAAGTTAACAAATGCTGATTTAAAGAAAACCACAAAATCAAACAGTGTGAAATTTTCAGGAAACACTAATCATGACACAAGGACTTGAACTGCAACATTTTAAGCTTTTATTAAAAATATGTAAAAACCATTGCACATGATATTTAACTTACTTAGTAAATGTACTTATATCTCAGGCCTTGCTCTCAATTATGGAAAATCCGAGATATTACCCCTTAATGACCATTGTATGCCTTTTATGAATCTACCTTTTGGATTTCACTGGTCTCCTCAAGGCATTACTTACCTAGGAATCAAAATATCTCGAAATCTGGATAAAACTTGGGATACAAACTTTAACCCCGTATTAGATACCATCAAGACTACCCTAGACAGATGGAAACTCCTTAACTTGTCTTTTATGGGGAAAATAACTGCCATTAAGATGACCATCACTCCCAGAATCCTTTATTTATTTGCTAATATTCCCTTAATTCTACCATCCATCTTTCTATCTAAAATTGACATATTACTTGGTAATTTTATATGGAATGGTACACCTCCAAGATTCAGTCACAATAAGCTACGTACACATTGGAAAAAGGGAGGGTTTGGCCTTCCTTGGTTCAAAGCTTATTTCTGGGCCTTCTAAAAATTCCCCAAACTATTAAATGGTTCCATAAACCTTCATCTCATACTCCACTATGGGTTACAATGGAATCCGCATCCTCTCCTGGGGGAGTCTCCACAGCTTTCATTTTTAGCCCTCTTACCTCCAAACTAAAATCACATCCCACTATCTCATCCTCTGTCCTTTACTGGAAGCTAACTCACAAATTGTTAAAGTCTAACCCAACCCCCGGTTTTATACCCCTCTGTGGGGTAACCCCTTAATTGTTCTAGAGAATCAAACTATCTTTTACCGCTCTTGGAAAAACAAAGGTATTTTCTTCTTAGGGGATATTCTAGACCAGAACTCACTCACTCTTAAAACCTTCTCAGAATTACAGAACATATGGAACCTTCCAAAACAAGATTTCTGGAAATATTTACAGATCCAAGCTGCTTACGCCCCCCCGGTTATGTTCATAATCATAATTTACAAGATCATTACATTACATGCTGGATAAAATTAACAGCAAAGTGCAATAGCTCCATTTATAGAGACATCATGGATGCCTTACCTGATCAAACTCTATCAGCTAAATATAAATGGAGTACCCTACTCAAATTATAATATAACGAATAAACAATGGAGTAATTGTTGGAATATATATCATAACACATTCAAAGATGCCCGCAGCTCTTTAATTCAAATTAAAATTCTATATTCTTGGTATAGAACCCCTTCCATACTTCATCATATGGGTCTTTTAAATAATAACAACTGTTGGCGTAGCAACCTACCCAATGGTGATATTCTTCATATTCTATGGACCTGTACTCCCATTAATAAACTCTGGCATAGAGTTCACACATTTGCCTCCAGAGTTATCAGACATAAAATTCCCTTAGACTTGAAACTTTTTTTGCTAGGTATACTCACTCCAAACAATCTTACCCTCTCACATGCACATTTTAGATGGCTAAATATATTGTTTCTTTTAGTTAAATGTCTAATACTTGTGAACGAGAGATCAACCCATATACCAACTCTCTCAGACTTTTTTCAAAACCTATCTCAATATGCATCCCTAGACCAGTTATTGCGTAGTACTCTTGACGGACTCAATTCACATAGTAGAAGTTGGCAGGATTATTTCAAGTATATTAATATTACTAATACCTCTATGCTCTAATTTATAAGTATTCAATCCCCTTTTCTTTTTCCTTTTTTTTACCATTAATACATTAGATTAGGGACATAATAACTTACTGCACAGATACTCTTTTCTCTTTTATTCTTCTTTCTTTGCTTCTCTTTATTATCTGTATTACTCGTCACTGCCTATTCCCTTTTATCTCTCTTTTACAGGTCACATGCATTCACTTCTTCTTTTTCTATGTCTAACAATACGCAAGTAGTAATTGGTCTATCCTCAGGTATTTACTGACTTACCTTTTTATATTCTATGGATAATATAAACTCAGTTATTTTTTGATGCATTACAATTCCAGTATCATTCACTTGCAGTTTTATTTCCTTACAATTATGACCCAAGCCTAACTTTAGTACAATAATTTCTTCTTTTCATATATACATATTGTGGTCTGTCTTGTGTGTTTCTATTTAACTGACATGTCTACTCCTTATATGTAACATGTTGAGTACCTGTATTATTTGTTTGTGTTAACTCTGTGAAAATTTTCAATAAAAAGATAAAGTGAAATAAATACTCCTACCACAATACATTTAGGCCCAGATATTCAAACTGTGCCAGGCTGTGGCACAAGCCTGGGCGCAGTGCAACTTGGCTGCGCAGGGGCGTTGACTGGGCGATATTCAACTGAGCTGCGCCATGGCACAGCATAGTTGAATATCGCATCCTGGCCACCTGCAGTGTGCATGGTGCAGTGGCACTGTACCAGTGCAAGTGGCCAGAGTGGAGCAGGGGGATGCACTAGCGCAAGTTCCATTGCGCTATGTGCAGCAACCATGATATTTGAAAGTGCACATGTAAATGGGGCCATAATGTATGCAAGGTGTAAATGGGGCCATTTGCATGTCATTATGGCCCCATTTACATGCAGGCGGGCCAATCCCCGGCAACTGGCACTTGGCGCCCTGCCAGGCAGCAACTGTCGGAGACCGACGCCCCCTGCACAGTGCGGCAATGTGCCCCACAGCCCGATCATGGGCTTCACTAAATATAAATAGTGTCCTATATCCCTGGTGGTCCAGTGGACTGCTGTCAGCCCGATCACGAACATTTGTAAAATAGAATAATATCCAATATCCCTGGTGGTCCAGTGGATCGCTCGCAGCCCAATCACAGCCTTCAGTAAATATAAATAGCGTCCTATATCCCTGGTGGTCCAGTGGACTGCTGTCAGCCCGATCACGGGCATTTGTAAAATAGAATAATGTCCAATATCCCTGGTGGTCCAGTGGACCACTCACAGCCCGATCAAAGGCTCAAGTAAAAATAAATCAAATCCAATATCCCTGGTGGTCCAGCAGACCCCTCTCCCCACTGCCCACTCATCCCCACCACCCTGCTCCCCCATTCAGCGGCAGGCAGCAGCACCCCACCCGCCTGCTGCTCCGCCGCCCACCGACTGACACCATAGGTAGGGCTGTATGCCCATTGGTCCACAGCATGAGCCAACGGGCATGCAGCCCATACCGTACTACACATTCCAGATATGTGAATGGATCACCAGGGATATTGGACATTATTTTATTTTACAAATGCCTGCAATCGGGCTGACAGCAGTCCACTGGACCACCAGGTATATTGGACGTTATTCTATTTTACAAATGCCTGTGATCAGGCTGACAGCAGTCCACTGGACCACCAGGGATATTGGATTTTCTTTATTATTACAAATGCCCGCAATCGGGCTGACAGTGGTCTGCTGGACTACCAGGGATATTGGACGTTATTATTTTTAACAGATGCCCATGATCAGGCATGGGGGGTGCCGCCACAGAGGTGCAGCCAGAGCTCGGGTGGCCACCCACAGGTAGCAGCTGCCGTGTTGCACCCTGCAATATGGCAGCTCACCTGTGGGTGGCCAGCCATTGTTCCTTTATTTTTTGGATCAACTTTGTGCAGTGCAAGTAGGGGTTGCATGCATGGACTGCCACATTCAAGCTGAATATCAGGATGTGCAGAGTATGCATGGGCATGCCACCCCCCACCTGCGCCGCATACATTACTGATGACCTCTGGCACATTGGGATTTCTGCCAGGCACAATTTCTGTTTGACTATCGTGCCAGGGCGCATCAGTGGGTTATGCATGGTGCAACACTGTTGCACCATGCACAACCCTTTTGAATATCTGTGCCTCAGACTTTTTCTTTCTAATGTATTACCTCTATAGTTCTTATAGTTAGATCAGAGAGCTATGTCTTTGAGTTCCAAAATGAATATTTCATATTCCCCAGTTACAAGGATATATTTCAAATCCATCTCCCCATCCCCCTGGTGAGTCATCCAACAACTTTTTAAAATAAAAAAATAGACAATGATTTAATGTCGGGAGATATATTAAATAATGTGACATCAACAAAAGTTCCACTTCCTATATGTGACTCCTTAATTAAATATTTTCTCTTTCATCTTGTGTTGCTTCTGTTCCACCGGCATATAAAAAGGGTTTTAAAACTTTTAACACCAGGTTGGTATAAAATGTTCTTCCTATAGGAACCATAAAACTTTATGAGCCCTATATGCTGTCAGCTGAGCCATTTCTAATTAAGACAGAAAAACAGGAGACTCTTAATTAAGTCTCTCTGGTCTTTTAATTACATTCTGGTTTCAGGTTAATATATCCTGTATCTTCTCTGAAACCTGGGGGCACCCATAAGCACAGGCTGTCTTATGTGAGACACTCACCTACTATATTTTTATATTACAAATCTCATACAACAATCATAACCAGCTGGCCAAGCATCACACTTCCCACCTAGAGTCTGAGCCTCCTTCACCTCCAGCCCATCTGCCTTTCTCAGTACTCCTCTATGCCTGTACCCCCTGCACCCCACTGCTAACCCCCTCACTCCCTCTCCCATCTCTATCCTCCAGTCCTCTTCTACTGTTATGAGATGGGAGGTCTACTGATCTCCTCCCAGAGTTTCAGGGCCTGTAGGTCCACTTGCCCCCTCAGTAGTTTAAATTAAGGTTCAGATTTATATATCCCCCACACTTGTCCATGAGGACTCTCAACCCCCACCCTCTACTGAGGTGCAGTCCGTCTGGTGCAAAAAGTATTTTATCTGACCAAGTTTCCCCAGCCCCCAATACAACCACACCCTTCCTCCTTGCATCATTCACTCAGCCAGTCATTTACCTCTTCTGTCCTTTTCTTCCTGATCAGTGTCTCATACTGATAACGTCATAGATGGCAGACAGGCTCAGTGTCTCATAACTGATTACATCATAGACATCAGGCACACTCAACTTCAACTTCTGGTGCAATTGCAGAATACAGCACACATAAGGGAGTAAATGTCTCATCTTAATAATGTCATTATTGCCATAAAAAAATGTTACAGTTCCATATAAGACTGTGGAAACATGCAAAGTAAAATAGTACAAAAACTACATTTCAGTACCAATTGCACCAAAGCCATTATTTTTATGACTACATTGGCAAACAAATAGCTATATACATATCACTTGGCTCAGACCTACAACAAAAGACAGTGACATAAACCTTCCCAACTATCAGCTTTTCAGATCAGACCGCCCTTCCAGGGGTGGTGGGGTGGCCATCTACATTAAGGACACCATCTCTGCATCCTGCCTCATCAATACATCCGAACCAAAGGAATTTGAATGTTTGTCAATTAAAATATCCCTTCCAAACTTGTCTTCATTTAAATTGATTGGCTGCTATAGGCCCCCCTCTGCAGGCCTCAAACTCCTATCCCACCTAGGTTCAATACTCAATCTAGGCCCTGAAGATACCATCATCCTTAGTGATTTGAATTTAAACTGGCTATCTAATGCATCCGCACCACTAGTATCCTTCTGTGACACCTATGGATTCACACAATTAATCAAAGATCCAACCAGGATTAACCTAAAAAATTCTATCAACAGCTCATTCCTGGATATTATGTTGGTAAACAAGCCTCACTTATATTCACATGCAGGAGTACTACCCAGTGATGTAAGTGATCATTGTCCTATAGTTGGCATAAGAACTACATTCAAACCATCCAATCCTGCAAAGTTTGTCCTCAAAAGGTCAAAAAAGGAATTCAACATCTCAGGATATCTCCATGATTTGTGCAATACAACATATTGGCAAGACTTTTATCTTACATCCTCAGTTGAAACAGCTCTCCAGATATTAAAGGACATCATCACTAATGCTCTCAATATTCATGCACCTATCACCAGTATCAGAACTAAAGTAAGATCTTGTCCTTGGTTCACTGCTGATCTTAAATCAGCTTTGTTAGCCAAAGACAAACTCTGGAAAAAGGCAAGAAAAGCAAAGGATACCAGAGACTGGCTTCAATTCAGAAAAGCAAGAAATTCATGTACAAAGCAAATAAGGATTGCCAAAGCTGCCTATTATAGAGCTGAATTAGATGCTTCCTACAATAACCCATCCAGACTTTGGGGTACTATAAAGGGAATTCTGGGCCAAAACTCTACCACTGCCTTAACCTCCAAACTGCTACTGAATGACACAGAAATCACGGGCAAGCAAGAAATCTTGAATACCTTCAATGATCACTTCTCCACAGCTGGCTTTGCATTTGATTCCTCACCTGCACGTCTCTTGAGATCATCTTTAAACCTTCAATCCATTGTGGGACAAAAGGCTACTTCAACCTTCTCCTTCAATCCAATATCCTTGAAAGAAGTAGAAGACCTCCTATCTAATTTAGATACTTCTAAGAGTGCAGGTACAGACTTCCTGGATCCCTACTTTCTGAAAATAGCATCACACGCCTTATCTGCCCCCCTCACTCATCTCTTCAATCTTTCCCTAGCTACTGGATCCATTCCCTCCACTTGGAAAACAGCTCAAGTAGTTCCACTACTTAAATCAGGTGATCCTATGGACCTTAACAATTACAGGCCCATTTCCATCCTACTGGTACTATCCAAGATGCTTGAAAAATTAGTAAATTCACAATTAAGGGCCTATCTGGATAAAAACAACCTCCTAAATCCAGCACAATCGGGATTTAGATCAAGGCATAGCACCATTTCTGCCCTAGCCAACGTAACTAATGATTGGTAGATTGCCTTGGATAAGAAGAATAGTACCTGTGCTGTGTTCCTGGATTTGAGTAAAGCATTTGATACAGTGGATCATGAATCATTAATCACCTCCCTTAGCTCTCTAGGCCTGGATTCTCTCTCACTCTGTTGGTTTAAGTGCTATCTAACTGATAGGTCACAATTGGTAAAATGAAAATTATCTTATCACCTCTAAACCACCACTAAGAGGTGTGCACATGAAACTTTATTCTTGGCCCCATCCTCTTTGCCATTTATATTAATAATATTGATGCCAATCTCTCCCACTCTAGCATTCATCTATTTGCTGATGATACTGTATTATGTGTCAGCAACCCTCATTATCAAAAGCCTGTGAACTGTTGCAGTCAGATTCTCCATCCTACAACACAATCTATTGGAAAAAACTACTTCTAAATGCCAAAAACAAAAGCTATGTTCTTTGCCACAAAGAGTTGCTCTGTCATTACCCCATCACCCACCACCCCACAATTATTCACCTTACTTGGAGAGAAGCTGGAATTTGTGGACAAATTCAAATATCTTGGAGTCTGGATTGATAATAAGCTTGACTACTCTGTCCATATTGAAGAGCTACTAAAAAGTTGAGACAAAGGCTTGGCCTATTTTACAGAATAAAACATTACGTTACAGAGACTCCAAACAAAGATTAATCCAGGCATCATTTCTATCCTCATTGATTATGCTGACTTTCTCTATGGTCATTGCTCACTCTCACTCTTAAATAAGCTGGACACCCTGTATCATAGATCCATCAGATTTATTACTGACCTTCCCTCCAGCACCCATCATTGCTCTCTTTACATGGCAGTTAATTGGACATCCCTACAACACAGAAGAAATAGGAATGCTGCAATCTGGATCTTCAAAGCTTTATCAGGCAAACTCCCCTCCTATATCACAGACTGTTTTACCCGAATTACTTCTAGGCCATACACCTTAAGGATCAGTAAACTCATCATGTTAAAGGTTCCTAATGCCTGCACCGGTTTGGGAGGGCTGCTATCAGCTACTCCCTAGCAGTTACTTGAACTCACTCCAAAAATCTATGAATCTAAATACCCTCTTACCCTTATCATCCTTCAAAAGATTATTCTCCACCCTATTCCCAGAGTTCTGCAACTGCTTCCATAAGGCCTAATCTCCCATCCAACCTACATTCCCCTTCCTATTCCATTCTGTTTAGTTCTCCTTCTATTATCCAGTCAGCTGCTATATTCTTATAAAAGCCATAAAGGCCCTATTATTTGTATACTATCCTGCTATATTACTTTTTACAGGTTAAGTGATTTTACTGTGCCTTGTATATATGTAAATTTTTTGTTTACTATCATTTTATGTCATTGTACTATTGTTTATGTTATTTTCTTGTCCATGTAAAAAAAAAAAAAAAATACTTGTACTCTGATTTGTATGACCACTCAGGTCCATCTTGTAAATGAGCTACGCTCAATGATGTTCGCCTGACTAAATAAAGATTTTGTTTGATTGATTGATTGATTGATATCATGATACTATATCAAAATATTTTGCAGTTTGCCAAACAAAATTCATATTGCAGTTTGCAAAACAAGCAGTGTGGAGCATACTCACAAAATTATAGACAATAGTTACAGCTAATAGTAGATAGAAATGGGATGAGTATCCCTGTCCAACATGTCAAGGGTGCAGTCTCCCTACAGAAATGTTGGCCCAATAATATTTCAGGATAGTAGGGGACCTGCTGATGGGTGAGCTATTCTGGTCCGAGACGATAGAATAATCACCTAAGAGAAAGGAAGGGAGAAAGTACATAACAAAATTCATATTGTACAATGGTATCAATACTTATTCAAATGTGTTACACAAGCAATAATATCTGACAGGATGGGCAGTATTGGGCAATACCGGACCACCCAGGGGCATAATGAGGCCCAATGGGTTCTGTAGCATTTTTACATGGGAACTAAAAAAATTAAGAAAAACATTTAAAAACAATACATTAAACATGCAGTTATGAACATACGAACATACAAAATTTGCCAGCAGATAAAGGCCTAGAGGTCTATCAAGTCTGCTCAAATGTGCAGCTAGCACCCCTTATTCTGCAGCTGCCCCTCCCTTCCACCCTTCCCCTTCATTGACCCTCCCCCTTGTCCTGTCCCATCCCCTTTTGAAGCAGTCCACTGTTCTACTGGATACCACTTCTGCAGGTAACGCATTCCATCCAGCCACCACCCTTTCTGAAAAAAGGTGTCTCCTCATCTCCCTCCTGAACCTTCCTCCCTACAGTCTCATATCATGGCCCTTGGTATCCCTCCCTTCCCTTACTTTGAACAGTCCCTCTTTACCTGTCTTGTTTATTCCTTTCATGTACATAAAGGTTTCAATCATATCCCCCCGTCCCTCCTCTCCTCCAGTGAGTACATGTTCAACTCCCTCAGCCTCCTCTCATATGATAAGTCCCTCAGCCCCTTGATCATCTTTGTTGCCCTGCGCTGCACCCCCTCCAGTAACTTAATGTCCCTCTTCAGATACAGGCGCCAGTACTGCATGCAGTACTCTAGCAGCAGTCTAACTAATGACCTATGCAGTGGCAGAATCACCTCCTCCCTCCTTGAGGATATACCCCTTGCAATACAACCCAGAATTTTGTTGGCCTTTGCAGCTGCCTTCATATATTGTGCCGAGTTGTTCATTGACCCTGTAATGAGCACCCCCAAATCCTTCTCCTCCTCTGTCTGGGCTAGCTGCACTCCCCCCAGCTGGTAACTCCTCCTTGGGTTCTTCATCCTAAAATGCAGCACCTTGCACTTTTTGGCATTAAACCCCAGTTGCCAGGTGTCTGGCCAGGTTTCAAGCTTTGCCAGATCATCCTGCAACCCCTGCCATCCTCCTAGGTCATCCACCACTGCTCCTACCTTGGTATCATCAGCAAACAGATTGATCTTACTCCTGATGTCCAATGATATCTCTGCGATGAATATCTCAAACAACACTGGTCCCAACACCGAGCCCTGTGGGACACCACTCATCACTTCCCTTGGGTGTGAGAGCTCCCCACCCACCACCACCTTCTGCTGCCTTCCCTGAAGCCAGTTCCCTACCCATCTCATCAGCTTTGCATCTGCCCCTGTGCCTACTAACTTACTTCCCAGCCTTCCATGTGGCACCGAGTCGAATGCCTTATTGAAGTCCAGATACAGGACATCCACTGCATGGTCCCTGTCCAGTTGCCTAGTTACCCAGTCATAGAACTCCACCAGGTTGGTTTGGCAGGCTTTGCCCCATATGAAGCCATGCTGTCTACTGTCCTGTAGTCCTTTGGCCTCTAGGAGGGCCACCAGCCTTTCCTTCAGGATAGTCTCCATTAGCTTACCTATGATGGATGTGAGGCTCACTGGTCTGTAGTTTCCCGGTTCATCCTTGGGGCCACTCTTGCGGAGGGGCACCACATGAGCCATCGTCCAGTCCTGAGGTACACACCCTGAATGTAGTGAAGCATTAAATAGGTCTGCCAAAGGTCCTGCTAGGACCTCTGCCAGCTTCTTCAGTTCCCTGAGGTGGATGCCATCTGGGCCTGGCACCTTATCCACCCTCAGTGCCTTCAAACCCTCCCGAACTCTGCCCTCCCTCCATGATTTCCCCATCTGTCACCCCTCCATTTCTGCCATTTCTCCCCCTTGGGTGTCACCCCCCTCTTCTCTTTAGTAAATACTGAGCAGAAGTACTCATTTAGTGCTTCTGCCTTATCAAACCCTGCTTCCACCTAACCCCCCTCCTTCCTAATCCTTACTATGTGGTCCTTACAGCTCCTTTTCTCCCTGATGTACCTAAAGAGTCCTCTCCCTTCTTAATGCCTTGTGCCAGACTGAGTTCCGAGATGGCTTGGCTCCCCTTACTGCCCTTGTCACCTCCTTCGATTCCATCAAGTACTCCTCCCTGTCCTCCCCTCTCCCTGTTTTCTTGTACTTCCTAAAGGCAGCTCTTTTCCTCCTTACCTTTTCCATGACTTCCTTGCTCAATCAGCTCAGTTTCTTAGCCCTAGCCTTCTTGCTCTGGGCATTGCAGCAGGTTTTGGTTGCCTCCACTATCCCCAGCTTTATGAGCTCCCACCTCTGGTTAGTGTCCATACCAGACTGAATTCTGGCCAGATACTCTTTTACCACTTCCCCCATCCTCCCAAAGTCAGCCATCCTGAAGTCCAGCACTTTTGCACCAGATTCCACTCCTTCCTTGCCCATATCCAATGTGAGCCATACTGAGTGGTGGTCACTCCCTGATGGTGGTTCTTCCACTATAAGTTCTCTCACAAAGTCCTCATTTGCCAGCACAAGGTCAAGGTTATTCCCTAACCTGGTTGGTTGACTGACCATTTGTAGCAGGAAGCTGACCTGGAAGGCATCCAGCAGTACCTGCTCCCTTCTGTTCCTGGTTGTTAGGGTACTCCAGTCCACTCCTGGCATGTTGAAGTCCCCCACGATCACCACACTACCCTTCTCGCAGGTCCTCCTGATCTGTCCCACTAGTTCCCTGTCTAACTCCTCCATCTGAGATGGCAGCCTGTACACCACTCCCATTCTAAGAATCCTATTCTTGGAATCCTGGATTTGCATCCCAATTGACTCCGTACTACCCTCCTCCCCTTCCTCCCTTACACACTTCAGTTCTTTCTTCACATATAGTGCCATACCCCCTCCTTTCCCAATCACCCTGTCCCTATGAAATAATCTCTTACCCTGGTACCGACAGGTCCCAGTCATTGTATTGGGGTGGCTTATGTTTCTGTGTTGGCTGCAACGTCCACCTCTTCCTCTGCCATGAGCACCTGTAACTCTGCAGTTTTCCTCCCAAGGCTGCTAGCATTTAGGGTAACCACCTTCCACCCTTTCCTCCCCTCCCATCCTGCCCTCCTTTACTAGCATCATGAATAGTACTTGCCATTTGTCCTTTGTCATTGTTATGGGGGGTAAGCTCATATGGTTTCCCAACCTGTGGTCTCTGCATGTCTCTTGCCCAATTGCCACCCCCCTGCTTCTAGTTTACATTCCCTACTTCCTCTATGTACTCCTCCATCCTCTGTTTCAACATTTTCTTTCCCTCCTCACTCAAGTATAGTCTGTCCTTGGCATAGACTACTGTCCTCCCAGGTCCCTCCCCACTCCTGAACAGCCCATACCCTTTAGCACAACACAAGGTTCTTAGCCATCCATTAAATTCCTCTCTTCTCAGCTTTCTGGTTGTGCTTGCCTTGGGCACTGGAAGTATCTCCAAAAAAGTTACTGATCTTCCTGCCCCCTCACATAATTGTCCTAGTTCCTCAAACCTCCTCTGGACTGTATCTACTGTCTTGTCAGCCTTAGTCATTCGTCCCAAAATGTATAATTAAATGAGGCTTGTCCCTACCCCTTCTAGCATATTTCAGAACAGACTGTCCCACCCTTTCTGCTGTCATTCCTGGCATGGCCTCCACCCAAATGTGACTATGCCTCTCCCCTTGCTACCCCACCTGACTCCTCTTAGTATTGAGTCCCCCAGCACTAAGATTCCACCACTTTTACTCCCTGCTTGCTTCCATTCATCTCCCTCCCTCTCATTTCTGGCTCCTCTTCTTCCTCCTGCATATTATTTCCCCCTTTTGCCCCTGTTGCAATTCTCCCAGCAGAACATCCCCCCACTCTGGTTTGGTCCAGGCATTTATCAATTACTCCTCTAATTTCATCATTTCCCTCCTCCACCTTCTTCCTCTCTAGCAGTGCAAAACTATTTTCTGAAGACCCTTCACAAATGCCCCGCCCCCTCTCTTCATAGTAACCTGCTCTCTCTCTTTCCACTCCATGACTTTTGCCACTTCTTCACCTCCCTCAAAGCCCCTATCTCCTCCTTCCATTTGTCTTTTGTCTCCTGACCTGGTTTCCCTGGCAATTGTTCTTCCTGGCCTGGGCTCCCTTGTCCCTGCTTCCCTTCTTCTGACCCTCTCCTCACCACTGTTGGCTTAAATCACCCTCCCTCATCTCCCATTCTTCCTCCCTCCAGTATTGGGCTAAACCCACCCCCAGTCTGCCTTGCCTGTCTTAGTTCCTCCTGCAGACCCTCAATCTCCTTTCTGAGTTCCTCTATGTGGTTGCAGACAAAACATTCTCCCACACTCCAGGCAATTTTTAGAAAGATTGGTGCACTTCAGTTGTTGCAGCCTACCACCCTACCCATTGCTGTCATTGCCCACCATCGACCCCCAACCCTTCCAGATGCAGGATACCATACACTCCCCCAAGTCTCCCATCTCCCCCCTCTATCAGTGTAAAACATTATTTTCTTAATTTCCCTTACCTCCTTTGTTGTACACATTTAGATAGATTGAGCAACTGCTTTTTATATTCCTAACCTTCCTATCAAACTCAAAAAGAGACTTTAAGTAGCTATTGAACAACCTTCTTCAAACTCCTACTCCTCCTTTCCACAATGCAATAGCAATGCAAAGAAGTAACAATGAAAGCTTCTAGATTTGCAGTTACTTCCCTTCCACTGAGATAGCAGTCACCTCTTCATTTGCTGCCGTTCCTTTCCTGGATGTCTGCTTCTGCTATGACAGGTCATATCCTTTGCCCGTTTGAGGAAGTGATGTCAGAACCCCTGGTATAAAGGAAATCATGGACCAGGGGCAGGTGGGGTGAGGGGTTGGGGGTGGGACCAACCCAAGTCTTCCAGAAACAATCAGGTAGCTGAGGCCCCTGGTCAGACCATTATCACCCTTCCCCCACTATGCACTAACCTTTGCAGCTAGTGAAGCCAGCAAAAATGAATCACAATTCTACTCAAAGCCCCCAAAATAGGTTTGCAACCAAACGAAACAAGTCTCCAATTCAAACAGCTTCACCAACAACACATCAAAATAGGCTTGAAATTAGAATATATAGGTCTCTGATTCAAAGAAACAGCCCCAGTTAAATCACACCAAATAGGTTTTAAATTAGAAGAAATAAGCCACTACAAATGCAGCCTGCTACACAGTGAAACATCAAACAAATGAACCCACTCAGAGCCACCAAAACAGTTTTCAGAATTCCAACAGCCCCAAAACAATACCCTGCTAGCCCCTTAGAAGTAGTAAGAAAGAAAATAAATAACCTTCTACCAAGTAAAATCCACAAGGAACAATGTAAAAACAACAAGAAGCTACTGTACTGTAACAGTTTAACTCTGTGTTGTAAAGTAGTTCCCGTGTTTTGTGCTGTTCCATGTCCTGACCCCACTCCCCACACAGAGCCATTCTCTTCTCCCCCCACCGACACCAACACCTCCGGAAGAAGACATTGCATTTTACTAAATTACACTACTGTCACAACAGTTTCTTGGCATCATTTTTATGTAAAAATGAAAATGCCCTTAGCCTTTCCTGCAAGACTTTTTTTTATTATTATTTTGATGTCAGAATATTTAACAGTTAAGTGCACCTGCAACCTTGTGAGACCCTGCAACACAAAACCAGGAAGCAGAGTTCAGGATGCTACAGTGACAGCGCAGCAAGCTATATTTTTAATTTTTTATTTTAAAATATCCATAATACAGTTTCCATGGACATATACGAAAACAGAAGCCCCTTTGTTAAGATGTTGCTTAGTGCTTACAAGTTTTTCGCTGGAGATCGGTATCAGGAAATGTGCCTCATCAGCATAGACTTGCAGTGTGAAGGAAATGCTGAGAAAAAAGGGGAACGACATCCTGTTTTTTCATGTTGCTTTATTTAAAACTTATTTAAGGGAACAGAGACTGTATGACATGGGGGGGTGGCTTGGCCGGCCACTGCGATCTTGCCCGCTATGCGATAGGAAAAAATGGCGGTATTTTTAAATTTAACATTCTTTGGCATTAGGATACAAGTAATGTGGTTGGCATGCCAGGCACATGTTTTTAGCAGGGCTCTACCTGCTAGTTAATGTACCCCCCGGCATGCCTGGCAGCCAATCATATTGCTTATATTTTTAAGCCCATTTTCTAATATTAATTAGAATGGCTTGACATCAAGTTTCCCATTGTGAACTTTTATGCTGAGGCTACCTAGGGTGTATATCCACAGACTTTCTTTCTGTCGGAGTGTGTTCAAGCTATCACCCCTCTCCCCCACACTTGAAGCCTTTACCAGTTCCAACTTTATCAATCTCAGGGACATGGAATCTCAGTTATGGAACTTTTCAAAGTGTACTGTCACAGGGCTTTCTTCTTTGTCATTAGAAATAACCCTTACATGTTCCTTTATGCAGACTCTGAGCTTCCGTGTAGTGTGTCCCACATATAATTTGTGACATGGGCAACACAGGACATGCACTAGAAAAGTAGTGGGGTAGATGATGACTGCATTAATGCTTACTGTAATTTCCCTGCTCAGATGGTGAAACTCCTTTACATGTAGTGCATGCCCACAGATATTACAGTGTCCACATTTGAAAAACAACTCTGGGTTTGTGTGGCAGACAGTTTCTGCATTGGGAAGGTGGGGATGTGGGAGAATGGTTGGGAAACAAATTTACCATGGACATTACTTGCCCTATTAAATGAGTTGCTGGGTCCTGTCCTAGACCGGTAGCTAGATTGGTGTCCTTGAACAGAATGGGCCAAAATGTTTGCATTATCTTGCCAGTTCCTCCTGCCATGCTGCTGCATTCAGGAAGTTATGTGACAGGCTGTGGGATTTCATCACACTGCATATGTTTTGGATGTCACTGTTCCTCTTTGGATTGAGTCCTTTCTGTTTTCATAGCTGTTGTAAATACACTGGTTTCATATCCTTTTTCCAAATATGTGTTTTTCAAGTCTTCAGCTTGTTTCTCGAAGTCTGTTAAATTTGAACAATTTTTCCATAACTGGAGAAATTTGCAGTACAGGACAATTCAATTAATTGTTTTGGATGAGAGCTATGTGCTTGTAGCAGCATATTGGTGGCAGGTGTTTTAATTTTTTTGTGACCCATGTTGGTAACAGTACCACTGCCACCCATCATTTATCCAATCAAAGTTATGCCCAGGAAACTGATTTTAGATTTATCAAGGTGTAAGTGAAACGTAAGTTCTTGTTATTCATTTAACCAGAACATAAACTTGATTGCCTTGCCATAAGTGCCACATAATACATGTAGAATGTTGTCTATATAGAGTGCCCTCTTAACTATTTTGGCAAGACATTTGTTCATCCCAATGTATCCTTACAGAGCCTCAAAACTAAATTAACATATGATGGTGCCGTGGAAGTGCCCATGGTGGTACTACATCTTGCAAAAAGTGCCATCCTTCAAACTTAAAAGAACTGTGTTCCAGGATGAACTTGATTCCTACTAGCAACAAACTCATAAGGTTTTCTTCACATTCTTGGCAAAGCATACACATGCTCAGAACGTTGGAGGCCAGGACAGTTCCTGCACTGGTGCACTAAACACTTTATGTAAGTAATAAAATATTACAAACATTATCCTGTGACCATCTGTGTCTTTTACATAGTCTGATGCCTGCTGACAAGAGCAGCCCCACTCCTTCTACTTTGATTTTTCTTCATATCCCTCTTTTGACAGAAAGTATTGACTTGCTTGCAACCCCTGTTGATGTGGTATAGATGTATAAAGTGATTCAACATCATTTCCCAGCCACCAGAAATTCTCATGGCATTCAAAATTCTCTAAATCGGCCAGGACATTCATAGTGTCCCTGTTGTAGGATCTCAACTTAACAACAGGTTCCTGAAGAAAGAAATCTGTAAAATTTAGACAGGTTGTCAGAGAGCCAACCCCAAAGATAATTGGGTACCCTGTTGGCATGGTGATGCTCTTGTGTACCTTAAGCAGGATGTACAGTACTGGCGTAGAGAATTCCTGCCATAAAAAAGAAATTGACCTTCACTTCTGACACCGTCATTTTTGCCAGCATGTAAACACTGTAACTCTTTCCTAAAGGGAGTAATTCATTAACAATCTCAACATACAATTCCCTGGCCATGACATCTATTTTGCCCCCTTTATCTGCAGGTTTTATTACTAGGTTTACAGAGTTACAGAGGTAATTTAATGCTGATTATCTGTCTTGCTCAGGTTAGTGTACTGGTGTCTTGTGATGTTGTCAAATAGTTTGTCAATCTCAGCCTGTATTGTTTTCTTATAGACCCCGGTGGCTGCATTAAAGGATAGAATGCAGATTATGGATTAAAAAGCTGTTGCATAGATCACTCACATTTCTCCCCTAGTATCAAAAACATCAATAGATGAAACAGCCACGTATTGTCACCCCAACCAGATTCTCCCACAAAAGATCTGACAAATTTTCTAAATTCATTTCATCCTGAATTGTTAGAAATTCACCATTGGAATTCATGTTTACGAATTCCCCCCAGTCAGGATGTATACATTCCACTAAACCTTGTATAACATTACTCTCTATGTCTAAATTGGGGGTGGGGGTCTCAATGTCTAGCTCATGGAACAGATTGTGAGTCAGTCTGACATCATCAGCACAAAGGCCCTATAAAAGAGTTCCTCTGGGTACTCAGGCTCTGCTCTCTGATGAATCTGGTGTGGGGAGTGAAGCACTGGGGCAGTCTGTGGCAGCACATTAGGCATTAGTCAAGGAATTAGTTCTAGATTTCTATTAACTTTGCAGCATTTTTCACTGCACATTTATGGACATCATTAACTTTTACCTTTACACCAAAGCACCTGATGCCCTTTAAGGATTATACAGGTTTAAAATTACTGGACTTTGGAGCAGTTTGTGAGGCTAGCATAGCCTGCAGCAATACATTTGTGTATCCTGGATAGTCTTCATATGTGGATGTTTTACGATACTGCTTGCAGTTACAACAACAACCTGTAACCAGTGGGTTGGTAGCATTTCTTTGCTGCATTTGGTCCTCGAGTGCAATCACCACCCTCTGTTGCGTGTCTCGATAAACTAATGGACCTTCCTCTGCCATCAGCTACACAAAAGTTAACTTCTAAACCTTAAAGAATCTATTTAATCTGGCCCAGTGGTGAGGAGGACTGTGGTGCCTGGCATGCCTTACCTTTTCCCACGCCGCTGACCTGGGTTTGGGAATGAGCTCAGGTCACTAGTGGTCAGCCTGGGGGGTGAGGATTGAGCATCCAGTGGAAAGCCCTCCTCTCCTCTCTCTCCCTGGGGTGGGGTGGTCCACTGTCTTGCTGTTTGGCTGCTACCTGGAGGAGGAGGCTGAGTGGCAGTGCCAAAGTACAAATGACATGGAAGGGAAACACCGTGATTCTGTAGCATGTGTGCACCTCCATGTGCACACACTTATGTGCCGCTGTGGTTAGGGTCAAGGGAGAAAACAGAAAAGGGTTGGCGCTGGTTTAATGAAGCCCTGCCTGCCCCCTCATTCCCGTATTACTGCCTGTCCACTGACCCTGGTTCTGTATGTGAGTCATCAGGTGGGTAGAAGATGTCCCTCCCCTTCCTGGTCCTGCTGTGAGGGAGCAATCCGTGGGGGAAACTATAAGGCAAGGTGAGTTGGGGTGGTGGATGATGGGCAGGGAAGGCAGGGACAGGGTTGACTAGCCTTCCAGATGCCAGTCCAAGAGAGAAAAAGTTCTATGGAAAATAAATCTATTTAGTTTGCTGAGTTTAACAATTCTAAGGATTGAAAACACACGAGGAGGCAAATATCTCCTGAACCTGGTTACATGAAATTTATAGAAAACAGTAAAAATGGAGAAAAAAAAATCATAACTAGAAAATTAGCTGAGTATATTTGTTTATTTAAAATTTGGCGACAAGGATAGGCACACTGAGCTGGAGTTTGTTTCCAGTGGCAACACAGGGAAGGGGATACAACAGGCAGTGAAACAGCAATAACAAAGTGACAACTGTACGTGCATGAACTTGTACAGTAAGATCACTGAACAAGTAATACATTTCAGAGAAAGACAAAAACAATGTAAAATGTGTACGCGTGTATGTTGGTTATGGGTGACCAGGTTGATAGTTAAGAGAGTGTGTTGTCAGTGTTGGGCAAGAAATTTGTACAGACCCAATGAAGTATAAAATTCATATTACAGAACATATTGAGTTGTAAGCTATACAACTGAGTAGGCAAGAATGGATAAATTAGGTAAAATAGCAGAGCAGGATGGATAGGACATGGGTGATTGTAATGCACAAAGAAAAGGAAGAAGCTTACCTGCAGGTGAATTCTTTTGAGGAGTGTGTCAGTAAGAGTGGTTTGAGAAAGTGCAGCGAGGAAGAGAGATGAATGGGGAGAGGAAGGCTGTTCCAAAGTGTGGGCAGTCGAATAGAGAATTGTGCTCTAGGATGAACTTTATGCCTGCCAGTAAAAAAAAATATGGTTTTCCTCATACCCCTCTTTTGACAGGAAGTATTGATGTGCTTCCAACCCCTGGTGATGTGGTGTCAATTTACAAGGTGATTCAATATCGATACCCAGTAACCAGAGGTTATCATGCCATTCAAAATTCTCAAAATTAGTCCATTTTAAAATTTCTGGGCAATAATTTATTATTGTTAATAACAATTCTAATAATGGGCCCTTTGCACTAATGTGCAGAGTGGCTATGCGCGGCATATTTGTGGCACGGAGCCACTCCACACCCAGTGCACCCCTCCCATCTGGGATGCACTAACCGGGGCATGCAGCCCCTATGCACTCAATCCTCTGGCCATGCAGTCCACAACACACTGTGGGCAGGTGGGGGGCATGTCTGCACTATGCACTATGCACAAAGGTGCATAGTGGAACCCACACGGGGAGCATAGTGGTACGGAGGTTATGCTGGGGGGGACCCTGCCATAACCCACTGTGCGCCCCCATGGACTGCACTTGAAGGTCATGAATGGACCAGGAACTGGCCTTCCATGTGGCCCCAGCCCACAAGGCAGACGAGGAGAGCTGGGGCAGCTGATCAGGCTAGTGCCCACAAATCACAGTGGTCCTCCACTGAGGATCTGCACCCCAGTGGTGTGTCCATCTGCCCAGTCCCTGAACCTGTCATACAACTTCTCCCTCACCAATACAAGGCAACCCTTCCCCCATATGGGCCAGTGACCCTCTGCCCCAACATGTGGCAACCCCCACCAGACCCAGCATCATGGAGACGCCCCGAGTGGAGTCTAGCCCTGGCCAGCAGGTCCGTTCACCCCCTCACCAGACATGCCACTGGACTGGTATCCCCATCCCACACTGCACAGCATGTGTGCCCCTGCCCGCATGCCCCAGCCCCCTCAGTGGTATTCATTGTCTACCCCACCCCCACAGCACTGACACCCCCCCACCCATTCCTGGTAATTGATGCCATGACTGGTATGGCTGGTGGCACAGCCCACCTCACACCTCCATGGCTACTGACCATCCAATAACTGCAGGGGTGCATAGCCAATGCACGCCCTGCCATGTAAGGGATCTACTGTGGGACTCACAACGGGCATCCAATTGGATGCCTGCCTAGGTCTGTGGCTCCATCCCCATCTGCCCCACATGAACCTGCATGCCGTGGGGGGTGGGGCCACAAACAGGTGGCCAGCAGTTGTGCATGTCACCAGGTGCACACCTGTCCGCAGGTGCAGGGCTCCGTGGGCAGGGGTATGCACCTATGACACGTACATTTCACCCCTTTGTACATAGGAACCGATATTAGTAATTTTAAAAATAATAAATGGACATAATCATAGGTATAATACTAGCTATAATGCACCATCTACTGCATAATATGCTGTTAAATATTGAGCAACAATCATAATCCAAACCTGTGAAGACTGGGGGATAGATTTTCAGATTTTCTTTCACAGGCTAAGGATCCAATTATAATATGTGCCTTGGTACATGTAGCAAAATGTTTGATTGCTATTTACAAATGTTTTGCCACATATACAGTAGCTGACAGAGCTTAACAAACAGAATAATGATGCATGTCTCATATTGTATATAGGGCACCTGATCCGCCACAAGACATGGCAGTCGAATGTGATGAGTGGTCTAACATGGCAGTGCAGGGATCAGCGATGTGGGGGAATCATGCCGCAAGTCCCTGACACCCATCTAAAAATCCAGCCTAATGAATATTCTCCAACTTTATGTTAGGAAAACTTTTTTATCGGGTGCTATTAATAAAAGGTTGCATTTTTTTTTCACTATTTATTTATGAGTGTCTTTTATCTGGTTGTACGTACTTTTAAAAAAATAGGTGAAGAAGTCCTACTGATCTGATTAGCCAAACTTGCCATGAGACTGTCCATTTGCTTCATAAACAATTATTTGCTCTCTGTGCCATCTGGAGTATACTTCCTGATTATTTGTCATCATCAGTTAACTCTCAGGATTCCTCTTTTCATGCTACACATGGATCTAATGATGGATTTTTTTTCCATTAAATATTGTGTATAGAAACTAATTTTGTTTGATTCTATCATGTTTAATATTTAACAGTTAAATGCTGAATTTGTGTGGATCTATAAAAATCTAATAAAATCTACGTGATTAAAAAACACTGCTGATCAATTGTTATATCTGTTTTATGTATGGTATAACAAACTCGAGTGTCCAATTCTACAGATAAAGTATAGCATATGGGCACTTCTGGTGCATTTCAATATGTATGTGCAATCAGTGTAGCAAAGTGATTGGAGTACAGAATTGTGAATCAGGAGATTTGGGTTCAAATCTCACTAGAGACTTTTACTGTGTAACCTTGAACAAGCCTCTTGAATGCCCTCCGTATGTTTCAGTGCACCCAAATGCAAAATGTATAGAAGCATAGCCTTAGCAGAAATAAGATACTACATCCCAAATGAGTTATCCTGGTTAAATAGTTGGCAAACCCAAATCACTTAAGTATTTGTTTCTATAAGGACATATCCAATTGTCTTCTAATACAAAACTTCAGTGACTTAAAGATAACCAGCAGGTTGCTACCAATTGGAGGTTCCTGTGGGACTTTTTTAAGCTTGGTATCCACTCAGATGACTTCACCTGAATTTGTGAGTCATTTTATTCATGGAGAACCTTGGCACTTTTTGTATTGGGTACAGTTATTGTTTCAAAATAATGTAAGAGGTAAGTGCTACCGTCATAATTTGAATTATGCAAATTGATCTGGAGTACTTTGTTTTTAAAATGTTATTTCTAAGTGTGGGCAATATTTTTTCCAGTAACACATTCAGATTGTTAATGAAGCATTAAAACAGTGTTGTTTTATAATAGCAGTACAGTAGGTACTCTATGAGATGAGTTCCTGTTAGCAATGACAACATTATGGAAGAAGTAATATACCCAAAGTGAGGCATTTCCTTTGGAATTCATATCTCTGTGGATACAAGTAAGATATACAAAGGAGAAAAATTAAGCAGCTCCAATGAATGTGATTACCTCACCATAACCTACCCTTGTATCGTTCTTTCTTTCAGTTGTCTTTATATAGTAGTTAACCCATCCAAGACAGGTCTTTCCATGGTTACCAAGGTCATTAATATGTGTAATATCTCCATTCAGGTTCCAAGGCATTGATTCATAGAATTTGTCACCAGGCTTTGGGCCTGCTTCTTTATAAAGAGACAGCATGTTTTTACCTCCTTGTTGTCAGTCTTATCCCCCTGCTTAGGTGCCAGCTTGGTGGTGGTGGATAAGAAAGATTTTCATTTATACAATCGTTTCATACATACAGTTTCCGAATGTGCTTAACGAGCAATAAAAGAGACTAGTAGTTTAGTAATTGCAAATAGTAAATAGTCAATAGTAAAGGGAGTAGAATGGCGACTGGGTAGCATAGAGCAAACAAACATGGTGTACCTCCTGGGCATGACAGCGGAAAGGATAAGGCCATTGGTACACTTGCTTATGAAAGTGGCAGGGGTAGACCACATGTGGTTATAACCTGGGCATAAATGACCTAATAGGGTACAAAGTGGTGGTGAAAGATTCCAGGCAGGTGGACAGATACTCAAGGGTGAAGCTGAGTCAGCAGCATTTTGAGAAGTGCTGCCAGTGACTAGAGCCATTACAGTTAGAAAGCTCAAGATAGCAGAGTTTAACAACTGGCTGAAAGACTATGCAAGGAAGAGGGCTATGGAACATAGAGAACTGGATGGGTTTGGGATAAGAAATCCCTTTTCTCACCAGATAGATTGCATCTCAGCAGGGGGGAACAAGAATGCTCAGAGACAGGATTGCCAAGCACAGCAGTGTCAGTCTAAATTTAATCTGAGAGGAGGACTACCATGGAATTCAGAACAACAAGGTTTTATAGAGGAGGGAATAGGCAGGCCACACTCAGGTAAAGGTCACATAGGATATATGAGTAATCAGTGATATGAAATGGATGGATTAGCAGTGGAGTATGAGTAGGATTAGTGAGAGGGAGGGACAAGGAGAAGAGCAGAGTCAGAAAAAGGTGGGTCACGGGAACAACCAGAGAAAAGTAGGAGCCAAGGAAATGGGTGGAACTGGACTGGTAGAGAGCGGTTTCCATCAATGCCTAGAGTCTTTGGAAAAAGATGGATGATCTCCAGGCGATGATGACAGATAGACAAGAAGATCTGGTGACAGTTAACAAGACATGGGCAACTGCAAACTATCACTGGGCTTTCACTCTTCTAGGATGCACCCTCTACAAGACAGACAGAGAGAAGGGTAGAGGTGGTGCTTTATGTTAAAGAGGGGAACACTGCCTCAAGGGAGGATGCAGAAAGAGGGGTCATAGAGCCACTATGGACTGAGACCAAACAGGGGCAGAGAGGAAGATAAGAATGGAAGCAGTGTATTGACTGCCAAACTAAGATAAGACCACAGACTGGAAGTTAGGGGACATGATCAGGAAGGTTGCGGAGAAGGGGAGATGGTGATAGTAAATGAGTCCAACTTGCCCGATGTGGATTGGAGCATCCCACCAAGCAACTTCAACAGGAGCCAGTTGCTCCTAGACATAGTCCAGGATGGATTCCTAGTCTAGGAGGGAAGGAATGGGCATGGGACAGAGCCATCTTGAACTTGGCAATGACTAATGGAGATCATGTCAAAGGTGCCAGTGTAGAGGAGCTTCTGGAAACCAGTGATCACCGTCAGTATGGTTCTACACTGACATGGGTCATGAAGCCATGAACACAAAAACAAGTGCTCTGAATTTTAGGAAGTGTGATATCACTAGAATGAGGGAGATGGGGACACCTGACTAGTATCAGGGCAGACATGAGTGTAGACAAAAAATGGTCTGTGATTTGGGAAAGGGCCCTGGCAGCCACTGAAACCTGCTTAAACAAAATTGTAAAGAGCCTAAGCATAAGAAACTGCTTTGGTTCATTTGTGATGTGAGCAGGGCAGTGAAGGAAAAGAGGACTTCATACAAAATGTATAAGAAGTTCCAGAGGGAAGAAGACAGGGTTCCTTACTTGGAGAAGGCAAGGACAGCTAGCAGGGTAGTAAGGCAGGCCAATGCAGAGAAAGAACTAAGGACTGAAGAAAGGGTCAAGGAAGGGGCAAATGCCTTCTTTCAGTACATCTGAGTAAAAAGATCTACAAAAGAGGGCACTGTGAAACTTAAAAAGGGGTCAGGGTGGGTGAAAGACAACAGGGAAAGGGCAGAGGTTTTAAATGAATACTTCTGCTATGATTTTACGAGACAGAAAAATTGTCCAGTGCCAAAGGAAAAGCTGGATATAAGGAGGGTGAGGGAGAGAGAATGAGAGTGTAGGTGATTATGGAGGACATAGTCCACAGGAAGCTCAAGGCCCTAAAAGTGGACAAATCTCCTAGGCCTAATAGCATGCTCCCCAGGGTACTGAGCTAGATAACAGCAGTGCTTGCAGTCCCTCTGATGTACCAGTTAAACTGCTCACTGGAAACAGGAGTGGTGGCATGGGAATGGAGGACCACTAATGTGGTGCCCCTGCATGAGAGTGGGGCAAGGAATAACCCAAGGAACTACAGACCAATCAGCTTGACCTTGATAGTTGGCAAGTTGCTAGAAACCAACTTCAAAGAATAGTTAGTGGAGTCCATTGAGACAATTAGGCTCCAGGACAACAGGCAGTATGGACTACTGCCAGGGTGGTCTTGCCATACCAAATTGATCAACTTCTTCAACTGGGTTATGAAGGTGGTTGACAAGAATAAGGCAGTAGACATACAGTATTTGGACTTCAGCAAAGCCTTTGACTTGGTCCCCCAGAGAATGTTAATCAAAACATTAGAGAACCTAGGGGTGGGTAACAAACTGACCAGGTGGACAGCAAATTGTCTGGGGGCAGGATCCAAAGGGTGGTGCAAGGGGAACTTTCAGGGATGAGGGAGGTCACCAATGCAGTCCCACAGAGATTGGTGCTCAGGCAGGTGTGCTTCAGTGCATTCATAAATTGCATTGGGGACAGCATAAAGGGCAAACACTGCATCTTTACAGATAACACCAAGCTCTGTGGGAGGGTGGACATGGAGGAGGGAGTCATGGATCTAACAGAGTTACTAGCGCAGTTAGTGAGGGGGTCTAGCATCTGGCAATTGAAGTTCACTGCTAAAAAATGCAAGGTCATGTACATTGGGTGAAACAACTCAAGGGCCAAATACAGACTAGGGGGTGTGAAGGTCAGATTATCAGAGGAGGGAAAGGACCCGGCAATAGCTATAACTAGCAACATCAAGCCCTCTATGCAATGCATAAAAGCAGCAACTTGGGCAAACAGGATTCTGGGTTGCATAGCTATGGGATTCACCAGCAGAAGGAAAGAGGCAATCCTGCCACTATGCAGGTCTATGGAGCATCCACACCTGGAGTACTGTGTGCAGAACTGGATTCTCTACCTAGAGAAGAGACATAAGCCAGCTGAAGGCAGTACAGAGAAGGGCTACAAAGACTGTCCATAGTCAACACAATCTCCCGTATGATGAAAGACTTGAAATATCTGAACATGTACTTGCCTGAGGAGAGAAGGGAGTGGGATGACATGATAGAAAACTTCAAGTACCGTAATGGTATAAAGGAGGTCCAACTTAGGAATCTCTTTAGACTCAGTGGGAATAAGAATATGAGGGGGCACAGCTATAAATTGGTAAGTGAGAGGTTCAAGGAAGAAGTCAGGAGACATTTCATGTCTGAGAGAGTGGTGACAGGGTGGCATGAACTCCCAGAAGAGACTGTCAACCAGAAAATTGTTGAGGGTTTCAAAACGGAATCAGACACAATCAAGAGGAAGGTAAGAGTACTAAGGAAGGAGGGGAAAAGCTCAATGTAAATGTAAGGCCAAATGCTTCACAACAAGCAGACTAGATAGACCTTATGGCCTTCTTCTGCTGGTAAATGCTACTGTTCATAATTGGAGGTGGCAGTCATTCCACTCATCAACACCCACACACAGCTAGGGACAATTACCTGAACCTGTTTTATTGAGAAGAGGAATGATGACCATGAACAGGGGTGGGATCCCCTACTCTTGTGAAACATGCCATGTTTTTTTTAATTCCAAATGGACACCCATCAGAACAGCAGCAGAAATGAGCATGTAATTGTTCCTCCCTAGAAACTCACTATATACCTGAGACTTAGAGAATGAGTTGGGTCTAGAGTCAGGTCCTTTACATTCAGAACTTAGGGACTGCAACACCCTAACCTTTTCTGACCCTTTCTAATGTAGTATAAAGTTAATTTGGGCTGGTAGTATAGCCTAGAGGTTAGAGTAACGAGGTGTGAATGAGGTTGGTACATCCAGCAGACCAGACCTGTGTTTGATTCTCACAACCTCCACTTGCATACTGTGTGACTTTGAGCAACTCACTTAACTGCCCAGTGCTCCCAGGTTGCCACTGAAAACAAGCACTGGTGCCTAGTGGGCCTTACCTGGTTACCAAAGACAAAAAAAAAAATTGTCCACACAAGGAAAATAAAAATCAAAGTAGTGCAGAATTTATTTGCACAAAATACCAGCATACATATCTTGCCTACAGTACTGTTTTAACTGTTACCCATGCTCTTCCACCAGATAATATGGATTTGATGCGCCTTTTTTCAGGGGACCTCTACCTCTAGAGGCTACTGGACGTTTGCTCCCAGACTAGGAGCCAGGCAGATGAACCAAACAGGCATGAGCTAAGGGCCCTCTATATGATGACCCCCCTCAATGCCAGTTACCTTACTTGGACACCGATTCCTGGTGAGGCAGTACCAAGTGGACCAGTTATGTCCATGACCTACATTAAGTCCATTCTTCCAGCCATCCCTCCATGTGGGATCCTGCAATGCTGATGAAAGGCATAGGAGAGGCTAGGGTGTTCCAAACCATGGGATTCAATCAGTGGTTGAAAAACTGGTGTGAAGCTCAGGGATTTGGCTTCATTGGGGACTGGAGGTCCACCTGGAGTGATGCAAGCCTATACTGGCATGATGGGCTGCATCTGTCCGGGAGGGGAACCGGATCCTAGGTGACAGGTTTAAATGCTTCATTGGCAAGCTTTTAAACTAGCCTAGGGGATGCACTGAAAGGAGCAGGAAAATCCTAGCCCCCCAAATAATCACGGTAGGTGCGGCAAACACCAACATAGAGGTGTCGATAGGGAGAAGAGCAGGGTAAATGGAGAAAGTGACAAAGGCAAGAAAGAAGGGATGGGGCAAAAGGAAGTAAGGCCATCAGGAAATGGAGGGTAATGAGTACCAATGCCCGTAGTCTGGGCAACAAGCCCCTGAGCTGATGGCCTTAATGGAAGAGGGATGCCTGGATATCGTAGCAGTCACAGAAACATGGTACACAGAGAACCATGACTGGGATGTTAACATACCAGGTACATAACCTACAGGAGAGACAGGCAGGGAGAAGAGGGGAGGAGTAGCTCTCATGTAAAGGAAAGGATAAAAGCAACTGAACAAAAGAGTAAACAGGGAGGAGAGGAGGCACTGTGGGTCACCTTGAGACTGAAAGGGCACCAATCCGCACAGGGTTATGTACAGACCCCATGTCAGGGGAAGGAATGGACAAGGATATGATAGAAGGCATTCTTAGAATGGCAGAGAAAGGGAGATACTGTTGATGGGAGACCTGAATATGCCAGATGTTAACTGGGCACATTTGCTGCAGCCACATCCAAGAGCAGGGCCATTCTTTGATGCCCTACAGGTGGCAGTGGCATTAGACAGCTAGTTTAGAACCCACTCGTGAGAGAGCAATCTTAGACCTCATACTCTCAAATGGGTGCAGGGAGAGGATCTCGGATCTAGAAGTGGGTTGCCATTTGGGACAAGTGACCATCAAACAGTGTGGTTCATATTAAACTCAGCTACAGAGTCAAGCCATACAAAAGTGAGGGTACTGGACTTTAAGAGGGCTGACTTTGGCAAGATGGGAGAGTGCCTCAGAAAAGCACTAGCAAACAGGCTAGAAGGAGGTGTGGAGCAACAATGGGAATTATCAAACTGCCATCACGGATGCAACAAGCCTTGTGTGAAGCAAATACACAAATCAATACGAAAGAAAAAGCCACTATGGTTCTCAAAAGAGGTGGCTGTGAAAGTCAGGAAGAAAAAGATAGCATTCCGGAAGTATAAGGAAACACAGAAGGAGCAGAACAGAATGCTGTACCAGTTAAGGCGGAAAGAAGCAGGGAGTGAAGTCAGAATAGCAAAGGCCCAAACTGAGGAAAAGATAGCCAACTCAGTTAAGAAGGGGGATAAAACCTTTTATAGGTACATCAGCGAGCGTAGAAAGACAAAGGAGGATAGTGAGGCTGAATAGAATGAACGGTGGTGGGCAGAGGGGACAGTGAAATGCAGGAATACTGAACGAATATTTCTGCTCAGTATTCACAAAGAGAGGAGGGGAAGTGCCTAATCCAATTAACAGAAGCACTTTTGATAGGGGGTCGATCCCAGTCCTTTCACAGAAGAAAGGGTTCTGCAAGAACTCCTAAAACTGAAGGTGGACAAAGCAATGGGTCCTGATGGAATTCACCCAGAATTCTAAAAGAATTAAGGAGGAACTAGTGAAACCACTTGCTACTCTTTTAATAAATCATGGAGGATGGTGGCAGTCTGGAGACTGGAGGAAGCGGATGTGATTCCCCTTCACAAAGTGGGACCAAGACAGAGGCAGGAAACTACAGACCTGTCAGTCTGACTCTCTGTGGTAGGGAAAGTGATGGAGTCACTCTGAAGGAAAGAATAGTCGAGTACCTAGAGGTCAGTGGAGCACAGGACCCAAGGCAGCATGGGTTCACAGCGGAAGGTCATGTCAGACGAATCTAATAGATTTCTTTGACTGGGTGACCAAAGTAGTAGATCAAGGAGGGCTGTGGACATGGCCTACCTAGACTTTAGCAAGGCATTTGACACAGTCCACACAAAGATTAATAGTCAAATTAACCAGCCTGGAGTGGGACCCAGGGTGGTAGCCTGGTAAACATTGGCTGGACAACAGGACACAGAAGGTAATTGTAAATTGAGTCCACTCTGAAGAAAGGGGTTACTAGTGGGCACGCTGGGTTCCAGATGGGTCCAGTCCTTTTAATGTCTTCATCAGTGACATTGCAGAGGGACTGGAAGGAAAAGTATGCCTTTTTGCAGATGACACAAAGATCTGCAACAGGGTTGATACACAAGGAGGCGTGGAAAGGATGAAAAGGGACTTGGCAAGGTTGGAGGAATGGTCAGAAGTATGGCAGCTAGGATTCAATGCAAAGAAGTGCAAAATAATGCACCTGGGAAACAAGAACCCAGGGGAAGAATACACAATGGGTGGGGAGGTAGTAACAACAACAAAAAGGGAAAGGGACCTGGGGGTAATCATATCAGATGACCTTAAGGTTAGCATGCAATGTGAGAAGGCAGTAGGGAGGGCTGGGGTATACTGGGATGTATAGGGAGAGGCATGATCAGCAGAAAACAGGAAGTTGTTATCCTTCTGTACAGACAGTTGGTGAGACCCCATCTGGAGTACTGTGTCCAGTTCTGGAGACCCCATCTCCGCAAGGACATAGACAGGATAGAGGCAGTCCAGAGGAGGGCAACTAAAATGGTGCAGGGTCTGCAAGAGAAGCCGTATGAGGAGAGACTAAAGGAGCTTAATATGTATACCCTTGAGGAAAGAAGGGAGAGGGGGGACATGATAGAAACTTTTAAGTACCTCAGTGGAATCAACAAAGTCCAAGAGGGTAGCATCTTTCAGAAAAAGAGACTTGCAAGAACAAGAGGACACAATTTAAAGATAGAAGGAGGGCGGTTCAGGGGCAATGTGAGGAAGTATTATTTCACAGAGAGGGTAGTGGATGCGTGGAACAGCCTTCCTGAGGAGGTTGTGGGGTTTAAAACTGTGGCAGAATTCAAGAATGCATGGGACAGACATAAGGCAATTCTTGTGGGGGGTAGGAAGAAATAGGCTGTTGGTTAACTAGGATCTGCGGCCTATCCTGTAGGTAGGGAAATGGTCAGACTAGATGGGCCTAGCGGTCCTTATCTGCAGTCAAAGTCTATGTTTCTATGTTTCTATGGAAGGGTGCTCCTTCAACCTGACTTCCAGTCTCCTCTGCAGACCTAGATGCCATGACCCCTTAATAGGCAGGCACAAACCCATAAGGGCCTTCCAGGAGATCCTCTTGGGAGAGATCTCTTGCCTCTTGCTCCTCCTTCATCTTTCTCTTCTACTTCACTCCTTACTGCTCCTCTCCATCTTTCCTCCTCTTCTGACTTCTAAAGCAATGTTGGCCTACCTCTTTACTACACTGTGACACAGATCACCTGGCAGGGAGCAGGGTCTGGCCCAAACATTTACTCTTAGGTTACCAAATTGGACATGATGAGCAGATGGCACAGTTGCCCCTTGTGGAAGATGAGCTTCAGGCAGAAGGGACCTCAGGTTAATGTTTCATACATAAGACACCACACCTCAAACAGTACAACACTTCCCCAAGTGCTGCACTGGAGTGCCTACATTTTGAGTATAAGCCCAAGTCCTGTTGTGGGAATACAGCCCATAACTCTCTGGCCCAGTGGTGGATATGCTACTATCTGAGCCAAACTGACACCTACAGTGGTGCTATCAAAGTCAGTGTAAAGATATCATGTTCACCACAGGATGCACAGGCAGTGCTGGGTGGGCACACAGTCCCCTTCCCTAAGCCTGAAAGCATCAAGTTGAGAAGCTTGCTCAGTCCCTGCTAGCCATGGTGGTGCCCTGGGTACAAGCTATAGTCCCAGTTGTCCACATTGCAGCACAACACATTACCAATAGCACCTTTGGCCAGCCCCACATTATATTTATCTATCTATACATATATATTATATATATATAGCTGTTTGAACCATTTTTTTGTGGCCTGTTTTATGCCCAAATGTAGGGCCCAATTCCCAAAAGATTAGTTGAGAAAATGTGAAAATAGGGTCCTTAGAGAAAGACAGTATGCTGCTGCTCACACCAATAAAACATTTCACCAATGGAATATGTATCACAGCATTCCACAAAACAACTCTCAAAGGGAGTTTAAGTTATTTAAAGAAGGTAAGCAGGTTCAGGCCAAATAATCTGGTCAGACCAGCTCACAGTAGTTCCCTTATCTATTGATGTATATCTATGTTTATAGTTAGGCCTTTGGCTACATTATAGATTCAGCAACATCTACTCAAAATAGACAGCATAGTTATGCACCACCCAGAGCATGTACTTTTTTCCAGTGGCAACTAGATTTATCAGCATGTGTCGTGCATTATAATAAATAGCCCAGGTTATGTATAAGACAATGAAATGTAGACATATAAGTTTGCAGTTCACCTGGAGCTTGGGGAAAAAAAGCTGTTGACTGCTGTCTATGAGTATTTTTTCCCTATACTCTGAAGAATGGCCTATCATGACACCATATTCATTTATACATCACTTATCTGCAATACATTATAGAACTAAAACATGATACCTAAGTTGGTGATATGCTGAACTTAATGCAACAAAAAACACTGTACTTTCCCAAAAAGTTAGTTTTAGATATAATTATTAAAAATATTAGCATACCTGTCAAACCTGCTTTTGTAGAGACCTTCTGTGCTGTGCACCATGACTTTTTTTTCTCAGTCTTATTTATTTTTTTTATTTTGTTTATTTAGATGTCGGATTACAAATACCTTTGAGCTTAGAGCTCTTTTACAAAGGTTCCAAGTCAGCAGCATAATACAACAGGTTAGCAAAACAGAAAGTATGGCAAAACAGTATACACAAAGAAAGGAGAATAACAGGTTTACAGACTAAACAGGGTATGGTAAAACTAAATAAGAAAAGAAAGCAATAGTTGACATTCACAGTAAATTAAAGAATAGAAACAAGTAACGGTAAGCAGTTTCATGTACAGGAATGCATACAGCAAATTAAAAATCAGCCGGACAGACGGGTTGGGGGATTAGGTAGAGGGGAGGAAAGGTGAAGGGGGTAGGGTAGCAGGGGGGAGGGGATGTCAGAGATGATGCTAAGGAGATTTAACAGTAATCAACTGCTAGGGTTTTAGATTGCCAAAGAGGGTTTAGCAGAAACAGTCACAGGAACGAGTGGCAGAGAGTAGTCGCTGTAGCTTGGGTTTGAAAGGGCCCAATTTGGATTCGGAGGAGATGTGACAGTTGAGGGCATTCATCCAAAGAGGGGCTCTGTAGGCGAATGATCTTTGTCCCTGCCTTAACCCTTGCCAGGTCTCAAATGCCATTTCTAAGTCATTTGTGGTGGCCATCTTTTTTTCTTGAGAAAAAAAATAAAGCATTTATAAAATACTCACATTTTGGTGGACTAGAAACATTTTATAACTTAACAAAAGCTGGAAAATAACTGGAATCATTTATATAGATAAAAAGGCAGGAGTCAAATTTTTGTGCCTACCTTTGTTGCACTACTGCTTTAAAAATAACATTATAATGTGCCAGCCTTGTGGCATTTGTGTGTGTTAGACTTGGATTCCCAGCAGGGCAGTGCATTCACATTTACAGGTGGGGTTTTGGTGCCTGCTTTATCATCACACCCTATGGGGGATGGTCTCATGCAATAGACAGTGTGGATGACAACTTGCATTTGGCCAGGCTCTTCCTACAGTTTGCAGTGCTGTCAGGAGCCTGCTTTTATTGGAGGTACAGCACAGAGGAGAGCAGGATGTATCCATGGGCAGAAGGGCTCAGGCAGGCCTGAAAGTGTGAGGTATTAGGGCTGTGGATGTGGAAAAGTAAATAACATTATTATTACTATTATTTGATTAATTGTTAACACGGAAGTTGCTATAAATGAGGCATGACATTTCCAAGAATGGCACGATGGGCATCAGTAGCAGGCATTTTCAGAACGTTATACATATTTATCAAGTACAACAACTATATGACTCACATGATAGGGGCTGCCTGATGGCTGTGTTTAGCATCACTACTTAGCTTATTACACAGAGTAGCTGGGTTCATTTCCCATCCCAGCTGGGAGAAGGGAGCTTATGTACAGTCTCTCTGAGATGTGCTACAGTATGTCTTTGGGGAGCAAAGGTAGCATCTGCCATTGCATGTCTGCCTCCAGGTGACCCACAGACAAAGCCATGAGGGTCGCCATTCGTAACCCTGCCTCCTACAGTGATAAGCAGGCGCATCTGATATAGGGTTACAGAGGTGGCCCAACATCCAACACTGAAAAAGTCAATGTGCAGAATTTTCAAAAGGGATGCCACTGACGAAAAGGCCAATCTTTGCTGTGTCAACTTTCTCCCAGTTGCCCCCCAAACCCCCATGGCTTATTTGCAAAGCTATGTGGGTATTGTGATAGTTTCCTTGATTTGAGGTAGCTTGTGTAAAACCAAAAAATGATGCATGTGTTGCTTTTTGTTGCAAGTGGAGCCTGTTTTGCTGCAGATGGTGAATGATGTGAATGAAAGTTTGACAACTTAGGGGATGGTCTAATGTTCATGCACAACTTTACCAGATGTAGCTAAAAGGGGCATCATATTCAGAAAGACCTTTTTAAAATCATACACAAAGAGTATAATGTCAAACAAATGCTCCAGCATTGGCCCAGTATCTGAGCAAAGGCAGGAGTTCCACCAGGACAGCCACTAAGTAATCTCAGGCAGTGCATTGCCCAGATCATGGATGGGTAAGGGCAGGGATGGGCCTTGGCATGGACATAGAAAGAGACAAGATCAGCTTCTGGATGAGTAGTCTAACAAAACTGAGCACACTCACTGTCAAATAAGGAGATTGCTGGGGAAAATCCCCTGATGCAGATGCAGGTGCAGGATCCACATGAGCCTGTGTTGAAGTGACAAAGGTGATCTTACAGCTGAAGTACACTTATTGTGAACTGGACCCGGCCCCGATGTATTTATTTTAATGGGATGCACCAAGGCTGTTGGCCCTGTGTTCGCCAGGATTGCCAGGCGCTTGATAGTGGAGGGGTGTTCCCAGTGGCTTTGAAAGAAGCACTGGTGAGACCACTCCTTAAGAAACCTTCCCTTGACCCACACATCCTAGCAAATTACTGTCCAATTTCCAACCTGCCTTTTTTGAGCAAGGTGGTTGAGAAGTTAGTGGCCCAACAGCTCGAGGATCGCCTGGTGTCCTCAGACATCTATGAGTCATTTCAGTCAGGTTTTTGGGCCAGACATAGCCCAGAAATGGCTGTAGTCAGAGTGCATAATGATCTGCTCAGGGATAGAGATAGAGGAGACAGGTCAGTTCTTGTGCTCCTCGATCTCTCCTCAGCATTTGACACTGTGGACCGCGTCATGCTTCTTGATTAGCTCAGTGAGTTTTGTGGACTCGCCAGAACTTTCATCAGCTGGTTTGAGACCTTTCTCTCAGATAGGGTGCAGTGGGTAGTGATGAGGGTCTTGGGAGGGACACTCCACAAACTGCAGCTAGTGCAGAATGCAGTGGCCCAGTTGCTGACAGTCCTTTCAAGATCCAGTCATGCAACCCAGGTCCTGCATGCCCTGCACTGGCTTCCTGTCAGGTGGAGGGTCCTTTTCAAGGTGGGCTTGCTCGCCTATAAAGCCCTATATGGACTGGGTCCTGACTACCCATCAGAGCTCCTGACATCAGTGACCTCTGCTCACGCCCTCCGCTCCTCGTTGAGGGACCTCCTGGACATTCCCAGGGTTCGGCTCTGGACATTTGGCGACTATGCACTTAGTGTCACAGGGCCAACCCTGTGGAACTAGCTTCCACTTGCGGTTCAGGTGGCTCTCTTGACTGAGGTGTTCAAGCTGAGGCTGAAAGCTCACCTCTTCCACCAGACCCTTGAAGCTTTTTGACCTTATAAATAAAATTGCCTTGCCTTGCCTGTGTTGAGGGGAGTGCACCTACTCTGCCTGCAGCTATTGTCAAAGGCTGTAGTGGCTTACTATAGTGTGCTGGGTTAGACAGCACCTTGCATTGATAAATGAAAAAAACTTATGCTTTTCAGACTCGTGTCACTTATAGACAAAATGCAATGAAATCTGAGTCTAATGATCGGATGCCCTTTGGATGCACATAAACCAGCTAATTGGTCTACCAGTCTGGATGTAATTCTATTTTGAAGGTATGGAGGGTGGATCAATGAAGGATACACTTTGAAAATCCTGTCTCAGATCTTCAACTTAAGTGGCAAAATCCCGATTACTGCACCCACTAAAACCAAACCAAAATTCTGGATGAGGTGGTGGGGCTGTGTAGATGAAGTCCGGTAGGAGGGGCAGAAAATGAGAGAAAACTGGAAACGTAGATATGTAATTTCCAACATACAATTTATATGTCACAGAAATACCCTGCACAGTTATAACCAGTGAAAGAAAAGACATGTCCCACACAAGGCGGGTGGGGGCATACCGGGAACCTCTATAGTGAGAAAATCAGAACAGACAAACTTTTAAAATGAAAAGTCACACCAGAAGCTAAAGGGAGGTATAAATAGCACAAGCTGCTACCACATATTGCTTAGTAGTTCAGCTTGTAATAGACAGAAACATAGAAACATAGACTTTGATGGCAGAAAAGGACCACTTGGCCCACCCAGTCTGCCCATTTCCCTACCTACTGGGTAAGCTGCAGATTCTAGTTAACCAACAGCCTACTTTCTGCAACCCCCCACTATAATTGCCTTGTGTCTGTCCCATGCATGTTTGAATTCCCCCACTATTTTAGAACCAACAACCTCCTCAGGAAGGCTGTTCCATGTATACACCACTCTCTCCGTGAAAAAAAATTTCCTCACATTACCCCTGAACCGTCCCCCCTCTATCTTTAAATTGTGCCCCCTTGTTCTTACACATCTCTTTTTCTGAAAGATGCTACCCTCCTGGACTTTGCTGATTCCCTTGAGGTACTTGAACGTTTCTATCATGTCCCCCCTGTCCCTCCTTTCATCAAGAGTATACATATTAAGCTCTCTCAGTCTCTCTTCATATGGTTTCTGCTGCAGACCCTGCAAAACATGCATTTACTTACAGGCCAAAGAGAAAGACTCAGCAGCAGGCACCCCATGTCATTATGCCTGACATTTTGCCCAAAGGCTTCTGGGCTTCATCAGACAAGTAAGAAATTTAGTGCAAAGAAGCGCATTACAAGGAGGCAGTATAGCATAGTGGCTAAGACCACTGAGTTGCAAACCTGAAGACCTGGGTTTGAATCCCATCAGCCCCCACTTGCATTTTATGTGACCCTGAGCAAGTCACAAATTCCTTGTGCTCCCAGGTTGCACCTAGAAACAAGATTTGGCTTAGTGTGCCTTTTCTGGTTAAACAATTTCCCCTTCCCTTACTTCCTTACATGTGTATAATAGAACTAAACTTGGTAACAATACTGGTACAAGCTTCATGTGCAAACTTTAAACTTCCTAATTAAGCAATTTGTGTAACATGAATAAATTTAGATATATTATGCATTATTAAACAGTACTACTGCACATTAAACTTATGTTCTCATGGCTTAATGTTGCTCAGTCTAAGTAGTGCTTTCCACTGCTTCTATATTCTAGGCAAGTGTCCTATATAAGGGCTCATGTCCTATATAAGGGCTCATGTGATCCTGCTCCACAAGAGTGGTAGCAGGGAGGAGGTAGGAAACTACAGACCAGTCAGTCTTACCTCAGTAGTGGGCAAGATTATGGAGGCACTCCTTAAGGAAAGGATAGTGCAACACCTGGAATCCATAGGAGCACAGGATCCAATACAGCACAGGTTTACAAAAGGAAGGTCCTGTCAAACTACTTTCACAGATTTCTTTGACTGGGTAACCAGAGTGGTGGACCAAGGGAGAGCAGTTGATGTTACCTACCTTGACTTCAGCAAAGCTTTCGATACTGTTCCACATAGAAGATTGATTAATAAGCTGGGTAGGCTTGGGGTAGGTCAGATGTTGGTCAACTGGGTGGCAAACTGGTTGACAGCCAGAAAACAGAGAGTGGTGATAAATGGTATACAGTCAGAAGAGATGCAAGTCGCAAGTGGGGTACTTCAGGGACCAGTCCTGAGGCCAGTCCTCTTCAATATCTTCATCAGTGACATTGCAGATGGACTGGAGGGTAAGGTTTGTCTGTCTGCAGATGACAATAAGATCTGCAACAGAGTAGATGATCCAGATGGGGTGGGCAGAATGAGAAGAGATCTGGATAAACTAGAAAAATGGTTGAAAAAGTGGCAACTGGGGTTTAATGCAAAGAAGTGCAAGATCGTGCACATAGGGAAGAGAAGCCCTGAAGCCACATATAGGCTGGGAGGGGAGTTTCTGGCAGTCACAAGGGAAAAAAGAGACTTGGGCATCGTCATCACTGATGACCTGTAATCATCCAAGCAGACCAGTAAAGCAGTAGGTAAGGCTAGGGGGATGTTGGGGTGTATTAGTAGGGGTATCACAAGTCATAAGAGGGAGGCAATAATCCCTCTTTACAAGACACTGGTTAGGCCCCATCTACAGTACTGTGTGCAGTACTGGAGGCCACACCTTCACAAGAACATTAACCAAATTGAGGCAGTCCAGAAAAGGGCACCCAAAATGGTGCAGGGACTTCGTTAGAAAACATATGAGGACATATTAACAGAGCTCAATATGTATACCCTAGAGCAAAGGAGGGAGAGAGGTGATATGATTGAAACATTCAAACACCTTAAGAGCATTAACAAGGTGAAAGAGTCTAACATGGTTCAATATAAAAAAAATAGCAGGACAAGAGGACACAGCATGAGATTAGAGGGAGGCCGATTAAGGGGTAATTGAGGAAGCTTCTTCACAGAAAGGGTGGTGGATGCATGGAACGGCCTACCTCAGGAAGTGGTGGATATGAATACAGTGCAGGGCTTCAAACAGGCATGGGATAGGCATAAGGGAGCAATACAGATGAGTATGAATAGATAGGCCATTGACAGATCAAAGGCCAATGGCACATTCATAAGGTAGAAAAAGAAATGGGCAGACTGGATGGGCCTTGTGGTCCTTATCTGCCATCAACTTCTATGTTTCTATATTCTTTTCTTCCTTGTAGCATACCTGCCCCCCAGTAGAAGCTTCTGCACTACAGAAAAAGAAAACAAACAAGTACTATTTTAATAGTCATTGCCATATTCTAAAGCAACATTTCATCCTATTCAAAGTCACATTGATTACACTGGAAGGTTATTATTTGAGGAAAGCTACTAAATCTATGCTGTTGTTTAGACCTGTTCCCTCCCATGTGCCCATCTTGAAAATCCAGTCATTTTTCTTACGACCAATTAACCCATCGCAATGCCCTCCCTCCCCCCCAACCAGGCCCAGAGTCACTTTTTTTATTGCTGTAAACTGAACTTCATCAGCTCACAATGCTGATGATGTAGTGTGGGGCAGTAGAGCAAGACATGTCAGCTGCCAGGCTAAGTGCTGTTCCACATATCATACCTACTAACATCAGGTAAACAATCTTCTAATTAAACAAAGGGAAAAGAAAAAGTACCACTGACATACATGTGATATCTCCCTCTTTACGCAGGAGACTTCTGTTTTTTTTGACTGAACTCCCTCCCTCCCTCCTGGGAAACAAAATGTCCTGCTTAAGTAAAATTCTGTTCAAAATATCCATCTTTTTTGGGCAGATAAAGACACATAAAAATTAAATCAGTGATGCACAATGTATCTGATAACTTTATATAACTAGTTGTTTATTCTTTTTAGTGCTTATTCTTGACAAATGAAATGCATTACATTTTTGTAATGACTTTTTTCTTATGATTTTGACGCCTTTTAAGGACAAATGCATGACGTTACGGCATCTCCCTACTAGCAGGCCAATTTCCCTCCTAATTTGACCCAAATCTCCCTCTTAAGCAAGGTGGCAGGCCAATCTCCTCCTAATTTGACCCAAATCTCCTCTTAAGCAAGTTGGACATATCACATGTATGCACCAATATAAAAGGTAATGGTTGGCTGCTTTAAAATCTAATATTAGTTTTAGGCAGTACACTAGCTATTTATCAACAAGATCCAAAGAACAATTTGCACTTTTCTCACAGTGGCTTTGAATTTTTAGATATTTGCTGATAGCTTCCAGCCACCCAACAAACTCTTGGAATTTTCTTTTTTACCCAACTCTTGGAATTTTCTTTTTTACCCTCTCCAGGCACAAAGAAAAATAACTATAGTATGGATTTGCAGAGTTGCAATACCTCTCGCTCCTAGTGTCCCACATGTAAATTTATGAAACTGGGCACCATAGTGGCACCCATGGCAGTATCATTTCATTTGCTTATAGTAACTGCCTTGGAAAATAAACATGTTCTATTCCAGGACCACACTTACAATGTCAACAAGATATGATGTAAGAACAGACATGTCACTTCTCATCTCCAAATAGAAAGAGAGGGCATCCAAGACACCCTGGTGTGGAATATTAGTATACAGTGATACCACATCCAGGATGTCAAAGAACCAATCTTCCATGAAGGCAAGGTTTTTAACAATGTTAATGACCTCCTTTTGAGTCCCTTACATATGAAGGGAAAGAATTCACCAAAGGCTGGTAGAAGATGTCCACAAAATCCAAAATGGGTGCAGTGACCCAGTCAATGCCTGAAATGATGAGTCTGCCAGGTGGATCACTGAGATTAATGTGCATTTTTGGTAAAACATTAGTGCAAGTGACCACTGGAAATGCCACTGTCAGGGCCCTATGCTCTTGCTCTGTAATATAACCATTGTCAAAACCAGATTTCAAAACACCATCCACCCTTTCTTTAAAGACTCAAGCCACATTATGGCCAAGTTTTTCATAGAAAAATCTGTCACCCAATTGTCACTCAATGTCTGTGACACTTGCCTGGAATATAGAAACAATGGAAATCATTACTTAGACTGAGCAATGTTAAGCCATGAGAGGATATGTTTAATGTGCAGTAGTACTGTTTAATAATGCATAATACATCTAAATGTATTCATGTTGTACAAATGGCTTAATTAAGAAGCTTAAAGTTTGCACATGAAGCTTGTACCAGGTATAGTTACCAAGTTGAGTTCTATTAAGCACATGTAATGCACTCTTTTACAATAAGTTTTTTATTTGAGTAGCATACCTTTAAAGACTACCTTTTTATCTGTGTTAGCACTGCAGCAAACATCTCTCTGGTGAAGCCCAGAAGTCTTTGGGTGAAACATCAGGCGTAATGACGTGGCATGCCTGCCGCTGAGTCTTGCTCTTTGGCCTGTAAGCAAATGTACTTTTTGCACATTCTTGCTCCCTTTACTAAAAGCTGACCTACTAAGTAATATGTGGTAGCAGCTTGTGTTATTTATGCCTCACTTTAGCTTTGGGTACAACTTTTCAGTTTAAAAGTTAACTACTGAAAGAAAAGCTTTTACAATCCTTGATGACATCACAAAGTTCCGCTGCTGCATTTTTGCTAGTTTCCTGCAACAGAATTACTGTTCTTATCAGTAGGACTCAAATCTCAAAACATTCCCCAAAAACCTGAACAGCAAGACATTTGGTTCATTATTACTAAGACAGTTGAATGTAGACAGGATCTTTTGACCCTTAGACTTTATCTGTTTCTGCTTCTCATCCTGCCTTGAACCTATAATCTACTATTTGTGACAAAGAATCTTTACATGGCAACAGTCTGCTGTGTCCTAAGCAGAGGATTATGCAACATGAACAGAGAAAGCCTAAGGCTAAAAGATCCTGTTTTAATGAAAAAGGCCTGTAATTTCAAAGGTCTGGATGCAGCCTTTGCGGCTGTTGTACTGCCCCAGCTGTGTCCTTGTAAGTGCATCATAATGTTTGCAGGTGATCTGATAAACATTTTGACACATTTATGAAATTCTGCTCAATTTGAACCATAAAATGATGCATGTATCCAATATTTGGTGCACGCATCATTTTCAGTGCACAGCTCATGGCACTTCAAACAAGACGATGGATTGCATTTTTCTGTGGTCTATCACTCATGTCAGAAATACAGTAAGTGTGGCCAAATCCTGGTGCAGCTGGCTGAAAATCTAGCCTGATGTCTTTAAATTAAAAAATTAAAGGTTTAGAAATAAAAAAATCTGAGGAATGTAATGTAATAGAATTCTGCTAATGTCGGTTGTGAATTTTGTACTCAAAACTGGTAAATCGTTTTAACCTAACTGTACAATTCCCACATGGGAGTATACAGTCTATATCTCAAAATCACAGGGAGCAATGTTGTATAAATTGTATAGTGCATGGTGAGGGCTTGTTCAGTATGGAAAATCTTCCTAGCTGAAATGTTGTTGTACCACAGTTCAAAGGTCATGGAACACTTTAATACCATACTGTGGTACAACAACATTTCAGCTAGTTTTCCAGAGCACACGAGCCACAACAGCTGTGGCAACAGAAATACCAGGATCAACCACATAGTAACTTGTGGCAGTGCCAGCATGATCTCTCAAACCACCCGAGATGTAAACAAAGTAGGCTCAACCAGATATTTATACTTTTATTTAAAAAAAATGCAGGATCAACCAGCTATTTTAAATTACTTACAACAGCTAAGAAGATCCCTTGCAGTAAATCCTCTCACTTAGTGAGAAATAGAGCAGCCATGTTGTTTTTTTTTTTAAAAACCCGGCTGCAGACAACTGGCAACCAATCAAAGCCCGTGCTAGACAAGTAGGGGCATCTGCTCCATAACAACCATGTCACTGACCCTAGCAACCATTCTTAAAACAGGGAAATAAGATGCGGCAGCAGGCACTTATTTAAAAAAAAATCTGACATTGTAAAATTACTTTCAGGGTCACCATACACTATAAAAAATACTGGATGTGCATCTCTATGCACAACCAGTGCATTGTGCCACCTTGAGATTATGATTTCTATGGACCTCTCGAGCTTTGCTCTCGAGGTCAGAGGGAATCAGAACCTCTCAGTGGCATAATACACTGGTTGTGCATAGTTGCTTATCCAGTATTCTCTATGCATTACACGACCCAATTTAAAACATACCTTTTATTTCCACTAATTCGATCTGTACGCATTATACAGTCATGGCTAAAGAGGTTAGATTACGCTCCTGGCAATCAACTAAGTCAATTGTTATAGTTTGAAACAAAACCTTCTCAGTCACAGCTCTGTGCTCCACTGGAGTATGCCGCCCCTGTCAAACACATAGTTTGTCAGGCTTATTATGAACCACCTAATGTGAGGGCAAACTAAAATTCTGATCAGAGAGGTCTGGTACAGGTTTGGGTTCTAGAAGCTAAACACACTAAATCAGGGAATAGGCCCCTTTTATACAGGTCACTTAGAAACTATAGCAGACATAGGATAGTCACCCACTCACCCAGATTCTAAACTGTATATTCAATAAATGCTATTGGTACTATACACAGAGAGAAATTGCACCACCTGCTACACCACCCTGAGGAAGGGGACTGTATTTCATGAACCGCAGGTGGTGTAACAGGTGGTGGAATACTTCTTTTGGTATCAGTAAAATTGATTGATATATATATATATATATATATATATATATATATATATATTCTGTGTGAGTGAGTGATCATACCACATCTACACATGGTTTATAAACTACAATTACAACCACCTGAATACATCCTCTATGCTGTAAAATGGAACCCATTTATGGGGCTAGCCCTGTAGCGTAGCAGGTGGGGAGCCATCTGCCATGATGTGACCGAGGTTCATAACCTGAGTCCAGATTCCTGATTTAGGATGGCAGGAGACTTGGCAGATAACTGCCTAAATAGTCCCAATATCCAGCAGAGAGAGAGAAACCAGTTTTCCTGCAGTGCCTTTTAGTGCCAATGGGTAAGCAGTGCAAAGGCAGAACTATTTTTAAAGGAGGGAGTTGTTGATTTGCTCTGTATCAGCATACCAATGTGAGCACATTTGGAGTCTTGCTGTCAGTATCCCTGGTTTAGGGGACTGAAAATTCCTGAGGAACACTCATTGGGTTAGAAAGAAGGCCTCGGGTACTCTCGGTCCCACTTAACTCCCTGATCACACTGGATCTTGTTCCAGAACTGGAATGCTCCTGAAGGCTCCACCAAGGGGGGTAAGCCATGAGGAATGCTTGTCAGAGGTAAGGTGGCTGTTGGGCTTGGAATGTCAATGGTGAGAACAAATGGGAGGACAGCTAGGTAGCGGCGGGAAAACTACTACCATTTGTGTAGTGAGAAAAATATTCTTAGAAACTTTCCCAAGTTTCTGGTGTGAAACGTCAGACTGCTGGGAAGGTTAAACCACATCAGATGACCTTATTCTGTTCAAAATACTGTGTTCCCGCTTTATAGTGAATACCCCAAGAGCCAGAAAATTTGTTCACTATAGAAGAGTTAGTGAGGTGGCAGTATGCCTACTTAGACAACAACAGGAGCCATCACTGCTTTTCACTATAAGAGAGAGAGAGAGTCTTTATAGCAGGATTCAGTTTGTTCATATCAGTATCAGTGGCTCAGCAGGATACACACACGCCTCTGAGTCTGGAAGATTGAAAAGTTGTGGGTTCTAGCCCCACATCAGGAACTTGGGGTAAAATTCCAATACAATAGTGTAGCATGAGGTGCAGTTTTTCATATGTGATTTTAAACCAATGTGCTGTCCATCTGTTCTGGTGTTTGTACAGAGGGACATTAAAGATCCCATGGCATTTCATGAAAAGAGTAAGAGAATTTTTTTATTAGAAGAAAAAAAGCAACTGAGAGAAAACAAACCATAAATCAGTTATATATCATAAAACATTCAAAGAATCAAAAAGTAAAAGTAAATAAAATAGGTACATAAAAAATACAAAAGAAACAACTCAAAGCATTCATAAACTATAAAATCAAGGATGCAAAGGGTCTATACAAGTTTCTGATTACCTAGGAAAGATCCAGGACATGTTCCTTCATAGGATTCTGAATTGACTATCTGAAATGAGTGCCTTATCACCCTTATGCACATTTGGGATGGATTCCCTAACAGAATATTCTAATTCAAAATAAATGATCACTTTTGTTGCTGACAAGCTGGCATTAGACCTGCCATATGCGTAATTTTAAAACTGAGAATAAAACAATTACTGTGTCCCTAGCGTACTTTCCCCACCTCTGCCGTAGTAGCCCAAAAAACAACTCCTCGTACTACAAAAAAGAAGAACAGAGGTTTCTTCCACTTACAGACCACAAAGGACCAACATGCCTGTATATGCGGACAAGTAACAAATACATGTTCCTGGGATTCCTAGGCCTTTTGGCATCCCACTAGAGGACAATACAGTTTGTCCATGCTTACTATTTTTGTTGTTCCTTACCCCAAGCCTACCATGGCAACATAGCCACTGTACATCCCACATTCTACTAGGAATACATTTGTTGGTAAGGGAAGATAAATAGTGTTGATGAGCACTCTCAGGACTCACACCAAAAGTAACTGCAGCCGAGAAACCAGATTGCAGAAAGAGTGGGGAACATTTTCCCAGTATCCTGACCAAATTTCCCCCATTCGCTAAAAAAGTATACCACCAACAGCTTAAGCTGATTCAGTATGTCACTTTGTATCTGCATACCTACTCCCCCATCCCCCCGGGACAAGGCTGAAAAGCAGGCAACCCTCCTTTCCTGATCAACAAACACTAAAATAAAAATAAAACTACAGCAGAGTACTGTATTTTTTTCCCACAAAAGATAGCCAGTTGTGTCAGACTTTCCATTTCAATTAAAATTTTTATTGCCGCTGTATAAGTTGATTATACTCTCAAATAAAATGCTATAGCCAACATAATGTTCCAGCATATTAAACTACATTGTCTATCTTCTAAGAATGTTTCAATGCATGAAATAGTATATTATCAAATAAATTGCATGAAAACATTGTGCAATATTCAATAAAAGCTTTAGATAGAAAGCAATACAATTTCAGCCCAGCAGCACAGCAGCTGGATTTCCATTTGTGACACCAACAACCCGGGTTCGGGAACGGACCTGGGTCATTGGAAGGCCAGCCAGGGGAGAAAGATTAAGTGTCCCTTGTACTGCTCTCTTTCTCTGGGAGGGGGGAGAGGGGTGTGTGTGCGGTGCAATAGCAGCACCCAGCATAGGCTGGGTTCACTGCAACGCACCAACACCGTAACAATTCAGGGACAAGGTGGATGCAGGTCATCACTGCATGTCCCCACCCCTGCTTACAGGGGGAAAAACACATCCGGGGTGTCTCTATGAAGCCCTCCCCCTGGGCTTCCATCAGCCTCCAGTGCCAGCTCTCCCGACTAGATACAGTAGTGTGGCACTGGTAGGAGAACAGTTCCACAACCCCACCCTCTGGGGGGCAAGCCAGGGGTGACAGAGGACAGTGCTGGCAATAGCCAGGGGTGGGAGCCCAGGGGGGCCATGACCAGGGCTGATAAAGATGATGGTGGATGCCAAAAAGTATAAAGAAAAAAAAAAAAGAAAGCAATACAGTTTGACCTTGGTGTTAATATTCTGGTTTTGCATACAACACAGATGGAAACAGATGTGAGGCTATTACAGAGGGTAAGAGAGAAAACTACCAATACAGCAGATTAGTTCTGGAGGTTATCACCAGGTACAAGGGAAAATAAGGGAAGGAAAAATGGGGAGAGTACCAGCTGAGAACAGGGGAAACCAAAACGGCAGTCAGAGAAGCAAAGGCAGACATAGAGCTGCATATTGCAGAGGGGGTCAAGAATGGAGAAGAACAGTTTTTTAGATGTATTAGGGAACAAAAGTATGAAGGAGGAGAAGGAATTGTTAGGCTAACAGAGAAAGGTAGGGTAATTGAGGGGGAGGGGCAGAAAGCAGCCATTTTGTTCTGTATTCGCAAGGGAAGACAGAGGGCCTCTGCCAGAGAGTGGCATTAAGGCAGCTGTAAGGGGGATCCTTGAGATGAGGCAGTGTTTACCAGTGAAAGGGTATGAAAAGGGCTAGCAGCCCTAAAGAGAGATGAGGCCCCAGGGCCATATGGGATGCATCCGACAGTGCTGAGGGAATTGGCAACAGAACAAACTGAACCCCAGGTGGGGATTTTCAATAGCTCTGTTCAGACAGGGGCAGTTCCAAAAGACTAGAGAGTAGCAGACATAGTCCTGCTCCATGGGGGGGACAAGGAGCAGCCAGGTAACTGCAGACCTGTCAGTCTTACCTCTATTACTGGTAAACTAATGGAGACACTAGTCAAACAGGACCTTTGACTGGAGGGCAATGGACTCCAAGATAATAAAAAGCAAAGGTTCATGGCAAGAAGATCTTGTCAGACCAACCTGATAGTATTCTTTGACTGAGTAATGAGGGTAGTGAATAAGGGCAATGCTGTGGATTTACCCTACATTGATTTCAGCAAGACTTTTGATTTGGCGCTTCACAGAAGGTCGCTGAAGAATCTAGAGGATCTCGGTACAGAGAAAGACACAGTTAGATGGGTGAGAAAGTTGTTGGAGCGGAGACAGCAGGGGATTGTGGTTAATGGAGTCAAATCACAAGAGATGGAGGTCAACAGTGGGGTGCCACAAGGATTGGTCCTGAGCCCAGTCCATTTTCAAAATGTTGATTAGTGATGTGAGAGAAGGAATTCAGGGTACAATGTGTCTCTTTGCAGAGGACATTAAGCTATGTGGCAGGGTAGACAGTGAGGAGGGAGTTATGGAGATGCAGAGAGACTTGTAAAAGCTAGAGATGTGGTCAAAGGTTTGGCAGCTGAAATTCAATGCCAGAAATACTTGGTGATGCACATAGGGAATAAGAACCCAAGGACAGATTACTGGATGTGGGGGGGGGGGTAAAGCTGTGCACAACCTCTAAGGAAAGAGACCTAGTGGTCATCATAAGTGACTCTCTAAAACAATCACACCAGTGTAACAAGGCAAATGGGATGCTGGGGTGTATAGGAAGGGTTTTTGACAGCAGAAGGAAGTAGGTAGTGCTACATCTGTATTGATCACTGGTGAGGCCCCACCTGGAGTACTGTGCCCAGTTCTGGAGTACACATCTAAGGAAAGATAATTCCCAATGATTTGGGGCAAGCAGGGCAGCTCTTACACTTATCTGCGCAAGAAACAGAACATGTACTCACTGGATGCCAGACGAGAGAGGGGAGATATGATACAGACCTTCAGTTTCCTGAAAGGAATGAACAAGATAAACTGCAAGGAACTATTTAGCATAAGTAGTGGATCAAGACTATGGGGGCATGAATGGAAACTGAAAGGATCGGAGATTCAGGAGGAAGGAAGAAAAGTTTTATTTTACAGAAAGGGTGGTGGAGCCAAGGAATGATCTGCCAGCTGATGTAGTGGGCAGCAAAACTATCAATGGTTTCAAACATGGCTGAGACAGAGTGAAGAGCCTAGTGGTTGCTTAGTGTTATAGCGATAGGGCGGGGGATATTTGGGTGGACAGTGCAGGTTAAGAACTCTGTATGGACAATAGGTCCCAGGTTTGTTAGGGTTTATGGGCAGACTGAATGGACCAGTGTTTTTGTTTTTTTCTGCCATGATTATCTAGGTTTCTATGTCATATCTTGAAAAAGAAGTGTGAAGTGGAAGAGTCACAGACATACAAGCTCAGCGATGTGGCACTACACAAAACAACAGGGCACGAGTAATGGCGTCTATGTTTATATCTCCATTCTGAAATTTAAGATTGAAAAGCATACTCACTTAGAAACATAGACAATGATGGTAGAAAAATACCAATGGTCCATCTTGTCTGATGGCAACACCCTATCATACCCCAAGACCTTTTGTCAGTCAAGGTATTTGTCTACACCACCCACCCCCTTGCTCCCTGTTTTACCACTTCTGTGTGAGTAACTACTAAGCTCTAAACTCTGTCCCAACCATGCTTGAAACTATTAATGGTTTTGGCCCCCACCACCTCTGCTGGCAGACTGTTCCATCGTTCAGCCACTGTCTCTGTAAAATATAACTTTCTCACATCCCTCCTGAATCTCCTGAACCCCCCCCCCCCCAACCACCAGCTTTCACTCAGGACCTCATGTTCTAGATTCGCTACTCAAGTTTAATAATTCCTTGCAGTTCACTTTGTTCAGTCCTTTCAGGAACTTGAAGGTCTGTATAATATCACAGATCCACAACACAAGGTAACTCAGGACTAACCACCAGGGCCATGATGTTCAAATTCACTGATAAATGCACTCAGAGCTCGGCCACAAAGTGCTGGACAGTAGGAAATAAAAATCACCACAGGTTAAGTGCAATAATATACTGTACCAATTTATTTGTGCAAAAAAACAACAAAAGCTGCAGCAGCGGTATCCACAAAACAGCCTAAACATTTCACACCAATTTCATGTACTTTTTCAACATCTTCTAAAAAGCGTGCGTAATTGGTGCAAAACATCAGGCTGGTTTATGGATGCCACTGCTATAGCTTTTGTTGTCTTTTGCACAAATAGTTTGATATAACATGGCACTCAACTCAGACTGTGGTGAGTTTTATTTCCTGCTATCCAGCACTGTGTGGCCAAACTGTGAGTGCATTTGTCTCTATAATATCACCCTTTTCTTGTCTGGTCTTGAGTATTCAATGCCCTAAGCTGATCCTTGTAGGATCTACTCTGCTGGCCCTGAATCGTTTTAGTTACTCTATGCTGCACTTTCTCCAGCCTGTCCGTGTATATAAGTTACGTGAGGTAGCGCCCAGATGTATGCTAGCTTTTTAGCCAAGTCAGTAATAGCCTATGGACATGAAGTCATGTTTAATTGATGTTTTCTGGTTTTCCCCTGCCTTCAACATTTCCCCATAGTTCCTCAAATGTCCATTTTTCACATAAATTGCCCCACTTAATATCTGCCCCCACCCTCCATGTCACCACCACAGACCCATGAGTTGTTTTTTACTTCCCTGATTGATCCTGCCATATCAGTGCTGTTTACAATTTTAACAACAAGCGTGGACTCACTGCATGCTCCATTTCTGCCATGAAATCATATACTGAATGCAAGTTTACTCAGCCGGCTAAAATGAACCACGTTGTGAGTTTGCCTTTGTTCTTAAAGGGGAAAGGAGTCATCTAGCAGGGAAGACCAGAAGGCTTCACCCCCCACCCCAGACAGAGGGGAAGAGAGAGAGGAGAAGGTACCAAGGAATACATGTGGGGGGGGAGGGACAGGGAGAGCAAGGGCAAGGCACAAGGTGGACTGTTGTATCCTTGAATGCAAGGAGCTTGGCAAACAAGGTAGCAGAATTCCAGGCAATGATGGCAGAAGTGGAGGTAGATATTGCCTCCATCTCAGAAACCTGAGCCACCCAATACCATGACTGGGACTTCACAATCCCAGGATACAAGATGTACCACAGAGACCAGGGGTGGGGAGGCTGGGGGGTGGCTATTTACATTAAGGAGGGGATGCTGTGTACTGGAGGGGGAGAGGGGAGGCCAAAAGCCATATAGGTACTGCTCCAAAGCTCTAAAGGTAAGAAGATCAGGATAGGGGTGGTGTACAAGCCACCCTCACAAAGTGAGGAGACAGACAAGGAGCTGGAGGAACAAATCAAGAAGGTCAGTGGTAAAGGGAGTATGGTTATAGTGGACAACTTCAACCTACCTGGAGTTGACTGGCAGATCATGACTACCACAAGCGCCAGGGAACAGGTACTTCTGGAGGCTATCCAGTACAGCTACCTAGAGCAGGGAATGACGTAGCCTACCAGGGAGGGGAACATACTGGATATTGTGCTAACAAATGGTGACCAAGTCCAGGGTGTGATCGTATAGGACCAACCAGCAGAAAGTAACCACAGCTCAGTGTGGTTCTTCCTCAACAAAGGAAGGGGGTCAACTAAGACCAGGAAGAGAGTGGTAGACTTCAGAAAGGCAGATTTTGCCAGGATGGGCAGCATCCTGGAGGGGAATTTTGCTGAAATCAGCCCAGGGATGGATGCTGAACAGAAGTGGGCAGTCATTAAGAAGGGTCTGAATGAGGCCATGACACGTGTGCCATACCTCAGAGTAAGCAGTCCAAGTAAAAAAAAATTAGCTGGCTCAGCAGGGAAGTGGAGAGGACAGTGAAGGTTAAGAGATTTGCCTTCAACAGGTTCAAAAAATCTGGGCATGAGGAAGACAGGGAGGTATAAATGAAGGCATCTAGGGAAATGAGTAGGGCAATCAGGGCAGCCAAAGCAGCAAGGGAGCTGAAATTGGCTCAGGGGATCAGAGAGGGGGAGAAGGAGTTCTTCAAAAACATAAGGGAGAAGAGGAGTTATAGGGACAAGATTGTTAGAATGAAGAGGGAGAGGCAGAAGAAGGGAAAGTCCAGGTAGAGGCACTCAACGAGTACTTTGGCTCAGTGTTCATGAAAGAAAAGGTTGGCCCAATACCACAAGGGAAAGAGCGGAAGGGTGGAGGGGGCAGAGGTAACAAATGGGGTCATCCAGAAGGATAGGGTTCTAAAAGGCCTTAAAGCCTTGTGGGTGGACAAGGCACCAGGACTGGACAGTGTACATCCAAGGGTCCTGATGGAACTGGCAGAGGTGTTAGCAGACCCTCTGGCAGACCTGTTTAACACCTCATTGGAGATGGGGAATGTGCCCAGGGACTGGAGGATGGTCACATGGTGCCCCTCCACAAGAGTGGGCCCAAGGACGAACTTGACAATTACAGACCAGTGAGCTTGACTGCTATAGTTGGGAAGTTGCTGGAGACCATTCTGATGGAGAGGTTGATAACCTTTCTGGATAGTAATGGACTACAGGACAAGAGACAGCATGGGTTTGTCTTGTGAAGATCTTGCCAGACTAACCTAATCAACTTCTTTGATTGGGTCACTAGGGCAGTTGACAAAGGCCATACTGTGGCTGTCCTGTATCTGGACTTCAGCAAGGCTTTCAACTCGGTGTCACACAGGAGGTTACTGAGCAAGTTAAGGGACCTGAGGATGGGGAGAAACTGGTGGGGTGGGCTGGGAGCTGACTTCAGGGTAGACAGAAGAGGGTAGTTTTAAAAGGGGAGACATCCAAGCCAAGACCCATAACTAGTGGGGTACTGCAGGGTTCAGTGCTGGGCCCTGTTTTCTTCAATGTCTTTATAGGGGACATTGCAGAGGAGGTCAAGAGTAAGATCAGCCTGTTCACCGATGACATAAAGATTTGTGCAAAAGTGGGCAGTGAGGAAGGGAGACAGGCTTTCAGAGAGGATCTAGCTAAACTCAAACACTGGTCAGAGGAGTGGCAGTTGGGGTTTAATGCTAAGAAATGCAAAGTCATGCACCTCGGAGCCACAAATCCCAGGACCAGCTACTGGCTGGGAGGGGCGCAGGTAGCAGCTTCAGAGCAGGACAGGGACCTCGGGGTACTAGTCACAGGGGACATGAAGGTATCAGAACAGTGTAGGATGGTGGCAGCAAGGACAAATCAGAGGCTGGGATGCATTGCCAGGGGTATCACCTCCAAGAAAGAAGAGGTCATCCTGCCCTTGTATAGATCACTGGTGAGGCCACACTTGAAGTACTGTGTGCAGTACTGGTGCCCATACCTCAAGAAGGATGTGAGATTGCTGAAGGGGGTGTATCGGAGGGTGACAAAAATGATCATGGGGCTAGGGGAGGTGCTTTATGAAGAAAGATTAAGGGAGCTCAATATGTACTTGCTAGAGGATAGAAGGAAAAGGGGGGACATGATAGAGACCCTTAAATGTTTGAAAGGCATAGACAAAGTCAGAATGGGAAGATTGTTCCACTTAAAGGGGGGGAAGGGTCACTAAGGGGCATAGTCGAAGTTGGAAGGGGGAGGTTCAGGAGGGAGATGAGGGGGCATTACTTCACAGAGAAAGTGATGGCAGGATGGAACCCACTTCCAGAGGAGTTAATCGATCTGAGGACAGTGAATAGCTTTAAGCAGGGATGGGATAGAGTCAGGGGCAGGATAAGCACAGACAAGAACATAATGGGGGATAGGCCTGGGAGAGGGGATGAAGGGAGAGGATTGGGTGGGGGGGCAACTGCAGTAGTATTAAACTGCAAGCTGCACACTTGGGCAGACTTGATAGACCTGTGAGTCTTTTCTTCTGGCTATATCATATGTGCATATGTTTGTATAAACAATGTTGTATACATCTTTTAATAAAATAGCAAATTTAGGCATGTGTGAGGTCTGTTTATTCACTCCAGTGTATTGTTTGTTTGTGTTTGTTTTGAAATATTCTTATTTTTTCCTTATTTAATGACCCATATTAATGCAGCCTTTTTCCCACCCAGTATTCTTTTTTTTCAATTATTTGGCAGTTCCAGAACCCAGTGACATGAGTTGAGCTGAAGACTACAATGAAGCGGAACCCAATGATATCAACTCAGCTGATGTCATCGGGTTCTACTTCATTGTAGTCTTCAGCTCAACTGATGTCACTGGGTTCTGGAACTATAATCAAATAATTTCCAGGAAAATATTTTATTTCTTACACTTTTAAGTTCTGATGTAATATAAATTACTTGCAAAAAACACCATTAATATATCAGTTGCGTTTAAAGCGACAAAAGTAGGAAACTGTGGTGTTAGGGTTCCCAACCCTAACACCCCACCCTGCAGGCAGCAAATCAGGCGTGGGTGTGCCTTTGGGTTCTGAAGCCTAACGCTCACCCACTTCCATCAGCAAAGAAGCTGAGATGTGTACAGTGTATAAGAATGGGATAAATTTTAGGCTTGAGAACCCCAAGGAACACCCTATGCCTAGTTTGCTGCCAGCAGGGTGGGGATGGATGTTGGGGCTGGGAACCCTAACACCACATTTCCCTGCTTTTGTCACATTAACACTAACTGATGCATTAATAGTGTTTTTTGTGAAGAATGTCCTTACTTTTTGAGATAGTATAATCTTATCCTCATTTAGCTGTGAGTCCTGCGTTCCTATCCCTCAATAGATGTGTACATGTATATTGCCATGGAAGCATTTCAACCAAAACAGCAACTGAATTGTCAGCATAGCCTTGTTATTATCCCACCTCATGAATGTTGGGCTGAGAATTTTCAAATCCCCACTGAAATGTCATTCTGTGCCACCTCAACATTATTCCATACCACAGATGAGAAAACACATTTTGGCCAGGATTTAAAAAATGACATCTGTCATGTTCATGAGGGATGTAAAAAATGGCAATGTTGAAAATTTGGGGTGCAAATATTTAAAACTAGCAATGTTATGAGTGAGCATAGTTAAATTTAAACTCATGCACATAACTTTGTCATTTTTACATATTTTGCCCCAAATTTTCAACATAGCCTTCTTATGATCTCATCTCATGAACAAAGGCAGTGAAAATTTTCAAAACACGCCCAAAAGGTGATTTTGCCAAGTTACCACAAAATTGTCTTTCAGGACAGATTTGTGAAATTCAACTGACATTGTCCATGAGATGTGGTCCCCAAAAGGCCATGTTGAATATTTGGTGTCAAAATATGCAAAAATGGTCATGTTATGCATCAAAGTTGAAAACCTCATTGAAATTTACATTTAGCTGCATTTACCTTTGTTTCTCATATTGCAGTCACTGGTTCCAGCAGCAAGACATATCTTCAACTGTAGAGTGGATCATCACCCTGTCACCTGTTCAGGTGCGTGGGGGTGTGCTGGGGTTGGGGGGATGCTGAGTGAGAGGTGGGGTTTGAGGGTCAGATTGGTGAGAGACCATTTCCTTTTTTCTAGAAAAAAAAATCAAGGACTGTTTTCTTTTTTGCAGGCAGGGCAGCGATAGGTGAGTTTGGAGTGCCACTAGACACCAGGGAAACAGGAAAATAAACAGGGACAGCAATCAGAGGGTGGGGGTGCCACTAGACACCAGAGGAACAGGGAAAAAAAACAGGGATGGCAATCGGAGGGTGGGGAGTGCTGGTAGATGCCCATGAAACAGGGAACAAAATGGGGACAGCAATCGGAGGGTGGGGTGTACCAGTAGACACCAGGTAACCTTTTATAAATATGGAGATGGTGATCAGAGGGTGGGGATGCCACAAGACACCAGGAAAATGTATTAAATTATAGGGGATAGCGATTGGAGGCTGGAGTGTACCACTAGACACCAGTGAAAGGGAAAAATAATAATGGTTATGGAGATTGGAGGGTGGGGTACACTAGGCACCAGGAAAATACATACAATTAATAAACAAGGTGATCAGAGGATGGGGGTGCCACTAGACACCACAGAATAAGATGCAGCAAAGGGAGAAGGATTTTCCCTTCATGAAAAATATCTTTTTATGCGACTCATGGTACAAAACAAGATTATTTTTCATATCACATGGTCATGAAAAAGGATGTAAAATGTAATGAAAAACACATTTTGGGATAATATTTTCAACATTTATGCACAGCATCCACCTAACAGAATCCCAATGAGCCAGACAGATATGTTGTGCTCTCTCCATGATGTATTTTTGTGGCTTTTGAAATTTGCTACCTGAAAAAGAAAATGGCGGCAGCACAAAAAAGATTTCCCATTTGTGACACAGGAGGACCCATTTTGGAAAACGGATTACCCATTTGTGAAAAAGGATCCTTTTTCGCGCAGGACATGTAACTGAGACTGAAATTCCTACTGAAAATAATGGGAACTTTACAACTGAATAACTTTGGAATGGAGTCATATTTTTTCACCAAACCAGCAAAATGCACATCTGTGAGGCAAACCCTTTCAACTCTGAAATTTTCAGACCAAAATTCCAAACCATTTCTGTGCTGTGGAGTGATGAAGGAAGTGCCAAAGCATGATAAATTATACACTTTTGTACACTCCATATCTCCACACCCATGCATCCTATCGGAACAACACTTGACACATCAAGAGATGTTGCATCCCTGATGGCATATGCAAACCTTCTTGCTAATCGATTGGACAGTTGCAAAATTATTAAAGTGCGGCCCTATAATATACTTTGCATTTGTTATTAATTATCAATATATAGATAGATAATATAGACAAATGTTTGAACTATTTTATGACTTTTATGTATGTTTCATGTGATTTGTTATAATACATCTTATTTATAATCCAATAAAATTTAATTAACAAAAAATGTGAACAATATTATTTATGTTCCCTTTAATGACATAAACATCACATAAATGATAGAATCAACCAGCTGTTAAAAATTGTGAAAAAAAAAATCAAATAGTGATGTCCATGAGAGTGAGGATGATGGTGATGGATACTTAAGCAATAAGGCATTACAGAGAATGTGTTATGGTAGGATAATGGCCAGCCTCTGGTGGGTTGAAGCGCAAGGTGATGCTGAGTGCTTCCACCACCCAAAAAGCGCCATTAGCCCAGCATAATGCACCCCCTGTAGTGCCTTACTGAAATTATGAGAGGGGTCATTTTTAGTAGATTGGATGTATTTTTTAAACATATTTTTATTGCGCTACTTCCAGCCAGGCAGTTGTGCTGGGATAAAGATCCTACTGAAAGTAACTCTTAGCCAATCAGGAGCCAGCATTCTTTCTACCCATTTCATAATGAGAAATGGGTGTTTGTGTGAAAAATGGGCATTTGTGGAAAATGGGAGGGGATGAGATAATGGCAAGAGAAAACTAGCAATTATAAAAATAAAATGACTGCATTAGTTACTCAATCTTATTTAATCATCCTAATCACCCTAAGTGTGTTTTGCCTGCATAAACCACTCATGCTTCACTTTCTTGATTTATGGGGCATCATTCGCCTCAAGTGTATAAAAAAACTCCCCAAAAATGAGTCACGATGTCTGCCACCAACACCGTTCGCTTAATGGATGAACTAGATCTCCTGCTGTGCCTACACAGACGAACCCACAGTGCTGCATTTTCTAAGTAAAATCTATTAATACCAGGGCAATTTATAAAAGTAATAACACATGATATGGTGCTGTATTCATTAGGAGATATATGCACTCCTCCAATGTGTACTGCAGCCTTTTTCCTCAGCCAGTGTTGGAATTAAACTTTATGAGCTTTGAGGGCTGGGGGACCCCATTAAGGTAATATCTTTAAATTGAACCCCTTTACTATTCTAAGACAATGGCAGTGATTCATTAGCTATGGGGCTCTCTTAAGAGCTGGAGGGCTGAGCCCTGGCAAGCCCCCCTGTAATTCCAACACTGGGCCGCACAACCTCAGCACATGTCAAAGAAGGTCTTACTGTATATCTTTGATTAGAAGTCATGGCTTCTATTACACATTGTTGTTTTTTGCCATGGCCTCTATTTGAGGGTGGCTAGTATTCAAGGTTGGTTTTTATTTAAAAGCAGCCCAATCATGCTGGTCTCTCAGACTCAGATATTTAAAAAACTGGCCCCTTATCAGCATAGAGATAGGCAGGAGATGCAGGTACCATAGTAGCAGCAGTAAGTGAATAGTAGCAATAGTGCCATCAGACCACAGGGGGGTATTTAGCAGTATTACTGTGACTATACTTGACATGGTACCAGGTGTATCTCTCTCTCTACCTTACCCAGCTACCCTACACATCTCCCTGCTCATGTCACATATTAATACCACTGACTATCTTAATTACCATGTGGAGAAAAACAGTCAGAGCTGGTGGGCAGCTGATATTTGCAGAAGGGAATGGATCCCATAGCATTGCAGCTGGCATGGAGTGGTGTGGTTCTGGCATCCTCCCACCCATCTCATTAACCTGCACCTATCCTAAGTATGGTAATTTAGCCAAAATTAATGTACACTCTGAACCTTGTCTCATCTGAATTACCTTTTGTCAGATAAGCTGTGTGTGCTGGGCATTGAGTGTGGTGGTGCCATCTCACCTCTCACCGCATTCAACAGGTAGCAGTTGATTCTGTAAAAGTATACCAACTGCCTGGTCCTTCAAACCAGAGGAAGCCCTCGATTGCTTGCCATCTTTATTCGAGGGCAGTTTCAATTAAAAACTTGGTTTTGAGGTGCAGCTACTATCCAAGGGTGGCTACTATTCGAGGGCAGCCTCTATTTGAAGATAATGTACATCTCCCAATGAACAAACACCCTGTCATGGGTTTTTGCCCACATAACACACTGCTGCCCATAAATCATTTTTAATTTTTAACATATTTATCGTGACTGTTGTCAAAGCTTTTTACATTGAACTTGTTCATAAAAATCTTACAGTATCATCTTAGTGAAACATTTGTAAAGCTATAAAGCTGAGGGAATATATTACAGAACAACTACATATCAGGAAAGACAAACACCACATAGACTGGTTTCTCTTTCTGAAATTCCTTGAAGAAAAAGAAAGCAGGTCAATCCTTGAAAGTCTGCAGGACTGTTAGTTCAGCTACTTCTATGCAGGGGCTGGACCACTAGTTCTCCACTTCAGTCCTGATTTGTGTGGCAGAGCTCCTGGGCTTCTGAGGCAATATGCGTTAGTTGCTGAGGCATGAATTTTTAGTTTCTGTGGCAGAATGCATTTCAGCCATTGGGTAAAACATCATGAGATATTGTCAATAGTACCACATGCTGAGCATAGAGGAGCAGCTTTGGGGTAATCAATGAGGGGAAGGGAGCCAGACACTATGGAAAAACTAAATTTTAATGAAAAATCCCCTTGAACAATGAATCAACAGCAATACATATGTTCTTCACTAGGATGCAAGTTCTGTAGAAAATTCTACTGCTGCATAATCACCAAATTCCAGGTGCCTTATTTATAAACAAAGAATAAGGAATGGTGCTGTGGTCCCCACGTTGCTACGCTACCTGCAAACCTTTTGAAAAGCAGTCAGATCCGCAGAAGAAATGCCACATATACAGATTGATTCAATAATATGAGAATTTATTTGGTGATGTCCAAAATAACAGCAATAGACAAACACTGCAAACCATGTAGGGCCCAGTCTCCTGATGTTTCTCATCTCTCAGAAGTTTTGATTAGGAGATGGAGTTAGTCTCATAACTGCCAGTGTTTCAACATTGTGTTTCAGAGAATAGTAATGTTTTTTTCTGTTGTCTGACCTGCAGTCAGTTCTGAAAAGATAGTTAATTAAAACATGATTTTTATACAATCAATTCCATAGAACAAGTAGAGTTATTCAGAAACACCTCTAACTTCCAAAGTACAGCAAGTACATTGTAGGGGTCAGATAGTGCTGAAGATAGGCACATATAGTGGGGATTTAAATAGATTCTACTATATTTAAAGAATTTTAGTAGATAAACATTTATAAATGAGGTACTCCAATTTCTTGTTTAGTCCATAATGTGCAAATCCAAGCAGGAACTTTTTCTTTCCCATTATGCTTCCATCTGTCCTCTAAAGACAAAAAGAAAAAAGAGAAAAAAATTGCAACAAAATCATTTTCATAGTTTTAATGTAATTTGAACATCTCCATATCTTTAAAAAAAATAACAGTCTGTCACAATTTCTAATATTCATATTCTTAGAAATGAGACTATAGAAAGTGCTTAAGATCAAGGTACCTAATAAGTCAACATAGTTGTAATGTACTATACCTAGATGAAAGATCTATTCACTCTTTTCCAAGAAGGAGTGTCAGGTGATCCCTTCCCCTTTCCAAAGGCAAATATGGTCCAAGCCACAACATTTACATCCCTTTGAATCCCAGTTGTGCACTTCTGAGGAATGCATGCCCAAAGAGTTGCCCATCTGTCCATTTTGGATTGCCCTCAAGTGCTCTTCTATCTGGCACTTGAGGGCTCGGATGCTATGCCCAATATAAACCATTGGACAAATGCACTGTGCTGCATATACTGTACAACGAACTGTGTCTCACAAGCAATGAAATGTTTGAATTTCAAATTTGTGTGCTGGGCATATTCCTTCAACTTCCAGTTTGTGCATATTTGAAGTGCCACATCTGTAGAACTTGAAAAAATAAATTGGCTTACTCCCCGACCAGGAGCATGGAAATGGTCCCAAATAACGACTATGGACCAAATGATCATTAAGATTTCTCACTTTACTAATAGAAATACAAGAGGATCTACCAACAACTGAGGCCAAGCTCCTCTCATTTATCAGAATTATTCAATGCTTCTTTGTGATTTCTCTGACTTTGGGTTTATAAAATAATTCAGTGGCAAAAGTTAAATGATCATTTTCCTGTTCTCTGGCCATTTTGAATTAGGTGTTAATAGAGATTATATAATGGATGGCCAAACTCCTGAAAGCTTATCGGCTGAGGCCACTCTCAGCCATGCTGATGTCTCAGTACATCATTCTGGGCTGAAAGAAGGTCCTGCCATCAGTCTATTTCATGGCTACACTGGCATCACCGCTCACTCTACTCATTCTGTGACACCAACCATGGCTTAAGTTTTGCCACTGAACATGGCTTCCCTTTTGCCACCGACTGCAGCTTCATTTTTGTTGTCAATTCCTGTCAGCAACTGCAGTTTCACCTGTGCCAATGACTGTAGCCATCGACTGTAGCTTAACTTCCACTGTCAACCACTGTTTCACTTGTGCCACTGACTGCAGCCACTGACCACAGCTTTACTTGTGCCACCACATACCAAGATGTTGATGCAGTGACCAATGTTGGCAATCATGGCTCTTTCCTTCAGCATGATGATGCTGCCTGCTGCCACCAACTGGAAACACCAAGCTCACTAAACTGGAGACTGTCACAAGAGGGCTTGACAAACTTGGCCTTCCTGCCAACCCAACAGCTCCTGCTACCACAGGCTGGGGACCTCAATCGTTCATGACCGGCCCACTCTTGCTATCTCTGGGGACTGAGGAGGACTGTCACATAAATGGAAGGAAAACCAGCTCCCAACTGGACTGGGAGAAGGCCCTAAGGAACCACTGATTCAATTTATCTTTTTCCTCTTTCATTCTCTGTCAGCTGGAGCACTGCTTCCATCTCCCTCAGGTTGCCACACTGTCTGACCCCAACCACATTCTTGACAACTACTGTAATGACAAAAACTGGCAAAACAGAAAAACACTACTCAATGCTGTCTTTTACTTTATGGCTCGTCGGACAAACAAAATATTATTAGCTTTTACACTAAAAATACATGGAACTACCTTTTCTAGTGCAACTTTGTTCAATTAAAATTCTTTCAAAATTCAACTTTTTGTATTTTTTTCTTACTATAGTCTAATGAACTGCATGATAACAGTATAGGATCTATTTCATTATTGCAATATTATATTTCAAGATGTGCAATACCACAGGATATCATCCCTTTTCTGGTGGTCAAAGGCATTTGGCCTGTGGCCTTGAGCCTCACAACACACCCAAGGTGGAATGATATCCCATTTTATCACACACCTTGTCATGTATTACTGTTTAATTTTGTTAGGGATATAATTTAACTCTTACACGGGTTTGCTCTATTATTGTAGCAGAATATCCCTTGTCCCTGAACTTAAGTTTTCATTTTTGTGCTTGTTGTTTGAAGTTTTCATGGGGGAGTAAGTTTTTCTTGTCCTTAAATATTGGCCAAAGGGTATACTCTAAATTAAATTGCCTGTGTTCATCCTATTGATTCTCGCTAGAAAAATGGTGGATATTGACTTGAGGTACATATCTGCCTGAACTTTCCCTGCATTATCAATGAAAAAATTTACATCCAAATACTTTATAGCTGCTATGTCTAACTTGTATGTAAATGATAGGTTCAGCCCGTTAATGCTCAACCACTAAAAAAGTCCTCAGAATCAGAGGGTGATCCATTCCAAACAATATTCACATCATCAAACCGGTCCATCAGCGCAGCAGGAGTGCTACTGCTTGTGCTGACGATGACCCAGGTTCAGGAACAAGCCTGGATCATTAGAGGGACAGCTGAGGGAGGATGGCTGGGCATCCTATGGATGCTCACCTCCTCAGAGATGGGAAGGAGTATGGTCTCCAGTGCAACACCACCACCTGGGTGACCACAGGTGGAAGGACAGCAGGAGCCATTGATTGAGGGAGGAGGATGTCGGTGGCATGATGCTATGCATCGACCAAGGCCTCGGGGGCAGAACAGAAAAGTCGAAAAAGCCAAACTGAATGCAGGATGCTGTCTGCCACCTGCCACAGGCCCCACACTGCCAACTAGATTCTCTGCCTCACCAGGTTGGAGTAAGTCTCAGAGATGGTGGGTGACAAGGCTTGGCAGTGCAGTTGGACTGATGGGGTTAGGTGGGATGTAGGGGGATACGCAGAAAATAACAAAAATAGAAATAATCACATCATCAATGTTACCATGTCATCTGACAATTCTCCCCAAACAAGGGATTTACCAAATCATGAAGGACAAATTGCTTCTCCAACCAGACCAGGAAACAGCATTGATGGGGTCAATCATGGCCCCCATACTTGTTCCCTTGTACTGAGGGAAGAAAATGTTGTCAAAAACAAATAATTATAATTCAAAATGAATCCTAATGCTTCAATGAGATGGCACATATGATATTCTACTCACTAAGAGCCCTACGCAAGAAAAGAATCCTAGTCCTACATGCCCAATACATGGTTCATTGGGCCAAGATATGCACATCCCCGATTTTCAATGGACACATGCAGATACACAACTGGAAGGCACCTGCTCCACACCCTTGCCAGGACAGTGTGTGTGGATCTCAAATAGCCATGAGGCTGTTAAGGGCAGCCTGTGGGGAGTGGGTGTGCCTACAGAAGGCCAGCATAGCATAGCATGCACAAAGTCTTTTGCATGCTGTTGGACTGGTTTTGAGGGGGGCTTTCATTTCCAACAGGCAGAGAGCTGCTATAATGGCTATGTACCATCAATCAGCCAGAAATAGGATAGAATGACACCCCACAGCCATGGACCCAGGCCCCCCTTAATGCCACAGAGAGCTATGGTAGTGGCATGTTGCAGGGTTCCAACTTCAAAAACAGTAACTTTTATTGCTGGCTGTTGGAGACATGGTAGCCTATCCCATGATCCCCTGCTCCCGTGAAGCAGGGGATCCACTGTGGGGCTTCTGACTGAAAGCTCCAGAACTGGCCCACGTCTGTCCCCAGCTGGCCTTAACCCTTGTGTGGAGCTGCATGGCCACACTCAGGCCACACAGGGGGTCATGCTTGCCAGCCCTGCATATCCCATGAGGGATGACTATGTAATGCACAATTGTGTGACCCAGTACACACCCCTACTTGTGCACTCTGAGCTTCAGAGTGCATAGGGTACATAATGTTGAACTGCTTTCAACCCCAAGTCATAACAAATCAATATACACAATATATTTACAACTACAGTGGTGCAACTATAGTCTTATGATCATGTAAGATTTGTTTATGGCCTATGTACTGTCCCTGACATAGCATGGCAAAGTTACAACAATTTATTTAGGATGGAAATCAACAGATTAGGCTATGTTCTCTGTTACTCACACTATCCCAGAGACAATAGGACACCCTGAGATACTGGTCATTGACTTGAGGACTTAATGAAATAAAATGTGGGACATGTTGGCAATCTGTTCCGACAATGTCGTCTTTAAATTCTTACACTTTGCACTTCATATATGCTTAATGCACTTTTGTTATTACTTCTGGTAATGGATTGTCTTGGAAGATAATTTCCAGATTAACAACAGAAAAATGGAGCCAGACAATCAACACAGTGCTAACAGTACCACTTATGACCCTAGCAATTGGGGCTTGTAAGTAAACCTGGGTCACTGGTGGCCAGTGATGGGGAGAGGGATTGAGCATCCCAGAGGATATTCTCCTTCTCTGGGGAGGGTGTTTGTGTGAGCCCTCTGCTACACAGAAACCCAAGTCATTGGCTTTCACATGGTAGCTTGCTAATCTACTTTAACATTCATACAAATGTGAAAAGTTTTTTAACATGTACCAGGGTGTTAAGAGGAGGGAAAGTAAGTTATGGCACTTTAATGATTAAAGCTCCCAGTTTTTAGTGGAAAGAGAGGAAAAATTTAAGATTAGGATTGTTAACATTAATCTTTTTAGGAGACATTGAACTGAACCCAGGGCAACTAAAAATAGGAAACTTTACAGTCTATCATAGTAATGCCAGGAGCTTGATTAGCATATTGGACAAACTAAGAATTTGGTTTGAGGCAAAAAAAAATTCAAATTTTGAATTAATTATAGGGTGATGGGAATGGTTGAATATGATCACATGATTAATTGGGAAAAAGGTTTTAAGTGTAGTGCTGTTCCATTCTTCTTTAGCCTTTGAAAAAGGACTACAGGTCTAAAACATGTCAGGCTTCGATGGCGCAGTTGTTTTAATGGTTTGACTTTAAAATAAAGAACTTTTTTGTACTTTCATTTCGAAGTCCACATCCCTTTTACGAGGTTAGTGTGTGCCTAAAACCTTTTCTTTCTGATGTATGTGTAGTTTTAGTGCACCACAGCCCAGTGCGCACTTCTTTGTTGATTTTATTTAGTTGTTGAAGTGATACTCACGGGTTACAGTTTGGGATGAAGGAGTTTTTTTTTCCTTCAAAATGAAGAAATAAAAATAATTCTGGATATTTTTTCTAGTTATAAAAAAGAGAGATCCCGACTGTGTAAAACCTCGAGGGTAAATGCTATACTCCTTATTTATACTTTATAGATTTTGAGAAGTACAGTCAAGTAACCATTATTCAATTGTTTTATATAAAAGAAGAAGGGGAAGCAAATAAGCTTAATACAAGAAATGGAAAAGCCATCAACTTCAGTGAGTGGAGGTTCAAGTAGAGAACAAATGAAGGATCAATTAGAATGTATTAATCGTATCTTGACCTCAGCCACTACAATAAATCCCTTCTTAATTGAAAGCAATGAGACATTAGCCACTACGCCCAAAGTTCGGTCACTCTTGAAGGCCTTTCGGGGCCTGGAGAAATTGATGCATAGACTACGGCATTTATATTGGAACACCACAAATCTTGAAGCCTATATTGAAGTGAAAAGAGTACCAAGAGGTCTCAGACTCATTAAGAATTCTGCATGTGGAACAGAAAGCCTGACTTTCTTGAAAGAATGGGAAACCATCCTATTGGATGCTCGTTTTAAACTAATGCAACTCATTATTAAATATAGCCAGGAACAAGAAAGAGAATTAAAAGAAGAGTTGAAGAAACAACAACTTGAGGTATTAAAATTTAAAAATCATAATGACTTTGAAAAACATCATAAGAAACTACAAGAATCAATTGATAAATTGGATAATGAACTGAAGACCTTAAAACAGACTAAGTTTATTCGGGACAAAGGGGATTTTGAGAGAGGAACAATTTTCAATTGGAAGAAGAAGCAGTTTCCATTCGGCATTTTGAAAGCTAATAAAAATGTTTTGTTTGAATTTAGCACTGATCAAAGTGAAACAGATAGCGAAGATAGTAATAGAGGCCCTTTTATAGCTGGAGAACAACAACACATGGACCCCACAGGGAATCAGTTTCAACATCAAACGCAACAGATGTTCCCTTTAGGACCGAGGAGGAACCCAAGATTGCAAGTATACAATTGTGACTTTCCATGAGAAGAAGGACGAGGAGGGAGAGAAGGAGGAAATTATGGCCGCAGGGAGAATTACCAACAAAATCAACATCAGGGCCGAGACAACTACTATCCAAAGAGGAATTTCAGGAACAGGGGCCGCTGGAGGAGGTAAGAAATGATTTAACTTCTACACAGGTCGTTAACCTGTCACGGCATGTTTTAACATTAACAGAACTGTCTCTACTGAGTAAAGGACTGAGTTTTGCCCCCTCAATAGCCTTAAACAAAGTGCAAACAAACATAGATTTGAATTTGAACTGCCACAAATTAAATCTTAAAGCTTTTTTCTCTAAACGAAGTGACATGAACGCAACTGTTAATGAACCTCAGTTTAAAAATCCCTTGACTTTTTGTCCCCCATCATGTGTAGCAGTAACAGCATTTAGAGAATTGGTTGAACAAGACTTGGAGCAATTATACAAATCATCTCGACTGCTGTACTACAATAATCTAAGTGAAGCAGAAAGGAATGCGATTTTTAACACTACAGAAGGATGAAAATGTGATTATTAAAGCAGCGGATAAAGGGGGAGTAGTGGTATTAATGGACAGAGAGACATACTGGCAAGAAGTAAAAAGGCAACTTGATGATGGGATGTTTTATCAAAAACTAAGACAAGATCCAACCACTGACTTTAAATTCTGCATTGATGAGACTGTTAATGATGCTTTCTTTAGAGGGGGAAATAGATTTAAAAACTAAGGAATTTTTAACAACTAAATTCCCAATAAGAGCGATTTTCTACGTACTCCCCAAAATACATAAAACACTAGTTAATCCACCTGGCAGACTGATAGTCAGTGTTATTGGGTCTTTAACTGAACTGTTATTGCAGTTTTGCGATGCCTATCTCAAACTGCTGGTAACTGATTTACCTACATTTCTAAAGGATACAAGATATGTTTTTAACTTGATTACATGCCTCACGCTAACAGAAGATAGTTTTTTGATTACAATGGATATAGAAGCACTATATTCTAATGTCACCCATGAGGGGGCACTGGATGCAGCTGCTTTCTTTTTAAACAAGGATACAAGAGAGGACAACAATACACCAGTTGCATTGATTTTGAAGCTACCTGAATTTGTATTAAAATGTAATGTTTTCCTTTTTGATAGTACTATGTATAGACAGTCTAAAGGAACAGCAATAGGGGCAATCTGTGTGCCTTCAGTTGCCAATCTCTACGTAGGTAGTTGGGAGGAATGGGTAGTACTGTCTCCAACTAGTAACCCCTTTTTGAATAACATCAGACTCTGTAAGCAGTTTATAGATGATATTTTGGTAATTTGGCTGGGTAGTTAGAAGCATTTGAGGAATTTGTTCTATGGCTACAAAGCACAAACTTCAACTTAAAATTCACCTATACAGCGAGTAAAAAAACAATAAATTATTTTGATCTTAAATTAACTGTGGGGGAAGAAGAACAAATCTATAGTGACCTATTTCATAAAAAAACTGATGGAAACACTATTCTTGTGGCCAATAGTTGTCACCCTCTACATATAGCAGTAAATATTCCTAAAGGTCAGTTCCTTCATACCAGGAGGAACTGTTCTACAATTGATAGTTTTGAAAGAGAAGCAGAAATATTGGCAAATAGACTAAATAAAAGGGGCTATAGTGAACAGAAAGTTTCAGTAGCCAGAGAAGAAGCCAGACTAATGGAAAGGGAGGAGCTGCTTAGTGAGAGAACAAAAAATGAGACTAATAACATGAGATTTAATTATGTAACTGATTACTCCTCACAGGTAAAAGCAGTAGAAATAATTTTGAAAAAACATTGGCATGTTTTGACAATAGAACCTGGCCTTAGAGATTTGGCAAATTAATTACCAAGAATGTGTTATAAAAGGACCCCATATTAAAAGATTTACTAACACATAGCCATTACACAACAAAACGAACTGAGATGTGGCTTAATAAAGCACACAGTGCTTCCCTTGCAAAAGATGTACTGTTTGTGATTATGTCACAACTGGAAAAACATTTACTAGTTGTAATGCAGAAAAAATGTATACAATACGACAATGCATTACATGTGATAGTGAGGGGGTTATATATCTGGCAACCTGTACGTGTGGCACCTTCTATGTGGGAAAGACAATCAGATGCTTTAAAACATGAGATAGGGAACGTCTGCATGCTATCCAAAGACAGGACGATACCTATGCTACTGCCCAACAAGTGATGAGTATAACACAACAAGAGGAACATATATTAAAATTTCGAGCCATAGACAGGGTATGCTGTAAACCCAGGGGAGGTGATTTTGGCAATCTAGTCTTAAAAAGAGAGAACCCTTGGATCTTGAGTCTACAGGCACATAAAAAAACAGAAATTACTGCCCAGCTAGACATCAGACTCTATTTGAAAAAATAATTTAATGGAATATCAAAACTGTAATGTTAGCAATTGAAGTTTCTGTGAGATGAATGACATTTTAAGATTGAATTCCTTATAATATTGTCTTATAGCTTGAATATTTAAATGCCATGACTAAAATATATATTTGTATCTGTTGAACTCTAAGGTTAATAATAAATATTTCAGGTTAAGGACAGATATTTTTAGTTACAAGATGCAAAAATATTACATTGCAATATGTATTTTTATATCTAACTGCTCCCTTTTGTCCCCTTACTTCTGTTTCTTTTTTCCTTTTTGCTAAAATCTCATGCTCTACCTTTTTTATTTAACCCTCAATTGCCCCCAATTTTTTGTTCTTTTAAGTTTTTTTCTTACCCATTCCCTTTCCCTCTTCCCTTCCCCCCCTTCTTCTTTTTTTTCATTTGGTCATTACCTATTCTGCTTCAAAGTTTCTCCTTATTTCCTTTTTGACACTATTATAGTGTTTAGTATTTTTAATAATATATGTATATGTAATGAAGTAGATTGTGTTTTCTAAAACCTTCATTTTTTTTCAATTTTATATTTGTAATATTTAAAGGTATAGAGTTGTTTCAGGTTACTATAACTAAATTATGTTTGACAGGAATTGCAATTTAAATCCTACAAACAGGTCTATTCTAATTTTGAATTAATTATAGGGTGATGGGAATGGTTGAATATGATCACATGATTAATTGGGGAAAAGGTTTTAAGTGTAGTGCTGTTCCATTCTTCTTTAGCCTTTGAAAAAGGACTACGTGTCTAAAACATGTCAGGCTTTAGTGGCACTGTTGTTTTAATGGTTTGACTTTAAAATAAATAACTTTTTTGTACTTTCATCTCAAAGTCTGTGTCCCTTTTACGAGGTTAGTGTGTGCCTAAAACCTTTTCTTTCTGATGTACATGTAGTTTTAGTGCACCACAGCCCAGTGCGCACTTCTTTGTTGATTTTACATTTTTAGGATCTAGTCCATTTTCTAGATGCAACTGTAGGGAAAGACAGTACTGTCTTAGTAGGTGATTTTAATGCAAATTGTGATAGGGTAAGATGTGGAAGCTTAGAGTTGCATTTGAGAGCATAAATGTCTTGCAAATAATTAGGTCCCCAATTCATATTATCAATAGTGGAGATGCAAGAACAACAACTGATTTGATTTTGTGTCACAAGAATTTCTGGTACAAGATTGTAAGGTGGGTCCTCCTCTTGTGGGAGACCATTGTGAAATAATGTACAAACTGAGAAGGGAGTTGGCACTGTGCCATCCAATATCCTTTAAGAAGTTTGATTGGTCAACTATTTGGGCTGACATGTTCAGAATTAAGTAGAATTGCATAAACCTGATCCTGGGCTTGGATGAAACAGTGGCATTTTTAACTACTGAATTCCTAAAGGTATGTTACATTTATGTCCATTCATTAGTATTAAGAAAAAACAGTAGAGAATGCCATGGGTAAATTGTATGATTTTAAAACACTTAAGGATTAGAGACTGCCTTCGGGAGAAAGTTCAGACAAAACAACTAGGACAGGGACTGATCTGCTTTTAAGAAATTGAGAAATAAGTGTAAAGCCTTGATACAGAGAGCTAGGTCCTTAAGCAAAGTTTGAACAGGTTCAAAACCTAAACAAATTCTAGATGATAGTGAAGTAGTTAAATACCTCGGCATTCAAGCAGTTAAACTCCCTGAACTTAAACAATCATTAAGTGACACTCAAGAGACATATTTGATGCAATAAATGCTTTTGTTATCAATTTGCCTTTACCTGAAACTGAAGTTTTTGAAACCAGGAAGTAAGTGAAATAAGAAAGGGTAATACCGCAAATGAGGAATTAAATCCACTATTTAGGGTTAGACTAATTAAGACAAAGGATATACGGACACAGCTAAAAAAAAAAAAAAAACTTGAAGTGAATTAATTTGGTGGTATCGATAGGCTAGAGCCTAGGCTGCAGATGCAACTGCTGGGTCACTGACAATATTTTTTAAATCACAGTTTATGTAGTGGCATTTTTCCAGCTATGTGAAAACTGGTCAGGATTACTCCAGTATTAGATGGCATTTTAATAGACAATTATAGGCCTATTGCCCAACTGTCCATAATTTCCAAAATGTTAAAAAAGGAAGTACATAAACAATTGTACTTGTGTTTGTTTAACTATGAGTTGCTCTCCCCACAGCAGGGTGAGTTCTGACCCCGCCACTCCACCCCAAAGGCCTTACTTGATTTCACAGGCAATGTCTCAATGACTCTTGAGAAGATGATGTCCATGACAGCAGTGCCTGTAGACTTATGTAAAACCTCTGACACACTGGACCATCCACTGCTACTACAAAAAACTGGAGCAATAGGTGTGAGTCCTGACTCTAGTGCATGCTTTAGCTCTTTCCTGAGCAGACAAACACAACTAAGTGCCTGCTGAATGTGTCATCAAGTGCCAGGGATGTGGCAGGGGCATACCACAGGGGTCCATATTTGGACCTCTGCTGTTAATTCTGTTCACAACTAGAATACCTGGGACAGCAACCCAATCAGTGCTGAAAATATACAATACCATGGTACTGAAGTCTGCCAGGGATCCATGGGATGTCTTTACAGGACTCCAGGTGGATTTCAACAACTTACAAAAGTGGCTAATCCGATCAAGTTGTTAACTCAAAAAGACAAAATGTATGCTATTCTCTCATTAAACCACTAAATGTGGTGTCTGAACAGGATTAAATTAAGACACTATGTGGAGCCCAAACAAAAACATAACTACATAGAAGTACCTGGGTATATAGGATGACCAAGAATTGAAATGTTCTGATCATATCAGCAACTGGTGAACAAAGGTCTCCCAAAAATAGGGTCCATAAAGAGGAACAAACATTGTCTGGATACTAATACTAAGAAAACAATTGTATCTTGTTTTCCTACTACCACAAATAGACTATAGATCCTTGATTTATGGTTTCATGAATAAAGCCAAACTTCAAAAACTGGACAAAGTATACCATGGAGTGGCTAGGTTTATACTAGGCATCACTGGCTGCCATATGAGATACACCACAGCCAACTGCTCATTAGTTTAAATTTGACTTCTCTAAATGTTAGCAGAGAGAAAGGCTATGGTACGATTTACTATTAAAGTTCATAAACACTATGGTTTCAAAATTTACTTGATCACTTTATACCTTGCGACTCACAACATGGCCTATGGAACATTCTGGTAGGGGCTTAACAGTACCAAAGTTATGCACAAGGTTTGATAAAAGGAGTTTTTAATGCATGGATGCGTTACCTGTCACAGTCACTCTTTCCCTTGCCTCAAGACATCTGTAGCATACTACCCTCATTAATCAAAAGTTCTTTATTATCCCAAGATTTACTTCAGGCTTCTGACCATGACTTTACCACCCCAACGTTTCACCCATGTATGGACTTCTTCAGGGAGAGCATGGTCTTCCTATATATTAATCAAACATATATGAAATTACACCATGTGCAATGTATACTGGACAGTCCTGAAAACAGACTTTGCCTAGTGCCTTATCTGGTTAAAATATAAATAAAACTTGAAACTTGAACTTGAAAGTTTTATAGGTTAAATAGCACCCTGGAAAAAGCAGACGTAAAAATGTACATGCTTTTTCATAGAATTTTTAAAAAAAGGCAGTTTACGTTGTAGCACTAGTGACTGGTACTGAACAAAAAGTTACTTATTTAAGCAGTTCTTTATGCTGTTTCAAAATATTGCTACTCTTACATTCTACAGTTTGTGCTAGTATACGTATCTGTAAATAACATGACAACTTTTTAACAAAACCTCAGTTGCCAACTCATGCTGCATTGCTCAAATTAGAATAATACGCCATGATAAATTTTCTCTAGAAAACTTATTTCAAATATACATTCATTAACCATGTCCTAGGGAAACACTGTTTGTACCTGTCACACTTCTTGCTAATATTTTCAAATGCACTACAAGCAACACACCCGCTATAAGGGATTCAGTTCCATCAACCCATATAACTCATACATTTCTGTTGATTTTTAAACAGGTTCATACATATATAACTGCTAATTTGTGTTGCCAAAACAAGTATAATCATGTTTACTTCTTTCCGTTAATCTCTGGGTGTTAAACATATATCCTGAAATGTTATTCTGGTAACATACATATATGCAAACAATTTAACTAATATATTTATATCCCTCCAAGGTCTTGTCATGTTACACATACTATACTATACTATAAAATGTGTCACCTCTTGCTGGTGGAGGCAGAGACAGTGGAGGGTTTCAGGAGGGGGTGGGACAGGTACAGGGGAAGGATTCTGGAAGCAAGGTCCTTTGCAGCGAGAATATCCGGTACTGGGAAGGGAGAAGCCAGAGAGGGTGAGGGGGAGGCAGCAAGGTCAGCTTCCAGGGTCCGGGGCTGACCAAACGAGCAGACACGAAAGACTGTTAAGCCTATTCTGCTGGCATTTTAGTATGTTAGTATGTAAATACAGCCAAAATGCTGCATTCATCACTAGAGACTCCACAGTCACGTTTCCTCTCATGTTAATCTCTTTGCATAATACTGTTCAAGAGACTGTGGCTACAACTTTTACCAATAAACAGTATAACTTAAATGTTTAAGAATGATTTACTTGGTCAAGAAATTTTAAATATATTCCTTTGGCAAACCAGTCTTCAGTACTGTAAAAAAGTAAGAGGAATGGTATGCTAAAACCATCAAGGTGCCTCAATTGTTAAAGAAATTTCCTCAGTTCAAGAAACAAGGAAAAGATAAGGGAGTGAACTCACAGTGCCCTTGCAATTCCTGCTGACATCCCTGGTATTCAGCAAGGCCGAGGGTCACTGTTGGCTTATTTATATGTCATCAAAGGGGTGGAGTCAGTGCTGACTGACAGACAGGTCTTCTGCTCATTTATAAGAAAATTAACAATTTAGAGACATCAATCTATAAAAAAAAAACTACGGATCGTAATATTTTGCTGGATGCCACTAGCTTCTACTCACACCACCTTATCAATAACATACCACATTCACAGATGTTATAAGTAATTAGGAACTGTAGTGAAGAAGAAATTAGGGAGCAGAAACTAAAATACATAGGCCAAAGATTTATAGATAAGGGCTACAGACAGGGCAACCTAAGATGGGCAATCACTAGGTCCAAAAGTAGAAATTAAATGGAGTTGCTTCAAGTCTAGAGTTATACCCCTTGGAATACAGATGACTCCATGGAGGCCTTTGTCTGGTTTATAGTGCATTCCTAAATCATGACTTATGGGATTGTCTAGGCCTGATGTCCAGGGATTTATATTATGACACTAGGTCACACAATCTGCAGCTCAGGGGGGACTTGTACCACACCAGAAAAAGGGGCTCCTGGTTTAATCAGACAGTGGAGAGTTTAAGGAATTCTCTGCCAGTTGAAGCTGTAGGTGGCAATAGCATGGATATTTTTTAAAAGAGATTAGATGAACATTGTGTTAGGAATAACGTAATAGGTTACTCTTACTGACTTTTGCAAGTTGTCAAGGGCATTGCCTCCCTTGGCTCTTATTAAATTTATGAAACCTAGGAAACCAAGGGATCAGATTTGCATGCAAATAGTAAAAGAATGGTTCTAAGTCTGGAATATTTGGAATGCAACACAGAAATTAAACAGGTAGTCCATAAAAACTGAGGAATTCTAGAAGGGCTGGGTATACCAGAATTTAGCTTGAAACCTATACTGGCATTGAAAAAAGTAAAAACATTGAAGGATAGATTGGTACATTCAGATTTTAATCAGTGAGATCAGGCAAGATAGCAGCTACATTTTTGCCCCTTAAGAAGTGTATGTTTCCCTGCAACAGTTGCTGTCACTGTAATAATAACAGTAAAAAAATAGTTTCTTAAACATCTAAGAATTGACGAGAAGTATTTTTTTAAGGATCATCAGGATTGTAACAGTCACCATTGATTTACCTCGTGAGTTGCCTGTGTAGTAGAATATATGTAGGTCAGACGAGACCCCTAAAAACATGCATGGGGAACATAAAAGTAACATTAGGAATGAATTCCCCAGTGGCTCAAGATTTTAATGAGGTTGGACATACACTGGCATCACTTAAATGTGGGGGAATTGAGGCAGTACCAAAACCGACCCGAGGTGGAGATTGAGAAAAACAGGTGTTGAAAAGGGAAATGTATTGGACTTACACCTTGGGCATACTGGATTCACAGGCTGGCATGAATCAAGAAGAAAATTGGCAAGCTTACTGGTAACGCATCTATTGGGAATGACCTAGTGATTTCAGTAGCGGAAATGTCACTAAATAAAGATCTTTTTTTTGTTACTATATTAAGTAATAATATTAAGACACCCTTGAGATTGGCCCCCTTGAACTCTCTTGAAGGACAGAGGTCCGTTGCCCCCCAAATTCTGAAGGCACTGATCACTCAAGTGGCTCCACGGCACTTTTTTGTTATCTCTTTAATAAATAACATGGGTGCACATACAAGCCTGCACAAACAAGAGCAAGCAATAGCACCCTGTTTGCTGACTCTCAGCGGGACCTGTTTGTGGTTGCCTAGCAACCAGAGCGCTGACTGATGAGAGGTGTGGTCAGTCTCTTTCCAGGAGACCTCTCTGTCAGTCAGCATTGACCTTGCCCCCTGTTATGACATATAAATAAGCCAACAGAGTGACCCTCGGCCTTGCTAAAAGGCTGAGATGTGAGCAGGAAATGCTGGAGCACTGTGAGTTCACTCATAGAAACATAGAAACTGTCGGTAGAAAAGGATCTCCACCTAGTTTGCCCTAAAGTCTGTAGCTACTGTGCTACCATAGACCCTAATTGATCTCCACCCTCACCCCCTTCCCATTGCTAAGGTTCTTCTGTGTTTATCCAATGCATGTTTGAAATCTGTTGCCATTTCAGTACTCACCGCATCTGCTGGGAGGCTGTTCTAGACGTCCACCACCCTTTCTGTAAAGAAGTATTTCCCTCTAAGTCTCCCCCTTCCAGCTTCACATCATGCCCTCTTGTCTTTGAGCACCTCTTTCTGTACAAAATGCCACCATCCTGTACCTTATTTATACCTTTGAGGAATTTGAATAGCTCTATCATGTCTCCCCTTTCCCTCTTTTCCTCTAAACAGTATATATTTACTTGAGTTTTTCTTCGTAGGGCTTCTGATACAGGCCATGAACCATTTTGGGTGCCCTTCTCTGTATTACCTCCACCCTATCTATGTCTTTCCTGAGATGAGGCCTCAAGAACTGGACACAGTACTCCAGGTGAGGCCTCACCATTGATCTATACAGGGGTATATAGGGGGTCCCTTATCTTTAACTTAGCTCTCAAACTGAGAAAATTTCTTCAACGATTGAGGCACCTTGATGGTTTTAATATGCCATTCCTCTTATTTTTTTACAGTGCTGAAGGCTGGTTGGCCAAAGGAATGGGTTTAAAATTGCTTGACTAAGTCATTTTTTAACATTTAAGTTATACTGCTTATTGATAAAAGCTGGAATCACTCTCAAAGGGCTCTTGAACACTGTTACATAAAGAGATTAACATGAGAGGAAAATTGTGACTGTGGAGTCTCTATTGAAGAGTGTAACATTTTTATTTTGGCTGTATTTAAATGAGGTGACACATTTTATTACTGTGCATTTAGTAGCATGCTCTGCTGTTTAGATTCTGACAATAGTATGCATAACATGACAAGTCCTTGAACGGATGTAATATAGTAGTTAAATTGTTTGCATATAAGTATGAAACTGGAATAACACTTTAGGATATAACACCCTGAGATTAACAGAAATAATTAAACATGATTACACTTATTTTGGCAACACGAATTAGCAATTATGTATGTATGAACCTGTTTAAAGATTAACTGAAATGTATGAATTATGTGGCTAGAGGGAACTGAATTCCTTCTAGCGAGTGTGTTGCTTATTGTGCATTTGAAAATGTTAGCAATAAGTGTGAGAGGTGCAGACAGTGTTTCCCTAGGACATGATTAAGGAATGTATTTCTGAAATAAGTTTTCTAAAGAAAAGTTACCATGGCATATTACTCTAATTTGAACAATGTAGTGTGAGCTGGCAACTAAGAGTTTGTTAAAAAATTGTCATATTATTTGCAGATATGTATACTAGCACAAACTATGGAATTTAAGAGTAGAAATATTTTGAAACAACATAAAGGAACTGCTCAAGTAAACACCCTTTTGTTCAGTACCAGACACCAGTGCTATATTTAAAACTGCCTTTTTTAAAACATTGTATGAAAAGCATGTACATTTTTGTACCTGGTTTTTCAAGAGTGCTTTTTACACCTGAAAAACTCACATTTTGTATATGTTTGATTAGTATATAGGAGGACCATGATCTCCCTGAAGAAGTCCATACATAGGTGAAATGTTAGGGTGAAAAAGTCATGGTCAGAAGGCTGAAGTAAAGGCCGGGATAATAAAGAACTTTTGATTAAATATCTATTTAGGAGTTCAGCTGACTTTCTGAACTTTGTCTCACTACTGTGGCACTCAGTCAGCCCCAGAAGCAAGCTTGACTGTACCAAGAGTTTATATGAGAATACTCCGGGGACCACTTCTCTTCTGTGCATATTTATTTATTTAGCTTTTGTTTACCAGGTAAGTACACTAGACAAGTATTATGCCTATTTTCAGGAACGACCTGGGAGAGTACAACATGAGGAACAACAGTCAAGGAGACATGGCAAATAGAGTACAGTTTTTTGTCATGGTAAACAAACATGTGAGAAATACATCATTTGATGCTAGGGGAAACATATAGTAGTAAGCACATTTCAGATTATACACTCTAGACTAGCTAGTTCAACTGACAGATATATACAGGTCATCATACATAGGAGTGGAGCATAGCTCAAGGACTGGATTGGTCATAATATAACTTATAACATTGTCGTATACATCCTCCCAGGCTAGTTGGATTGTGGACAGGTATATACAGCTCATCACATTTTTCTAAATATGCACATGTTAGACAGAATCAGAAACACTTGGTAGTACAAGTTTCTACCAAGTGACCAAGGTGCAATGTCATGGTTGGCCTATGACCGTGGAGCAATAATGGGTGTAAAAATGCCCAAGGCTTTTTAGGCAGAAGTAGTTAGAAGTCATTGATACAGTGGGGAAAATGTCTCCAGGAATTCAATGGAGACACCCTGGGGAGGTTCAGACAAAACAATTTGACACTTTAATAGTACCCTCCTCATCAGCATTTCTCTCAAACGCCACCTGCATGTTGCAAGTCCTCCAGACATGGAGGAATTGACTTTTGGAGATGTTCCTGACGGAATAACGGGGGTGGCAGGAATTAGCTGCCAGTACTGTATTCTGATCAGTTGATTTTTGAAATAAATCAGCATTAATAATGTGCTCATAGTTTTTCAAGATGTACATAGAAACATAGACACATACATCGAAACATAGAATTTATCAGCAGAAAAGGACTGGCAGGCCCACTTAGCCTGCTTTATTTCCCTGTCTATCCTGGATATAGTACAAAGGGTGTGGCTGGAACCAGCACCTACTTAAAAGGAACATTTTGTGTTGCTCCAATACTGCAAAAATTTAAGCCGAGTCCAATTCTTAAACTTTTTGTGCCAAAACGTTTAATTCTCAGTGCACATGGAAAAAATATGGTTTAAGAAGACAAAAGCAGTCACAATATATATTTCCAGAGTCTAGAATTTTATAGCAAGTGTTTGTTTCAAAGTCCATAATTGTTGAAAGTTTCAGTAAAAATAGGAAGTGGCAGAGATGGCTGGTAAGAAGCTTGTGCAACAAGAGCGATGGCCCCTCCCTTTGATATCACCTGACGCATTTCACTAATTGCTTTCTCAAAGGCTGACATATCAGGACCTGGGGTAAACTTTTAAATCTGGTTCTTAAAGTGACAGTGCATATTTTCACATTAGGTGTATTGAGTCTATTAGAAGTCAGCAATAATCCATTATCTTTCAATATTGAGTCTATTAGAAGTCAGCAAGAATCCATTATCTTTCAACAGTTAAAAACCAAAAATAAATATTTCCATCACCATTGCAGCACAGTAATAAATACATAACAAGGTCAGAAAAACTTAATAGATAGAAACTGTGCTAACTATACTTTACAGGACACCAATATAGATATTGCACTAAGTCCAATGTGAATATTGCATGGCAGTATATCCATCTTAAAGATTCTGTATGACTTACCAAGGTAGGCATAAGTCATAAAATGCAGAAAGCTGACATATAGTATATAACACTTTGAAGCAATTAAAATAATGTAAAAAATATATGGTCATTTTGCAATAGTGCTACATTACTGTATGATATAAATAATTTACCAAATGGGATGCTCAATTAGTACTATTGAAGCTAAATTGTAGGCCATTAATGTCCATTTAACTTTCATTGATGCATACTGCAGATGGTAATTTTAACTTGTTATAACACTTTTTTATATAAAAATATTTATTTGTATAGAGCACTTTGCACTTTTTTCCTAACATCTGACATGTTACTTGGTTATTTTATATGGTTGGATAACTAAGTCACATGTTTTGATATGTTGGTGTATTTAAATAGTGATGCTTGTAAAGGACTCCACCCCCAATGAAGAGGGTTGTTACCCTCAAAGCACCGGGGAACTATTCGTTTGTTCATGTCTGAATAACTTTTTTAGCCACAGTACATGTGTATCACTGTTTTTTGTGAATCAGTCTGTTTGCTTGCTATATTCGGCTGATACATGGACATTTCTTCCTTTAGCGCATCAAATCTGTGGGGTTTTTTTGTAAGTCATAAGTGTAAGGTTGCAAGATAGATGATGGAATAAATAGGCTTGAAATAAGTACAGACAAAAAATACATATGAAACACCAGCACCATTAAAACCTGTAAAAAATTCTATTTCTTCAAAACCCACAACATCCCAAAACACTTCCTCTTTAGAAAAGGTTTTATCTCTATTTTACTATCAAGTCCTGGTGGCTGCATAGCCCTCATGGCAAAGCTCCAGTATAGTTCACGTCTGAATGGCAGATTTTTATAATCACCACCTCTTTTTGCCAATACTGATTTCTCAATAGCAGTGAGCTGAAGTTCATGTTCATTCCTGTTTGTTGCTTTTAAGATATGCAATGCTAGGGCATTGGTAGTGTCTACATTAAGAATAGCCCTAGCATGCTCACCAATCCTGGTTTTGAATGGTCTTTTCGTTTTACCTATATAAAACCTTTTACATTTGTATTCTGTCGTGTAAATCACTCCGGCTGTACTGCAAATATTGAAACCCCATACCTTTGTATCTTTCCTGTGGCACGTTCTTAAACCATTTAGTATTTTAAACCATTGGACAATATTTACTGCTACATCTGTCACATCCCCCCATTCAGTAAGCAAATTCCTTGGTCTATCAGGACCAGGTTGTACTGAGGTACAACAATACCTTTAATAATTTTGCTTCTTCTGTATACCATCATAGGCCCATTCACTTCAATATTTTGCACTCTTTGATCCATGGAGACCAAATGCCAATGCTTTCTAATAACAATTTCTATCTCATTTGATTGGGGACTGTAGGTAGTGACAAAAGTCATCTGGGGTCACATATTTTATTTTTCTGCTTTTCCTGTGGTAGTAGTATCTCTCTTGGTATGATTTCTAGCTTTATTTATTATTTCCTCACTGTAAACCCTATCTTGTAATCTTTCAGTGAGCTCTTGCACCCTCTATAAAAATCAGTTTGTTCACTACAATGTCTTTTAGTCCTAGTATACTGTCCTTTAGGAATCGCTCTCACCACATGTCTGGGGTGATTATTATTTGCCATTAGGAGAGTGTTGCAATCGGTACTCTTTTTAAAAAGATCAGTGCCCACACCCCCCCCCCCCACCATCCTTATAAATCCTTAGATCCAAGAAGCTGATCTTACTCCTGCTAAAGACTATACTAAAATGCAACTTGGTATTGCTGACTTCCAGGTATCTTACAAACTGGAACAGTTCCTCCTCACTCCCCTTCCACACCATGAAGATGTCATCAATAAAACATCTTCACATGTCTATTTTTATCAGGAAGGAGTTACTTTTATGTCTGACAACCTCAGATTCCCACTTGGCCATATAAAGATTTGGATTGTTTGGTACCATACTGGCACACATGGCCGTACCAAACTTTTGCAAATAAAAATTATTCTTATAAAAAAAGTGTTTAGTCAGCTCAGTGAGGACCTTTGTTGGTGGATCCTTAACATCCCTTTTTTCTAAAAATATATTCCAAAGCTTCCAAATCCTCTTTATGTGGAATATTTGAGTACAGCGATGTGATATTAGGTAACTAATAGACATTCTTCTTCCACAGCTAAGTCTTCTAAAACTCTTAAGATGTCAATCAATCAATCTTTATTTTACCAGGAGTAAATACACCATTGAGAGCACTCACTTACAAGGTGGTCCTGGGTACATATATACAAAAGACATAGTAACATTACATAGCAATCACATTACAAGGATGTAGTATAACATTACAATTCTGAATAATAGCGTGACACATCAAGTAAATACAAAGAGATTTCATAACATTCAGTAGCATCAGGCTGGGAGAACCGCCGGCATAAAAAAGATAGCTTGTACAGTGAAAAGGGCTGTACAAGTCATGACAGCAGTATGAATCAGCAAGGACTGCATAGACAATATACCATTCAAACAGCAGGTGAGTATGTGCCATGGGACAATATGACATATTAGAGGTAGACTAAGAGGTTGTTCAAGTGCTTGTGAGGCAAATAAAAAGGAGGGGGGATGGGTACATAAAAGGAGCTAGGGGAGAAGGAAAGGGGGGGGACAGCCTATGGTAATTTAAGGGAGAGAGAAGAGTTGGCTATAGATGATTTGGGTCCAACTAGCCAGAGGATAGACATTGTTAAGAGAAGCATCTGCAACTTTCCTTGAAGGAGTAATGCAGCAGTGCCTTGAAGGCAAACTGCCCTACTAGGTTTGAAAGTTTAAAGGTACCCTGTATATTGACCAGATGGTTAGGAGGGCATGGCTTATGGAGGATGTACCATAACAGGTTCTGACTCTGGGAATGTCGAGCAGGAAGTATGAGTATCTTCTGAGCGAGTAAATCCCTGCAGAAAAAGTAAAGAGGTTAGAGATACATTTAGGGAGCTTGTTAATGAGAGCTATAAAGGTCCAGAGGGTGGTATTGTTTAGTCTTCTAACTTTCAATGACTGCCACCCAATCTGAGCATAAAGATCACAATTATGGGTATTGTAATGGGCATTGGTGATGACTCAGATAACCCTATGGTATAAACATAGAAACATAGACTTTGATGGCAGATAAGGACCACTTGGCCCACCCAGTCTGCCCATTTCCCTTCCTATTGGTTAAGCTGCAGATTCTAGTTAACCAACAGTCTACTTCCTGCAACCCCCACTACAATTGCCTTATGTCTGTCCCATGCATGTTTGAATTCCCCCACTGTTTTAGACCCAACAACCTCCCCAGGAAGGCAGTTCCATGCATCCACCACTCTCTCCATGAAAAAAATTTCCTCACATTACCCCTGAGCCGCCCCCCATCTATCTTTAAATTGTGCCCCCTTGTTCTTACACATCTCTTTTTCTAAAAGATGCTACCCTCCTGGACTTTGTTGATTCCCTTGAGGTACTTAAAAGTTTCTATCATGTCCCCTGTCCCTCCTTTCATCAAGGGTATACATATTAAGCTCTCTCAGTCTCTCTTCATATGGTTTCTGATGCAGACCCTGCACCATTTTAGTTGCCCTCCTCTGGATTGCTTCCATCCTGTCTATGTCCATGTAGATGGGGTCTCCAAAACTGCACACAGTATTCCAGATGGGGTCTCACCAACTGTCTGTCCAGAGGGATAACCACTTCCCTTTTTCTACTTGTGATGCCCCTTCCTATGCATCCCAGTATCCCCCTGGCTCTCCTTACTGACTTCTCACATTGCTTACCCACCTTTAGGTCATCTGATATGACTAAACCTAAGTCCCTTTCCATTTTTGTTGTTGTTAGTACCTCCCCTGCTATTGTATACCCTTCTCCTGGGTTTTTGTTTCCCAGGTGCATTACTTTGCACTTCTTTGCATTGAATCTAAGTTGCCATATGTCTGACCATTCCTCCAACCTTGCCAAGTCCCTTCTCATCCTTTCTACCCCCTCTTGTGTATCAACTTTGTTACAGATCTTTGTGTCATCTGCAAAGAGGCATACCTTTCCCTCCAGACCCTCTGCAATGTCACCTATAAAGATGTTAAAGTGGACTGGACCCAGTAATGAGCCCTGAGATACTCCACTAGTAACCCCCCTTTCTTCAGAATGTGTTCCATTCACTATTACCTTCTGTGTCCTGTTGTGCAGCCAGTTTGCTACCCAGGCTACCACCCTGGAACCCACTCCCAGGCTGGCTAACTTGATTATTAGTCTTCTGTGTGGGACTGTGTCAAATGCCTTGCTAAAGTCTAGGTAGGCCATATCCACAGCCCCTCCCTGGTCTATTACTTTGGTCACCCAGTCAAAGAAATCAATTAGATTCATCTGACATGACCTTCCTGCTGTAAAGCCATGCTGCTTTGGGTCCTGTGTCCCGCTGGCCTCTAGGTACTCAACAATTCTTTCTTTCAGAAGTGATTCCATCATTTTCCCTATCACTGAGGTCAAACTTACAGGTCTGTAGTTTCCTGCTTCTGCCTTGCTCCCACTTTGTGAAGGGAATCACATCTGTCCTCCTCCAGTCCTTAGGTACTACCCCATCCTCCCATGATTTGTTAAAAAGTGTGGTCAGGTGTGTCACTGGGTCCTCCCTTAGTTCTTTTAGGATTCTGGGGTGAATCCCATCAGGCCCCATTGCTTTGTCCACCTTGAGTTTTAGGAGTTCTTTCAGGACTCTTTCTTCTGTAAATGGACTGGTGTCAACCCCCCACCCAGATTGCTTCTATTGTCTGGTTTAGTAACTCCTCCTCATCTTCTTTTGTGAATACTGAGCAAAGTATTCATTCAGTATCTCTGCCTTTCACTGTCTCCCTCTGCCCACCTCCCCTCTCCTTTATTAATCTTCACTATCCCTTCCTTAACCTTTCTATGCTCCCTAATGTACCTATAAAAGGTTTTATCCCCCTTCGTAACTGAGTTGGCTATTTTTTCCTCGGTTTGGGCCTTTTCTATTCTGACTGCCTTCCCCACTTCTTTATGCTTTAATTGATGCAGTTCCCTGTCATGCTCCTTCTGTGATTCCTTATACTTTCTGAATGCAGCCTTTTTCTCCTTAATCTTCCCTGCCACCTCTTTTGAGAACCATAATGTTTTTTTACTCTGCTTTTTTTTCTTTATTTGTTTCACACAAAGGCTTGTTGCCTCTATGATAGCAGTTTTGATTTTTCTCCATTGTTCTTCCACCCCTCCTTTTTGGCCATTTGCTAGTGCATTCCTCAGGTAGTCACCCATTTTGCCAAAGACGGCCCTTCTAAAGTCCAGTATCCTTGTTTTTGTATGGCTTGTCTCCATGATTGTGCTTATTGTGAAGCACACAGTGCAGTGGTCACTTGTTCCCAGATGTCTACTGACTTCTAAATGTGTGATCCTCTCTCTCCATTTGAGAGTACCAGGTCTAGTATTGCTTCCTCCCGAGTGGGTTCCAACATTAGCTATCTAAGGCCTGCCCCCTGCAGGTCATCTAGTTTAACTAGGGAAGCCAAGGGACAATGACTGTATAAAAAGTCAGCGTAATCTAATAGAGGTAGAAAAGTAGCCTGTACCAGTCTTATTTTGACGTCATGGTTAAGAAGGTTTTTAATTCTAAAGAAGATGCCTAGTTGTTGCTTAAGTTTTTTGGTCAGCTCAGTTAGGTGAATAGAGAAGGAAAGCTTGCAGTTGAGCCAGAAGCCCAGGTATTTGAATTTGTCCACTGTTTCAATGGCTCCCCAGCAGGGTCTGGATCTGGAACTTACGAGCTACTAGGGGGTACTCACTGAATGGGAGTGAGGAGATAGGAGCATCTTTTTTTTTTTTTTTTTGCTTTAAGAAGTAATTTCAGATGCAGGAAGTTACACTGGAGGATGTCGAAGTCATGCTGTAAGTCCTTGCATGCAAGTTTGAGGGAAGGTCTGACAGCGTAGAGTATGGTGTCATCCACGAATAGGTGGACACTGGCTAAGTTGAGTTTTCAGTTAATGTCATTGATATATAAGGTGAATAGTAGTGGCCCGAGGATTGAACCTTGTGGAATGCCTCTTAACAAGGTTTTTGAAGGGGAGCTGGAGCCCTGAGCTTTTACATGCTGTTGTCTGCCAACAAGGTAACTGCTAAACCAGTTTAGGGATATTTCATCCAGCCCAGTGTTGTGTAATATGGATAGGAGTAATTCATGATCTATGGTGTCAAATGCCTTACTCAGATCCAGGAATAAGACACAGACATGTTTTTTAGTGTCCAGTGCGACTTGCCAGTCATTCATCACTTTGGCCAGGGCAGAAACAGTACTATGGTTAGACCTGAAGCCTGATTGAAGTGAGTTAAAAATGTCATGGGATTCAAGGAATTGTCTGAGTTGGGAATTTACTAATTTCTCAAGGAGTTTTGATAGGATTGGGAACAAAGATATGGGCTGGTAGTTATTGAGATCACTTGGGTCACCAGATTTGAAAAGTGGAATGATGTATCCTATCTTATATTGATGTGGGAGGATTCCTTGGGAAAGAGACAGGTTAAAGAGGTGGGTGATGGATGCAGTCAATAGGTGGAAGCCTAATTTTAGAAAGAAAGGTTAAATTTGGTCAGCTGCCACACTTTTTTTGGTGTCCAGGGCCAGCAGGAGATCGTCGACCTGCTCATAGGAGACTGAGGTAAAGGAGAATTTGAAAGCCAGATGCCTGGTGGTAGGGGACAGGGAGGAAGAATCTGAACCAATTTGCTGGTCAAGCAGTTGGCTAGCAGGGGAAGCATTGAAAGCTAGCCCTGCAGTCGCAAAATGATTATTTAGCTGGGCTAAGACATTTTGTTCATCAGTAAACTGTTGTGAACAACTTTAGTCGGTAGGGATGAAGCATGGCTACACCCCTCAGTATCCTTCAAGATTTGCCAGAACTTTGCAGAGTTGTATTTAGAGGAATCTAAAGCTGTTTGAAAGTAATTGGCTTTCACGGTCCTTATGAGCTTGGTACAGAGATTCCTGGATGCCCTAAATGATGCCCAATCAGCTGGCAGCTTAGATTTGTGAGGCTTCTTCCACAGAGCATCTCTGGTGCAGATTAGAGATTTAAGGGATGAGGTAAACAAAGGACAGGTTCTTCTGCAAGATCTAAGTTTGACCGGGGCAGCATGCTTATTAATAATCATCAAGACATGGTTCTTAAATGATGTACAGGCCTCAGATATTGAAGGAGTGAGGTAGAAGTCTTGTCATCTAATCATGGCTAAATCCATCAGTAAGGCAGCAGGATTGAATTTATGGAAATTCCTTTTAAATGTATATTTAGGGGAAGGGGTAGCCCTAGTGGCAGACCTTACACAAGCTATTGCTCTGTGGTCACTTATACCATTGTGAAAGACCCCTGTATGTGCAAATTTGTGAGGCTTATTGACTAGGATTAGATCTAAGAGGTAGCTGTTAGCTGTTTTTTTTGTGTTTGGTCTAGTGGGTTCTAGGACTAGCTGTGAGAGGCCATAGGTGTCACAGATGTCCTTGAGAGGTTTGGAGCAGGGAGACAACCAATCAAGGTTAAAATCACCTAAGATGACCACCTCTGAATTGGCAGATTCCAACAATTGCATTGGTGGGATGGAAAATGGAGACCTCCTGATGGTGTTCTATAACAGCCTGTGATAAGAATAGATTCCTCTGAGGCAGGGACACAGTAAGCATCAAACTTTCAAACCCTTTTGGGACTGAAGAAGAGTCGACAATAAAGACTGAAAATTTGTCCAACACATAAATTGCGACCCCTCCCCTTGCTTCTAGTACATCTATCGGATCTGAAGATATTATAAGAGGGGATATTAATGGCTTTGTCAGGTGTGGAACCTTTTAACCAGGATTCCTTAATGACTAGGATGTCGGGTTTAGTGTGGCAGACCCAGGCCTGGATGATATCAAGATTTTAAAAATGCTACAGGTGTTGATGTGAAGGAAACTAAGCCCTTTCAATTGTGGAAGGTCGAAGGGCACAGCGATTGACAAGGGTTGGCCAGGGTTTAATTCAATGTTATCAGAGCAGGACAGTGAAAGGAGAAGAAACTTCTTGAGACCATTAAGAATGATTTTGAGGTCAAGGTGCTGTCCCATTTTGTATATGAGAGGCATAGAAGGTACTGCTCTGGAGTTCAGATAATGGAGGGTGGAGGATGCATACAATGCCATCCAGGCAGGGATAACTAAGAAGGGAGGAATGTATGGTGCTGTTTTTGGCTTCTGGTTGTAGTCTGTTCTCCTCAGGGCAATCGTGTCTTAGAAGTGATGAGGTGTCATGGGGGTGGGGTACTCGATGGATGATGTAGGTAGACACAATCCATGTAGGGGTTTACCGGGTGAGGCAGGGTGCCTAGCAGGAAGACCCAGCATATTAGGTAGCTCAGGACACAGCTGGCAATTTTGAATTGGTACAAGAGAATAAGTATAAGTGAGATAGGTATCAATTAAGTAAAAGGAAGAAAAAACTGTGCTGAAAGAAAATTAGGAGCCTTACCAAGAAAGGGGTTAAAGAGTGAAAGGATATATATAATCTGCACTAAGTAAGCAGACTACAATGGGACAAAGAGGTTTATGTTGCCTCTAGTGGCCCAATGCTATAACAAGCGAATGGAAAAATCAATACTTAAAAAAAATTTAGGTAAACTTAACCTGCTTTGTGACTGTCTTTCTTAACCAGGAGTAATGCAGCCTTTTACAAATTCAGTGCAAGAAAAGCAGGGAGCTAATGGAGTCTGGTAAAGAAAAGGAACCAGATTTCAAAAAAGAAGCAGGGCTTCACTGAGCAGCATTCATATTGTACCTATTCTGTGGGAGGGTGGGCAGCAGGAGCTGTAGAAGGAAACTGCGCTTGGAGCTGGGTGCCCATTCTGGGTTGAAAAGCCTGGAGGGGAGAGAGGGAAAGGGAGAGTAATTATTTATACACTATTAAAGTCAGGGGGAGGTTTGTGTAGACAGAGAGAGGGGTAGCAGTGCAGACAGAGAAAGGAGCAGAGGGGCAGAGTGCTTAGAAGTGGGTCTCCAAGGGCTTAGCAAAGCCCAATTTGGAGGTGAAAGCAAGATCAAAGTAGAAGAGAGGAAAGTATACAGCCTCAAGGTCCATAACAGACTAAAAAGGTAGCTCGGAGCAGAGGACAGAGTGCAAAGAGTTGCTCAAGAAAAAAAGTTTAAATTCAGATAAACAGGTTTAACAGCAAGTTTAAATTAAGGGAAACAGATTTAACAGCTTGAATTAATGCAGCTTTTTACAATTCAAATATGCTTAATCCGAATACAATTCAGATTAACTTAACCTGCTTTTTGACTCTTTCTTAACCAGGAGTAGCCTACAATTAATGTAGCTTTTACAAATTCAGCACAAGAAAAGCAGTGAGCCAATGGAGTCTGGTGAAGAAAAGGCACCAGATTAAAAAAAAAAGCAGGGCTTCACTGAGCAGCACTCATACCTATTCCATGGGAAGATGGGCAGCAGCAGCTGTAGACCTGTGTCCTTGATGTAAGATGGAGCTTCTTTCATTAAATCAGCTATAAATGAATCAACATATTTTGCCAATGGTTCTGTCAGGCTATTATTGCCCGACACAATTGACTTCCCTAGGGGGTTCACTAGGTGTTTATGAATTTTTGGAAGTATGTGGAAAGTAGCCCATGTAGGGTATTCAACAGTTAAAAATTCATATACATGATTTATTATCAAATTCCCTTCCTTGGCATGTTTCAGAAAAGTATCAATCACTTTGTTATAAGTTAAAGTCTGATCACATTTCAATTTCTCATAATCTGTGGTGTCAGATAGATGCCTTAACACTTCTTGATCATGATCAGATCAGATGTTTTATTGATGATATGTTCATAGTGTGGAAGGGGAATGAGGAGGAACTGTTCCAGCTTGTAAGATACCTAGAAGACTGCAATACCAATTTGTGTTTTAGTATAAGCTTTAACAGGAGTGAGATCAGCTTCTTGGATCTAAGGATTTATAAGGATGGCGGGGGGGGGGGTGAGCACTGATCTTTTTAGAAAGAGTACCAATTGCAAAACTCTCCATATGGCAAATAGTAATCACCCCAGACATGTGGTAAGAGCAATTCCCAAAAGACAGTATTCTAGGACTAAAAGAAATTGTAGTGGACAAACTGATTTTGATAGGAGGGTGCAAGAGCTCACTGAAAGATTACAAGATAGGGGTTACAGTGAGGAAATAATAAAGCTAGAAATGAGGTTACAAACATACCAAGAGAGATACTACTACAGGAAAAGCAGAAAAATAAAATATGTGACCCCAGATGACTTTTATCACTACCTACAAATGAGATGACAACTATTATTAGAAAGCATTGGCATTTGGTCTCCATGGATCAGAGACTACAAAATATTGAGGCAAATGAGCCTATGATGGTATATAGAAGAAGCAAAAATATTAAAGATATTGTTGTACACTCAATACAGCCTGGTCCTGATAGAGCAAGGAATTGGCTTTCTGAATGTGGGGGGTGTAACAGATACGGCAACTGTAAATATTGCTCAATGGTTAAAAATACAAAATGGTTTAAGAACCATGCCACAGGGAAAGATACAAAGGTACGGGGTTCCATTATGTGCAGTACAGCTGGAGTGATTTACATGGTGGAATGCAAATGTAAAAGGTTTTATATAGGTAAAATTGAAAAGACCATTCAAAACCAGGATTGGTGAGCATGCTAGGGCTATTCTAAATGTTGATACTACCAATGCCCTAGCATTACGTCTTAAAAGTAACAAACAGCAATGAATATGAATTTCAGTTCACTGCTATGGAGAAACCGGTATTGGCAGAAAGAGGTGGTGATTATAACAGTTTGCTATTAAGATGTGAATTATACTGGATCTTTGCCATGAGGGCTATGCATCCTCCAGAACTTCGTGATAAAACAGAGGTAAAACCATTTCTAAAGAGGAAGTGATTTGGACTGTTCCAGGTTTTGAAGAAATAGTGTTTTTTATAGGTTTTAATGGTGCTGGTGGTCCATATGTATTTTTTGTATGTACTTATTTCAAACATATTTATTCTAGTTTCTGTCTTGCAGCCTTGCACTTTATGACTTGTGCCTACCTTGATAAGTTGTACAGAGTCTTTGAGATGGATATACTGCCATGCAATATTCACCTTGGACTTAGAGCACTATCTGTATTGGTGCCCTAAAAATTACAGTTGGCACAGTTTCAATTTATTATGTTTTTCTGACCTTGTTATGTATTTATTACTAAGCTGTAATGATGATAGGAATATTTATTTGTGTTTTTTTTTTAACTGTTAAAAGATAATGGATTCTTGCTAACTACTATTAGACTCAATACACCTAATGTGAAAATATGCACTGTCTCTTTAAGTACCAGATTTAAAAGTTTACCCCAGGTCCTGATACGTCAGCCTTTGACATCAGAGGGAGGGGCCCTCGCTCTTGTTGTGCAAGCTGCTTATCAGCCATCTCTGTGGCTTGCTGTTTTTACTGGAACTTTCAACAATTATGGACTTTGAAACAAACTCTTGCTATAACATTCTGTACTCTGGAAATATGTATTGTGAGTGCTTTTGTCTTCTTAACTGAGAATTAATGTTTTGGCACAAAAAGCTTAAGAATTGGACTCGGTGGGGCCAGCCTGGTGGTGAAGAGGGCTGAGGCACTGGACATCTCATCTCGCGGCACGCTGGCGACCCGGGTTCAGGAACGAGCCTGGGTCATCGAAGGTCAGCACAAGGGGGGGAGGGTGGAGCTGGATGGAGCTGCTGACGGGCAGCTCTCCTCTCCAGGGAGGAGGGATGGCATCCCTCACTCACGGCTGCCCCCTGGTGGAGGCCATGGGGCTGCACAAGCATGGTGCCAGTGATAGGCCAATGGAGCAGGCGGAGGAGGGCTGTTACCAGGGCTGTAAGATGCATGCATGCCTCCACACTCATGTGACCTTCTCCTTTGGATAAAATGGGGAGAAAACAGAGGAAAAACAAACTGGCGGCAGGATGGCGACCAACTCTCCACAGGCACCACTCCAGGACCAGGTGTAAGGTAAGCCCCGGTAATTCCAGGGGATGGAGCTGGGGGAGCCAGTCAGATGGGTGCCATACAGGAGGAGGAGGAGTATAAAACAGAAATAACATAAGAAAGAATTGGACTTAGCTTCACTTTTTCCAGTATTCGAGCAACGCAAAGTGTTCCCTTTAAGTAGTTGCCGGTTCCACACACACCCTTTGTACTATTTCTTCAACTAAGGCACTACTGTTCCCTGGTTTTGGTCACAAACTACAAAAAACCTGTCCTGGAGATCCAAAAACAAGATGGACTCAACACTGTGGGAAACCCTGAATCTCAGGTTAGAAATTGTAGAGTCTTAGTATTGCACACATTGGAAAGGTTCCTTTTCCATCCCTGCCACACAATCTGGATGTCATCAACATAGCATCACCAGAAAGAAATCAAACTGCAAAATGGATTAGTATTGGGGTCATAAACATAGTTATCTTCCCATTTCCCCAGATATAACTTAACAACACTGGGGAAAACAACGACCCATCACTGTATCATCGGCAGAAGGCAATACTGGACCTTGTGCTCACAAACAGGAACAGTGTGATGGGGGTAACAGTGGGGGAGCACCTGGGAAACAGTGACCACCAGTCATTGTGGTTTGAAATCACAGAAAGAGCAGAACCAAACCACACAAAAACACGTATCCTGGATTTTAGGGGGGCAGACTTTGGGAAAATGGGGAGATACTTGAAAGGGGCATTAAGGGGAATGGGACAGGAATCAGGGGTTGAGGAACAGTGGGCAGTATTTAAAATGGGGATTACAAGAACAACAGAATTATGTATTAAGCAGGTTAGCAATAGGAGAAGGAAGAGGAGACCATTATGGTTTTCCAAAGAGGTAGCAAAGAAAGTGAAAGCCAAAAAGATTGCATTCAGGCAATACAAAAAGACACAGGCAGAAGGGGATAGGGAGAAGTACCAGGAGAAGCAAAGGGAGGCAGGGAGGTCAGTAAGGGAAGCCAAAGCTCAGACAGAAGAACACATTGCAAAATCAGTGGGTAGAGGGGACAAAACCTTTTACAGGTACATAAGTGAAAAAAGAAAGACAAAGGGAGGGATAGTGAGACTGAAGAGGGAGGATGGGGGCCGCATGGAGGATGACAACAGTAAAGCTAACATACTGAACAGGTATTTCTGCTCAGTCTTTACTGAGGAAGAGGAGGGTAATGGGTCTGAAGGGAGTACAAGGGGTGAGAATGGTGCAGAAATGGACACAAGGCCCTTTACACGAGAAAGGGTCCTGAAGGAACTGGAAGTAATAAGAGTTGATAAAGCAATGGGGCCAGATGGGGTGCACCTCAGGGTCCTTAAAGAACTAAGAGAGGTGGTGGCTGAACCTATGGCTATCCTGTTTAGCCGATCACTGGAAACAGGGAGGTACCCAAAGACTGGAGGACAGCAGATGTAGTCCCTTTATACAAAAGTGGGAACAAAGAGGAAGCAGGAAACTACAGACCAGTCAGCCCTCACCTCGGTAGTGGGGAAGATCATGGAAGCACTACTGAAGGAGAGATTGGTGGAACATCTGGCTGTCAATGGACTACAGGACCCAAGGCAGCATGGTTTCACCAGGGGAATCATGTCAGACCAACCTCATTGAATTTTTTGACTGGGTGACTAGGGGAGGTGGATCAGGAGGGGCAGTGGACATGACCTATCTGGACTTCAACAAGGCGCTTGACACTGTGCCACATAGAAGACTATTACACAAACTGGGGAATATGGGTATGGGCAGGACAGTAGTGTGGTGGGTAGGTAACTGGCTGGGTGGCGACACAGAGGGTGGTGGTAAATGGCTGTCACTCCACAGAGGGAAGAGTGACCAGTGGGTACCACAGGGATCAGTGCTGGACTAGTCCTATTCATCATCTTCATCAGTGACATTGTGCAGGACCTAGAAGGCAGAATGTCCCTGTTCGCTGATGACACAAAGCTCTGTAATAGAGCAGACACACCAGAGGGTGTAGACAGAATGAGAAGCGACCTGCAGAAACTTGAAGAATGGTCAGGGGTTTGGGAGTTGAATGCAAAGAAGTGCAAGATAATGCATATGGGCAAAAACCCTGGCATAATATATCAGTTGGGGGGTGAGGATATAGCATGCACAAGCAGGAAAGGGATCTTGGGGTTATCATCTCTGATGACCCTCAAGGTAGGGAAACAGTGTGACAAGGCAGCAGGTAAAGCAAATAGGATGCTGGGATGTATAGGCAGGGGCATTACCAGCAGGAAAAGGGAGGTCATAATTCGCCATACAAGACACTAGTGAGGCCCCACCTGGAGTACAGTGTACAGTTCTGAGAGACCATACCTACGTAAGGACATAGACAGGGTAGAGAAGGTTCAGAGGAGGGCAACAAAGATGGTGCATGGATTGCATCACAAGTCCTATGAAGACAGGTTGAAGGAACTGAACATGTACTCCTGGAGGAGAGGAGGGAGAGGGATATGATAGAGACATACAAGTATCTTACAGGGAGGAACAGGGTGCAGGAAAACACTATTTTTAAGCGAAAAAGATGTTCCAGGACTAGAGGGCATGGGATGAAGTTGGAGGAGGATGATTCAGAGGAAACATGAAAGAATTTCTTCACAGAACGGGTGGTGGACAAGTGGAACACCCTGCCAGAGGAAGTGGTAGGGGCTGAAACAATCACGGGATTTAAGAATGCATGGGATAGACATAAAGGAATTCTGGAGGTCAGGGGTAAGGTGCAACAGACTTCTAGGAAAACAAACTGAACTTACAAGCTCAAATGGGCAGACTGGGTGGGCCATAGGCCCTTATCTGCCAACACTGTCTATGTATCTATGTATCTATGTACTGCTAATTTGCAAATTAAACTCCCCCAGAAAGGAAAAGTCATTAAGATCTAACACAAATCTGGAGTGTTCAATGAGAAACTCAGTGCATGGAGACATAATCTGTCTCTAACTGAAATAACACTGAAGAGCCTGGAGTCCCTCCCCATGGGCAACGTTAATGTGCAGTGCCTCCACATCAAGGGTTACTAATAACACTGAGCCTTCAGCATGGAGGTTCTGCAAGATATTCAGGGCTTCCATGGAGTCTCAAACATAAGCATAATTCCTGAATAAATGGTTTGATGTGGCTGTCTACATATTGAGAGAGGAGTTTCATTAGGGAATTAATCAAATAAATAATCAGATATTCCAGTGGGGACTCCAGGCTGTTATGAACTTTAGGTAGGACATAGATTAGGGGCTGATGAGATTAGTGTGATCAGAAAATCCTTTACATCACTAATAATCACCCCATCACACCAGGCTGCTAGTATATAGGCATAGGCCTCAATCTTAGCCTTGAAGGGCTCTGCTGGAACACAAAATAGAGGTTTGTAGAATTTTCTACTGCTTAGCTGTCACTGTATTTCAGCAATACAGTATCTTGCACCACAACACCGCCCCCCGCCTCTTAGCCAATTTTATTGTTATGAGCTCCTTCTGCTCTGAACTTCTTAAAGTTCCAACCCAGCATTAGACAGGTTGACAAAAGACATCCTGGTGTTTGAGTGCTTAAGTTTCTCCAAGCCCTGTTCAAAGGATCTTAGAAAAACAGTCACTATGGGAAGGATAAAATTTAAATTAGCTCAAAACCTGTGGATGCTTCTAGTGTCCAGCTTTATTGTCACTACGTGTTGCAGGCTGTAGAGAACCCTGCAAACCCTCTCCATTGTTAGGTGTCACTGATTGATTCCTTGGATCTGCATGGCACGTTGTCTTCAAAATAGCGCTTCAACTTTGGCAGCCTTGCAAACATGTGTAGGTCAATGATAGTATGACTTGGAACAGCATTCTCAACTTCTGACAGCTGATGAGATGAGCGATTAGTGAGCAGTTAATGACATTCCCCGTGTTAGTATTGATTCTTGCCTCCGCTCTTGTTCTTATGTTGGCTTCTGTGTCTAGCTTTGCTTTGATGTTTCCACCTTGAGCCCCTTCTGCTCCTCCTTGTCCTTTTCCCCATCCCCTAAATTGAATCCTGGGACTACAACGTAGGTGTGTCTCTGGGCGCTTGTCTTATGAGAGGGAGTCCTCTGAAAAACTGATGAGACTCCGATTCACTGTCATTATGTTGTGTTATTACAGCTCTCCGGCTGTTTAATGATGTGCTTGGGCTTGCTTCTGGGTGGTTGTTTCTTCTTCCAGTTAAAAACACAATCATTAAGGTAATAACCTACAGCTTGCATTTTTTTGTTTATATGTTTGAGTTCTTTTATTCAGCATCTGTATTGTATTATACAGAGTTTTCTTATGGTCAACAGATTTAGCAAAACCAGCAGACTCCTGCAGAATTGTTTCTTTAACTTAAAGTTCCTTTTAATTTTTGCTTGCGCACATGCACTAGAAACATATTGCGACAGCTTGCTGGAGTAGCGGGTTGTGGAGGTGCGGCAGTGTTGTGGCAAATGGCAGCAGTCCGTTTTGGGGCTGGTCTCTGCCACCTCAATAGAGGAGCAGGCTGTCAATGACAGCAGTTTAGCAGCGTGCCACTATGTTCAAAGAAATTGACTGCTGCAATCAGGGAGCGCCTTGTCACTGAACAATCAGCTGCGTTTCTGAACAGTTTGATGCCGATGTGCTCCTGATTGCAGCAGTGAATGTAGGATAACTGTGACAGACTACGGGTTCAAGGGAGCTCTGAATATGTGCACAGCAGTGGCTAGTGCTAGTTGTATCTCTGCTCTGCAGTGAAAAAGCAGGTTTTGTTCAAATCTGTCCCCCGTGTAATTTTCCAGTCTCCGCTCTGCACTGAAAAAGCAGTTTTTGTTCAGCTCTGGCCCCTGTCTAATTTTCAGATCTGAAAGCAGGTTTTGTTCAAATCTAGCTCCTGTCTAATTTTTTGGCATGCACTGAAACAGCAGATTTTGTTCTAATCTGCCCTCATCTAATTTTCAGTGTAATTTACATTTCAGGAAAGACAGGTTGGAATACGTGTTCAAGGAAGCTCCAAATTTGTGCAGGGCAGTGGCTAGTGCTAGTTGTATCTCTGCTCTGCAGTGAAAAAGCAGGTTTTGTTCAAATCTGACCCCATCTAATTTCCGGTCTGCACTGAAACAGCAGGGTTTTGTTCCCCAAGTATGCTGTATGGCCGGCGGGTGCTAATCCCATTGCTCCAGTCCCCAAAAATACCCAGGTAGCACACTGGGAGCTCCACCCCAGCATGCTCATGCACACCCCCAGCACATTGTATGGCCGATAAGGTGCCCAATCCCCGTTGATTCCACTCCCCACCAACAAACATCCAGATGACATGCTGGAAGCCCACCCCAGTGAGCCGAATGAGTCCCGCAGCATCTTTTTTTTTAAATTCCTGTTAAAAAAGAAAACGATCCCTCGTTGAGTCCCTTGCCCCTTCCCCCAACCCGCATGCATTCTCTGTGTACCCACCTTCCCATACCCCCCTCACCCCATACTTCCCTCTGGAGCCTGGTGCAACACTCTTCAGTGGACCGGGAACACATCTGCACTCATCAAAGCCGACCATGAACTGAAGAAATGCTAATAAGCTGTATAATAGAATCATTTCTTCAACTTATGTGGATATCTTGGCCATTTATTTGACTTTTGGCACCAAATTTTCAACATGGGGTTCTTGGGACCCCTCCTCATGAATTCAGTCACTGTCATGGCGTTTTTCGATCCCGAAAGGTGATTTCTTAGTCACTGCATGGAATCACGTTTTGGGACTGAGTAATGAAATGATAGTGTCACTGTTTATGAGGTAGGCTCTCAAAAAGCTATGTTGCAAATTTAGTGAAAAAATTCCAAAAAATGATTGAGTTACGAGTGTGCATTGTGCAGTTTCCACACACACTCATAACTTCAAAAAGTTGTAATATTTTCACTCCAGATTTGCAACATTGCCATTTTTTCACACCTCCTTATGAACAGTACAGCTGTCATTTTTCACATCCTGGCCAAAATGTGTTTTCACACTTCCAGTGCAGAATAGTGGGATCGCTGTGGGAAATCAGTGTTCGGGACATATTAAGAAAATCACAGTAATACTGTTCATGAGCAGAGGTCCTAAAATGCCTATGTTGAAAATTTGGTGACAAAAGTCCATAAAATTAAAGTGTTATGAGCATGCATTGTGCAGCTTCCACGCACCCTCGTAACTTCACTAATTTACAATATTTTGACTCCAGATTTTCTACACTGGCATTTTTCCACACTTCCTTATGAACAGTACAGATGTCATTTTACGCACCCTAGATGAAATGAGTTTTCATACTTCTGGTGCAGAATAGTGCGGTCACTGTGGGAAATCAGTGTCCGGGACAGATTAAGAAAATTACAGTGACTCTGTTCATGAGCAGAGGTCCTAAAATGCCTTTGTTGAAAATTTGGTGACAAAAGTCCATAAAATGACTATGTTACGAGTGTGCATTGTGCAGTTTCCATGCACACTCGTAACTTTACAAATTTGTAATATTCCCACTCAAAATTTTCAACATTGCCCATTTTGCACACCTTCTTATGAACAGTACAGCTGTCGTGTATAAACATAGAATTTGATGGCAGATAAGGACCGCTTGGCCCACCTAGTCTGCCTATTTTCCTACCTAACAGATAAGCTACAGATCCTACTTAACCAACAGCTTACTTCCTCCTACCCCCCCCCCACTAGGACTGCCTTATGTCTGTCCCATGCATTCTTGAATTCCCCCACTGTTCTTAACTCCATGACCTCCTCAGGGAGGCTGTTCCATGCATCCACAACCCTCTCCATGAAAAAATACTTCCTCACATTACCTCTGAGCCATCCCCCCTCTATCTTAAAATTGTGCCCCTTTTTCTTGCACATCTCTTTTTCTGAAAGATTCTACCGTCTTGGACTTTGTTGATTCCCTTGAGGTGCTTGAAAGTTTCTATCATGTCCCCTCTCTCCCTTCTTTCCTCAAGGGTATACCTATTAAGCTCCTTTAGTCTTTCTTCGTATGTCTTCTGGTGCAGACCCTGCACCATTTTGGTTGCCCTCATCTGGACAGCCTCCACTCTGTCTATGTCCTTGCGGAGATGGGGTCTCCAGAACTGCACACAGTACTCCATATGGGGTCTCACCAACTGTCTGCACAGAGGGATAACAACTTCCTGTTTTCTACTATTGATGCCTCTCCCTATACATCCTAGTCTTCCTTACTGCCTTCTCACATTGTTTTCCCACCTTCAGGTCATCTGATATAATTACCCCCAGGTCCCTTTCCATTTTTACTGTTGTCAGTATCTCACCCCCATTGTGTACTCTTCCCCTGGGTTTTTGTTTCCCAGGTGCATTACCTTTTGTGCATGTGGCACAAAATGGTGCAGCCACTGTGCGAATTCAAGCTTTGGAACAGATAAATGAAATCTCAGTGCCACTGTTCATGAGGGGAGGTCCCAAAAAGCCTATGTTGAAAATTTTGAATGAAAATACCAACAGACACCCAGGGCATTAGGACTTCCTACTGTTAATTCCTCATCCTGTACAGACTGACAGGCATTGAGGATGTGACTTGGGGTTCTCGGCTGTAATGCTCACGCCATTCCACCCCCAGCTGCAGCCACTGACTGGCATTAATAATAATATTTTTATTTATATAGCACAATTCCAACATCAAAGCGCTTTACATACAACATCTTAAAAACAACTCAATAAAATCACATAAAATATAACACAACGGCTTCAATTTAAAATTCTCTAAATTCCTAATACTTCAAGTATTAAAAGCCTGTTTGAATAAATAAGCTTTTAAACTGGTCTTAAAACTCTCCACAGTCCCGCACTCTCTAATCTGTCTAATCATCGAGGTGTGCCTTGGGGTTTTGAGCCCTAATGTTCACCCCATTCTCCTGTCCTGCACCCATCTCACCTTATTTCCTTAGGAATGTGGGTGAGCGCAAGAGCTGAAGACCCCAAGGCACACCGTGACACCTGTCACTGTCTGCAGGGTGGAGTGACGTGGAATGGCATGAGCATTATGGCAGACCCAAAGGCACACCCCGATGCCCATCAGTCTCTGCAGGGTAGGGATGAGGGTTGGTGCTAGTTCACTACTTCACTGCCATTCCTACTATGCATCTCTCTAACCCCTGCACAACCAGTGCCAATACCAGCAAGCAAACATTCGGCATTGACAAATGCTTATTTAGTTTATCTTGCTGTCTGACAGAGTCAGCTAGAATAAAGCTTAATAAATCTTAGGGAGGAGCGGTGGATTTCCTCCTTCCACAGGTAGAACATTGCAAACATCAAAATCCTCAGTATTTTGTGAGTGTAACTTGCTGCCAAACAAGTCTGCTCAATTTCAAATATACTTTTTAACACTGGAGAAAAGCCGCTTATATACTGAGCACCTTCTTCCACTTTCAGTTCTCCGTGTGGCATGCTCTGCAACAGAAAATTGGCAAAACCGGGCTTGGTAAAAAAAAAAAAAAAAAACTGTTATGCTCTGACTGAAACTCCCAGCCATTTCTGTTGTTGGGACTGATTTCATGCTGCATTTGGGAATCCCTTGAGCTGAGAAAAGGATTGAGCACTCACACAAGCATTGCCTAGCAAACATAGTTAGCAGGAACAAAGAAGGTCACTCCAAGTAACAAATAGTCCCACTGGTGACTGATGCACACCAGTAAAAATAAAAAAAACAGGCACACATAAACACACAATACCTACTCCAGCTGCTGTGAGTACATTTTATTCTTCCTAAGCAGGATAGTGACCCACCCCTCTCTCCATCTGGAATGCCTGTGAGGGAACTGGCATACTCTTTCTTTTAAAGGGGCAAACACCCCTGAATTTAGCACCTCTTAGCATCTGGCTAGTGTTCTATCTGCTGGAGAGAAGGCACTCACCCACTACAAAATTGAGAAACTACACTTGCCGTTCCAACCAGCATAAGCAGCAGGGCACATTATCTCCCAGAATGCAGGTACATCCTAAACTAGCACTACTAATAACCCTTGTCCTCTGGCTGGGGGTGGAAGGTGGCAGAGACAGCGCAGCACCACTAATGCACCTGTCAACTCCCTCTGGCACCTCCATGCTCAAGGCGAATACTAAAAGGGGGATGTTCACAGACCCCTACCTGGCACAAGCCTTCAAACTCCCAATACAACTCTACTTACCTCGGGCATCTCCAAAAATACCCATAGCCGCCTTGCTGTACTGCCTCACCCCCACTGTTGCCACCAACGACCTTAGGCTCTCCAAGTCAAAGCAAGATGGCTCAACTTGAGTGTTTTGGACATGCTTCCCTAGGAAGCTGATCTTAATACTGCTCCTACTGCCTGGAAATGTGCACCCAAACCCTAGACCTCCCGCTGCAGGCACCACTGTGAGGCTTGGACACCTCAAGATTGTCTCATTCAATACAGGAAGCCTCCTATCCAGCTACGTAATTCCAGGCTTAGGTGGTGCTCAAACTGGATGTAACCCCCATGCCACTTTTGGCAAGTTGGACACTCCCCCCCCCATAAAACAGGACTAGTACCCACATATCGCATACCATTTACTTTCAGCAGAACTTTCAAGACTGGTACCACCCTTGGCATTAGGATGTATACCATCTGGCTCAGTGGCACTGAGGGTTGAGGTGCTGGGTGTCACACCTTGCGCCATGCTGGAGACCCAGGTTTGGGAACAGACTCAGATCATTCAGAGGTCAGCCAGGGAGGACTGCTCTCCTTCCTCGGGGTGGGGGGTTTGTGCTGCATGCATCAGCACAACAAGAGGGGTCCAGCCCACACCCAAGGTGCTTGGATGCCTCTGCAGAGGTGGAGACACCTGCTGCATCCATTGCAAGGGCAAGGGTGTGGGGGAGTAAACAGTGGAAAAATGCCGGGACCAGGCAGGACCCATGATGACTCCGATGGGCTGGAGGACTTACCCCTCCAAGGGGGGGTCGTAGGCCCTGCCAGGTCTGTGGAGGTGGTACAATAATGTTGTGATTAAAAAAAGGATGTATACCAGGCTCATTATCAAGAGGAAGGGGGTTGGGGGTACAAGAACTAAACATGAACCTTTGTAACTACAACTAGGTCCAGCGGAGAGGATGCTAGGCGTATGCTAGGCCTAACCGCTGAGGGGGACCAATCAATTCCACACCAGAAGCAAGGATCAGAATGTCCAAAACGGCAGCTGGGATTTTGCAGTATGGCTTTATTCAACAGATGTTACTAAAGCATCAATGGACCCCCAAGGGTCGGTCATCGCAAACAGGTACAATTTCCAGAACTCTCCTTGCTAGGCAGAACGGTTCTCCACTAAAACAATAATTTCTTTTTCTTCCCCATGGTGTATGATTGTGGAACTATGCCACACACCCAAATACACTTCCATTTCTCCCAGAGTATATACTTGTGGAACTGGGCCACACACTCAGAACCTCTTCTTTCAAAATAGTTGCGTGCTTATGGAACTATGCCACACATCTGAACCTGCAGAAATGGCCTTTGCTCAGGTAAAACTGGCGTTGTTCCATGAATCAGTTAGCCCTGCCTTATAAACTTCTAGATGGCATTCCTCCCACCCTTTGCCCCAACCGACAGTCTCTGCCATTCCTTCAGGTTTACACCACAGACGCCTCCATTTCCCACTGAAAAGCTAAAGACTCCAACTCTACTTTACTTCATTCACTTGGGTGAACACTGTACTTTACCTCACTCACTTGGGTGAACACTTTACTTCACTTACTTGGGTGAACAAGGAGCACTGACAGGTACGATCTAGCCTTCTCTTTGGGCACACACACCCCAGAACAACCCTCTAACTGGAGAATTTGCCTCCCAAAATAGTACTCACAGAGCAGGTGCTCCTTCCTCTAGCTATGGAAACAACTAGGAAAGCACTTTTTCCCTTGGTAGCTTGTCAGAACAGTCTCTCACAAAATCCTCCTCAAAGGTAGCTGTAAACAAACAAGGACCTTCAGAGGAGTGCCCCTTGGATCCACTGAACTAGCAGTCCCTTCCACTTCTCCTGGAGTGAAAATCAGGTATCCTGCTGAAGAAAGGTCTCCACCACTTCACTGGGAGCTGTCGATTGTAATCCAAACTAGGGTGAGAAATTCTGGGCCCTCTGACACAGAGCTCCCTAGCAGAGATCCTGCCACTCTCACTTCCACACTAAGATTCTCTGAACATTCTAAAACTTCCCCAGAGCAGCTGTATACAAAATAGAGGATAATGTATGATCCTCTATCGTTAACCAGTCAGTTAACAGTCGAGAGGTTGCCAGGGCGACCATGTAAACCTCGAGAGCGAAGCTCGAGAGGTTTATGTCGCCTGGCAACCTCGAGACGGTTAAAATTGACCGGTTGCCGATAGAGGGACCATACATTATTTTTTATAGTGTATGGTCCCACTATCAAAAATTAAATGGCTTACGTTTTTTAAAAAGTCACTGCCGTGGCCCTTCAGTTCTTCCCCATCGGTTTCCCTTCAGTCGGTTCCCCGTCTAAAAAAGGCAAGACATGTGCAGACTATCAAGAAAGAAGACCTATCGCATGTGACGAGATCTATAGGTTAACAACATATCTACGTCACATCGATAGGTTAACAACCTTAGGAAATTATGATTTCCTAAGGTTAACAGTGTTCTAACATACATTATAAAGGGGTTATGCTGCTGAGAGAGTTCCAAATGACATAATCATTCTTCTTTCAGGCTAGCTGAGTAAACAGTGATGTCATATTGTAACAAGCCCCTAATAAGCTCCCTACCAGCTGCCTGTTTTACCTGCCTAAAACTAATACTGATAGGATTCTAGCAACCCCAGGGGACTGGGTGGTTGCACGGATATCATCGCACTTACAGAGACCTGACTCTCTCCTAAGATCTCTGATGCCACTGTAGCCCTGGATGGCTATACCATGTTCCGCCAGGACAGACTTTCCAAGCAGGGTGGTGGCTGTATGGTCTACCTTAGGAATGATATCAGAGGCCAATTACTGCCTAGCAGCCTGCACACCAAGGAGGCACAAATTCTAAACATCAAGCTCATCATAAGCCAACAAAACAATGTACTAGTGCTCTCTACGGTATATATACCCCCTGGTAAGCACTCAACTGGCCTTGAGCAATTCATTAATAACCAAGGGCAGCTCAAGCAAAATTGGGAAAGGTTGTAGTTGATGACTTTAACATTAACTGGCAATCCCAAGATGCATCAGCAGTAAGAGACCAAATATCTGGCCTCTACCTCACCCAGATAATAACCCAAGCCACCAGACTAAACTACTGGATGGGCACAAGTACCCTAATTGACTGACTTCTCTGCACCTGCCCGGATCATACTTCTGAAGTATCAGTCTTATCAGACTCCCTCAGTGACCATTCCCCCGTTATGTGCACTTGGACAAATAAGTTCACAAAGCGCACTCCCCAGCTCACTAGAAATCACTCCCTTAGAACTGGGCAGTTGGATACTTTCAAACAGTACTTGAGACTGGCTGACTGATCCCTGCTTGATAGAGCTAAGGATGGAAACCAAGCCCTTGATTACTTCCGTATGATCTTTACAAATGCCTGCAACATCTTTGCTCCTCACAAGACCAAAAAAGTAAGTGGGACTGTTAACCCCTGGCTCTCAGGCTCCCTCATTGAGTGCATGCGCCTTAGAGACAACCTTTGGCACAAGGCCAAGGCAACTGGGAAACATGCTGACCTCATTGTTTACAAGGCAGCCAGAAATAAATGCATGAACCTCGTTTTAGGATGGCCAAAGCCTCCTACTATAATGATCTTCTAAACAGGAGCTGGGGTCACAGAAGAGAGTTCTGGAACTCCATGAAATTCCTCATTGTAACGATGTCTGGGACACTACATGAGCCTAGTGATGTTGCAAATGCTTTCCACCTAGCCTTCACAGACCTTAGTGCTGTGCTACCTAGTGACTACCTTACCAGTCCTCTGCCTGCTCAGCTCCCCTGTAAGAGTCCACCCTCTCCACCACATAATGGTATACCACCATTCTACTTCAGGAAGATAACCAGGACTGAGACCATAAGGTACATCAAGCAGATCCTAGACAAGACTAAGATGGGGAGTGACTTAATTGATATGAAGATGGTAGCTCTCACATTAAATGAACTGGCTGATCCACTCACTAAAGTCTTCAATGCTTCATTAAGAACAGGAGTGTTCCCAGACAGATGGAAGGTGGCACTTGCCACCCCCATCTTCAAAAGTGGGGACAGAACTAACCTTTCAAACTATAGGCGTATTTCAATATTACCCTTCCCTTTCCAAAGCCCTGGAACAAGTGGTTTCTGATCAGCTTACAGAGTCCCTGGTGAAGTACAATTCCCTATGTGTACAACAGCATGGATTTAAAAAAAAAACACTCCACCCTAACTGCCTTGGCTGATTACACTACTCAGCTCTATGATGCATTAGATAATGGTATAGCGGTGGGGTCTATCTTCGTAGACCTCACTAAGGCATTTGGCACTGTAAACATCAACTTCTACTAAACTGTCTCTTATCCACTGGCCTGTCCACAAGCACTATAACCTGATTTGACAGCTACCACTCCCACAGCACACAATGCATGAGAATTAGCAGTAATCTCTCTGAGCCAAGGTAGGTGATCCTTGGAGTCCTTCAAGGATCGATACTAGGACTACTACTATTCAACCTTTTTATTAATTCCCTACCATCCATCTGCCCGGCACACATGGTGCTCTATGCTGCTGATGCCGTCATCTCAATATCAGTCAGATGATTGACCAAAATCACATCTGAACTGCAAGCCAACTTCCAGGGGCTAGAAATGTGGTTTATCCAGAATAACCTCCTGCTCAACTATAAAAAAAATAAAGTCGTGCTCTTCATGGTGCCGCATAACAAGAATAAGTACGGCCCGCTGCTCAGATATAGCCATAAATGGGATACACTGGAGCAAGTCTGCATATTTAAATACCTAGGTGTACACCTAGATGACACCCTCACCTTCTCCACTTATACTGGCCAGGTCACAAAATCAGCTAATACTAAGCTAGGTGTTTTTATCACCACAGTCATTCTATGATGCCTGATGCATTGAAACTGATCATGTGCAGCTCAGTGTTATCTACCATCAATTACGGGCTGATGATCTATGGAGCAGGCTCAGATACTGTGCTAAAATGGGTCAAAACCATCCTTAATAAGGCCAGTCGACTGGTCCTTAGGGCCGACTATTTGACCCATACATGTGCACTACATATACAGACTGGGTGGCTCCACCCTCTATCTCAGAGTACAATACCAGACCTGCCTTCTGGGTAAAAAATCACTACTGTGGCTTACGCCTGAGTCAACCACAAGTTTATTTAAAAATGCACAGCCCACAGTAAACACTAGAAGTGCCACTAAGGGGGGGTTACTGGTGCTCTTTAAGTGCAATACACTCACTCAGCGATCCCTATCCTACCAGGGACTTAGGTGGATTAAAGGCCTTCCTTCAGCCCTATTTGAATGCAGCAAGGTTTGCCAGTTCAAAACTGGGCTCTGTTCCTAACTAGCCCACGAGAACATCTGCTGTTGCCCTGTATAATTCTGGCCTCCCTAGCTTAACCTACAGCTCACCCCCCCCCCTTCTGCCTCGTCCTACCACCCCTCCCTTTATAACCACTCTACCTCCACCCCTCAGTAAGTTGTCCCTCTTGCACCCCTGATAAAGCCACCTCTGGCTCCTTATACTTCTATTCTGCTTAACACTGTAGCCTTGGATTTGTACCAACCCAAGTCTGTACTCTGCACTTACCAAAGAGTTGAACTGCACTCATGTAGTGTTATTGTAATTTGGCACTTCTTTAACTGTAACCATGTAACCTATAAGCAGATTCTGTATCTACTGTATTTGATGTCATGTCCGTCAGTGTTTTACCTGCAACCAACGTACTGTAATGTATTTGTCTGACTTGGAACTTTGTAAACAAGCCTTTTGGCTCAAAGGTATTAATCCGAAACTGAAATAAATAAATAAATTAAGGATAAAGTGCAGTAAAGGTGAGAGTTCTAAGAAGGCACAGAACATCCCAGTGTTTCATGTGTGAAATACCCTTTGTCAAGAGACCAAGTGTGCCCTAATCTATCTATCCAATTAAAACAGAAAAATTAAAATGTTCCTTTCACCTTTGTTAAATTATTAACTGAAGGCAAAGAATATTTATTAAAAAGAAGGAAACAAAATTAACTCCAACAGCAGACTGCCAGTGGAGGTGATGGAGGCAGAAACAATTACTGTTTTTAAGAAAGCTTGGGATAGACATAGGAGGGTACTGTGATGGAGGGAGGGGGTCAGCCTAACACCAACAGGGAATAAGGGTGCACATACATTACAGATAATGGGGCAGATTGGGTGGGCAGAAGTCCCTTATCTGCCAACAACTTCTATGTTTCTATATGTTGTTAAAATGTAACCCTCTGCCCAAATTCTAGTTTTTTCATAATGTCATTGGCCTGTCGTGAAGATAAATATGATATCTTCAGTCAGGTCATATCCCATATATATATATATATATATATATATATATATATATATATATATATATATATATATACACACACACACACACATATATATTATAGGAGCATTGTGGTGCCCATATAATTAAGGTTGAAGAAGAATGTTTAATGTTAAATCCCTAGATTTGCACCTTTATAGCTTCTCCCCAGTTCAATGTAATTGCGTAAAATTTTGCATACACTGTCTGGAGTGCATAGTCTCTTGATTTGGCATCTTTCATGACAGCCACATGTCTGGATTCTGAGCTCCAAATATGGCAAATAGTGGAAAAATCATTGTGTTTTTTTGTTTTTTTGTGCTCTCACCTACAGCCAAGACAGTTTGGAATTTTGTTCTGAAATTTTCAGTGTAAAAGGGGCTTGCCCTAGAATGGTGCTTTTTGTTGGTTTGGAGAAAAAAAATATGAATATGTTCCCAAGTTGCGAGGATTTAAAATTTCAGTTCTGAGTATGCGCAGTACGGTGTTTTCATTTATATGTTTTGTACTAAAGAAGAATTTTCGGCTCATGACAGAAGAATCTTCTTTCATGAGCCAAGATTATTCCTTCATGAGCCAAAATTCTTCCTTCGTATGGCTGCTATCTTGTTTTTGATTTTTACAAAAACAGTGCTACAGACCCATAAAAATTATGTATTTTCAAAAAAAACAAACACCTGAACTTAAGTAAACGGGACACATTTAGCTACATTCCAGTGTTGGATATTCTGAAAATATGCGTGTAAATATTATTTATGGGTCCCAAAAATCCTGGGTGCCCAGCTTAGTAAGATAAGCTGTTCACACACGTTTTTATAATGAGAACAGTGGGACTTTCTTGAATTCTGAAGCCACCATTAGAATTGTCAGAGGTAGATTCCCTGGAAAAAAATGCACAGACAACTTCTTAGTGGGTGCTCGACTGGCAATTAATTTATTTTACACTTCCACATCATCATCTTTACTTTGCCACTTTTAAATTTACATATTTACAAACATTGCTTCGTCATTCCCCATGTTGTCAAATCATAAAGTCCAGTAGTTAATATTCTGTTCAATCACATAGTTCAATTGCCTTTTACAAATGTCTCTAGTTCTTCTGTCATCTTCTCAGGGTCTGGATGCTTGTAAAGCCCAATACCCCTTCTTCCCCTTTTTCTTGAACAGTCTGTTGTCTGTCATCTTCTCATGGCCGGACACTTGAAAAGCCCAATACCCTTTCTCCTTTTTCCCTTGCTGCACCCTCCTTGGGTCCGGTTGCCAATGGCAACAAACCCCCCATTTTGCTAATTCCTTATTGCATGCCTCTTTTTTTATCTGCCTCCATCAGGTGTCTGTGCCTGGCCCATGGATCTTATCTGCCCCCCCTTTCCAACCCCCCATTTTATTTCCCCCAAACCTTTCTCCTCCATCACAACCCTTCAGAGACCTTTTCTTCATTCTCCAACCTGTTGCCTCTTGCGCACCCTTTCCCTGTAATTTTCTGCCTCCCTTAGAGTGGCATCTCACTGATCTTTCCACATATTGGCCCCTTCTGCCCAACCCTTGTCAACCGGAGCTTACCTCTCCTTCTCCCATCACCCTCTTGTGGTGACCCGGTGTTCTCTTTTTCCAGCCTACCCTTGCATCCTCACCCCCTGGTAACCATCCTACTGGAGGGGTGGGTGGGTGCTAACTTCAGGTCCCAGCAAAAGAGGGAGAGCCCCCTCCTCTGCTGGCACCTAAATCTCCCCTATGTGACCCCCTTTCCTTCCCCCCATCCAATCCTTACCTATTTACCTGCCTTGTCATTTTTGTCATTGAGGGACGACATCATGACCCCCTCCCTTCCCGCCTGAGCCTACCTTCCTACCATCCCCCACGGCAACCTGAGCCTACCTTTCTATCCTCCCCTTCTCCTAGCCAGTCCTGTCCTCCTGTGCCTTTTTTCCTAAGGAATTCTAATCAATCTGATTATTTTGTTTTAAAAGCCATTTTTTTTTCATTACTTGAAAGAAGCTGGCAATCATACTAGTGTGTTCAAAGTAGACCTGCTGTGTGTTGTAAGGCTCAGTTCTGTCTGATAAAAGTATTTTTCATACAGTGTACCGTACTCAATTACTTGGCAAACTTTGAACCCTGTGTGTCTAAGACTCCATCTGTTTTATAAAAAAACTGTTTTCCTGTAGCAGACTCATTACTTGGCAATACTTTGAGCCCTGTGTGTGAGGCACTGTCTGTTTCAAAAAACAGAATTTGTGCAGTAGCGGAGTCATTACTTTACATACTGTGAGCCCTGTATGTGAGACTCCATCTGTTCTTCAGGAAGTGGTGGACTTTGTCATTGACATGGCTTTTGAATCACCCAGACTGATGGTTCTGGGTGATTTTAATGCCTGGGTCGATGACAAACTCTCACAGTTTGGACAGCACTTCCTCCAGCTGATATCATCTCTGGGCCTTACACAGATAGTTACCACTGCTACTCACAAACATGGTCACTCCCTTGACTTAGTATTTCTCCTGGGGATCAAGGCCTCTGGTGTGGGGGTGGAACTAGATGGGTCTTCTGATCACTACACCATGGGGTTTAGTTTTAGTGCCCCCCTTCATAGGCCTACCCCTGTGGAGATGGTCAGGTACCGTCCTTTACAAGAAGTTAGTTAGGAAGGCCTGATGGCGGTGCTTGATCTATCGTCCATTCCAGTGGCCAACAATGACCCCAATGCCCTTGTGGTATTCTATAATAAGGCTATATAGGTGGCTCTGGATGTCTTTGCTTCTGCCCATGTTCACCCTCTCCCGTATCACCCTCGGTTCCCTTGGTTTGAAGGGACCTTGAGGGAGATGCGGTGACTTGGGTGAAGGTTAGAGTGTTGCTGGCATAGATCCTCCCTTGATGCTGACCACCTTAGATTGATGGAGCATTATCAGGCCTATCAATCTGCAGTCACCCATAAGAAGGCAGAGTTCCTGTCTGGGGAAATTGTGGTTGTGCAGAATCGACCAGCTCAGCTCTTTTGTACTGTGGACAGGCTGTGCAACCCAGCCTGTCTACAGTTGCGAAGGGCCTTTTCACAAAAGGAGTGTGATTAACTTGCTTGATTCTTTGCTTCTAAGGTGGCTGACATTAGGGAGGCACTTCAACCGGCACACTCTGGCATTGCTTTGGATCAGTGTGAGGCTGCTCTTCCTCGGTTTTCTTGGAGTTCCTTCAACCACCCGGAATTCATGGATATCATGTGGATTGTCCAATGTGTATACCCTACATGCTGTAGTTTGGATCCAGGACCAACTTGTTGTATTAAAAAGCAGTTTTCTTGTAGCAGACCAGACTCATTACTTCGCATATTGTGAGACCTCCATGTTAGGCTCTGTCTATTGTATTAAAAAGCAGTAATCCTGTAGCGTACTCATTACTTTGCATGCTGTTAGCCCTGTGAGTTATGTTTCCTCTGTTGTATTAAAAAGCAGTTTTCCAGTAGCATACTCATAACTTCGCATATTGTGAGCCCTGTGTGTTAGGCTCCGTCTGTTATATTAAAAACCAGTTTTCCTGTAGCAGACTCATTACTTCACATACTGTGAGCCTTGTGTGTTAGGCTAAGTCTGTCAGATAAAACAGCTTCATCTCTGCATGCCAGGCCCTGTTTTCCCGATAAAAGGGAATTTTTCTTATAACCTACTCAATACTTGGCACATACACATTCATCTTGTTAAAAATGAGCATCCGTGACTTTTTTCCATCTGAAATAATATAGAATAAAGCAATTAACTGCCCAGACACCAGTACAGATCAAGAGCAGCAACCGGAGCAACCATCAAGATATGAAGTAGAAGTACCAGTACCAGAATAAATTTATTTGTAGTGGACACATTATCTCCCGGATAGCCAGATTTAAGCCTGCTGCTACTGTTGTACCCAGTGATCTAGGAACCAAAGAAACTGGTCCTATGCAGCCAAAGCTGTCTAATTTTCCACAGAGGGATTTTGGAAAGCAGAAGCATTCATTTTTAAGCAGCTGGTATGCATCATTTACATGGTTCGAATATAGTGCCAGCAATGATGCTTCATTTACATGGTTCGAATATAGTGCCAGCAATGATGCAATATTTTGCTTTGCCTGCCGAATGTTTCCAAGTTGCACTGGTCAAGCAGATGCTGCTTTCATGTTCAGAGACTTTAACAATTGGAAGAAGGTAATAGAGAGGTTGAGGGAACACCAACAAACAGCAATACATATAGGAGTAATGGAGGCCTGGTTTACTTATGTGAAATCTAAAGAACAAGGCAATATTATACAGCTATTGGATTCAGCAATGATTGCAGATATAAAAAAATATAGACATTACCTTAGAAGAATAGTTTCAATTGTTTTGTTATTTGGCAGACAGGGAATTGTCTTTCAAGGCTACAGGGAGTGTTAAGGGAGCTCAAACAGGTGTAACTTTTTAAAGACTTTTAATCATCTAAAAAAGTTTGATCCTGAATTTGAGAATGTGCAGATTTAAATGCCAGAAAATGCCACCTATCTCTCACCACTCAGTCAAAATCAAATGATAGAATGCTGTGCAAAATTAATAAGGGAGATATTTTTACATGAGGTAAAGAAGCAAAGTATTTTGCAATACTTGCTGATGAATCTAGAGATGTCACTTGCAGAGAACAAATGAGTATTTGCCTTTGCCTGTCCACCATGGTTCCCCTGTAGAGAAATATCTGTGCTTCCATCAAGTAATGGCATTAGATGCCCAAAGTCTAACAAATGAACTGTGTTCAAAGCTGACTAACTGGAACCTCCATGAGAATATTGTGACTTACATACTGTAGTTCAAGCTTATAATGGTGCATCTGTTATGCGCAGCAACTTAAATGGAGTTCAGGAACTATTTTGTCATAAGCATCCATATGCTATAGATGTTCACTGCTATGTACATATTCTGAATTTGGTCCTTGTAGATGCCTGTTCTTCACTTCTTCCTGCATGGAAATTCTTTGACATGCTTCAAGAGATACACACGTTCTGTTCCAAATCTGTCCTGACTCACCAGGGGTTCTTAAATGTTCAAAAGGAGCTTTGGTTGAATAGAATTATTGAGATACCAGGGTTAAGTTCTACCAGGTGGGCTTGTCAAAAGCAAGCAATAATGGTAGTAATAGAAACCTATCCAGCTCTTCTAATATATCTATCAGAATGTGAAGAAGAAGAAGAAAATGCAAAAGCCAGAGGACTCCACAGCAAGTTTCTAGAATTCAGCAATATCTTTCTCCTTAAAATGTTTGACAAACTACCATCAGTGGCTGACGGAACAAACAACTTACTTCAGACTCAGGCTTTGGACTTTGGAAGTGCTGTGACTGTTGTATCTGCTCTGAGAGACACAATTGCAGAATTTCATACTGAAGAGAACTTTTTGGTTCTCTACAGAGAGGCCAAAAATCTGGCAGAAAATTATGGGGCACATACACCCGAAAACACTCCACAGAGGCAAAGGAAGCTACCTCATTCTTGGGAGGAATGTATTCCAACTTCACGAACTGGTACCGAACAAAGTGCGTCTCATAAACAGAGAACTGCTGTGCATTTGAGAATCAGTGTTTTTTACCCTGTGATTGACAAAATTATTTGCGAGATTGACAGAAGATTTTCCAGGCATAACCAAACACTGATGGTTGCTATCAATGCTCTCAGACCACAGTCTGATGCATTTTTGGACCAGGATAAACTGAGGCCACTTGGAGAGATGTATAACTGTCCAGTTCTGGAAGAGGAACTAGTAGTAGCAAGAAACTTCATGCAACAGCTGCCAGATGATGAACATCCACAAGACGTGACCAGTCTTTATAAAGTACTTCCAGAAATAATGTATCCAACGCTGCATAAATCACTGCGGATTGCTTTAATAATCCCAGTTACCACGTGTGTATGTGAGCACTCCTTTAGCACCATGAGTCGCATTAACACATATCTGAGAAACAAGACTGAAAACGACAGATTGAGTTCACTTGGAATTCTCAATATTCAGATTGAAGAAAGCAGACAACCTGACACTGATGAAGAGATTGACAAATTTGCATCCATGACAAATAGGGAGGCTGAGCTGCTTCTTCCAAAATCAGCAAGACGATAAACTGGGATAATGGTGTCTGACTGGTCTCCTATTTCCTCTGGGAGCCTATAACCTTCCCAGGAGATCTGTTGAGAAACTGGTGTCTGACTTGTATCTTACTTGCTCTGGGGTCCTGTAACCTTCTCAGCAGGTCTGCTGGGATAATAGTGTCTGACTTGTCTCTTGTTAGACCTGGGATCCTGTAACCTTCCCAGCAGATCTGCTAGGATTATTGTGTCTGACTTGTCTCTTTTTCCCTCTGGAATCCTGTAACTTTCCCAGAACATCTGCTGGAATAATGGTGTCTGACTTGTATCTTACTTGCTCTGGGGTCATGTAACCTTCCCAGCAGATCTGCTGAGATAATGGTGTTGGTCTTGTCTCTTGTTAGCTCTGGGGTCCTGTAGCCTTCCCAGGAGATCTACTGGGATAATGGTGTTTGACTTGCATCTTCCTTGCTCTGGGATCATGTAACCTTCCCAGCAGATCTGTTGTGATAATGGTGTCTGACTTATCTCTTGTTGGATCTGGGGTCCTGTAACCTTCCCAGCAGATCTGCTGGGATAATGGTGTTTAATTTGTCTCTTTTTCCTACAGGAGTCCTATAATCTTCCCAGCATTTCTGCTGGGATAATGGTGTCTGACTTGTATCTTACTTGCTCTGGGGTCCTGTAACCTTCCCAGCAGATCTGCTGAGATAATGGTGTCTGACTTGTCTCTTGTTAGATCTGGGGTCCTGTAACATTCCCAGAAGATCTGCTGGGATAATGGTGTCTAATTTGTCTCTTTTTCCCTCTAGAGTCCTGTAACGTATCTTTCACCATTAAAATGCAGGAAAAGCCACCATTTGAAGGTAAAAATTTCCAAATTTTCTGGGGGGGCATGCCCCCAGACCCCCTAATTTTAATAAGATTTTAACTGTGGGGCATTAGCCCCCCCAACTTTATACCTCTGGTGACGCCCCTGATAAAAACTGATGCAAGGCTTCAACAGAGAGAAAGCTGTATTTGTGCGAGCGAGCATATCTCTGAGCAGCCACAGTACTCATTCAAATACAGTGTGCTTTCTTTTGCACTTCAGTGAAGTGAAAATGCAAGGAGTAAAATGTTGTAATAACCCACTATCGAGTTATTATGGAATTCAGTTGGTTATTATGGCATTTTATCGGGCGTGCATAACCAGTCATTATGGGGGGTCACCAGTTATTATATCAATATCAAGTTGTTATTGTTATCAACATTTCTGTTTTGAAGGTTAGTACCATCACAGTGGAGTATTGTTCTAATCAGAGAGCAGCTTTCACAATCCTGATGACATCACAATAGTTGTGTACAGCACTGAAGCTACAAGTTGAATTCAATGAGAAGGTTACTGTAAGTCTTTAGTCATTTAAAATCTATAACTAGTAAACTGATGTTGTATAAGTTCAATAGAAAATAGTGTGACTCAAACTATGCAGCCTATCAAATTTGAGAGGGCATAGAAACATAGCATTTGTTGGCAGAAAAGGACCACTTGGCCCATCAAGTCTGCCCAGATGTTCCCTGCATATTGTCTCTCCGCAAATCCTGTCTGGTCTCTGGTGCCCCTCCTGTCTCCCTTCCTCTTTTCTAATATATGCCTGTATTTGTCTCATGCATGCTTGAAGCCCTCCACTGTTTTAATCCCTATCATTTCTGCTGGTGGTGTGTTCCAGGCATCCACCACCCTTTCAGTGAAGAAATACTTCCGCACATCTCTCATGAATTTCCCCCTCTCCAGCTTCATCGCATACCCCCGGTCCTAGTGTTCATACTCATTTGAAAGAGGCTCCCCACCTGTACCCTGTTCACCCCTGAGACGTATTTGCAGGTCTCTATCATGTCCTCTCCCTCTCCTCTCTTCCAGGGTACACATGTTGAACTCCCTCAGCCTCCTTGCTAGGGATTCTTGTGCAACCCCTGTACCATTTTAGTTGCCTGCCTCTGAACTGCCTATGTCCTTTATGAGGTGTGGTGTCCACAACTGGGCACAGTACTCCAGATGGGATCTCACCAACGAGCAACACAGTGGCAACATCACCTCCCTTCTGCTAGAGATACCTCTCACTTTGCACCCCAGCATCCCGGTAGCCCTACCCACTGCCTTGTTACATTGCCCTGCCACTTTGAGGTCCTCTGATATGATAACCCCAAAATTCCTTTGATGTCTAAAGACTGTTAGTACCTACCCTTCCCCATGCAATACTCAGTAATAGTGGACTTGGTTTCCCTCAGTTGATCTGACTTGCATCACAGAGACCTAGCTGATCGAAAATGCTGACCCCATTTTGGAGACAGTGGTGTCGGCTGGGTACTCTGTGGCACACACTTTGAGGAAGAATCACAAAGGTGGGGGAGCGGCCAATTATTTTAAAGCCAACCTGGACCTCACGGTGTTACTGGTGGGTTCTACCAGGTCATTTGAGAGTGTTGTCATGCAAAGGGGTTCTGGCACAGGCTACAGGATCTTTTTGATTTACCATCCACCAGGTGGAGAGAAGGAATTCCTGCAGAAGGTCAGAGAATTTGTTGCTGGCCTGGTGTTGGAATCCCTCAGTTGGTTAGTTTTGGGAGATTTCAATGCCTGGGTCAGTGATGGACTCTTGTCGTTTGGATGTGACCTCCTGTAGAGTATGGAAGCTCTGGGCCTGTCAAAAGTTGTCACCTCAGTGACCCACTTGCACAGTCACACATTGGACCAGGTGTTCACTCTGGGTCTTGGGGTCGATGACCTCAAGATTGATCCGGTCATTTCATCTGATCATAGCACCATGAGATTCACGTTTGTCCCCCCCCAAGGGTCCATCCTCTGTGGAGATGACTGCCCTTTACGGAGATTGTCCCCAACATGACTACAGGTGGTGCTGGATCTATCAAGTGTGGAAACAGCTTGGGTAATCAGGCTGGAGGAGGCAGTTACAGCCTATAATAGGGCCATTACTGCAGCCTTTGACTCAATAATACCCATCTGTGTCCGACCTTTATCTATGTGCTAGAGGTCCCCTTGGTCTGATGGAGAACTCAGGGAGTTAAAGATAAAGGGCTGGAGTGGCAGTGGAGGAGATCTGGACTGATGGAGGACAAATTGGCCTTGAAGTCTCATTACGGTGACTATCAGGGGGAAATCACCCAAAAGAAGGCAGATTTTTTTGTCAAGGGAGATTGCTGCATCAAGGAACAGACCAACTCAGCTCTTCTGCATGGTAGATGGGCTATTACACCCAGTCTATCTCCAGGTGGGAGGAGAAGGTTCAAGCACAAGGTGCAAAGGGTTTGCCCTGTTCTTTGCTGACAAAGTGTCCTCTATCAGAGCTGAGATCTCTCCCAGTGTCATTCAAAAAGCAGGGTTCAACCTGAGATGTGCCGAGGCAGACCTCTTGTATGGGCTAAGTTTGATCCAGTTGGAGTGGATGAGGTGACTGAGATAGTCTTGAGGCTGCGACCCACATACTGTGACCTAGACCCAGGTCCAACCCAGCTTTTGGTTGGGTGTGTGGACCTGATTAGATCTGTGGTTGCTGTGATTGTCTGGAGTTCTTTGGAAAGTGGGGTCTTTCCTATGGCACTGAAAGAGGTCTTAGTTAGATCCCTGTTGAAGAAACCCTCACTGGACCTGGAGTATCTCGCCAACTACAGACTGGTCTCAAATCTCCCATTTTTAGAGAAGGTTTTAGAGAAAGTGGTGACCATCCAGCTTGAGACTCATCTTGCCTCCTCCACCACTTATGAATGCTTCTAGTCCGTATTTAGATCCAGGCACAGCACAGAGACTGCCCTGGTGAAGGTACTGAATTATCTTCTAATGGCGAGAGATAAAGGAGAATGTACCATCCTTGTTCTCCTGGATCTCTTGGCAGCATTTGACACCATTGACCATGAAGTGCTGCTGGACTGACTGCAGAACTGGTGGGGACTAACTGGTAATGTCATCAACTGGTTTAGGTCCTACTTCATGGATAGAGTGCAAAGGGTGACAATGAGGTTATCCCCATCTAACCTGATGCCTCTACACTGTAGAGTTCCACAGGGATCAGTCTTGTTGCCCTTGTTGTTCATGGTGTACATGCTGCCATTGGGAGACTCAGACAATATGGGCTGGGTTTTCATTGCTATGCCAGTGATACCCAGCTGTATCTGTCCTGTGCACCTGGAAACCAGATGGTGGCCTCGGTGTTTAACACCTGCTTGGTGGAGATCCAGAACTGGATGACTCAAATTTGGCTATGACTCAACCCAGACAAGACGGAGGTACTGGGAGTGGATCCAGGCCATTGTTACAATGGAGGGGGTCTGGAGATGCCCCTGGTTTAGTACTGGGAGGTGTTTCCTTGGCCCCCTTGTTTGGGTCAAGGATCTGGGTGTGGTCCTCAATGATGATCTGACACTTGAGGCACAGTTGTTGGCCATTGTTAAAGTGTCTTTTACCATCTGAGGAACATTGCTTGGATCTGGGCCCTGATACCAACTGAGGACCTGGCCACACTGGAGCATGCCTCCATCACGTTTAGGCTGAACTACTGCAATGCTCTGTGGCTCGGGCTATCTGGAGGCAACCTCTGCTGTCTGCAGCTAGTGCAGAACATGGCAGCTAGGCTGTTGATTGGTGCCTTAAGATCTGACCACATTATGCCTGTCTTCCATGAACTGCATTGGCTGCCAGTAAGGTGGAGGATTGCCTTCAAGGTCAAATTACTGACCTATAAAGCGCTGCACAGGGAGGCAACCAGACTACCTGCAAGACCTCCTGTTTCCTCACTGCCCATCTCGCACTCTCTGTTCCTCCAAGGGTTGCCTCTTTGTGGTTCCCAGGGCTAGGCTGCGGCATTCTGGGGACCGTGCTTTCTCAGTTTCCACACTGTCTCTGTAGAACTCAATGCCAAGACATCTAATGGAGGCACACTCAGTTGAAACCTTAAAAAAAGGACTGAAAACATTTTATTTAATCAAGCATATGACCTACCTAATTTATTATGAGTAGAAGGTCAAGTAATGAACTGACTGTTGTTTTATTCCTAGCTAAAGATAGATAGAGTGATCATTTTATATTTTAACTCTGCATTATGTATTGGAATTTGCATGGACTGTTTTTAAATGTTGTGAAGCATTCCGAGTGTCTGGGAAGAGGTGCTATATCTGTCTATCTGTTTTCTATCTATCTATCTGTCTATCTATCTAGCTATCTCAGTGCTCAGGTTCCAATAGCCTAGGTTCATGATTTTGCAATTTTTTAATTGAACCCCAACTGTCATGTTTTTTTGCCACTCCACAAGTTTCTCTAGGTCCCTGTACATTTTTTCCACCCCTTCCTGAGTGTCCACCCTATAGCAGAGTTTGGTATCATATCAAAAGGAATACCTTCCCTTCTAGTTCTCCTGCAATGTGCCCTATAAAAATCTTTGAAGAGGACTGGTCCCAGTACCAAGCCCTGTGGTACCTCACTGGTCACGCTCCCTTCCTTAGAGTGAGTGCCATTAACCAGTTTCTAATCCAGGTCACCACTTTGGATCCCTCTCCTATGTTGGTCAACTTGTCTATTAGCCTCTTGAGCAGCACAGTGTCAAAGGCCTTGCTAAAGTCCAGATAGGTCACATCCACTTCCGTCCTCTGATCTATTTCCCTGGTCACCCAGTCAAAGAAATCTATCAGATTTGTTTGGCATGACCTTCCCCCATAAAACCATGCTACCTGTGGTTTTGCAGCCTATTGGATCCAAGATAGTCTACCAGTCTTTCTTGCAATAGGTTTTCCATTCATTTTCCCACCACTGATGTAAGACTGACCAGCCTATAGTTGCTAGCCTCCAACCTGCTACTGTTATGTAGTGAAACCAGGTCAACCCTTTGCCAGTCCTCCAGAACCATGCCTATATACAGTGAGCTGTTAAACATGGCAGTCAGTGGGGCAGCTAGCACCTCCCTGACTTCTTTTAGTACCCCATGGTGTATCCCATGACCTTGTCCGCCTTCTATGCTGCAAGTCCTTTCAGTACTCTTTCCTCCCAGAATGTACTTTCACCCCACCTACATTCCTGCTTTTTCCCTGTGATTTGTCCCTGCCTCCCTCCACTGTGAAGACTGAGCAGAAGTACCTGTTTAAGATCTCAACTTTTTCTTGGTCCCCTTCTGCAGTCCTCCTTTCACGCTTCTAATCCATAGTATCCCTCCCCTCATTTTCCTCTTCTCACTTATGTACCTGAAGTAAGTCTTATCCTTCTTAACATCCCTTAAGCTATCCTTTCTTCTGTCTTCACCTTAGCTCCCCTCTGCCTCCTTTCTTCTGCTTTGCTTGGTATACCTCTCTGTCCTCCTCCCTCTGTGTTTCCTTCAGCCTCTTAAATGTCACCATTTTTTTCACTGCTTTTCCCATTTCTTTTTACTCACTTTCTTCACACAGAGGTTGGTTGCTTTAATTATGCTCTCTCTTATTTTTCCCCACTATGCCTCTACCCACCCTGCTATCCCCTTCCTTCAAAGTGGTTCTACAGGCAGTCTCCCATTTCCTTAAAATCCATCCACTTAAAGTCCAGGACCCTTGTCCTTGTGCAGTTTGCCTCTGTTCCTGTCCTTGTGTTGAACCACATTGTACGGTGATCACTGAAGCCTAGGGGACTGCCCACTGTGAGGTCTGCAAGGCTGTTCCTATTTTCAAGCACTAGGTCAAGCACTGGCCATCTCTGGTGGGTTCTTATACTGGGAAAGGTCTTTTTCAGGAATTATCTATAAAGAGAAAATTGCAAAGTGGAGAGGTAATGGAAAATAATGGATATATATTATTTATATATTTAGTTATTCATTTACATATGCATTTATTTATGAACTGGGTAGGTACATTAACTCCAGAGACTGTTTTCAGGCATGACCCAGCCCATAAAGATGACACAAACAATGTATAAGTACAAAAATAACCTGTTACAATAGCGTGTTACAATACAGTTTAGACACAGACTGTTGCAGTACAATTTTTAATACAGACATCAGATGCAGTATAACAGAATTAGATATTAGGGCATGAGGGACCAGTAGAATTAAACATTAGGGCATGAGGTACCAGTCAGTTAATAAATAGCAATAATGTAAAAATAAATTGAGAATAATGCATCTGTAGGTGTGTGATATCAATCAATCAATCAATCAATCAAATCTTTATTCAGGCGATATGTAGTGTGATATCAGTGTGATATGTAGTTTATTTTACACACCCAAGGTGTGTGATAATATATAAACCTCAAGAGTAAAGCTCAAGAGATTTATATATTGTCACACACTGAGGGTGTGTAAAAAAACTGCAGATCACACACCTTCATATGTGTTATTGTTTATAATAACTGGTGCTGGTGAGTGTTTTCATAGGCTAGCGTGATACACACAACCCGGCGCAAGACAGTAAATGCCATATCAAGTCGCGGGTTGATACAACTTTGCCGTATCAACTCGCGGGTTGATATGACTTTTTACAGGTCTCAAAAACAGGTTGATATCGGGTGCCACCAGTTGTTATATATAGAATAAAGTATGGGGTGGTGGGTTTAACGAGAGTTTACACACACCTGAGGGGTTAGATGCTACATAAACCCCGAGAGCGAAGCTTGAGGGGTTTGTGCAAAGCATCTGACCCCAAGGGTCTGTGTAAACTTCGAGTTTAAACACACTACCTCATATTTTATTTCGTATATTTGCTGGGTCTCCCCTTTTTGGCCACAGCAATTATATAAAATATCAGTAGTTTTGGTGTGGCAACGAGTATGCTCCACTTTATTTTACCTCCGATCAGATTTTCATTTTCGGTGGCTTCTTGTATTTTAAAAAAAAAATGTTCATAGTCCCCCATCTGTAACACTAGTTCTCGTTTTGATTTTTTTATAAATTTACTCACTACCGTGTTTCTTTGGTGGCTCCATTATGAGTAAGAAGTCAGCGTGAGCCAGGAAGGGAGACGCTGTTTTAGGCTCATGCGCAGAGGGATGAGAACCGTGCGCATGTTTGCCGTTATAAACGCTCCTTTATAATGTCAAATTATGCCACATTCTCTCAATGGCAAAAGGGGACACTCATTAATTATACAGCAATAATGTAAACAGTTTACAAAGTCTGCATAACAGCATGACTTGTCTAGAGACAAGAGCAATGGTATCAGGATAATGAGCCGTGGGGGCAATTGCAGGTAGTTGCAGCTCAGAGGAAGCACTATAGTGCGATTAGAAAAGGGGTGGGATCCTGCAATCCATAGGGGGTTTGGTAGGCTGTTCTAGTGACTTGGGTGGCCACAGAGAAGGCCCTATGACCCATGTATGTTGCAACCTGGGGGCATTCTAGGAGAGGGCTGATGGATGACCAGCTGCTGTGGGACATGGTTTAGGCTTGAGTGGGGGGGGGGTGATGACACATCCTCTTCTTGGATGGATTTTTCAATCTGGCAGCCAAGGAGGTAATCTGAGTGGGCCTACAGGGGCAGGCAGCAAAGGGTCTGGTGGAGGAAGCAGTGATGTATAGAGTACGGGGTCAAAAAAGCAAAGCTACAAACTTTGTTGTATGCTTTGCTGAGTCTGGACAGGTAGAAGGATGAGAATCATGTGAAAATAGGGGAGCAGTATTCCAGGAGGGGGTGTAAGGTGCCCTGGATGATGGCAAGCCTAACTTCTGGGGTCATTAGTTCCTTGAGGTGATAGCCAACCCTCCGTTTCTGGTTCACACATTTCAGCATGAGCCCAATATGGGCCAAAATGGTAAGGGAAGGGTCTAAGGGGACACCTGGATATTTAAAGCCAGCCACTTGCTCAAGGGGCTTGCTATCTGTGGACAGGATGTGAAGTGGATTTTTGTCATCTGCCCGCCTCGTTAGCCTGGGTTTTGACCCAAAGAGCATGGCTTTGGTCTTTTTGGTGTTGACTAGGAATCTGTTGACAAGAAACCACTACTGTGCACACCAAAGTCCTTAGTGAGGGTAAAAGATATTTTAGCAAGGGTTTTAGCACTGTGAAAGATGATAAGGTTGCCAGCGTACATTAGCAAGCTGCATGCAGTGCTATCCTTGGGAAGTGAGTCAATGAACAGGGAGAACAGTAGGGTCCAAGTAGGGGTCCCTGGGGGACCCCAGTTTGGATCCCCAGCATGTTAGAGGTGGCCCCCTGTGCAAGTCACCTGGGATCTCTGAGAAAGTCAATTGTGAAACCTAGATGAGGTCACAGCTAAGAACCCAATCCAGTGCAATTTATCCACTAGGATGGCGTGGTCCACCAGGTCAAAGGGCATGGTAACAGCCACAAACATGACACCTGTTAGTTTGCCTTCATCCATGCTTCTAAAAATGTGGTCAGTGAAGCATGCTGTGGTCTTTCCTAAAGCCATGTTATTTGGGGGAGAGAAGGTTGTGTTTAGACACATGGTCAGATACTTTCTGAAAACAACCTTTTCAAGGATTTTGCTGAGATGAAAGATGACAGAGATGAGGCAGTAGTTGTCAATGATGGTAGGGTTGCTGGACTTGAATATGGGGACCACTCTGGTTTGCTTCCATAGTAAGAATATGTAACAGGAGGTAAGGGATAGACTAAATATGACTCAGAGATTTGGCAGTAGCATTTGCCATTAATTTGAGAGATCTGGGGCAGAGGCCATCACTGCTGGCACTTGAGGAGTTTGCAGACTTCTTCTTGGATGATGGCCTCAAAGTAGAAAGGTAGAAATCTGGGGTTACCATCAACATGGCCATGAGAACTACAGGAAGAGTCCTTTGGGGGAGGGGCTTACCGAGGCAGTCAGCCAGTCAGTAAATTTGCTATTAAGGACCTCAGTGACTTAGAAGGGGTCAGTTAGGGACCCAGTAATGGTTCTAGCTTGATGGTGCTCTGTTTGGTTCCAGATCTGATTACGGAGTTGACCAGAAAGTTTGGAGGTTGCCAAGATTCAGGTTTGTAGTTCTTTGAGGTATTCGTCCTCATGATATTTTATCGCTTGTTTGCAGAGGTTATACAGACAATGATAGTCATTCAAAGAGTAGGAGAGAGGAAGCTTTCGAGCAACCCAAATGGCATCCCTTTCATTCATTTTCCTGAGATCTTTGGAGTGCCATCCCTTGTTTCCACCCTGCACCCTCTGGGTGATTAGGGGGACGTGCTTGTCCTGGATGGAGGTTTAGGCAGCAGTGAAAAAGCCCAAAAAAGAGCTGACACAGGACAAAGCATACAGGACTGGCTAGTTGTCTGTCCTTAGGACTGAGGAGAAGCAGGAAACTTTATTTATTTATTTATTTATAATTTATTTATTTGATAATTGTATAACACCTTTGAACACAAGTGCTCTTTTCCAAAGGTTCCACATCAGTTACAAACAGGTATGAAAACATTGAGACATATGAATCACATTAGTGACAAATAGATAAATTGGCATAGGTAAGGTATATACTACAAGATTTCACCAACTCAGGGGGAGCTAGGTCAAGTACAGACATTGGGGTTGCAAACAAGGTATATCAGCATACAGATTTGACTGTGGGCAATCAAGCCACATCATTATGCAGAGAGGTAAGTGGTCATAAAAAAAAAAAACAACAGCAAGCAGATTTCAGTGCAAGTTCCTTTCTTAGGGAATTCTTAAATGGTGTAATTTTGGTACATTAAACTTGGTAAAATCTCTGAAGGCCAGATGTCTGGGGGAGAGGGTGGGGGTGCTTAAAAGACCAGATGCAGAGCATTGAAGAGTGCTCACTGATGGAATCAGATAGGAATCCTGTGTGGAGGACCCTGTCCTCCCAGTTAGTGAGTATTCAGTCCAAGAGGGAGTGGTTTGAAGACTTGTGCTTTAGGTGGGTGGGGGTGGAAATAAGTTGGGACAGACTGAGCTGCTTTAACATTTCACTGTACCTTATTTGAGTTCTGTGAAGACAGTTTAGGTTGAAGTCTCCCACAATGATAATTTCTCTTGTGGGGGTGTAGTGACCTATCATGTCCAACAATTGGGATAGGCCACTTATACCATCTTTAAGAGGATTGTAACAGCAAATGATATACATTTATTTAGCAGACTCTAGTGATAGTTCATTGATAATACAGCCACATGACGAGTTGACAGAGGTTCTGCTCGAGATTACGGCAGCATTTAACAAGTCCCAGAAGTATAATAGTCTCCCCTTTCTTGGATTCATGTCTGTCTTGCCTAATCATTGAGAAGTCAATGATGTGGCACCAGGAGTCTGGGGTGGAGGGTGTTAGCCACTTTTCTGTGATGCCTATGAGATGTCAGATGGTTGTAAAAGGAAATCCAGGCTTCCAATTCCGAGAGTTTGGACAAAAAGCTGTAGACGTTAATGTGTACAATTTTTAGATGGTGCCTTTTTGCCTATGAGGGGTAAGTGTGGGTGAAGTGGGAGGTTCCTGAACCTGGATTACTTTCAACATCTCTGGCTAGGGGTATCAGTGATAGGGGGGGAATTGAGGAACTTAGGATGCTAGCTGCAGGCGGGGGAACCCATGAAGAGTTATCAAGGCTATGAGAGCTCCCAGGAGGCATCTCTCTCTTTTATATAGAAGGGCCCCGAAGAACAAGGGATTGGCACATTGCTCACAGCTGGCTGAGGGGGACCTCGGCAAGATCAGGCTGTTCATAAATTGGGAGAGGAAAGCCTTATCTATAGCCAATACATAAGCACAGGATTCTGAAAAAAGGAAGAGTTCTGTCAGGAGGGAGCCCATAAGAAGGATCGTTGCAAATAGATTCACTGTGGTGGAGGCGGACTTTGGAGGAACTAGTGCATCTTATGACAGAATAGTAGGCACCAAGAGTGTGCATGGAATTTGAACCAGCCATCGAATATCTCAAATACTACTTGTGTTCAGCGAATACCCGAATAACCGAATACTGGGGAGTTTTCAAGGTATTCACTGGCCCCATATTCAACGAGACTTTGAGATCTCGTGAGATCTCCTCAGCCAATCCCCAGGTTGCTCAGAGAGCTTTCCAGAGGTTAACCATCTGAGCTTGCCAGTGCACAGAGACACTCAAACTAAGAGGAAGCCCTTTCTCTCTGTGAAAGCACATTTTTCTGAAGCAAAGTGGGAAAAAAAGCTTATATACAGACTTTTTTAGGACTCCTCTGTTTCCTTCTGAGACTGTGGTGCTCCACTTCAGTGACAGATTGACTGCTAAACTACTTTTTCAACACAAAAAATCATGTTGAAATCTTCAGACTAGGCAGGGCAGAGGGAGGGGAGAGGGTGTTTCTGCAGCTGCAGCAGACATTGCTCTTATTCACTGTCTGACCTGAAGATGGAAAGTTGGCAGTTACTGCTGTGACTTCGTTCTTAGTTCTCTTCTCTTTATAGTGCTGCGCTGAGATGGAGACTTTTTTATTTTGCAGAAAGCTAAAATATTTATTTGTTTGTGTGTGTGAGAGGAAGGGAAGGCAAAACTGTACTGGCTGCATGTCATTACGGCAATTCCGAAACGCCAAGCATCAAAACGGCGAATCTGTAAAAGCGCAGTCAAAAACGGCGACCACAATTAACAGCGAGAGGTACTATGTAGCAAAAATGCATCACTTTCAGACCTGCAACTGTACATTGTCTAGCCTGCAGCTATGCACCGTTAATGCCTATTTATGTTATCCTGCTGGTCTGGGCTTTTTTTTTCTTTTTCTTTTTTTGTTTTAAATGGCACACTGAATTTCTGACCTTAGTATCTGTTCAACTGTCCAAGCTCTCTGTTCAGCACTTATCTCTATCTAATTCAAGCACTTTGCAAGACTATGTTAAAAGCCAGATTCAATGTATTGGATATCAAAATGCAGCCTGCAGCTACTCCTATTTATGTTAGTGGGTGGGCTCTGCCCCCACACCCCCAATGGGGGGGCTGCACCCCTAAACCACCCATTTCTTCTATTATTCTAACTCCAAGGAGCACCTGGACACTGGGGCAATGGTGCACCTTGGAGTTGCTCTTTATTTATTTATTTTTCCCCCCCAATTGTTTAACCAGGTGAGACACACTAAGCTGAAAGCTTGTTTACAGGTGCAACCTGGGAGCACAGGGAAGTTAAGTGACTTGCTCAGGGTCACAGAGTATGCAAGTGGGGGCTGTGGGATTCAAAACCAGGTCTCCAGATCTGCAGCTCAGAGCCTTAAACCACTGCGCTATACTGCCTCCCTTTAATTCTGGTTGTCGTTTATTATCTATCGTCATTGTGACTCTCTTTATTCTTAAATCGTCGTTATTGAGTCAACTTAATATTATAGAATCATGTCACAGAAGCTTGACAGCAGAAAAGGACCATACCAGCCCATCTAGTCTGCCCTTTTTTTCCCCCTTACACCTCTCCCTTCCTGCCAGCCCCTGCCCTCCCCCGATACTCAGCTCCAAATGACATACTACCAACTGTACTGTGTTTGCTCACTGCTCATTGCTAGTGATCAAATTACTGCTGTTTGAAACTGGCTGCTGCCAGTTGCTATAGTTTAATTATTAAATTGTGATTTAAAAAAATCGAATTTCTTTTTTCTCCTGGAATGCTGCAGTCTTTATTTTGTAAGTGCACTTGCCACTTAAGCATTTGGTGCCAGCCTGCAACCACTGCAGTCAGTGTACTGAAAGTAAGAGGGGGGATGAGCACCACCTTATGTGCTTTGCGGAACTTGCAGCTTCGGGCTTATGCTTGCTGTGCCTGACTGTATCTGGTACCATGCTGTAGTACTTAGCTGAACTGTTATTTCAATAAACAACTATATAAAAACTTGTGTAAGTCTCCTTTCCTCTCATGACAAACTCTGTCTGTGCCCCAGTGTAGGCAGGAGTCGGGGGGGCACCCTTGCTGCCCAAGTGCCCACTCCCCAGTATTAGCTGTCTGAGTTTTCTGACTATTGTTAAAACAATAAAAAGTTACAAAGTACAATATTTTGTAACCCAGATGCCATGTCCCAACAGGCTACTACCTCTGCCTGCTGTCCGCAATACAGGTTGAGAGGCCTGAGTTCTGGTTTGGATGTTAAAAGGGGCTCACTACCAACAGTAGAACTCTGTGCGGTTCCTCCACTGAGAGCAACTTTTAAGTGGGTCTGATGACAAGCTAGTACAACCCTCTGGGATGTTGTACCTACCCACTGCCCCGGCCAATGGTCCCACACATGGATTACCATAAAACACCCATACTTTGCGTTCAGTAGTACAATTATTGGTGAGTGCTAATAATATGCTCACAGTGACCACACTTCCCAACAGGGTTCTGGCTTCTGGAACACACCCTGTGCACCTGTAAGGAAAGGTTAACTGCAATCACAATGTACCTTTTAGCTTCCCACAATAAACTGGCACTTGGTAATAATATGCTCAAGGACAGTGTTAATTTTCAAACAACAATTCTTATTTATTTGAGGGTTGAACAAAGGGATAAGGGGGTGTAAATCAGAAACAGATTTAAAGGTACTCTTTTGGTTTGGCAAAGCATTCAAATAGCACAGTAGCCTCCCTGGACAGTCCAGTTAAAATCACTGGGTACCTGGAATTTAGTAGTTGCAGGCCTGGCATGTTGCAGCTGGTTGGCCAGCATTGGGGCCCTTAAACAAACATATTTTAATTTACTTCTTTTAACCCTTTTAGTAGAATCAGAAGCAGAAACTTTTAAACAGCAAACGATTGTACATCCCAAGCCCAATGGCCTGCACAACAGTTTAGACAGCACACTGGCAACTGAAGCAAACAAACTCGGCAAACACAACTTTAAATTAGGTTGCAGGAACAGGCCCTGACTTTGCTCATGGTACTGTGGCTTCTCGAGCTGGTAATGGTGTCAGGCTGATTTGTGCTGGAGTGGGACTCGATCCTCTCACTCTCAGCTGCAGGTCACAAATCTTCTGTCCTTCTGGAACAGGACCAACATACAGGGACCAGGGCTAACACGACTCACCCCCAATTCTAAGTATATCCCCCGAGGTGGCTGCAAACCCATACTGAGCATTGCAGTGGGAGCCAACTCCCTGATCTGTTCTTCAGACACTTCAAATTCAAATTGCAACAACAGTCTCTTAAGCCTCTCAATACAGGAGCTCTGCATAAGCAATTCAGTCTCTGACGCATTTTCAAATAGGCCACGCAGCTTACCCACTTTGCATGTGGAACTCTCTGGCAGTAAGCTGGCACAATTGTCTTCCAGTCTCCTCCTTTGGCTATTAGGCAGGAGACAATTCTACAGCAACAGGCTTTAAATTCTAACAGCAGTCTCTGAGGCAGAATTCTTACTTTGCAGTAGTTCAGCTTTTTGGTTTAGCTTTTCTTCTCACTGAACAGGATCTGATGCAGTTTCGGGCAGACTTGGCAGTTTTGGCAGAAATCACAACTCCCTAACAGCTTGGGAGAGGAAAGAATTCAATCTGCAGTTTCAGCAGTTCAAAACAACTCACTTCGGGCTGTAAGGCGGTGGAGAAGCAAGCAGGCCACTCCACTTTCTCCTCAGAGCCAGGCACAGAGCCTCCTTCCTCTCTGGAAACGCTCTACCAACTGCCCCCAGTTCAACTGTCCCACTAAACTGAAGAAACCAGAGTCATGTAACCTAACTAGCTGCTGGAGCTGTCAGTCATATTTCTAGTGTTCTGATTGGCAAAAATGGGCTCCAAGCACACAGTTCACTAGTTCCCCCAGCAACCATAGCAGAAGGACCCCATTAGGACCCCTTGAGTTCCCACTGGCCAGAAAGCAGGGTCAAAGTACCAAACATGGCTGCTGGATTGCAGAATGTAAACAGTCCATCTTTAAAGTTTGTTTAAAAATACAACAGTTTAGATTTAGGTTTAAATATTTACAGCATTTGAAAGTGCTCCCTCTGCAACTTTAAGTGACTGCAGAGTGGAATCTGAAGGAGCATTCCCTTGCCGGTCATGAGCTTTGTTTTACCAGGACCCAGCACAGGCTATGCATACTATTTACAGGGCTGAGCTTCTTAAGCTACAGCATGACTGCACCATCTCGCACAATCACGCAGGGACTCAGGATACAGCAATACTTTACATTGGATTTACACTTACATGCTGGACACTAGCCAGATTCAGGAAGCAGAACACAGGCTGGCTCATGGCCAGGGAGAGGGCAGAAGCAGTGCCCAGGGAGATGTCACTAAGGTAAGCCCAACCACTTTTTTTTGGGGGGGGGTTACAATTAAAAAACATTATTCAATTTTTTTGGCAGTTTAACAGATGAGTGAAAATGTCACACAAGCAGTCAACTACAGTCAAAACACTTCTGTGGACCAGCCCTTCAAAAAGTGATTCAGACAGGGGTCGACGTTTGACACGTATTCGATGTCCTGCTGTCTCCTTCACTCCAAGCAGACCAGTTGCTACTTCAACCAGTGCTAGCACTGCTAGTGCCACTGCCACCACCACTCTTCCAGTGCAAGTCTCAGCCTCTGTAGTGACTGCTGTTGTCTCCACATTGGCTGCCACCATCACCACCACCTCCACTACTGTTGCCAGTGCCACTGTCAGCACTATCTCTGATACTGCTACCACCTCCATAACCACCACCTCCACTGCTGTTGCCAGTGCCACTGTCAGCACTACCTCTGATACTGCTACCACCTCCATCACCACCACCTCCACTGCTGTTGCCAGTGCCACTGTCAGCACTACCTCTGATACTGCTACCACCTCCATCACCACCACCTCCACTGCTGTTGCCAGTGCCACTGTCAGCACTACCTCTGATACTGCTACCACCTCCATCACCACCACCTCCACTGCTGTTGCCAGTGCCACTGTCAGCACTACCTCTGATACTGCTACCACCTCCATAACCACCACCTCCACTGCTGTTGCCAGTGCCACTGTCAGCACTACCTCTGATACTGCTACCACCTCCATAACCACCACCTCCACTGCTGTTGCCAGTGCCACTGTCAGCACTACCTCTGATACTGCCACACCTCCATAACCACCACCTCCACTGCTGTTGCCAGTGCCACTGTCAGCACACCTCTGATACTGCTACCACCTCCATAACCACCACCTCCACTGCTGTTGCCAGTGCCACTGTCAGCACTATCTCTGATACTTCTATCACCTCCATAACCACCACCTCCACTGCTGTTGCCAGTGCCGCTGTCAGCACTACCTCTGATACTGCTACCACCTCCATAACCACCACCTCCACTGCTGTTGCCAGTGCCGCTGTCAGCACTATCTCTGATACTGCTACCACCTCCATAACCACCACCTCCACTGCTGTTGCCAGTGCCACTGTCAGCACTACCTCTGATACTGCTACCACCTCCATCACCACCACCTCCACTGCTGTTGCCAGTGCCACTGTCAGCACTACCTCTGATACTGCTACCACCTCCATCACCACCACCTCCACTGCTGTTGCCAGTGCCACTGTCAGCACTACCTCTGATACTGCTACCACCTCCATAACCACCACCTCCACTGCTGTTGCCAGTGCCACTGTCAGTACTACCTCTGATACTGCTACCACCTCCATAACCACCACCTCCACTGCTGTTGCCAGTGCCGCTGTCAGCACTATCTCTGATACTTCTATCACCTCCATAACCACCACCTCCACTGCTGTTGCCAGTGCCACTGTCAGCACTACCTCTGATACTGCTACCACCTCCATAACCACCACCTCCACTGCTGTTGCCAGTGCCACTGTCAGCACTATCTCTGATACTGCTACCACCTCCATAACCACCACCTCCACTGCTGTTGCCAGTGCCACTGTCAGCACTACCTCTGATACTGCTACCACCTCCATCACCACCACCTCCACTGCTGTTGCCAGTGCCACTGTCAGCACTATCTCTGATACTTCTATCACCTCCATAACCACCACCTCCACTGCTGTTGCCAGTGCCACTGTCAGCACTACCTCTGATACTGCTACCACCTCCATCACCACCACCTCCACTGCTGTTGCCAGTGCCACTGTCAGCACTACCTCTGATACTGCTACCACCTCCATCACCACCACCTCCACTGCTGTTGCCAGTGCCACTGTCAGCACCACCTCTGATACTGCTACCACCCATCACCACCACCTCCACTGCTGTTGCCAGTGCCACTGTCAGCACTACCTCTGATACTGCTACCACCTCCATCACCACCACCTCCACTGCTGTTGCCAGTGCCACTGTCAGCACTACCTCTGATACTGCTACCACCCATCACCACCACCTCCACTGCTGTTGCCAGTGCCACTGTCAGCACTACCTCTGATACTGCTACCACCTCCATCACCACCACCTCCACTGCTGTTGCCAGTGCCACTGTCAGCACTACCTCTGATACTGCTACCACCTCCATCACCACCACCTCCACTGCTGTTGCCAGTGCCACTGTCAGCACTACCTCTGATACTGCTACCACCTCCATCACCACCACCTCCTGCTGTTGCCAGTGCCACTGTCAACACTACCTCTGATACTGCTACCACCTCCATCACCACCACCTCCACTGCTGTTGCCAGTGCCACTGTCAGCACTACCTCTGATACTGCTACCACCTCCATCACCACCACCTCCACTGCTGTTGCCAGTGCCACTGTCAGCACTATCTCTGATACTTCTACCACCTCCATCACCACCACCTCCACTGCTGTTGCCAGTGCCACTGTCAGCACTATCTCTGATACTTCTACCACCTCCATAACCACCACCTCCACTGCTGTTGCCAGTGCCACTGTCAGCACTACCTCTGATACTGCTACCACCTCCATCACCACCACCACCTCCACTGCTGTTGCCAGTGCCACTGTCAGCACTACCTGATACTGCTACCACCTCCATAACCACCACCTCCACTACTGCTGCTGCTGACACCATTACCACTACCAAATCCACCAGTACCATCATGACCACAGTTCTTGATAGAAGTAGTCAGCCATGGCCTTGGCAGTTCTGAGCATGATGAGGACAGTGAGGCAATGTCTTCTGGGTCAGAATATGCTCCTAGCCCAGAAGAATTAAAAAGGCTTGAAGATGTGTTCCATGACACATACTCTGAGAGCAATGACCTGAGTGAGTCTGAGGATGCAGAAACAGTCCTCACCTCATTCCACAAAAAAGCACTGAGGTCAAAAGTGATCCAAAATATCAGCTGCTCAAGGCAGGCACAAAGCATCTGCCACTGTTCCTCCTCGTCCTTCATGTCAGCCTCCTGCAAAAAAAACTAAGCAGTCCATCCTAACATTTGGTTGCCCTACTGGTTCTGATACTGTATCTAGTATCAGTTCACAGCAATCTTCTACACCACTCCAAACTGAATCTGGTGGTCATGGGTGCAAGCAGCATACAAGACAGCTGAGGTCAGATACAAGTTCAATTTCCAGTAATATCTGGATATATTTTACTCAGTAGGAGGATGATAAAAGGAGAGCTGTGTGTTCACACTGTGGGCAGAGCCTCAGCTGTGGTAGAAATGTTGGTAAACTGAGCATAACAATGTCTTTGGAACCACCTTCTGAAAAAGCACCCTGAGGTGGCTAGCTTGGATAAAGCCCCTACTGGAGTTGTCTCTTCACACCACTGCATGCAGCATTTAAAAAAAAAAGCAAAACTAGTGTCTGATTCTGGTGATGGTGCTGCTGGTAGTGATAGTGGCACAGGCAGTCAGCAAGTGACCAAACAATAGCAAAATTCCATTTCCAGTCCTCGCCCAAGTACTCCAACAGGTACAACACCAAGGCCCTCACAAACTGGTATGGATGGTGAGACAGCAGATGTGCAGTTTGTGATGCCCCTCCCCCCAGCCTAAATCACCTGCATTTGTTTACTCTGGAGCCAGAGCCGGGGCCAGGAGCAAGGCTATGCTATTTCAAGAGCCTACTCTAACAATAAAGGAAGCATTTGAGGCTCAAAATTCTTGCCGACTCAACCCTCAGCTGCTCAGATCACACAGCTCGTAAGAGAGAGAGATGATTGCATTGGATTTGTAACCTTATTCTATTGTTGAAGACATTGGATTCTGTAGATTTCTGCATTTCTTGCAATGTTGATACCACATCCCAACGAGAACTACGTTTTCTCATACAGTCATGCCAAACATCTACGAGGCATGCTGCAGTAAGGTGGAGAAATTGCTGAAGCAGGTTGTGGGCAGGGTTTCCCACTGTACATCTGATGTATGAACCAGTACAGACCCACTACATGTATACCTCTCACTCAAAGCATACTGGTGTTCACTTACACCAGTTACACATGGTGGCATAGCTACTGCTGTTGACTTCTCCTCCTCTTCCTTTGGCCTTGGCTGTAGCAATACCTCATCCCACTGCATCTCTCCTCTCCTTAGTGTTGCAGTCCTTCCAAGAAAACACACCAGGGTTAACATTCTTATGTCTTTGCAAGAAATGCTTGACTCCTGGATTAGCACAACAGGAATGCATATTGGGTTCTTTATTACAGATAATGGGAAGAACATGGTAAATGCAGTTCATAATGACCACTTCAAGGGAATCTGCTGCTTTGCTCATACACTGAACTTTGTGGTCACTGGTGCTCTCCAGAGCAGTGTGAATGCTTCTCATATTGTTGATATCTCAAGAGACATCTGTAGTCATTTTCATCATTCTGCTAAGGCAACCAGAGAGATGCAAACTGTTCAGGACCAGCTTGGTTCACCAAACCATGGACTAATCCAAGATATCAGTACACAATGGAACAGCACATTTTATATGTTGCCGCACTTATAAGCATTTTCTACATGAGTTATCCATTTAGCAGGATACTGGTGTGTGGTACTGCTACATCAGGATTGGAGCATCGTTGTGGGCATGGTCCAGGTTCTGTCTCCCTTTAAGAAATGTACCCATGACCTAAGCTCAAATGCTGCTTCACTGAGTTAGGTCATTCCAGCTCTCCAGCTCCTTATGTAAACCATGGAAAGTTTCCAGCTGCACAGCACTGTGGACTTGTTTCCAGAACCCATCAAAGAACTCACTGAAGGGCTTACCAGGGAGTTAAGATCACGGTTTGCAACCCTACATGACAACACTAGCTACATGTTCACAACCATGTTAGACCCAAGATTCAAATGTGAGGCATTGTGTCTGTCCATGCAGAATCACAGAGTGAGCGAGTATCAGCACCAACTGTGTAATGAACTTGAGGGATCCATGAGGAAGATGGACCTGTCCCATTCACAGTATGTGGAGGGGGAGCAGACAGTTCTAGAACAACTGGAGTGAATGGCAGGAAGACGGGCTGAGTCGACAACATAGACCCATGACATTGTGCCTTAGGTTACAAAAGCACATCATTATGACTGGTCACTGCTTACAAGTTCTCTGCTGAGCAAGCAGTGGCAGAGAATATGTTTGTTGCCACATTCTGCTGTGCAGATGCTCTCTAATTATTTTGATGAGCCAGTTGTGGACTTTAATGTTGACACTCTTGTGTACTGGAGCACAAAAAAGCAATCATGCTTTGACCCAGGTAGCATGTAAATATCTTGTGTGCCCTCCAACATGTATATCTTCGGAGTGCCTTTTCAATACTGCAGCAGATATTGTTCAGCCACATTACTCCCGTTTGCAGCCTGAACATGTGCAGCAGTTTCTTTTTATTAAGCTGAAAATGCATCTGCTTGATTCTTTTGAGTAAACAGGGTGAGGGTGTTCTAGTCAGATTGACAATGTGCTGTCACTGCCTGCCATGTGTGCAAATACTCAATTGACCTTATGGCTGTCTGATCTCTGCTCTTGATTTTACTGACAAAGATTCTAGAATAATAATTTTGGTTGTGGTGTTGCACTAGCCGCTTGGAGGTTTGACAGACGTATGGCTTTATGACCACTTCTGCCATTAAAATGACAGTGATCTTGGGGAAATTACTGAAAATGTTTTATTTATTTATTTATTTTTGCTATGTGACTTCTCCTATCCTGATATATCCAGGAACTGCGTTACAAAAGTTACACTTTATTAGGCCATTAACTTTCAAGTCAGACAGTGAGCAAAAGTAATAGTACAAAAAAATAAAAATATCAATCTCAAAGTAATAAATACATTTCAAGGAAGCCTTTGAAAAAGGAATTATTTCCAAAATGCATCAGGCAATACCAAGTATGTTGTGGTTGTGAGCACTGAATAAATGGCTTGGATGTAAGCCTGCAGAGCAGCGTTCTTTATTTTCTTAGATGGTGAGTACCCAATTTTATCTTCATAAAAAAATTAAAACATTAAAAAATTAACAACACATTTAAAAAGTATAAACATAAAAAAAAAATGAATGGCTGGCCAGCAGACATCCCTATTAGACACAACAGAACATGTAAAGAAGTTGCATAATCTGTTAAAGAAAAACACCGGTTACCTTTGTGCACTCTGTTCTTGGTGCATATGTTCCCGATTAGCATTTCTGTTTAACAATATATTTTTTCTAACTACATCTTCACAATTTTTGCATTAAAATTTTATGTTTAAAAAGACGCTTCAAGACTTCCATTTAGCAAGGCTGCTGGGAGCCATCTCATGGGAGCTGGTTGCTCCCACACCCAGAATATTCTACTGTACCCCTGCCTATCAGCACATTGGCTGGCGGGGCATATTAGCATATCCCAGCGAGCAAGCAAGTGGCTCTCACAAGATGGCTGCCAGTGAGCAGCAGCCTAGCTAAACAGAAGTTTTCAAGCACTCTTTTAAACTGAACTTTTAATATCAAATGCAGTTGAAAATGTGTTTTTTACACAAACACTAATCGGGGCATACATATGCACTAGCAGGATAAAGCACAAAAGTAAGTGGTGTTTTTTTCCTTCAAACTATGCTTACTCTGCTTGACTCTGCATCAATATAGTGTGTTTTCGCAACCTAATAATACTATCTACTCATGCTGAGCAGAAAACTTATTTCTCTATTTTGGGGTGTTTTTCTCATGTCTACAGCATTTTTAATAAATGTACTACATTATGATCGAATACCAGCATAGTTGAATACCCAAATACAGTCGAATACCAGATTACTTGAGGTGTATTCATCGAACCTTTGACGAATACACAATTTATGTATTTGCACACCCTTAGTGGGTATACTCCACCCAGACAGGGTGTATCTAAGAATCACAGGAATACACCTTAGGATAAACAGTGCAGCTTAATTAAAATACTAAACACATTCTATTCAGATAGGGTGTATCCAGGTCCACAATAAAATAGCAATTGCCATTAGTGTAGCCTATGCAAGACAAGCAAACGTGCTCCACCCAGATGGGGAATATCTTTGGTTCTCAGTAATTTACCTTAGGACAATTAGTACAGCATAAATAAAAGTTGTGGATACTCTCCACCCAGAATGGGTGTACCTAGATATCATACTAAAACAGCAAGGGATTAGTGCAGCCTACATAGAATTAGCAAACAAGCTCCAGCTAAATAGAGAGTAACTAGTTTCACAATAGAACAGCAAAGGACAACTAGTGCAGCCTACATAAAATCAGCCGTCATGCTCCATCCAGATAGGGTGTTTCTAGGATATAGCAGCAGGCCATATAGTATTAAGTAAATGTAAGGTACTTAGGGCCTATGATATAATAATGCTATTCAGGTAGTTTAGCAAGAGGTGAGTGTAACACAGTGTACCTAGCACTATAGAAGCTCATTAGCTCAGAAAGAAATTTTATCCAAGGCAAGCTTGCTGATTAAGAAATCAGATTTATGCAATAGGCATGGACATAAATCCTATGTGATAAATCTGAGCTACTATGAGTTAAATTCAGAATTTTACATTTATACTCATAGTAGATGCATCATCACAGATTTATTCACATAGTAGATATGTCGCAATCACTCCGGAACTCATTTAGAATGTTCAGCCTCAGTACCAGTACTAACTATATTCAAATGCAAATAACTTTAAAACGAAAAAAGATAGCATAGTGCTGTGATCATGAAAGTTGTGCAGCACAAACTTATCTACAAAATGAGTGGTATTTCATTTATAGATACCTTATAGATTTTTTTTATAATTAGCAAAAAAAGAGCAGAAAATGTAATTTTTTGTTCACTTTTTTGACAAACATATGCAAAAAAAGATCAACAATCAAAAGCAAATGTCCCCGCACTGACAGAAAGCATCCCTATTGCATAAATGAAATATACAATGGTGAGCTGTCAGATAAATGATTTATCTACACTCTTGCTGTTTGACCTCTGACATCTCACTCGTGGCTTATGCCACTCGCGATGTTACCCGAGGTCAAACAGCATAATGAATAAATCATTATCTGAACTCACCATTGCATATCACTGTTGTCTGTGTCAAAAAGCCAGTCTGAAGGCAGTAGGCAAACCTAGCACTTGACCACCATGGGTCTTTGTCAGGGGACACACCCTGATGAAGACTTGTGGTGGTCAAAGCGCTGAGGGGTTTTCTCCTTGTCTTCAGACTGGCTTTTTGACACTGCAATAAATTTGGTTTCTTAATCAGCAAGGTTGCCTTGGATAAAATTTTCTTCTGAGCTAATGAGCTGCTAGAGTGCTAGCTTTTATGTTCTGCTACATATTCCTGGGACTAGCCTCCCTAGTTATTAGTGCCACCTCGATTGCCTGGATGCACTGCAGTTATGGACATTTAACATAGGGTGCTTGCAGTCCAGAGACGCAGTGATCTTGAGCTATGATACTACACATGTGTCCATATTGTGCAGCATGACTGGCCGCTGGCTCTCTCCCCAGACTGACTCCCAGGCAGACTCCCTTTTATGTCCTCTGCACTGTGGTCCTTCTCACTCCAGACCACAGCATTCCAAGTGTAGAGGTCTTAATAAGGGGGCAGGAAGTCCCAAGATAGAGCTCTGATTGGTGGAGCCAATTATTTTGATTTCTGTCTGGCCTGAAAGTTAATGGCATAATAAGAAGTCAATTTTGTATCCCAGTGCTTGGCTATACCAGAACAGAAGTCACACTGAAAAAAAAAACATAAGAGAAAAAGATTTCAGTAATTTTCCAAGATCATTGTCATTTTAACAGCAGCAGTGGTCACAAAGTCACAAGGTCAGTCAAAACACCAAGTGGCAAGCGCATGACATCATTATTCTAGAATCTTTGTCAGTAAAATCAAGAGCAGAGATCAGAAAGCCATATGCATGGTAGTCATTTAGTATTCAAATCTGGCAGGCAGTGACAGCACATTGCCAGGCTGGCAAGTACACCCTATTCACTTAAAAGAATCAAGCAGATTCATACTGAGCTTAATGAAAAGAAGCTGCTGCACATGTTCAGGCTGCAAACGGGAACGATGAGGCTGAACAATATCTCCTGCAGTGCTGAAGAGGCGCTCCAAGGGTACACTTGTTGGAGGGCACACAAGATACTTCCATGCTACCTGGGACAAAGCAGGAAATGATTGCTTTTTGATGTTCCAGTATGCAAGAGGGTCAACACTAAAGTCCACAGTCAGCTCATCCAAATAATTAATGAGCATCTGCTCAGCAGAGTATGGCAACAGACATGTTCTCTGCCGCTGCTTTTTCAGCAGAGAACTCATGAGCAGCGACCATTCATAATGATGTGCTTTTGTAACCCGAAGCACAGTGTCATGGGCCTGTGTTGCTGACTCACCCTGTCTTTCTGTATCAGCAGGCAACCTCATTCTCAGTGGCATGCCACCATCCACACCACTGTCTCTTGAGCTCCCAGTGCCACTCCCTCCAGTTGTTTCTAGCACTGTCTGAGCCCTCAGCATCCTCTGAATAGAACAGGTTAATCTCCCTCATGACTCCTTCAAGTTCACTACACAGTTGCTACAGGTACTCACTCATTCTGTGACACTGCGTGGATGGGCACAGTGCCTCACATTTGAATCTTAGGTCTAATATGGTTATGAACATGTAGCTAGTATTGTTGTGCACAGTCGCAAACCGTGATCTTAACTCCCTAGTAAGCCTTTCATTGAGTTCTTTGGTGGGTTCTAGAAACAAGTCCATAGTGCTGCACAACTGGAAACTCTCCGTGGTTGACATGAGGATATGGACAGCTGGAATGACCAGACTCAGTGAAGCTGTATTGCAGCTTAGGTCACAGGTGCATTTCTCAAAGGGAGACAGAATCTGGACTGCTCCTTCAATGATGGTCCAGTCCTGTAGCAGTAACCCACCAATATCCAGCTCAATGGATAACTTATGTAAAGCACGCTTCTGTCCCAGCAAGCGTTGCAACATATAAAATGTGCTGTTCCATATTGTACTGTCATCTTGGATTAGCCAGTGTTTGGTAAACAAAGCTGATCCTGAACAGTTTGCAGCTCTCTGGTGGCCTTAGCAGAACAATGAAAATAGCTACAGATGTGTCTCCCAAGTGTCAACAATATGAGAAGCACCCACACTGCTCTGGAGAGTACCAGTGACCACAAGGTTCAATGTATGAACAAGGCAGTGGATTCCCTAGAAGTGGCTATCACAAATTGCTTTTACCATATTCTTCCCATTACCTGTAATAAAGAACCCAACATGCAAACCTGTTGTGCTAATCCAGAAGTCAAGCATTTCTTGCAGAGAAATAAGAATATTAACATTAGTGTGTTCACTTTGAAGGACTGCAACACCAAAGGGAGCAGACATTCAGTGGGATGGGGTATTGCTACAGCCAAGGCCAGAGGAAGAGGAGAAGAATGCCACCATGTGCTACTGGTGTACTGCAGGTGAACATCAGTGCACTGTGAGATGTATGCATGTAGTGAGTTTGTACTGGTGTCTACATCAGATGTTCAGCGGAAAAACCTACCCACAGCCTGGTTCAGCAGTTTCTCTACCTGACTGCAGCAATCTCAGATATTTGGCATGACTGTACAAGAAAAAGTAGTTTGCAGTGGGATGTAGTATCGAGGTTGCAAAAAATTTAGAAGTCTATAGAATTCAATGTCTTTAACAATAAAATAAGACTGCAACTCCAGTGCAATCATCTCACTTGTGAGTTGTGTGATCTGAATAGCTGTAGGGTGAGTTGGCAAGAACTTTGTGTGGGCCTGAAATGCTTCTTTTATTTTGAGAGTAGGCTTTTGAAATGGCATTGCATTGCGCCTGGCCCTAACTCCAGAATAGACAAATGCGGATGATTTAGGCTGTGGGGCGGAGGCACTATGAACTGCATATTAGCTGTCTCATTATCTGAACCAGTTTGTGAGGGGCTTGGTGTTGTGCCTGTCAGAGTACTTGGGCAAGAACTGGAAATAAGATTTTGCTGGTGTTCACTCACTTGCTGACTGCCTCTGCCACCATCACCACCAACAGCACCATCAACAGAGTCAGGAACTGGTTTTGCTTTTTTTAAATGCAGCATGCAGTGGCATGAAGAGACAACTCCAGAAGGGCTTTATCCAAGTTAGCCACCTCAGGATGCTTTTTCAGAAAGTGGTTCAAAGACATGTTGTGCTCAGTTTATCAATATTCTTATCATGACTGAGGCTCTTTCTGCAGTGTGAACACACAGTTCTTCTTTTATCATCTTCCTGCTCAGAAAAATATGTCCAGATATCACTGGTACTTGAACTTGTACATGCCCTCAATCCTCTTGTACTCTGCTTGTGCACATGATTGCCAGATTCAGCTTGGAGTGGTGTAGAACACTGCTGTGAACTGACACCAGATACAGCATCAGAACCACTAAAACAAGCAAAAGTTAGGATGGACTGCTTAGTGTGTTTTAGCAGGAGGTTTGAAGTGAAGGACGAAGAGGAACAATGGCAGATGTTTTGTGCCAGCCATCAGCAGCTGATTTTTTGGGACTTGCTTTTGACCTCCGTGCTTCCATTAGAATGAGGTGAGGACTGTTTCAGCATCCTCAGGCTTACTCAGGTCATTGTTCTCAGAAGTAACCCATGAATAGTGCAAGTCGTTTTGAGTGACTCCATATGGGCGACAGCAAAATAGAGATAGGGAATTGGGCAACATGCTCTTAATGGCGATAGTCATTAAGAGCACATCTTAATTTGAGCTTCTTTTTTTCTTCATTCTTCAGTGAGTTGGGACAGTATGCATAGGTTTGGGGAGCAGGCTGGTGTCAAGCTGGCAGTCTGATGTGGTGGGGAGCATCACCATTTCTCAGCGGGGTGTCCTGGGTTCATGACTGGCCGTGTAACAAAATTTTACTTTTTGTTTGTTTGCACTTAGGATTTTTTTGTAAATTATTTCTGAGTTCTGTACCACTGCCGCCCTGACTCCCCCCCCCCACCTGTAGGTTGCCCCCAACTTTCTCCCCCTTTCACTGCCTGTCCCCCAACATAGCCCCCCCTCCTGACTTTGCCGCTCTCCCCCATTATCAAGTCCCCTCCTGGAGTTGGTTAATTAGAGTTAGGGTGGTGGGAGGCAAAGTCCCCCACAAAGGGGGGTGCGGGGGGACATAGCCCCCCTCATAAAAAGTTAAAAACTAGTCATGTATTGTACTTTTGGGCAAATGCTACCTAGTGTAGCTGTTTCCATAGGGCACTATTCTGCACATCACCATTTTCCTTTTTGGTGATGTGCAGTAGCTGTTGTGGTCGGCACCGATATGCTCGCACTGTTATCACATGGCATTATTCTCAGAGGATGTGTCATGGAACACATCTTCAGACCTTGTTAAATCTTCTAAGGTTGGAGAATATTCTGACCTAGAAGACATTGCCTCGCTGTCCTCATCATGCTCAGAAGAACTGCTTGGATTCAACCACCAAGGCCGTGGCTGAATATTTCTATCATGAACTGTGGTCATGGTGGTACTGGTGGATTTGGTAGTGGTGGGTACTGGTGTCAGCAGCTGCAGTAGTGGAGGTGGTGGTGATGATGGTAGTAGTAGCAGTATCAGAGGTAGTGCTGATGGTGGCATTGGCAACAGCAGTGGAGGTGGTAGGGATGGTGGCAGCCGATGAGGCAACAACTTTGGTCATTATAGAGGTTGAGACTTGCTCTGGAACAGTGGTGGTGGCAGTAGCTCTAGCAGTGCTAGCACACTGGTTGAAGTAGCAACTGATCTAGTTGAAGTGAAGGGAACAGCAGGATGGCAACTATGTGTCAAATGTTGGCCCTTGTCTCAATCACTTTTGGTGGGGCTGGTCCGCAGATGTTTTTTGACTATACTTGACTGCTTGTATGACACTTTCACTCATCAGATATATTGCAAAAAAAGTGGAATAATGTTTTCAAATATTACTTTTCTGACGCTGTAATTACTGTTTCTAATGCAATCATGCATGCCAAAACTAAAAAAGAAGTTTATTTTCCAGGAACCAGAAACAGAAACAAGTACTGTCTTGTTTTCTACTTATCCAGCAGTGGCAATCAGCAAATGTAATTGATCACTCAGACAACTTCTGTAGCGTCCAGACTCTGGAGACAAAAAGGCTTCAGCAATTTTTTTTTCATATTGTAGTATGTAACTTTTTGTTGTTTTAACTATTATAGTCAGAAAGCTAAGTCTAAGCCGCAAAGGTGACCCCTGCCTGCCTAAGGCACAGATGAAGTCTGTGGGCCTGGATATTCAAAGGGATTGCACATGGTGCAACCAAGTTGCACTGGTGCAACCCCACATTGCACCCCAGGTGGGATTTTAAAAGGGCTGCCAGGCGCAGCGCAAATCCCGATGCGCCGGGGTGCAATGTAATGGTATGCGGCACAGATGCAGGGGGCATGCCCATGCATATGCAGCATATCCCGATATTCAGCCCGGGATGTGCGGCGCATATACTGGTGCAACCCTGCACTGCATAGGGGGGGCTCAAAGTTGAGCCCGTGTGAAGTGGTAACAAATCCCAGCCACCCACAGGCAGGCTGCTGTATTGCATGGTGCAACACAGTAGTCACCAGCCGTGGGTGGCCACCCGCCCACCCAGAACACCATCTGCAAGCACTCATATAACCCTGGTAGTCTAGTGGAACTCCCTCCCCACCCATTGCCGTGATTGCCATACAATACAGTAGAATGAATCCCTGATATTCTAGTGGACCCCCCCCTCCGCCTGTTGCCGCAATCGTGGTCTATCTCCATATAACATTTCCCTAGTGATCCAGTGGCACCTCCCATCCCCACAGAACCCCTTGCCCACCCCAGTCCCCCCTCCATCATTGGAGGGCAGCTGCAACTCACCCGCATACTGCCCGACCGCCCGCCGAATGACAGATACAGTATGGGCTGCAAGCCCATTGGTCCACAGTGTGAACCAATGGGCTTGCAGGGCATAATATACTAGACAGTCCCAAATATGTGAATGACTTCATTCACGTATTTGGGACTGTCCTATTACAGTATGCTCTGTAGCTCATTGGTCCACACTGTGGACCAATGGGCTTGCAGCCCTACTGTACCTGTCATTCGGCAGGCAGCCAGGTGGTATGCGGGCAGGTTGCAGCCACCTGCCGACGATGGGGAGCGGGGGAGCGCGGGGCAAGGGTTCTGTGTGGGTGGGAGGATGGGGTGCCACTGCATCACTAGAGAAATGATATACGGAGATGGACCCCGATCACAGCAACGGCTGGGGGTACCACTAGACTACCATGGCTTATTTCTACAGTATTTTACGGTGATCAGGGACATGGGAGGGTGGAGGGGTCCACTAGACTGCCACAGCTTCATTCTACAGTATTTTACGGTGATTGGGAACACGGGAGGGTGGGGGGTACCACTATACTACCAGGGATTAATTCTACTGTATTATACGGCGGTCGCAGCAACAGGCGGGGGGTACCACTAGACTACCAGGGCTTATTTCTACAGTAGCTTATGGCAATCGGGGACATGGGAGGGAGAAGGGTGCCTCTAGACTACCAGGGTAATGAAATACAGTATTTAACCACGATTGTAGCTACGGGGCGGGAGATGCCCCGGGATCCCCACTGCACACGTCACTCTGTGCAGGGCACTAGGCGCAGTTCGCCAGGCTGCCCTGTGCAAGGCATGCAAATGGGGCCAATATGACATGCAAATGGCCCCATTTGCACCTTGCATATATTATGGCCTATTTGCATGCCCCCTGCTGAATACCACAGGTGATGCACCCTGCGCAACTGCGTTTGCTCTGGCGCATACCAGTGCTCCCTATCTGTGGCTTGCGCCGGCGCAGTGCCACTGCACCATGCACAGTGTGTGCACTGTCTGTGCCATATTCAATGGTGTTGTACCATGGCACATCACCACTGAATATCACCTGGCCCTGGTGCATCCCAGTTGCGCTGAGCCCAGGCTTGCGCCACTGCCTGGCGCAGTCTGAATATCCCAGCCTATGGTGTCCACAGACAAAAATACTTCAACATTTTCTTTTACTGTTTTAATAACAACAGTTAGAAAGCTAATACTTGGCTGCAAGGGTGTGCCCCTGACCCCTGCCTGCCGTAGGGCACAGATAAAATTTGTAGCATCCAGACTTCAACAGTTTGTTTGTTTTTTCAATTGTTTAACCAGGGGAGAGACACACTAAGCTGAAAGCTTGTTTACAGGTGCGACCTGGGAGCACAGGGAAGTTAAGTGACTTGTTCAGGGTCACACAGTATGCAAGTGGGGGCTGTGGGCTTCAAACCCAGGTCTCCAGATTTGCAGCTCAGAGCCTTAAATCACTGTGCTATACTGCCTCAGTCAAAAAGCTAATTCATAATCTGCAAGGGTGCCCTCCTAGCTCTTGCCTACCCTAGGGTACAGATAACGTCAGTGGCATCCATAGACAAAAAGACTTCAACAATTTATTTTATGTTGTTGCTTGTAAGTTTTACTCAACAGTCAGAAATCAAATATTGGGCCGTAAGGGTTCCCCCCTAGACCCTTACTACCCTAGGGCACAGATAAAGTCTATGGCATCTGGCCCAGAGATAAAAAGACTTCTGCAATTTTTTTTTAATTGTTTGTTTGTAACTTTTTATTATTTTAACACATAGGGCTCGATTTTCAAAAGTCGAACTATGGCACAAGGCGCCTGCACCAAACAGGGACAATGCAAGTGGCACCTTGCATCATAGTTGCGACAATCCTGATTTTTAAATGCTGGCCATGGCAAAAGCAGGATGCCATATGGCAAAGTCCCCCTGCACCACCCTTGCAGCAAAAGCGTCTGTGCACCAGGTCGCAAGGGGGCTTGCACCACAGCAGGGCTACATCATCCACTTATTTGCTATTCAACAAGCCCTGCTGTGGTCACAACAGGGAGCTGCCTTTAGCCAGGAGGTGGTCTAAGGGCTATGCACCACTGCTGGTCATGGCTTCAATTGGGGGGCCTACAATGAGGGGACTGGAGGCATGAGGAGCACAGGGGTGGCATAGGGAGTGACAGGGGCACTGTGGCAATGTGTGGGAGATGAGGTGGGGTGCCCTGCACTACTACATAAAGCCAATTGGTTGGACCGGGTACAGGAGGCTGGCAGAAAGGGACCAGGACCCAGCCTCAGGAGTATACAGCCCTGGCACCAGCTCCATATGTGCCACTGTCCCCAACATCGTTAGCAGGCAGCAGTGGCTGCAGGTTGCAGGGTGCAAGTGGTGGCTGGGAACAGTCCCTGGGCACCAAAGCAATCCCCTGCATGGATGCAGGCTGCTGCCCACCTATGGTGTTGGGTCAGTGGCACATATGGGGCTGGTGCCAGGGCTGTGTAATGCTGAGGCCTGGTCCTGGACTCTTTCTGCTAGCCCCTCGTACCCAGTCACATCAGCTTTATGTAATAGCCCAAGGCACACCCACTGGGTACCACCTCATCATCCCCTGCAGGGTGTCACCTTATCCCCCACATATTGCTGCCATGCTCCATCATTCCCTATGCCACCTCCCACGCTCCTTAAGTCCCCTGTCCCTGTCTTGCAGCCATATGCAACCCCTACCTTCACAGCCCTTCGAGTGTTGCACTGTGCAGGAGGTTGACAGATCCTTCTGTCACAACCCACAGGTACACCGCATCTTCAGCGCAATTCTAAGGATTCTTAGGAAATCTCGGGTCTTGGGTGCAGGGACCCTCATTTTTGTGTTTCCTCGTGTTTGCGCAAGAAACACCTTGGAACAGTACCACATTTGAGAGGTGTGACAGGGGCGAGTCAATGCAGAGCACTGTACAGTGGGCATGACTCTGACACACCAACGACCACTGAAGTCGAGTGTAATGGCCATTGGAATTTCCCAGCAGGGAGCTGGCTGCACTTGGGAGAAATGAACCGCACCAGTGAGAGCGTGCACTTCGTTCCTCTCATTTGCATAGTCGGCACTGCAATTCTGCAGACCCTCCCATTCTCTTCCACTGCTGCTGTCCTCCCTGCTCCCATCCCAGCCCCAGGCAGCTAATCAAACCCTCCTGCTCCCTTCCACTGTGTGCTGTCCGCCCGCACCCTCCATTCCTCATTCCCATGCTGACATCAGCGTACCCAATCCCCGTGTCAGCATCATGTACCCTCCCAACCCGCGTGGCACACTGGGAGCCCACACCAGTGTGCCAACATTTTTTTTGTACCTGTAACTAAAGAAAACCATCCTCCGACCTCTTTCTTTTTTTTACCTATAAAAAAGAAAGCAGTCTCTTGTCACCCCCCCCCATCCCCATACTCCCACTGAGCACCCACACACCCTTACCCCATACTTACCTCTGGAGGTTGGCACTGTCATCTTCTGCAGACCAGGACATGCCTGCATGTCTGCACTCTTCAAAGCTGACCGGCAAACTGAAGAATCAAAAGTAAGCGACGTATAATGGCAGTCAATGGGGTTTTCAACTTAGGTTGATATCTCAACCATTTTAAGGAATTTTGGCCCCAAATTTTCAACATGGGGTTCTTGGGACCCCTCCTCATGAACACTGTCACTGTCATTTTGTTACTTTATCCCAAAAGGTGATTTTGCAGTTGCTGTGCGGAATCACCTTTCAGGACTAATTAAAGAAACAACAGTGCCTCTGTTCATGAGGTGGGGTCCCAAAAAGAACATGTTGCAAATCTGGTGAAAAAAATTCCAAAAAATGACTGTGCTGTGTGCGTGCACTGTGCAGTTTCTATGCATGCTCCTAACTTTGCCAATTTCTCCAGATTTTCAACATTGCCATTTTGTCACACCTCCTTATGAACAGTACAGCTGTCATTTTTCACATCCTACCCGAAATGTGTTTTCACACCTGTGGTACAGAATGGCATGGTCGCTCTGCGAAATCATCTCTTGTGATAAGTGAATGAATGACATTGGCACTCATCATGAGGTGGGGTCCCAAAAAGACCATGTTGAAAACTTGGTGAAACAACTCCAAAAAATTGCAGAGTTACACCCGGTCATTCTAAATTTTCTATGCACGAATGTAACTTTGGTCATTTTCAATATTTTCACTCCAAATTTCCAATACAGATTTTTATCACACTACCTCATGACCAGTACAGCTGTCGTTTTTCACATCCTACCCATAATGTGTTTTCTCACCTGTGGCATGGAATGCCATTTTCCCATGGATTTGAAAATTTTCACCTACGTGTTCATGAGGTGGGGTGATAAGAAGACTTTGTTCGGCATTTAGGGTCAAAATATGAAAAAATGACAAAGTTATGCCCATTTGTTGCAATTTCAGTATGCATGCTATTAACCGCGGAAATCTTATTTGCACCCCACATTTTTTTTTAATTACTTGTACTCCTGCTCCACATCCCTCTCAATCTGGAGGAAACCCCAGCCCATCCCCCGAAGTCCACCAGCCAATGCCGACAAGGTACTCCCAGGGCTTACCCCCCCAATGGGGTCAGTGGGGGGGCCCATCCCCACCAAGACTGTCTCCAGTACAGTGGTCAGCACTGTGACTATTCTGGGGCAGGACCTGTGCGCGCCCTCCATCATCCACCATGAGCTTTTTTCCTCCTGGTTTCTCCCCCTTCGAGGGCCAGTGACAGTGCCACACATGCTCCCATGCGCACACCTCATCAGGCATCTGCCCCGCCCCTGACCCAATGTCTGCAGTGTCAGTGTGCCAGCCCCCAGTTACCACTAGGGGCCAGGCGTGCACCAACAACTGGTTGCCCCTTCCCCATAAAAGGAGAACTGTCCCGGGGACGCTCAATAGACATAGAAACATAGACTTTGACAGCAGATAAGGACCGCTTGGCCCACCTAGTCTGCCCATTTTCCTACCTAGAGGATAAGCTGCAGATCCTATTTAACCAACAGCCTATTTCTTCCTACCCCCCACAAAAATTGTCTTATGTCTGTCCCATGCATTCTTGAATTCTCCCACAGTTTTAGACCCCACAACCTCCTCAGGAAGGTTGTTCCATGCATCCACCACCCTCTCTGTGAAAAAATACTTCCTCACATTACCCCTGAGCCGTACCCCCTCTATCTTCAAAATTGTGTCCCCTTGTTCTTGCACATTTCTTTTTCTGAAAGATGCTACCCTCTTGGACTTTGTTGATTCCACTGAGGTACTTAAACATTTCTAATATTTACACCCTCTCATAGAAGCATAGAAACATAGAATTTGACGGCAGATAAGGACCGCTTGGCCCACCCAGTCTGCCCATTTCCCTACCTACCTACCTACTGGATAAGCTGCAGATCCTAGTTAACCAGCAGCCTACTTCTTCCTACCCCAACCCCCTAGAATTGCCTTATGAGTGTCCCATGCATGCTTGAATTCCACCAGTGTTTTGACTCCATAGCCTCCTCCGAAGGCCGTTTCATCATCCACAACCCTCTCTGTGAAAAAATACTTCCTTAAATTACTTCTTTAGCCACCCCTCCCATCTTCAAATTGTGCCCTTTGTTCTGCACACCCTTTTTTGAAAGATGCTACCCTCTTGGACTTTGTTGATTCCCTAGAGGTACTTGAAAGTTTCTATCATGTCCCTCTCTCCTCCTTTCCTCGAGGCTATACATATTAAGCTCCTTAAGTCTCTCTTCATATGTCTTCCGGTTGCAGATCCTGCACCATTTTAGTGCCCTCCTCTGACAGCTTCCATCCTGTCTATGTCTTTATGGAGATTGGGTCTCCAGAACTGCACACAGTACTCCGGATGGGGTCTCACCAGCTGTCTGTACAGAGGGATAATAACTTCCTGTTTTCTGCTGGTGATGCCTCTCCTATGCATCCCAGTATCCCCAAGCCCTCCTTGCTGCCCTCTCACATTGCTTGCCCACCTTTAGGTCATCTGATATGACTACCCCCAGGTCCCTTTCAATTTTTTTTGTTGTTGTTAGTATCTCACCCCCCATTGTGTACTCTCCCTCCTTTCCTCAAGGGTATACATATTAAGCTCCTTTAGTCTCTCCTCATGTGGCTTCTCTTGCAGACTCTGCACCATTTTAGTTGCCCTCCTCCGAACTGCCTCCATCTGCCTATGTCCTTGTGGAGATGGGGTCTCCAGAACTGGACGCAGTACTCCAGATGGGGTCTCACCAACTGTCTGTACAGGGGGATAACAACTTCCTGTTTTCTGCTGGTGACACCTCTCCCTATACATCCCAGTATCCCCCCAGCCCTCCCTACCGCCTTCTCACATTGCTTGCCAACCTTAAGGTCGTCTGATGTGATTACCCCCAGGTACCTTTCCATTTTTGTTGTTGTTACTACCCCCATTGTGTGATCTTCCCCTGGATTTTCGTTTCCCAGGTGCATTATTTTGCACTTCTTTGCATTGAGTCCAAGCTGCCATACTTCGGACCATTCCTCCAACCTTGACAAGTCCCTTCTCACCCTTTCCATGCCTCCTTGTGTATCAACCATGTTGCAGATCTTTTTGACATCTGTAAAGAAGTATACTTTTCCTTCCAGTCCCTCTGCAATATCACTTATAAAGACATTGAAAAGGACTGGACCCAGTACTGAACCCTGCAGTACCCCACTAGTAACCCCTCTTTCTTCAGAGTGGACTCCATTTACAATTACTTTCTGTGTCCTGTTGTCCAGCCAATGTTTTACCCAGGCTACCACCCTGGGACCCACTCCCAGGCTGGTTAATTTGACTATTAATCTTTTGTGTGGGACTGTGTTAAATGCCTTGCTAAAGTCTAGGTCTTGCTGAAGTCAGTCCTTCTCCTCCTCCTGTGCTGACCCCCAGCAGCCTGTGCTTGCTCCTGAACACAGTGTGGCATGACGTGTGGCGTCCAGTGCCTGAACCCTCAGCGCCACTGGCCCAGTGATGCACCCCACATTTTCAACATAGCCTTCTTATTACCCTATCTTCTGTATTCAACTGCTGTCCAAAATATGACAGCTTGTCAAAACATAGTTCGGGCAGGCTTTTCCTCCCACCAGAAGTTCAGCTAACACAATACACACCTGCCACATAGACCATGCAAAGAAACATTTGGCATTGACAAATGCTTGTTTTAAAATGGGGTAGGGTCCCTGACTCGCCCCAAGATTGCCACAGCCCTAGATCATTGCAACTTGTGGCGATCTAAGGACTCCTTGAAAATCAAGTCCATAACAACTACAGTCAGAAAGCTAAGTCTAGGCCCCAAAAGTGTCACCCTGACCCCTGCCCACCCTAGCGCACAGATAAAGTCTGTGGCATCAACAGACAAAAATACTTCAACAATTTATTTTATATTGTTGTTTGTAACTTTTTACTGTTTTATCAACAATTAGAAATCTAATACTGGACCGCAGGGGTGTCCCCAGGCCCCTGCCCTGTAGCCTACCCTAGGCACAGATAAAGTCTGTAACTTCAGGTCCGGAGACAAACTAATTTCTACAATTTTATTAAATTGTTGTTTGTAACATTTGTTGTTTTAACAAATAACAACTACAGTCAGAAAGTTAAATCTATGCCACAAAGGTGCCCCCCCCCGGCCCCTGCCAAGTCCCCAAGACACAGACACAGTCTGTGGCGAGACAAAAGGACTTTAACTATTTTTATGTTGTCTTGCTGGTGCGCAAGCAACATCTTGTGGTAGTAGCACATTCAGAGGTGTGTCAGTGTTGGCGAATGCAGTGAATGTTTTAGTGGGTGCGTCCCTCAGCCACCAATTAGTGAGCATGCTAGCGATGACAGCAGTTTCAAAGAGAGCCACGGAATTGAAAGAAATCTGTCACTCCAATGAGGTGCAGTTTCCTCATTGGAGAATCAGATGACAAGGCTTTGTTACGTGCCTTTCCTGGTGAAACAGTCCAATAAATATGGTGGCTCCTGCCACCCGCCACACAATCCCCACAAAGCTGAAATCGGAGATGACCAATCCTCATGTTGGCATGTCCCCCCAGGTTCAATTTTTTTGCCGATGGGTTGCCCAATCCCCATCGGCATCATGTCCCCCCCAAACTCTTGGCACACTGGGAGCCCACCCCAATATGCCCCAAATCCTTTTTTTTTACTTGTAAATAAAGAAAACCGTCCCCCAAAGTCCGTTTTTTTTTTTACCTGTTAAAAAAGTCCTCTGTCCTCGCCGCAACCCTCCCCCAACCCACACCCACTGTCTACGCACCCCACCTCTGCACCCCCCTCGCCCCATACTTACCTCCGGAGGGCTGGCACTGTGATCTTCTATGGAGCGGGAACATGTCTGAACTCTTCAAAAGCTGACCGGGAACTGAATAAAATGCGGTAAGCTTTATAATGGCAGGCAATGGGGGGTTTCAACTTAGGTGGATATCTCAGCCATTTTGGTACCAGATTTTCAACATGGGGGTTCTTGGGACCCAACCTCATGAACACATGTACTGTCATCTTGTTACTCGGTCCCAAAAGGTGATGTTGTGGTCACTGTGTGGAATCACCTTTAGGGACGGATTAATGAAACGACAGTGCCACTGTTCATGAGGTGGGGTCCCAAAAAGCACATGTTGCAAATTTGGTGAAAAAATTCCAAAAAATGACTGCATTATGAGCATGCATTTCGCACTTTCCATGCATGCTCGTAACATTGACAATTTTTAATATTTTCACTCCAGATTTTCAACATTGCCATTTTTTCATACCTCCTTATGAACAGTACAGCTGTCATTTTTCACATCCTGTCCAAAATGTGTTTTTGCACCTGTGATGCTCAATGGCATGGTCACTCTTGGAAATCAACTTTCGGGACAGATTAACAAAGTCACAGTGCCACTGTTCATGAGGGGAGGTCCCAAAATGCCTATGCTGAAAATGTGGTAAAAAAAATCCCAAAAATAATTACATTACGGGCATGCATTGGGTGGTTTCTAGGCACGCTTATGACTTCACTAATTTTTCATATTTTCACTCCAGATTTGCAACATTGTCTTTTTTTAAACCTCCCCATAAACAGTACAGCTGTCATTTTTTTACATCCTGCTCAAAATGTGTTTTCACACCTGTAGTGCCAAATGGCGCAGTCGCTGTGCAAAATCATCTTTCGGCTAACGAGCTAATAGCGCCACTGTTCATGAGGTGGAGTCACAAAAAGCCCATGCTGAAAATTTGGAGTGAAAATACCAACAAATGCGTGGGGCATTAGGGATTCCAACTGTAACACCCCACCCTCTATAGACTGACAGGCGTCATGAGTGTGACTTGGGATCATCGGCTGTAATGCTCGTGCCATTCCACCCCCACCCTCACCCTGCAGCCAGTGACAGGCATCGAGGTGTGCCTTGGAGTCTTTAGCCCTAAAGTTCACTCCATTCTTCTATACTGCACCCATCTCAGCGTATTTCCTTATGGAATGGGTGAGCGTAAGACTCGAAGACCACAAGGCACACCGCGACACTTGTCAGTGTCTGCAGGGTAGGGTCAGGTGAAATGGCATGTGCATTATGGCCAACGATCCAAAGGCACATCCCAATGTCTGTCAGTCTCTGCAGGGTGGGGGTGAGGTTGGCGTCACTTCAATACTTCACTGCCATTCCTATTATGCATTTCTCTAACTCCTGCACTACCAATGCCAATGACAGCAAGACAACATTCAGCGTTGACAAATGCTTGTTATGTTTGCTTGCACGCATGTGCAAGAAACATAGTGCCACCACATGAGTTTTCATAGGTGTGCCTCCCCCACTTCCAATTCCCTGCTCCCTTTTGTAGGCACGGCTGCACCGTGCCAATGAATGTCCGAGCTGTCTATGACAGCCGTTCAGATGCAGTGGCATACAGTTCTGAAAGAAACACTGCTACAATCAGCGATGGTAATGTGTAGGCAATTTGCATACTGCCGTCGACAGTATGCAAATTGCCTACATGTCTGCACTGCATCTGAACCGGCCTAAACAGTTCTTCCACCCGCCCATGAACACCTAAGTAGCATGCTGGGGAGCCCACCCAAGCTGCTCATGCGCTCCCCACACACTGTATACAGCCAGCTTGGTGCCAAATCCCCATCGTCTGCTGCCCCCAAAACAGACTTCAAAGGTGCCATGCTGGGAGCCCACCCCAGCATGCAGCAGCAATCCAGCAAGTTGATGGGGTGCCCAATCCCGGCCAGCTCCACTGTAACCCCCCACAAAAAATATTTCCAGTTGCCACGCTGGGAGCCCACTCCAGCATGGCAAATGTCCATATGGCCAACAGGGGTGCCCAATCCCCCATCAGCTCCACTGGCTGCCCCCCAAAAAATAAACTTTCAGCTGCCACGCTGGCAGTCCACCCCAGTATGGCAAAAGTCCCGCGTCATCTTCTAGAAAGAAAAAAACACACTTGTAAAAAAAAAAAAAAAAGGTCCCTCATTGACTGTCTTGCCCCTTCCCCCAACCCGCGCCCACCCTCTGCTCATCCACCTCCCCACACACCCCCATACTTACCTCCTGAGCCAAGCACGACGCTCTTCTGGTGGACCGGGAACACATCTGCACTCTTCAAAGCCAACTGCGAACTGAAGAAATGCTGGTAAGCTGTATAATGGCATAAATGGGTTTTTTTCAACTTTGGTACATATCTCGGCCATTTGGGGGAATTGTTTCACCAAATTTTCAACATACTAAGGTTCATACTAAGGTTATGTAAGGAGCTAGGGAGCGGTGAGGCTCATATTTACTCCTGTTTACTAATAATTTAAAGTTGGATGTAATGAAATAAAATTATTCAATTGTTTCTTAAAAATCATTTTAGAACTACTAATAATATCATTAAGTAGGAGTGCATTCCAAATTTTAACAATACGTAAAGTAAAAAAAAACGCCTTTGCTGAATCTGTAGGGGGTGTCCTCTAAGTGATTATTCTCTTTAAAGGAAAACCCAAAGATATCCAATAATAGAGGTTCATTTATTATGTCGTACATCAACATGGGGTTCTTGGGGCCCCACCTCATGAACTTAGTCACTGTCATTTTGTTATTCAGTCCCGAAAGGTGATTTTGCGGTCATTGCACGGAGCCACCGTTTGGGACTGAGTAACGAAATGACAGTGTCACAGTTCATGAGGTAGGCCCCCCAAAACCCTATGTTGAAAATTTGGTTAAAAAATTCCCAAAAAAGACTGTTCTACGAACGTGCATTGCGCAGTTCCCACGCGACGCCGTGAAAGTTCACAAATTTTTATATTTTCACTCCAGATTTTTAACATTGCCATTTTTCCAAACCTCCTTATGAGTAGTATAGCTGTCATTTTTCACATCTCGCCCAAAATGTGTTTCCACGCATGTAGCACACAATGGCGCGATCGTTGTGCAAAATCAATGTTCGTGACAGATTAAGAAAATCACAGTGACACTGTTCATGAGCAGAGGTCTTAAAATGGCTATGTTGAAAATTTGGTGACAAAAGTCCATAAAATGACCATGTTATGAGCGTGCACGCACCCTCGTAAGTTCACAAATTTGTAATATTTTCAGTCCGGATTTTCTACACTGGCATTTTTCCACACCTCCTTATGAACAGCACAGCTGTCATTTTTCACACCCTGTCCAAAATGTGTTTTCACACTTCTGGAGCAGAAATGCTTGGTCGCTGCGGGAAATCAGTGTTCGGGACAGATTAAGAAAATCACAGTGACACTGTTCATGAGCAGAGGTCCCAAAATGAATGTGTTGACAATCTGCTGTAAACAATCCCCAAACTAGTTACATTATGGGTGTGCGTTGCACAGTTTCTACAAACGCTCATGACTTCACCAGTTTTTTTATATTTTCACTCCAGATTTTCAACATTGCCATTTTTTACACCTCCTCATGAACAGTACAGCTGTCATTTTTCACATCCTGTTCAAAATGTGTTTTTGCACCTGTGGTGCCAAATGGCATAGTCACCGTGCAAATTCAGCTTTCAGCTAACAAATTGATATTGCTACTGTTCATGAGGTGGGGGGGGTCACAAAAAACCCATGTTGAAAATTTGGAGTAAAAACACCAATGAACTCCTGGGGCGTTAGGGTTTCCGGACATAACTCCTCACCCTGTAGAGACTGACAGGCATCAGGGGTGTGACTTGGGATTGTCACCTGTAATGCTCATGCCATTCCATCCTCACCCACACCCTGCAGCCAGTGACAGGCATCGAGGTGTGCCTTGGACTCTTCGGCCTCAAAGTTTACCCCATTCTCCTATACTGCACCCATCTCTTCGTATTTCCTTATGGAATGGGGTGAGCATAAGGCCCAAAGACACCAAGGCACAATGTGACACTTGTCGGTGTCTGCAGGGTAGGGTGTGGTGAAATGGCATGGCCGTTATGCCTGACGACCCAAAGGCACACCCCAATGCCTGTCAGTCTTTGCAGGGTGGTGGTGGGGTTGGCTTCAGTTCAATACTTCACTGCCATTCCTATTATGCATCTCTCTAACTCCTGCACTAACAATGCCAATGTCAGCAAGACAACATTTGGCATTGACAATGCTGGTTTTTATATAGATGTAAGAAATAATAGCTCAGCTAACTACAGGTACAGGAACATGTGTAAGCCCAAAGTCAGAATGCAGCTTAGCAGAGAAGACGGTGCTCCTCCCCCACTGCTTTCAATACACTAACTGAAGCGGTGGCAGGCAGGCAGCAAATGCCTAAGTGTGCTACCAAAACAATGACAGCTGCATCAGGAGAAAAAAAATAAGGTTTTTTGAAATAACAATTTAAATAATTTAAACTACAGAAAGGAAATAAGCAAAGCTGCCCTTGCAAACTGGCAGCAGCTTCAGAACACAACACAGTGACCTGAGCGTGCGCTAATATTTTTGCATTCCCCCAACACAGACAGATACAGTAGTATGTTATTTGCTGCAAAATGAAAAAAAATATTATTTGCTACACTGCAAAGAAGTCACAAGAACAGGCCCTTTTCCAGCCAGTCAGAAAGCAAGAGCTAGCCTAACCTGCAACTGCAGACAGACCCTACCCTGGCCTGAAGATTACAACATGATTTGTTCTGTTGTAAAAAAAAGATACTTTTAGCAATCAATCAGTAAGTCAAGTGGAGCACCCCAGTCTCTCCACTGATAAAACAGAGGAGTAAAATAAGTCTTCAAAGACTATTTTTTTCCTAAATGTTTGAATCAGAAAACCACAACTCAAGCTGGTCCAGTGTCACGGAGGGCTGAAGTGTTGACAAGCACCTTACCTCGCACCATGCCGGCAACCCAGGTTCGTCTCAAGCCTAGGTTTCTGGGGGCCAGCCAGAGGGAGGAAAACAGGATTGAGCAAGCCATTAGGCAGCTCTCCTCTCTCTGGGAGGGTTTCCAAGCCATCCTCATCTTGACTGACACCTAGTGGCAGCTGGGTGTCAGAGCATGGATGCTTGAAGACTGACATAATGTCAGGAGGATGAAAGAGAGAGTGGGTCGGGAACGCATATGTACCTCCACATGCATGTGCTCTCTTTTCCCATGACCTGAGGCCAGAGAGAAAACAGGTGGACAAAGGGTCAGCATGGCAGGGTCAAATGACACCTAGCCACCACACCAAAAACTGCTGCATCACCAACACCTGTGGCAACTACTGGATTTTGCTTTGCGGGGAGGACAGCCCTCCCTCTCCTGACCAGAGGAGAGTATCCGTGGGGGTACTACACTGACAGGTAAGCCGGGGAGATAGTGGACGATGGGTAGGGGTGGTTCGGCCAGCTGAACAGACCCTACCCTGCCTTGGCCAGTAGGGATAAAATGTGTATGAAAAAAGAAAAAGAAAAACACAACTCTTTCACAGAGGGAAACAGTTTCCTCTCAGTTCAAGTGTCTCTGTACAGGTTCCACCAAGCCGCAGCGACACGAATTTCGTTGATCAGCATTACAGCGATGGCACAATGCTGACAGTCACATTGTGCTGTCTGGGGAAGCAAGTGTTTTTTTGTGGGGGGCTTTGCCCCCTTCATTATTGATTCTTAACTCCAAGTCAGAGTTGTTTCGGGAAGGGGGTGAAATTCCCAGAGACAGCAGTATCGGCAATACTGCAGAACATTACAGTGAACTGCCGATTTTGCCGCTGTAATGGTCTTTGCGGTATTACCATCACTGTGGCAATGGTATACACTCTGTGCATAGGGCAGGTCACATAGTAAAGCTCTCTAAGCAGCCTGGGGATTGGCTGAGGAGATTTCATGAGATCTCAAAGTCTCATTGAATACATGACCATTGAGTATCTCGAATACACTGTAGTATTCGGGTATTCGTCAAATACACCTGGTATCTGAGATATTCAACAGCCGATTCCAATTTGATGCACACCCCTACTATAAATAGCTTGGCAGAAGATACCAGGAGAAAGGACTGCTGTGTGACTGAACTTCTCTGCTGGGACTATTTTGCCCTCCTTTCCTCCCCTCCACCCCCCCACCCAAAGCTAGTTCTATTTTTATAGGCACAGGATTTGACTGACAACAGGAACTTCCTGTTTAGGGCCAGGAAGTGAGTGATCACAGAACCACCAAGGACCCACCATCCTAGAAGGGCAAGAGTAGCTCTCTGGCCCCTCTAGCTGCTGGAGGTCTGCCTCTGAGCAAGTAAGTGGTCTACTGAGAAATATAGGATATTCTTGTCTCAGAACAGGACAATCAGGAGCTTAAAGGGCACACAGGCAGAAAGTAAGGAGAGAGAGAAAAAAACAGAGGAAAGAGTAAGGATTGCAAACAGTTAAGGGGCCAGAAATAAGACATGATTGGAGTGGTGCAGTGCAGTGGCTGTGGAGCAACAGTCTTCCGGGAGATGTTCTGGAGGATGCGGTGTTGTCCCATCTGCAGGCACCTCTCTGGGCTGAGGGAGGAGGTTGCTCATCTCCAGGCTGAGTTGGCCAGGATTTGTGGGACCCCTCTTCCATCCAGGGACCACCAGTGCCACTGCCGTGCCTCAGAGGTTGCCAAGAAAGAGGAGCGGTTGGACCACAGTGGGCTCAGGGAGGGTGAGGGTGTGGAACAGAGGCACATCCCTCCAGTTGTATCTCTCCACAATTCCTATGCCATTCTTGGCAAGTGTGGTTCCTCTATGGAGGCACCCACAGTGAGACCAAGGAGGATGTTGGGAACCTCCACAAAAGGAGACCCACAGGAGGGTGGCAGGGGACCCTGCAGGAAGGAAACAACTCCTGGTGGGGGACTCCATTGTTAGGAAGGTAGAACTGGGGGAGGAAGGGGAGAGGGAGGTAAGGTACCTGCCTGGCGCCACGGCATGGAGGGACAGGGAATGAATCCTCAGGATTGCCGGAGCAGCTGCACAGGGGAGGGAGCTGGATGTCATTGTCCACCTAGGGGCAAATGACCTGGCTAAGAAAGGGATTAGAGAAGTGCAGGAAGAGTTTGTGGAATTGGGGAGGGGCCTTAGTCAAGTAGCACGCGCGGTAACCTTTTCGGAGTTGCTACCCATCTATGGCATAGAGAGGCTAGGGTGTTCCGCACATGGGATTCAATCAGTGGTTGAAAACTGGTGGAGCTCAGGGATTTGGCTTCATTGGGGACTGGGGGTCCACCTGGAGTGATGCAAGCCTATACTGGCATGATGGGCTGCATCTGTCCGGGAGGGGAACCAGGATCCTAGGTGATAGGTTTAAATGCTTCATTGGCAAGCTTTTAAACTAGCCAAGGGGGGAGGCACTGGAAAGGAGCAGGAAAATCCTAGCCCCCAAATAATCACAGTAGTAAGTGCGGCAAACACCAACATAGAGGTGTCGATAGGGAGAAGGGCAGGGGTAAATGGAGAAAGTGACAAAGGCAAGAAGGACAGGAATGGGGCAAAAGGGAGTAAGGCCATCAGGAAATGGAGGGTAATGAGTACCAATGCCCGTAGTCTGGGCAACAAGCTCCCTGAGCTGATGGCCTTAATGGAAGAGGGATGCCTGGATATCATAGCAGTCACAGAAACATGGTACACAGAGAACCATGACTGGGATGTTAACATACCAGGGTACATAACCCTACAGAGAGACAGGCAGGGAGAAGAGGGGAGGAGTAGTTTCATGTAAAGGAAGGATAAAAGCAACTGAACAAAAGAGTAAACAGGGAGGAGAGGGGCACTGTGGGTCACCTTGAAACTGGAAAGGGCACCACAATCCGCATAGGGTTGTGTACAGACCCCCATGTCAGGGGAGAAATGGACAAGGATATGATAAAAGGCATTCTTAGAATGGCAGAGAAAGGGAGATACTGTTGATGGGAGACCTGAATATGCCAGATGTTAACTGGAGCACATTTGCTGCAGCCACATCCAAGAGCAGGGCCATTCTTGATGTCCTACAGGTGGCAGGCATTAGACAGCTAGTTTCGGAACCCACTGTGAGGGAGCAATCTTAGACCTCGTCTTCAAACGGGGGCAGGGAGAGGATCTCAGATCTAGAAGTGGGTTGTCATCTGTGGACAAGTGACCATCAAACAGTGTGGTTCACGTAACTCAGCTACAGAGTCAAGCCATATAAAAGTGAGGGTACTGGACTTTAGGAGGGCTGACTTTGGCAAGATGGGAGAGTGCCTCAGAAAAGCACTAGCAAACAGGCTAGAAGGAGGTGTGGAGCAACAATGGGGAATTATCAAAACTGCCATCACAGAGGCAACAAGCCTTTGTGTGAAGCAAATAAACAAATCAAAATGAAAGAATAAGCCACTATGGTTCTCAAAAGAGGTGGCTGTGAAAGTCAGGAAGAAAAAGATAGCATTCCGGAAGTATAAGGAAACACAGAAGGAGCAGGACAGAGAGCTGTACCAGTTAAGGCAGAACGAAGCAGGGAGGGAAGTCAGAATAGCAAAGGCCCAAACTGAGGAAAAGATAGCCAACTCAGTTAAGAAGGGGATAAAACCTTTTATAGGTACATCAGCGAGCGTAGAAAGACAAAGGGAGGGATAGTGAGGCTGAATAGAATGAACGGTGGGTGGGCAGAGGGGGACAGTGAAAAAGCAGGAATACTGAACGAATATTTCTGCTCAGTATTCACAAAGAGGAGGGAAGTGCCTAATCCAATTAACAGAAGCACTCTTGATAGGGGTCGATCCCAGTCCTTTCACAGAAGAAAGGGTTCTGCAAGAACTCCTAAAACTGAAAGTGGACAAAGCAATGGGTCCTGATGGAATTCACCCCAGAATTCTAAAAGAATTAAGGAGGAACTAGTGAACCACTGGCTACTCTTTTAATAAATCATGGGAGGATGATGTACGCGAGACTGGAGGAAGGCGGATGTGATTCCTTTCACAAAAGTGGGACCAAGACAGAGGCAGAAACTACAGACCTGTCAGTCTGACCTCTGTGGTAGGGAAAGGATGGAGTCACTTCTGAAGGAAAGAATAGTTGAGTACCAAGAGGCCAGTGGAGCACAGGACCCAAGGCAGCATGGGTTCACAGCGGAAGGTCATGTCAGACAAATCTAATAGATTTCTTTGACTGGGTGACCAAAGTAGTAGATCAGGGAGGGCTGTGGACATGGCCTACCTAGACTTTAGCAAGGCATTTGACACAGTCCCACACAAAGATTAATAGTCAAATTAACCAGCCTGAGTGGGACCCAGGGTGGTAGCCTGTAAAACATTGGCTGGACAACAGGACACAGAAGGTAATTGTAAATGGAGTCCACTTGAAGAAAGGGGGTTACTAGTGGGTACCAGAGGGTTCAGTATTGGGTCCAGTCCTTTTTAATGTCTTCATCAGTGACATCGCAGAGGGACTGGAAGGAAAAGTATGCCTTTTTGCAGATGACACAAAGATCTGCAACAGGGTTGATACACAAGGAGGCGTGGAAAGGATGAAAAGGGACTTGGCAAGGTTGGAGGAATGGTCAGAAGTATGGCAGCTAGGATTCAATGCAAAGAAGTGCAAAATAATGCACCTGGGAAACAAGAACCCAGGGGAAGAATACACAATGGGTGGGAGGTAGTAACAACAACAAAAGGAAAGGACCTGGGGGTAATCATATCAGATGACCTTAAGGTTAGCAAGCAATGTGAGAAGGCAGTAGGAGGGCTGGGGTATACTGGGATGTATAGGGAGGCATCATCAGCAGAAAACAGGAAGTTGTTATCCTCTGTACAGACAGTTGGTGAGACCCCATCTGGAGTACTGTGTCCAGTTCTGGAGACCCCATCTCCGCAAGGACATAGACAGGATAGAGGCAGTCCAGAGGAGGGCAACTAAATGGTGCTGGGTCTGCAAGAGAAGCCGTATGAGGAGAGACTAAAGGAGCTTAATATGTATACCCTTGAGGAAAGAAGGGAGAGGGGACATGATAGAAACTTTAAGTACCTCAGTGGAATCAACAAAGTCCAAGAGGGTAGCATCTTTCAGAAAAGAGACTTGCAAGAACAAGGGACACAATTTAAAGATAGAAGGAGGGCAGTTCAGGGCAATGTGAGGAAGTATTATTTCACAGAGAGGGTAGTGGATGCATGGAACAGCCTTCCTGAAGAGGTTGTGGGGTCTAAAACTGTGGGAGAATTCAAGAATGCATGGGACAGACATAAGGCAATTCTTGTGGGGGGTAGGAAGAAATAGGCTGTTGGTTAACTAGGATCTGCGGCCTATCCTGTAGGTAGGGAAATGGGCAGACTAGATGGGCCTAGCGGTCCTTATCTGCAGTCAAAGTCTATGTTTCTATGTTTCTATGTTTCTATAAAGCAAAACTATTGCCCCACAAAAAAACAAATAAATATTTCTGTGGCACTTTAGTTGCAACAGGCTGTACCTGTTAGGTGGAGTATGCAACTTCTTGCTGGCTATTCCTGACACATTTTCCTACCTTTGTTCCAGTACCAACCCTACCATGTAGAGCAGAAATGATTTAGGCCAGGGTGGTAAAACATGCCTATACACCAAGTCTAGCATGCTGTTCGTAAGCCCACCTGATTTGAGGTGTTGTGCCTCTGCATCGAATGGCAGGCATCACAAGCCTTGCTTACATCTGGCAACGAACTCTGCACTACAGATTCCTGCCAACATGAGCCCACCCCTTGGGCCACTGGGGAGCAGTTACAGAGAGTCAAGAGGCATCCAAAGTGGATTCTCATTGATTATTTTGCCACTTGATCTGCAGTACCCCAGGCTTTGACCCCAACATAATTCACTGACTTGATAATTAGTAACACTTTCTGTTAGACGCACTAGCAGCCCTGCAGCAAGCTGTTGAAATTAAACTGGCTCGACTACCACTCGACAAGGTCTAAAACAAAGTTACCTGACATTGGCACTGGCTTAAGATATGGGGTACACTGCTGTGACAACAGCCAGACTTAGGTAACTATGTTTGATTGCCTGTTATTGGTCAACATCATGGACATCAGTGTTGATGTGATGTTCCATGTATATAACTGATGAAACATGTCCCTAAATAGTAGAAATGCCAAAAAAAAAAGCCAGCATTTAGTATTCTAAACCCCTTTATTGTTGAGAACAGCTGGAGTGATACTGAAAAGCATAAATGATGAACCTTTAAGAGGTAAAGTCGCATGAACATGGGACCATATCTAGGGCCTCATGTCATACACCTTTGCACCAGAGGAAAGAGGGTAATGATGGGAAGATAATGTGGCTGACGTTGCATAGGAAGTTAAAGACAAAATGCTGATAGAAGAGGTAGATGTAGCTGAGAACCTTAATGAATATTTTGCATCTAAAATAAACAGGTAGCTTGTACAGTACATATTTTTTTGGGGGGGGGGAGTAGATGATCAAAGGAACAATATAGCATTTTCTACTGGTTTGATTTACAAGGGGTTGGAGGTGTTAAAATTAGTGAATCGCCAGGAACGGATGGACTTTATCTAAGGGTTGTCAAGGAGTTGAATAAGGGGTAAGCAGAACTTCAGGCAGAACTGTTCCAAGATTAACTCTTCAGCAGCATATCTGAGGAGAGCGAGAGAAAGAGGCAAGCAAATATTGTTCCAAGATTCAAGAAGGGAGCGAGGAATGTCCCAGGTCATTACAAGTCAGCTAGCCTGACTTCAGTGGCAAGAGAGATCTCAAAGACATTCATCACTTTAACTTTCAATTTATTGAAATGTAATATTGTTTATGCTCTTCATTTTCCCAGCGAAATTTTACTATCATTGCCAAATTCAATCTGAACTAGCCAACAAAGCTTTCTAGTACCATGCTCCCTTTTTACAGAACTATGTTTCTGTAGCCTCCCATTTGAGGCGCTAATGGTATAGACCAGATAAGGAACCCTTATAGGGAGTTCCAGACTGTGAGTTGAGCAGAGAGGAGGAGCTCTCTTTTCCTAGACTCCTGTTCTCCTAAAGGTGCAGGTCTGAACAGAAGGGATTGCAGAAGTAGTCGAGATCAACCAAGAGTGAGATCCTGGATGGAACACAAGCCTTATCCTGACTGGGAAGTTAAATGTGAAAAAAGTCGGAATTTGGTGAGTCTCGGCATGAGGGACTTTGAGTTGTTCAGATTCCATAGTATTACCTGTTGAGCAAAGGGTGAGTGACTGAAGTGGGTTTACCTATGCTAATGCAGAAACATTGTTGTCGGCATGCGGCACAGAGACATCCAAGATGTCAACAGGTGAAATTTCGCCTGTCAGACATCGGTCTGGTTTCTATTGGGGGGCTGCACCCCTGACCACCCCATGTGAGGGGCTGTGCCCCCTGCACCCCCCTTCTTAAGGATTGTTAACTCCAGTCAGAGTTAATGTGAAGGGGGGTGAAAGTCAGTGAAAGGGCAAAATTTCACCAGTGGGTCCCCCACGAGGTATTTTTTAATCTTGTCGAAAATATCGCTGTGGGGGATTTCGCCGATGGGGTTTCGCTCTTCCGTCGGCATACCACTGAGGTGAGAAGTTTCAGTTCAACATGGGCCACCTAAACTCCTACCCACATAAGGGATTTTTCAAGCTTTAGTCAGGGCAACAAATTGAATCATAAGCCACAGTGCCTATACAACCATGACTATTGTGAAGAAATTATTGGGGAGGCACTGGTGACTAATGCTCAGGGTTGTTAGATCATCCTGCCATGAAAGAAAACATTTTGGAGGATCCACTGACATCCAATGTCAGGGGCAGTAGGATTGTCCTGCCCATATCAAGAATAGTATGCAATAATTGTGGGGGGCTAAAGCAGGGGCTAAAGTATGTCCTGTCAGGATGTCTTTTAAGAGTGACTTCTCTGAAGTTTCAAAATGCTATTTACTCTGAACTATTATCAATGCCCGGAAAGGATGCAGCAATTAAATGTTTGCCTGTTCAACAAAGGTGCTGCCAGGCTTTAGGAGAGGGTGGACTGATGTGCCTTAAATGAGAACACCTCAGATCCAGCATGCATGGTCTTGAATCAATATGGAAGCAGCCCTGAGTTTGGTTCCCAGTCCATGGGAAATCTCAGAGCAGAAATAAATGTGCCCAGTAGGAAGAATGGAGTCAGGGACTGGAGAATTAGCATGTGAAGCTCAGACAGACTCTGCTCCCCCTCCCAATTTGGTATGCTCGTGATCACACAGCTGTCTACTGTCTGCAGTTCACTGCTGACTTCAACTCCTCCACTGAGTCAGTCAATGACACTGTCTGGCTCTTGGCATGTTGTGAGCATGTGAGCTGTGGCTGCTGCTGAAGTAATCTATTGTGGGTGTGTGAGTGCGTGATCACATGACTGGCAGGCAGACACACAGGTATGGAATAGTCTCATAGAACAGTCTCTCTCCTAGACTTCATTAGCCAGGCCTATTGTGTTGTGACAGTGCTGATCATGTGAAATGGGGTGGAGAGAGTGGGTGAGAGACAGCGAGAGAGAAATAGTGGGCTTGCTTTTTGGAGTACCATAAAGACAAATGTGGTCCCCTGCCAGGGGCTCAGTGACTGAGCAAGCAGAGAGCAATAGAGAGCAATGTGGTTGCTGTAGTTGCCTGGTCCTGTTTTATTACTGCAATATGAAGGCAGCAAAGTGCATATTTTCTCACCTGAAGTGCAACTGCAGGTTATAGCTTTTTTCCCTAATAAAATAGTGTGTGAGTACTATACTAGAGCGTTTAAAATTCTGCAACGTGTTACCAATGAGCATGTGTGATGAAGGAGGGGCCCTGGCCTGTGAGGAAGGGAGGGTTTCACTTTCACTGAGGGGTACTACTGCCTGCTCTAGCCCAACCTTGTCCTGTGTTCTGCGACAGTTTGCAGCCTCGGCCTACAAGGCGAGATGGGGGTGGGGAGGGTGGCTGAGTGAGTGTCTCTTAATCTTCTTAACTGCAAGATATTTTTTATATAAAAATATAGTGACTTCTGTACTTGACTGTTTCTTTAAGACTCTAAGAAATGTTGTCACCATTCCAGTAGACTGCTTGTGTGATGAAGGAAGGGGCTCATAGTCACTGAGCAGCACAGATATGTTGTTGCCTGCTGTAGTTTGACCTTGGCTTTGTATGTACTGCTGCATCTTGCTGTTTGGGCCTGCAAGAGAGAAAAAGAAAGAGGACAGCTGAGTGAGCAGCTCTCAGTCTATGCAACTGCAGCATATTTTATGTAGTAAAAGCGTAACTACTGAACTTGACAGTCTCTAAAAAATTTAAGAAGTGTCATCATCATCATCATCATCATTATGTAAGGGTTCAGTCAACAGCAGTGTGGGATATTATGAAAGATGAGTCTGCAAGAGGCAGAAAAAATTAAAAAGTCAAAAAACTGAAGCAATCTTTGACCTTTTGAAAAGGGGAACTGTGTACAGTGTGACTCTTTAATGAGCAAGAGAATAAAGACAATGATTTAACAAAACAGGTTAAAGGTTTAGATACATTTTGTTTTCCAAAGTGTACATTTTATATTGCCTGAGTGTGTGCCCTGTTCTCTTGCCTACAGGCTTTTCAAGGATTGTACATGGCTCTCAGGTAGGGGTGCACATACAGACATTTATATTTCAGTATCAGTGGGACTGAGAGTGAGGGGCATATCGAGTGCTGCACTGCAGCCCAGGTTTTCTCTAACTCAGGACCATGATTCCTCAGAGGCCCCTGTGAGGTCATCACAGGGCGTGTCTGGCATTCATCTTCAGATTCCTGTACCTCTACCTGGTCAGCCATCGCTACTTGGGAGTAAGCCTGACTAACATTTCACACATAAGACTGAAGACATTAAAAGTCAAGTAATTTAAAATCACACACCAAGCAGTAACATCGGGGAAGGGGGTGAATTGTCCTGACACATTAAATGCCAAGCAGTAACATCGGGGGTAATAGGCCCTGAGGCACTCCAAAGAACTAAAACTGTGGATCACTATTTGAGACAATTCTCAAAATGTAAAAGAAAGACAGTATGAAGATCCAGCTGATCCAGAAGGCGGAAGGACTACTTTAGACAGATTATTGTAATTTTTTTTTTTTTAATATTTAAAACCTCTGTATTTTAATAGTTTTCATTTTTCAAACCAATTTTATAAGCAAATAACACAATCCAGAGTGTGCATCAAGCTCTACTGATGCTCTTCCCTGGTGGTTGAAGGCACTCAGCCTGTGGCTTCATGCCTCACAATGCACCCAGGACATGCATTGATATAGCTCAATGCACACTCTGCCATGGATTATTGCTTAGATAACCAACTGAGTACGTTGACCAACATCACTTACTGACAGATATGCAACCTAGATTTAGAGAGCACCACGGGACTGATACAGCCCTGAAATCCCTTCTGAGCTAAGCAGGAAACAGAAAATCAGCCATTTTGGATGGCCAAGGGCAGCACTAGCATCAAGCAAGAGCCAAACACAGGCCAGGGAGAAGAGAGCAGACGGTTTAAAAACCAGAGGCTTCCACAGCACCAGTGTTCAGACAAATTGGCAGCCAGAAATGGGAGTGGGCTAGGTCCTGAGTTAAATCACACAGTGTGCAATTCTGCAACTCAGAGAAGCTGTAAACAATATTTATTCCTGCTGGATGAGCCAAGTAGACACCCAGGATAAGGTATGTATGGGTAGGAGGATTAAAAAGAGAAAACAATAGACACTCTATCTCAGGTAGGGTAACAAAGTAGTTTCAGAGATGAAAAAGGGAGAGGCAGAAGTGAAACAAGAGAGAGAGAAAGGAGGCAGAAGGGCATAGAGAGGTCTGAATAGAAACTAAGCAAAGGGAAGAAAACTCATGGGAGTGGTGCAGTGCAAAAGTTATGGGCCGCAGTCTTTCAGGACACCTTCTGGAGACTGATCTGCTGCCCCATTTATACTCACCTGTCTGGGTTGCAGTCAAAGGTTGCTGGACTCTGGGCCAAACTGACAAGGGTACAGAGGACCTTCTGTCCCACCCAGGAGCCACCATGCCTACCACCACTCCCCCAGAGGATGCTTAGACAGAGACAGAGCAGATGTACCTTGGTGGGCCCCTGGGAGGGTGTGGGTGGCAGAAAGGGTGCACTCTCCTCTACCACTCTAGAATTCCTTCACTGTACTGGCAGGATGGTGCAGCCAACAGGAGCAACCATAGCAGTGGGAAGGGAGCAGTTGGGTGTCCTCTAAAGTGGAGGCCCCCTGTCCAAGAGGAATCAGCTGCTGATGGATGACTCTGTTAGGGGGATAGATTTGGGAGTGGGAGGGTGGGAAGGATAGGGAGGTGTAGTGCCAGAGTGGTGCTTTGGCTAGGAGTGATGGAGAGGAGGATCCAAAAGATTGCTAGGGCAGCAAGAGCTGAGAGGGGAGCTAGATGTCATTGTCCCCCTGGGGTTGAATGACCTGGCAAGGAATAAAGTAGGGGTAGTGCATGGTAACTTCCAGGAGTTTGGTAGGGGCCTGAAGCAGGTGGCATGCATGTTAGCTTTTTTCTGAGGTGTTACCTGTATACAGCTGGGGAGATGCAAGGGTACTCTGCACCAGGGCATTTAGTAACTGGTTGAAGACATGGTGCATGGAGGAGGGCTTTGGCTACACAGATGACTGGGAACCAGCCTGGGAGAATATGGGCCTCTATAAGGTAGACAGCCTGCATCCTTCCAGGAAGGGGGACTGCAGTCCTTGGTGGGAGGTTAAAATGCTACTTGGATGAACATTTAAACTAGCCAGGGGGAGGCAGTAAAACAAAAGGAGGCAACAATTACCCCCCACCCCTCTATGATGGAACAGCAGGGAGGGAATCAGGGCCCAGGAGGAGAAAACTCCCATTGGATAGGGGAACAGAAAGGCAGGAATGGGGACAAGATGGAACAAAAGGGGGTAAAACGTACATAAGCAAGAGTAGAGGATTGAAGGGGACAAAGAATGAGGAAGTTGAAAAAGTGAGAGGAAAGTTGGGGGGATTCAGGGGAAACACAGGCAGGAATGGGGGGAAGCAGGACAGCAGGCATATCAGGGGGGAAAAGAAGGTGTGGAGAGCCATGTACACAAATGCAAGGAGTCTTGGAAACAAAATTCCAGACCATGAAGCTGTCCTGGCAGAGGCTGACCTGGATATAGTGGCCATAAAGGAGTTGTGGTGCACTGAGTGCCATGACTGGGATGTGCCATACTGGGCTGCACTTTGTTCAGGAGAGACAGCACATGGAGGATGAGAGATGGGGAAGAGGGGTCATTTTACATACCCTTGATGAAAGGAGGGACAGGGGGGACATGATAGAAACTTTTAAGTACCTCAAGGGAATCAACAAAGTCCAGGAGGGTAGCATCTTTCAGAAAAAAAGATGTGTAAGAACAAGGGGACACAATTTAAAAATAGAGGGGGGACGGCTCAGGTGTAATGTGAGGAAATTTGTTTTCACGGAGAGAGTGTTGGATGCATGGAACTGCCTTCCTGGGGAGGTTGTTGGGTCTAAAACAGTGGGGGAATTCAAACATGCATGGGACAGACATAAGGCAATTGTAGTGGGGGGGTTGCAGGAAGTAGGCTGTTGGTTAACTAGAATCTGCAGCTTATCCAGTAGGAAGGGAAATGGGCAGACTGGGTGGGCCAAGTGGTCCTTATCTGCTGTCAAAGTCAAAGTCTATATGTGAGGGAGGGAATCAAAGCCACGGAAGTACAAAGTCTCCATGAGGAAAAGGAAGGGTGGGAGGTGCTGTGGGTCAAATCGGAGACAGGCTTCGGGGCTATTATCCATGCCGGGGCAGTGTACAGACCTCCAGCAGAGAGAGGGGAGTTGGATAGGGCATGTGAGGAAGCCATCATCAAAATGGCAAGTAGGGAAGAGGTGCTGCTAGTTGGTGATTTCAATCTTCCAGATGTGGAGTGCAGCCTTCCAACTGCAGTTTTGACAAGGAGTAGGGACACCATTGACTCACTATATGTGGCTTTTCTCAGGCAGCTAGCCAAAGAACTCACTAGAGACAGAGTAGTGCTGTACCTGGTGCTTACAAACAGAGACAGCGTTGCAGATGTCACAGAGGGCAGTCCCCAGGATACCACTGTACAGTGTGGTTTAACATTAAGACAGGAAAAGAGGCTAACTACATGAGGATGAGGGCCTTGCACTTTAGGAGGTGGATTTTAAGGAAATGGGGGAATGCCTCAGAAACTGCCTCATTTCAGGGTGGAGGCACAGTGGGGAAAATAAGGAAGGGTATTATTAAAGCAACCAACCTCTGTGTGGAGGAAGTGAGTAAAAGAGATCCTTGTGGTTCTCTAAGGAAGTGGCGAAGGTGATGAAGGAAAAAAGGGTGGCATTCAGAAGGTACAAGGAAACACAGAGGGAGGAGGACAGGGAGGTATTCCTTGTAAAGAAGAGGGAAGCAAGTAAGGCAGTGATGGGAGCAAAGGTGCAGACAGAGGAAAGAGTCACCAAAGGGGTCAGTCAACAGTGAGGATAAGATTTTCTTTGGATACATAACTGAGAAGAGGAAAGCAAAGGGGGGGATAGTGAGGATTAGATGGGCGGAGGGGTTAGACTGTGCAGAAGAGGACCAAGAAAAAACAGATATCCTCAACAGGAACTTTTGCTCAGTCTTCACCTGTGGAGGGATGGGGGACAGACCACAAGGGTGTAGCAGGAACAGGGGCAGGGAGGTGGACACAAGTCCATTTTCAGAGGAAAGAGTTCAGAAGGGATTTGTAGCTCTAAAGGTGGACAAAGCTATGGGACCTGATGAGATACACCCAATGATTTTAAAAGAACTCAGAGAGGTACTAGCTCTCCCACTGACAGCCTTGTTCAACAGTTCACTAGAAAAAGGTGAGGCTCCAGAGGACTGGCGAACAGCTGATGTGGTCCCACTACATAAACGCATCAGCAGGGAGGAGGCCAGCAGCTATAGGATGGTAACCCTTATGAAAATGAAATATATTTTTAAATATATTATTAACAATATATTTACATATAGCAAAATATATTCCAATCTACTTGTTTTATAATATATTGTAATGTATTGGAAAATCGATATATTTCAATATATTTTAAAATTTGCAAATATATTGCAATGTACTGTAAATATACACGTTATTGCCGCTTTAGTATATTATGTATATTGCAAAATATATTGATTAAATTCCAAATATATTGCAATAAGGATGACAAATATATGTTATTGGTGTATTGCTAATATATGTATAAATATATATTTTTTTGCATTTCAAATGTTGTTTCCTCTATTTACAAATATATATATATAATATACATGTGTAATAGATATTAATTATTTATAACTATTAACTTACCCAGCTGAAAACAAGAGAAATTATTTATGATTTACATATACCTCTATCTGTATAACTGGAGTTCATTTTGTTATTAATCATGGAGATATTTACATTGAATTATTGTTTTACAGTGCAACTTTAACTCAAATATACATTTTATACATTTTTACTTACACATATGACATACCTCACAAGCACATGTTTATCAAAGGCTCAGATTGGTATTTATACAACCCATTTTTGTTTCACTTTTAGGTCAGGGTAAGATCCTATATGTACTTGCTTTATAACTTGTACCTTTCTTTTCAGTCTGCAAGCTAATGTTGTAAATTCAAAAGTATTGTAAAACTCGAAATTATGACTTTGGCTGATAAACTATATTTTTGAAATATGCAAATTAGTTATGCAAATGTACACATGGGATAAAACTAAGCATTTACAAAAATACATGTAACATATATAAAAAAATATATGTGACATGCACAAAAGTATATGTAACATGTATAAATATATGTAACACACATAAAATATATGTAACATATATAAAATATATGTAACATATGTAAAATATATATAACATACAAAAGAATACACACTATGGCCCAGATATTCAAAGGGATGCATATGTAACAGGGTTGCGCGAGCGCAACTCCAAAAATGCGCCATTCTGCAATATTTAGAAGGGGCCAGTTGCGCCACCGAAAACATGCTGAGCAACAGGGCAATGGAAATGAAGGCATGCGCAACTGAATGGGGCGGGTCCATGCATAAAGTGCTCAATGCGATATCCGAACATTTGCGCAATGCGCAAGAGTGGCTTAGCCGGAAGTTGCGCAGTACCGGATTTGAGCCAAAATTAAAAGGCTTCAAGGAAGCGGCGCAAGAACTCTAGCAGGCCGCAAGTGGGGAGAGAGACAGAGAGAGAGAGAGAGAGAGAGAGAGAGAGAGACAGGAGCTGGAAGGGCAGAGAGGGACAGTGGGTCCAGGAGGACAGAGAGGCCAGTGGGGGTGCCGTGCAGTGGAAGCAGTGGGGGCAGCGGGGTAACACAGGAACAGCAGCCGGGGGCAGAAGCCAGGGAGATGGACAGTGTCAGCTTCCACATGGAAGCTGTAATGAGAGAGGGAGACACCATGCTGCAGGGGGCGTGGCAGGCGGAGGGCCCGTGGCGGTATGCCCCCGACAGGTGGTATCGTGCCCGCATCAGCTTCGAGCTGTACACAGATGTCGAGATTGTGGCCCGGTACTGCCTGATCAGGGCAATACTGAGACGGCTCTGCGAGCTGTGCAGTGATGTGATGCAGGCACCCTCACGACGGAGTCATGCTCTGTCCGTGGAGACCAAGGTGACAGCCTGCATGTGCCTGCTCACCACGGGCACCTTCCAGAGGCCAACAGGGGACACCACAGGCATTACACAGTCGGCCATGTCACGCATCCTCACCCAATTCCTCAGCGCACTGCTGCCTCATGCTGCAGAGTACATCCATTTCCCCAGCACCACGGCAGAGCGTACAACAAACATGCAGGAGTTCCACAGGGTAGCACATATGCCTGGCGTGCTAGGGGCCATAGACTGCACCCATGTGGCCATTCGCACGCCACCTGGCCCCGACGGCCAGGCGTATCGGAACCGAAATGGCTTTTCCAGTGTCAACTGCCAGGTGGTGTGTGATGCCACTGGGCGCATTATCAATGTCTGTGCCACACACCCTGGTGGAGCACATGATGCCTTCATATGGCACCAGTCTGCACTGTGCCATTGATTCGAGAGGGAACATCCCACGGGTCATCTAGTGGGTGAGTACACATGTATGGAATGCAGACTCTGTGCAAGGTGGGAATGACACAGGTGCCATGGTAGTGGCACACAAGGATATGGGCAATATGGACCTGACATGACACTGATCTCCACTATCTCCACACAGGTGACTGCGGATACCCACCGTCCCTGGCTGCTCACACCATACCGGGCGCCACCGACCCAGCGCAGCTAGGTTACAATGAGGCACATGCCGCAACACGTAACATCATAGAGCTGGTGTTGGGATGCTCAAGGCACTTCCGCATGCCTGGACACCTCGCGGAGCCTCTCACAGTACAGCCCCAAAAGGCCTGTGGGATATTCCTGGCCTGTTGCATTCTGCACAACATGGCTAAAGACCATGGGATAGCCGTACAGGTCCAAGAGGGGACAAGCGATGGGGACGCTAGTGGCGCCGGAGATGGGTGATGAGCAGCCCTAGGACGGAGGGACCTCGACTGACCCGCAGGCCCAGCTGCACCGGGACACCATTGCAGAAGAGCACTACGCCCAACACAGGTAAGTCAAGGGACATGTGCAGGCAACACTGTCCATGCGCAAACCACAGGCACACAGGGGAACACACGTGCATGAAGGTCAGGAGTTGAAGGTTCCAGGCATACCAACACACCATCAGAGAGGGAGCACTCATATGGACACACACACCAGGCAGCATACATGGGCAGCAGCACAGCACTGCGGAAATGACATTGCCAACACACAGCACCACCAACCACCCCACCACCTGGACTGTCCATGTACGCAGTGTCAGGACCTGGGCACCTTGCACCTTGGTGTACAGTGCAATGCAGGCATCATCATGCACACGCACCTGTGGACAGCAGTTGGGGAGTGTGAGGTCCGTGTGTCAGCTTGTGAGCAGAGCACCCAGCAGTGCACTGCCCACCATGACACACATTGCACACAGGGCAGCACCAGACAGGGCCTGCACTGGGGAGACAGTTCAGTCAGGTAGCACTGTCCCATGGCCACCACGGATGCATGGGCGGCCCCGCCATGGCCCAGCAGCACTGGCAGGCTGAGCAGGGGCCACATCGGGTGGCGCTGGTGCACCACCAGGGGTCCCACTGCGCGAACACGACCTTGCCCGCACAGGGGTCTGCATCCTGCCAAACAAACTTGCATCAGGGGTGCTCGGGATGCCCACAGCAGAACCCGGTGTCAACAGGCCTGGTGTCGCACGACGCCGAACGGGAGTGGAGAGCGCACTGTGGGTGTGTGGCAGGGGCACCTGACAGTGTGGCCATGCGTCCGCGACAGAGACCACTGCCTGGGTCAGCCTGTCAATGGCAGCGGTCACATCCGTCCGCAGGGACCAGCTCGGCTCGGTCCCGGCACACTCTGCTATGCCGCTCCACGGACACAGACAGTGCCTATGGACCTGCAACCCGCCCCTGCAGCTGTACCGAGTCCCGCAGCAGGTGGGTGTGCGCGCTCAATGGGTACTGTGCCCCAATGGCATCGTGACCCCAGGGTGGGATTGTCCTGGTGCACAGCACCCTTGGAGGGTGGGCTGTTCACCAGGACCAGGTATGGGCAGATCAGAGGGCGGTGGACATGTGCCACTGCTTGACACTGTACCCCAGACCTGGTGTGCAACTGCTGCTGCCGCCTCCAACTGCTGAGCCCCAGGTCCACCTGTTCCACCTCCATGCTGACAACAGTGCCAGACACCTGCACAGCCACTGGTGCTGCCCCACGGTTGGGACAGGCACAGCCTGGGACTGTGCCAGCATGCTGGTACACAGGTGTGAACCAGGAAGGCCCAGGGCACGTGCTGACCAGCCAGTGTCCGTCATGGGACACACACCTATCACTGCCCATTGCAGGCCTGCTATCATCAATGGTGCAGGTGCGTGCCACTGCCATAGGCACAGCATGCTGGCATACCTGCATGCCAGACTGCTGTGACACAGGCTGTGCACCCCTGCACCCGATCACTGACACCGAGTTGTTGGCCCAGCTGCAAGCTTGCGCAGTGCCTGCAGGCTGGTGGCGGAGGTGATGCTCCTCCTCCACATCCAGCAGGTCTGCCTCACTGTCTGGACCCACCACCACCACCATCTCCTGCAGACGAACAGGATCTGTAACAGAAAGAGAGTACATGTGAGTGCATGTGAACAACAGCCCCCCAACAACATCACCATGTCATACCGTGCAGTGATGGGCTTCCACCGTCTGGAATCCTCCGCCTGGTACACCCGCAATGGCACTCGGCTGCATGGCCGCGACCAGTGTCTCCTCTGTAGGGGTCAGCTGCAACACCACTGGTGGGCCCCCACCAGTGCCAGCACGTCCCACCCTGAAGGCTGCCACCTTCTCCTTCAGCCTCCTGCGGTCAGTCCCCATCTTCTTCCTGCATTCCTACACGGAGCGCTGGTGGCTTCCGTGCAGGTTGACAGCCTGAGCTACCCCCTCCCATGCAGCTGCACGCTCCTGAGGGGTGCCCCTCTGTCCACTCAATGTTGGCTCATCCTCCAGGTAGGCCTGGAAGAGGGCCTCTGTCTCTGCCGTGGTGAAGTTCGGCCTCCTACGCCCGCCCGTCCACACCCTCAGCTTGGCTCTGGTCAGTCATGGTGATCTGTTGGGTGGAAGTGGACACCTGTCACTGTGCAGTCGACAGCATTTCCCCATTGCATAGCTGCCGGCCCGGGGTGCAGAAGCCCCCGTTTCCTCTCCGATGGCAGATACTGATAGAAAGGGTGCCTTTGTCCCTTTCTAAGTGCCTTTCATGCTCAGCCCCTCAGCCTTTATCATCCTCCCCGCATGAGCATTGTCCTGAGCATCACACAGCATGTAACTCACCTCTCACCTGCAGTAACCAAATCTGGCCAACACAACCCACAGTCGCATTTTATAGCGCAAACACATGCAAATGAGGTGTGGCTCAACTTTAATGACATGCTAATCGCGCCACCGCGCCTTTGAATGGCTGATCGGATGATGGTATATGTCGGCTGAATATCGCCGTATTTGCGCTTTGCGCATACGGAAGGTCCGCTGAGCCAATGGCGCAGGTTTGTGGCTGCGTAGCCACACCGCATTAGCGCATGCCCAGACAGCGACTGATGCGCCTGTCGCTGCAGACCTGCTGAGCACGATAGGCGATTCAGGCCATGGCCACCATTGTGCCAGTGGCGCCACAGCACTGAGCACTATATGGCGCCAGGCACTACCGCGCGATAGTCCACTGTGGCACTGGTGCTCAGCTTGGCAGTCGCAAGAGGATGCCTATACGTCCCATGGCGCTGTGCGAGCCTTGCGCCATTGCCGTGACCTTGTGTATGCCCTCTGACCCTGGCACTGTTGGCATGCCATGTGTGTCGCCCTTATTGCGCTGTCCGTGACAGCACCATGTAAGTGACGGCGCTGTTCGAACAGCGCGATTGGAGCCTGTGGTGGTCTATTGCGCAACAACTCCACATGGGGTTCGGTGCAGCCGGGCACCATATTGCCTGCTGTAAAGTTGGTGCCATGGCTAGGAGGAGGGCGGTGTCCTGGAGCCAGCTTGAAGTGGCCAACCTGGTGGCCCTGGTGGAGCCCCACTGTGAGGCACTGTATGGTGAGGCCCCCCTCACCATGCCTAGGACCCACGATGTGGCAGCAAGTGGCCACTGACCTGGTGGAGGTCACTGGCGGGACCGGTCTGCTGAGCAGTGCCGGCACGGTACAGTGACCTCCGCCGGAGGAGCCAGAACTCTTGGACGCTGCCACGTCTCACATGCCAGGCAGGCGTGGTGCCTAGGCCAGGTGAGTGTACCATCTATGCACCTATATTCTCTGTAGGGGTGTGTGTGTGCTTGGGTGGCTGTGCATAGGTGTGTCAGTGTGCAGCTGTGCGATGGATGGTTATGGCAGTGTGGCACTCTCACTGGGGCAGGGGGCACTCTGCTTTTGAGTCACACTGATGTTTGTCTCAACATATGTCTCCCACAGGCCGGATTGTGAGGACACAGGACCAGGGGTGACGTGGGCTATGCCAGGGCCCGGTGCCGGGGGTGTTGTGCCCAACAGCAGCAGCAGCAGCAGCAGCGTCAGACCCAGCTGCTGGAGGAGTGTGATATCATTACTTCATGGATGCTATTGCATGCTGGGGGGCAAGACCACCAGCCATGTGGGACACAAACCAAAGGGAGGTCATAATTCCACTATACAAAACACTAGTGAGTCCCACACTGGAGTACAGTGTACAGTTCGAGACCATACCTACGTATGGACATGGACTGGGTGGAGAGGGTTCAGAGGAGGGTGACATGGATGGTGCATGGATTGCATCACAAGTCCTATGCAGACAGGTTGACGGAACTGAACATGTACTCCTGGAGGGGAGGAGGGTGGGGATATGATGGGGACATACAAGTATCTTACAGGGGGGAACAGAGTGCAGGAAAACAATATTTTTAAGCGTAAAGGATGTTCCAGGACTAGAGGGCATGGGATGAAGTTGGAGGGGGGACGATTCAGAGGAAACATGAGAAAGTATTTCTTCACAGAATGGGTGGTGGACAAGTGGAACACCCTGCCAGAGGAAGTGGTGGGGGCTGACTTGGTCACGGGATTTGTGAATGCATGGGTTAGCCATAACGGAATTCTGGAGGTCAGGGGTAAGGGGGAACGGACTTATAGGACAACAGAGTGAACGTACAAGGTCAAATGGACAGACTGGGTGTCCCATAGGCCCTTATCTGCCGACACTGTCTATGTATCCATGTATGTAGGCATGACACAGGTGACCTGCATCACAGTGCAGTATCACGGCACGTCTGTGTATGCATCACTGGTGGTCCAGGCATGCACTGGGCACATAGCTGTAACTGGCATCGCACCACGCTGTGCCATCACTTGCCAGCCTAGCTTGTACTGTGATTGCGACGGGCAGTTTCCAGTGGGCGGTGCGCATAGCTGGTGCCGCCTGTTTGTGATGGCTATTGCATGTTCACTGTGGGTGGGTGCATGCCATCACAGGTGCGGGACATTGGGCTATATGGCTTGCAGATTGGGTGGTGTTCAGGGTTGTGGTCAGTCTCAGCCATTGACTGTGTTCCCATTTTCCTAGGCCTCGAGGTACTCAGGAGGATGTCCCAGTATCTTCGGCACCTCAGCCAGGTTGCAGATCAGAACCAGGAGATCCTGCAGGCCATACAGCGCCATGGTGATCAGCGAAGGCGCCACAGGAGGGGGCGCCAGCAGGGGGAGGACCAGCAGCCAGCTGGGCCATAGCCCACATTCCCTTCCCACTTCTCCCAACCCTATCACCCTGCCTTCCCTCTCCAAGTTGTTATTCCTTCCCCCTTGAACACCCCTGCCTTTTACCTGTCCCCCCCACTTGTACATAGTTTCACTTGGTTTTGTGATTAGTCCTTTAAATATACATTTCTATTTTGATATGAATACTGTGTTGGTCTCTGATTTGCAGCTGGCTATGGGTGCTCAGTTGCAGGGGTGTACATGCCATCTGGGCTGGTATGGTCCTGGGTATGTGTGTGTGTGTGTGTGCATGTGTGTGCATGGGAGGTATTCCAGCATGGCAGTGCCTTCGTTGGTCTTGCTGCCTGCTGCCACCCACTGCTGGGTGCACAGGGTGTGTCTGGCTTGTAGGCTTCTGTGTTGCACGGGGCTGATGAGTGCTGGGGGGGACTGCATGGTTTCCTGAAGTGCCAGTCACTGCACATGGGTGGTGTCTTGGGGTCACAGTGCAGGGTGTGCTGTGCATACGGGGGGCTGATGTGCACTGTGGTTGTCAACCACCTGTGTGTGGCACTCTCTGCCTGCCAGTGGTTGTGCTGGGGTGTCAGGGCTCTGCTATGCTTTGTTGGCTTGTCCCCATGGGCACGTGGATCATCCGTCCCACCCCCAGTGATGCTGTGCTTGGGGTGTGCCGGTGTGGTGTGGATTCTGCAGTGTGTTCCTGTGCCCATGTGTGGCATGGCTGGCGGTGGGCCCCAGCCTGCCTGTGGATGTGCAGTTCCATTGCTCTGGGGGCTGTGCTTGCGCTTATGGCAGCTTTGAATGCTCAGCTGAGTTTCCATGGTTGCGCCATAGCGCAACATTTTGGCTCAGCTTCTCCTTCCTGGTTGCGCGATGGCGCAGTATGTGCGATATTCAGACATTGGTTGCTTGCGCTATTTGCTCTGCTCCATGTTTGAATATCGCACCTGTTGCGCATTTGCGCAACTGGTTTGTGCTTGCTCCTGCTGTTGCGCTACTTTTGAGCGCAGTTTGAATATCTGGGCCTATATATTTTGAAATATACTAATATATTTCAGACAATATTACTAAGTAGATTGACATGCTTTCAAGCAATACATGAGGCAGAATACACAGTTTCAATATATGCTGAAATACGCTGTGTATTATATTTCATTGAGTCAATGTATTTCTCAATAGTGACTTATATGTTTGCATACTATAGGTAAGAAATATATTATGTCAGTATATTTAAATATTTATTTCTTAATATATTATATAATACATTACATTGGACAATGTATTTCTCAGTGCATTGACATACATTAACGTATATTTTTCAATATATTGCGATATATTCCATTTTCATAAGGGAAGCCTTACTTCAGTGGTGAGAAAATTACTGAAGGAAAGCTTGGTAAAATATCTTGAATCCAGTGGGCTGCAAGACAACAGGCAGCATGAATTCATGTGGTGAAGTGCATTAGGGTGCCGGTAACTTCGTGGACTGAACAAACTGCATGGTAGTGTGACACAATGACAGGTAAAAAATTCAGCAGATTTATTTTTACTTCAGCATTTTTCTTCTTTTTAGCAAGACATATTTAAACAGCGAACTGGCATGACATAAATAACAAGCATTTGTCAATGCCGAATGTTTGCTTGCTGGCATTGGCAGTGGTAGTGTAGAAGTTACAGAGCTGCGTAATAGGAATGGCAGTGAGGTATTGAACTGAAGCCAACCCCACCCCCACCCTGCAGAGAGTGACAGGCATTGGGGTGTGCGTTTGGGTTGTCAGGCATAACGGCCATGCCATTTCACCACACCCCACCCTGCAGACACTGACAAGTGTCACGGTGTTCCTTGGGGTCTTTGGTTCTTATGCGACCCATTTCATTAGGAAATATGGTGAGATGGGTGCGATATAGGAGAATGGGGTGAAGTTTGGGGCCAAAGAGTCCAAGGCATACCTCGATGCCTCTCACTGACTGCAGGGTGTGGAATGGTATGAGCATCACAGGCAAGAATCCCAAGTCACACCCCTGATGCCTGTCATTCTCTACAGGGTTGGGCGTTATGGTTGGAAACCCTAATACCTCAGGCATTCGTTGGTATTTTCACTCCAAATTTTCAACATTTTTTTTGTGACCCCACCTCATGAACAGGGGGAATATCAGTTTGTTAGCGGAAAGCTGCTTATGCACAGTGACTACGGCATTTAGCACCACAGGTGCAAAAACATTCCGAACAGGATGTAAAAAATGACAGCTGTACTGTTCATGGGGAGGTGTAAAATGGCAATGTTGCAAATCTGTAGTAAAAATATTTAAAAAATGGTGAAGTCACAAGCGTTATAGAAACTGTGCAACGCACAATTCGTAATATAATTAGGTTGGGGATTTCTTACAGCAGATTGTCAACTCAGGCATTTTGGTGCCTCCGATCATGAACAGTGTCACTGTGATTTTCTTTATCTGTGCTGAACAATGATTTCCCCAGCACCACGCATCTCTGGCGCTGAAAGTGTGGAAACACACTTCAGCCATGTTGTGAAAAATGACGGCTGTACTGTTCATAAGGAAGTGTGGAAAAATGGCACTGGTGAAAATCTGGACTGAAAATATTACAAAGTCATGAACTAGCAAGGGTGCGTGGAAACTGCGCAATGCTCACTCGTAACACAGTCATTTTATGGACTTTTGTCACCAAATTTTTAACATAGCCATTTTAAGACCTCTGCTCATGAACAGTGTAACCGTGATTTTCTTAATCTGTCCTAAACATTGCTTTCGACACCAACAGCACCATTGTGCTCTACATGTATGAAACACATTTTGGGCGAATATATGAAAAATTGCAGCTGTACTGTTCATAAGGAAGTGTAATAAAATGGCAATGTTGAAAATCTGGAGTGAAAATATTAAATTTGCAAACTTACGAGCATGCATAGGAACTGTGCAACACACGCTCGTAACACAGTCATTTTTAGGAATTTTTTCACCAAATTTTCAACATAGCCATTTTTAGATCTCTGCTCATGAACAGTGTCACTGTGATTTTCTTAATTTGTCCCGTACATTGGTTTCATGCACCGACTGCGCCACTGTGCGCTACATGGGCGGAAACACGTTTTGGGTGAGATGTGAAAAATGGCAGCTGTACTACTCATAAGAAGGTGTGATAAAATGGCAATGTTGAAAATCTGGAGTGAAAATATTGAAAATTCAGCGACCTTACGAAGGCAGTATAGAACCGCGCAATGCATGCTCGTGAAACAGTCATTTTAGATTACACATTCAACATAGCCATTTTAAGACCTCTGCTCATGAACAGTGTCACTGTGATTTTCTTAATTTATCCTTGACATTGATTTCCAAGACACCGCACCGCGCCATTGTGCGCTACATGGGATGAAAACATTTTGGGTCAGATGAAAAATGACAGCTGTACTACCATAAGAAGGTGTGGTAAAATGGCAAAGTTGAAAATTTGGAGTGAAAATATTGAAAATTCATGAACTTCACGAGCCTGCGTGGGAACCGCGCAACACACGCCAGAACAGTCACTTTTGGAATTTTGTCACAATTAACATGGGCTTTGGACCTTTTCAGAATGATGCCATGTCATGGCGTTATTCAGGCCTGAGGGGTGATTTCGCAGTGACTGCAAAATCACCTTGGCCCGAATAACGCCATGACAGTGACATCATTCATAAGAAGGGTCTCAAAACCCCATGTTGAAAATTTGGGCAAAAATTCCCAAAATGCCTGAGATATGCAACAGTTGAAACCCCCTATCTAGCCCATTATACAGCTTACCGGCATTTCTCAGTTTGCGGTCGGCTTGAAGAGTGCAGACATGTTCCCGGTCCACCGAAGATCGTCCGCTGAGGTCCAGAGGTAAGTATGGGGTGAGGGGTGTGGGGAGGCTGGGTGCGAGTGGGTGGTTGCTGGTTGTGGAGGGCGGCTGGGAGACGCTACTGGACCATTTTTTCTTTACAGGTTAAAACAAAAAACGATGAGGATATTTGCCACGCTGGGATGGGCCCCAGCATGGCACAAGGACAGTTGGGGCTGCTTAGCTGATGGGATTGGGCACCCTGGCCGCCAGTGAGTGGATTGCCACGCTGGGAGCGCCTCAGCATGGCACTTAGCCCTGGGTAGGACAGTGGAGCTGACGGTGATTGGGCACCCCTGCTATTAGACATTTGCCACGCTGGGATGGGCACCCAGCATGGCATTCAAGGCTTTGGGGGAGATGGAGGGGACAGAGCACAGCCGACAGGGATTGGGCACCTGGTCGGCTATTCAGTGTGTGTGTGGGGGAGGCTGCGATGAGCAGGCGAGATCTTATCGCTGCTCACTCAAGCATAGCTCCCCTTGAACTGTATGCCACTGCATTTTGGAGCTTGTCATAGACAGCCCAGAATGTATTGGCTACAGGCCGCAGACTCAAATGACACTGACTGAATTGGAGGAGGAGGTGACACACCTCCGAAATCTCCGATGATGGCACTATATTTCTTGCACATGCGTGCAAGCAAACATAAAAACATAAATGGAAACCTCACAGCATAGAAATCATTGGGAATCCATGGGCAGAAAGAGCTAGCCAACCCAGGTGTTCTGCTTTAATACTGGGAGCAAAGCTCAGAGCTTCCTGCTGGAGTCTGTCTTCAGACCCAACACCTATCTGAAGTAAATTGCAATAACAACACTTATATACTTGCTTACAAATCCATGTGACTCTGAGCCCACCCCATCTAAAGTTTCAAACTTTTATTTACACAATACAAATTGTTTTTACTTCAATCTTCATTTAACAGCAGTGTTATAACGTTTATATAACATAACACTAGAAACAAATGCTTTCTAATTCATATTTCAAAAGAAAAACCAAAAGGCTTCATGAATAATTAATAGCCTCCACCTTTCTTCAAAGGGTCCTGCCTTAGACTGTATAAAAATAGCACCTGCAGACCAGCAGGCTCGTAAAGGACTCCTGAATTTAGACAGGGAAGAGCAGACCAGTGAGAGGGGTAAGTGGAGCTCCTTCCATTAGGATCATTGTTTCACCTAACTGTAAACATTTGAACAAGTAGTAACAAAACTCACTTGCTTCAGTTTCTTTGGGCAGTTTCTATGTCAGCATGTTAAAGCCCTTTAAGTAAATTACTCAAAGGTGAAGTGGAAACAGGAAACAAACCTCTCCACAGCATTCTGACTGAGCCCCAGCCAGAAAACCAACAGTAAGTGCAAATACAGCAATTTTATTCCCAATACATGTATTTTCAGTGCTGAGAAAAGAAGAAATGTAAAAGAGACATCCTTAAATTATTTTTCAGTCTAACCTTAACGCTACTATGCTTTGTAACCCTTTTACAACATAGTTAAATAGTAGTGTCCACAAAGGGTGAGGAAGGGCAGCTCCCGACCTGAGAAACCACATTTGCTAGCAGCACCCTACAAGAAATAATTACCTAGGAAGTGCAAACCAACCCCCAGTAGCATTATCCCCAGCAGCACAAATGTGCCTAAAGTCATGGTGGTCCGCCACACCGAGCACCGAAGCAAAGGGAATTAGTCAGGAATCAGAACACACAACACATCAAGCCACACTGCCATGGAGCAACTGCACCATGTCCTTGCAGTTATCTGGGCTGCGGCTTTACTGCTCCTGACCCTGTGCTCCCTCACCAAAATCACGGCAACACAGGCAAATGCTTGAGAAGCTAAAGAAACATAGCCTGCATAAGCATGAAATTAGAGAAGCCCCAACACCATGAGGAACAGCCTTTATCTCCCACCTACAAATCCCCGAGTGGCAGTTTCCACTAATTACCTTCACTATTTACTTTTACAATTCAAGCACTCCTGCTTCCCACTGTAATTATAGAGACAAATAGCAGAGCACACTGCACAATTCAAAGCACCATTTTGTGCACTATTGTTTACTAGCATCTGTTATTATTCGAATACATTCCAAAAGCAGCAGGGAATTCTAGCTCGAGCATTCACCACTTCTTAGCATCCTCAGGACACCTAAAATTCCTATTAGGAAAACAACTCCGCGCAAAGGAACCTCAAATAAATATTTTCTAGCCCCATTTCATTACAAAGCTGCATCCATACCTGTACTATAAATACCTAAATCACCTAAGCACGTTATATCCTTTGCGGGGGGGTTGACATTTTTCTTAAACCCTCACTCATCACAGGTCACCCTGTGACATTCCTTCCCACCTAAGAGGGCAACCATCTCTTAGTTGTCCAAAACCTATACTTCTTAAAGCGGGGGGGAGGGGGCATTGGAGCTCCGGGCACACCCACACCAAAGAGTTCCACCCCAGGGTCCCTTTCTGGATTGCGACACAGCACCAACATTTCTATAAAAGAAATACCTTATCATCAGTTACCCTGGAGCTTATGTCATGATCCCCCTTAGCATCTTTCAACAGATCAGGCATTTGCTACATGATGATATACTATCAGGAACTGTACTACAGAATCCTTATATCAATTCAGGAACAAAGTAGGCAACCTAAACAACGTTCCCAACAGATATTTTCTGGAGTGTACCTACTGACAGTAAACCTCTAAAACAACGTATATGCTTGTGACCAGAAATAGAAAGAAAAAAAAGCTAGAAAAAATCAGACAGTTCAGAAAGAAAAGAAACAGCTGAAGCCGGCCAACCCCTCAGTCCAAAAAGAGTAGCTATAAAAACTAAACCATATGAAAGAGGAAACATAAGAAAAATAAATCTTAATGCTTCAGCATATTCACATGCACCCCTTTGAAGCCATCAGAAATCTTTTAGAATCACAAGACATGTGCAAATTCAAAATCACATTTCATGCTACACACAATATACAAACACGTCTTAAGCAATATTATATCATTGTGCGTAACTGAGGTTACTTCGTTATAACACTCCACCCATCAATCTTTCATTTTACATAACTGTGTGAGGAATATACTCGGTACTCAATTTATGAGACACATTTTATCACCCCATACAATAAATAGCACAGTGACAATCCTCCACATTCTACCCGAGAGGGAGTTAAAGCTATGGCCTTTCCTTATGCCCAAAGTCCACTCAAGGGAAGCATACGCCTTTCTACCATAACCCTAGCACTGTACTAAATAACACCTCAGGAGACTTTTCCTATTACCCCAGAAATGTCATTTATCCATTCCCTGACATGGGTTACATGTATCACCATATTCCTACAGCATGTAACCACAACCTTTTTTATTTTCTTGTAAGGGTAAATCAAATAGCTAGGCCATCTCTACTGTATTTCTGAACAGCTGTCTACCATCTAGAACCCATTACTCTATGTGCAGACCTCCCCTTTTTCCATGAGCGCCACTGTTTGTGAACTTCAACCCTCTGGGCTTCTCTCCCACGTTCTGTAATCTCCCTATGATGGCTAAACAGTCCCGCCCCTTATATATGTTGCTACCTGGCAATACATTCCCAGCCAATAAAAGTATGGTGTAAGGTGTCCCAAAACTTCCTCATGATCTAGGGGTTGAACATCACTGTATACTATCTCCAACAGTTCCCTCCTGTAAGCCCTAGGTATCACTACCCTTGCTTCTGTCTGCTGGGTACAGGGTTAGGCCTCATGTGGCATAATATCCCATCCCTGAATTCATACCACCACAATATGTTCCCTTTACTATTCCCCATTTTGTTGGTAGTCAATGTACTAAGCTTACCCACTTCAACATCTCCTGATTGTAACTGTTTCCAATTAACACAAGACAACTTATTATTAGCACATTTAAATGCCCCTTCAGCAAGTACTGCTTCTTCTTTCTTGATGGTCAACTCTACCCTGTCTGCAGACTTCACCCCACAACACACAATTTCACCTGGGGACTTCTCTAAAGTCTCAGTTACATGTTCTCCCATCCAATCCATCCCAGGAAACCTAGGCAGCACAGGCATTGCCTCATTAGTACACTCCAACACTGGCATCTCCTCATTAGCACACTCCATCCCAGGGAACATAGGTAGCACAGGCATCTCAGCATCCACCTTCTCAGGCCCATTTTCCCTGCACAGTTCCCTACCGTCTAACCTCTGGATCCATAGCTCCACATACCTCTGCTCGGCCTCTCTCCTTCAATTCGCAGCCTATACCCATCGCTGGAACAGGTAGCGTACCAGGCTCATCTGTGTCACTCGTTGAGACTGCTCACCCAGGCCACCATCATCACTTGGCATCATCACCACTGGCGCCATATTCACAAGTTGAACTTCCAGTCTCTTTCAACCAGCATCCAGGGGGATATGGACTTCACAGCACCCTCTTGGACCTGCTGTTCTGTCCTGCATCACTACAGTCCACTAGGCCTTGGTCAGGCCAGCTGCAATATCCCACTATTACCACCATGTGTCGTTGGGTGTGGGTAGCTTCGTGGACTGAAAAAACTGCATGGTAGTGTGACACAATGGCAGGTAAAAAATTCAGCAGATATATTTTTACTTCAGCATTTTTCTTTTTTTAGTATGACATATTTAAACAGCGAACTGGTACGACATAAATAAAAACATAAATGACAACCTCACAGCATAGAAATCACTGGGAATCCATGGCCAGAAAGAGCTAGCCAACCCAGATGTTCTGCTTTAATACCTGCGAGTAATGCTCAGAGCTCCCTGCTGGACTCTGTCTCCAGACCCAACACCTATCTGAAGTAGCTTGCAATAACAACACTTATATACTTGCTTACAAATCCATGTGGCTCTGAGCCCACCCCATCTAAAGTTTCAAACTTTTATTTACACAGTACAAATTGTTTTTACTTCATTCTTCATTTAACAGTATTGTTATAATGTTTATATAACATAACACTAGAAACAAATGCTTTCTAATTCATATTTCAAAGGAAAAACCAAAAGGCTTCATGAATAATTAATAGCCTCCACCTTTCTTCAAAGGGTCCTGCCTTAGACTGTATAAAAATAGCACCTGCAGACCAGCAGGCTCGTAAAGGGGTCCTGAATTTACACAGGGAAGACAGACCAGAGAGGGGGGTAAGTGGAGTTCCTTTCCCTTAGGATCATTGTTTCACCTAACTGTAAACATTTGAACAAGTAGTAACAAAACTCGCTTGTTTCAGTTTCTTTGGGCAGTTTCTATGTCAGCATGTTAAAGCCCTTTAAGTAAATTACACAAAGGTGAAGTGGAAAGAGGAAACAAACCTCTCCACAGCATTCTGACCAAGCCCCAGCCAGAAAACCAACAGTAAGTGCAAATACAGCAATTTTATTCCCAATACCTTTTATTTTCTGTGCTGAGAAAAGGAGAAATGTAAAAGATACATCCTTAAACTATTTTTCAGTCTAACCTTAACACTACTACACCTTGTAACCCTTTTACAGCATAGTTAAATAGCAGTGTCCACAAAGGGCGAGGAAGGGCAGCTCCCGACCTGAGAAACCACATTTGCTAGTAGCACCCTACAAGAAATAATTACCTTGGAAGTGCAAACCAACCCCCAGTAGCATTATCCCCAGCAGCACAAATGTGCCTAAAGTCATGGTGGTCTGCCACACTGAGCACCGAAGCAAAGGGAATTAGTCAGGAATCAGAACACACAACACACCAAGCCACACTGCCATGGAGCAACTGCACCATGTCCTTGCAGTTATCCGGGCTGCGGCTTTATTGCTCTCGATCCTTTGTTCCCTCACCAAAGTCACGGCAACACAGGCAAATGCTCAAGAAGCTAAAGAAACACAGGCTGTATAAGCATGAAATTAGAGAAGCTCCAACACCACGAGGAACAGCCTTTATCTACCACCTACAAGTCCCAGAGTGGCGGTTTCCACTAATTACCTTCACTATTTACTTTTACTATTCAGGCACTCCTGCTTGCCACTATAAATACAGAGACAAATAGCAGAGCACTGCACAATTCAGAGCACCATTTTGTGCACTATTGCTTACTAGCATCTGTTATTATTGGTCAGGTTGTTGGAGAACGGCTGGGGGATCTCGCACCTGAGTCCCTGGTCCTCCGGGGCTGATTTCTGCCTTTTCCTGTAGCCGGGGTGCCGCTTGGTGGGCAGGTGGCCCCAGAAATTTGAGACTGTTGTAACCAAGTGGAGTGGTCTACAGGACTTAGGGGACCCGATTGGTGGCTGCTGCGGGGATTGGACAGTCTCTGGGAAGGGGACAGGAGGTCCTCTACTGGAGAGTGGAGGGTCTTTTGGTTATCCTTGGGATCCTTGGGTTGGTGATTGGTGTGTCCCAGCCAGAGGGCCCTAAATCCTGTGAGATCACTAGTTTTATATGGCAGTCACTGGGGGAGAGCTCTTTGTGAACTGAAGAATCGCAAGGAGGATATGGTTGAGAACCGATGGATTCATAGGACTATTGGCTCCTTGCCTTGGTTCAGTTTTTGCTCCCTTGCCCTGGTGTATTTTTGGAGACCTCGCTGCCTCATAGATTGGTTTGGAGGGGGTGAGATACCCTCCATGTTATGTTTTAAATTTTGTGATTGAAATGTCAGAGTGAGAGTACTGCAGCTGCAAATTGCAAGATTGATTTGATCTGCTGGAGGAAGAATTCAGTGGTGAACTTCAAAAACTTGGCTTGGTTGGGGGTGAGAGCCCCAGCCATGCATTAGTAGATTTATTGCTTTAATAGTGAACCAAAGATGTTGAACTGCTGGAGTGAGAGTCCAGCTGTCAGACCATAAAAACTGGTTATGGTTGGAGGTGAGAGCCTCAGCCAAGAGCCAGTCTATATTGCTCAGATTTTTCTTTTTTCTTTTACTTCTTCCCAATGTTAACAAAATTTATATTTGGTTATTGGGGGTTTTCATTAAGTCGAGGGTTGGGTTTGTTTATTTAATATTTAAGTGATTTGGTATAATGTGTGTTTGATTTTAGTAGTGACTGGGTTTTAGTTTGTATTGCGAGTTTGAAATTTATTTTGGGAGGGTTGTGGGATTTTATTTATAGTGAGTTTGGTTATTGTTAATTTGAATACAGAGGTCTGGAATTCTGGCTTTTTAAAATGTGTTGGCAGGCATCTCTCCCTGTTAGGTGCTACTTCCCTTCTGAGCTCCATGACCTCGGCCCTTTTAACTGCCCTCCACTGTCTGCGGCGGTTTATTGCCACTGCAGGGCATTGGAGATAGTGGGCAGAAGATGGAGGGGCGGGGGTCCCGAATCTCAGGGGGGGGAGAGTGGGGCGACTGGACTGGGGTCATAAAAACTAAGAGATGCCCTTGGGTGAAATGGAATCCTGACCGAAGTTCACCTTGTCTGGTGCCCATGCCCAAGGGCTCCTCTTGTAGTGGGCCGGTAACTCAGCCATTCCTGGTATCCCATCCAACTCACATAGTGTTATGCTACGCAGATCTGTTAGGAATAAGACCACTATTATAACTGATCTTGTTGGGTCAGCAGATCTGGCTTGCATCGCCGAGACCTGGTTGGATGAAAATGCTGGCCCCATTTTGGAGGCAGCAATTCAAGCTGGTTTCTCAGTGATATACCATGCAAGGTTGGATCACAGGGGTGGGTGTGTAGCAATTTGTTTTAAATCAGAATTGAGCCTTGTGGATGTGCCAGTTGAGGGAACCAGATCCTTTGAGTGTGTTGTAGTCATGAATGTGGGGTGTAGGATCATTCTCATCTACCATCCACCCAGAGCTGAGAAGTTGTTCCTGCAGGATATCGCGGACTTTGTTGTCAACCTGGTATTGGAGTCCCCCAGGTTGATGGTGCTGGGTGACTTTAATGCCTGGGTCAATGACAAACTCTCGCTATTTGGTCAAGACTTCCTCCAACTTATGTCTCCATTGGGCTTCACACAGGTAGTTACCTCTGCAACTCACACTAAAGGCCACTCGTTGGACCTGGTTTTCCTCCTGGGGATGGAAACTTCCGACTTTGTGGTGAAACCTGGTGGTTGGTCCATAAGGTTCAATTTCTTTGCTCCCCCTCATAGGCCTGCCCCTGTGGAGGTGGTCCAATACTGCCCTTTGCGGGGTGTGACCCCAGATGGTCTTTTGTCGGAATTGGACCTATCAGGATTGCCGTGTACAAGTGAGGGTCCTGAAAACCTTCTACAGGCCTATAACAGGGCTGGGGTGGGGGCTCTGGATGTCCTCGCTTCTTTCTGGGTTTACCCTCTCACTCTTCACCCTCAACCTCCTTGGTTTGATGGGGCTTTGAAGGAGTTGAGACAAGAAGGGCAAAGGTTAGAATGTAGCTGGTGGAGAACCGGCCTGGATGCTGACAGACTTTGACTGAAGGGACATTTTAAAGACTATCAGTCAGCAATCTCTAGTAAGAAGGCAGAATTCCTGTCCAGGGAGATTGCTGCAGCTCAGAATTGACCAGCTCAGCTCTTCCGAACCGTGGACAGACTGTGCAATCCAGCCTGTCTTTAAGTTCGGAGAGCATTTTTTCACAAAAAGTGTAAGGGGTTTGCTCAGTTCTTTGCCGCTAAGATTGCCAACATCAGATCAGAGATCCGTTCAGCTGATTCTGTGGGGGGGGATGGTGATGGGTGAATTGTCGCTTCACCTCGGCTTTGCTGGATGGAGTTTGAATGGCTGGGGATAGAGGATATCATGCGGATTCTCAGAGACATGCGCCCGACCAGTTGTAGTTTGGATCCGGGCCACACTCACCTTTTATTAGGCTGTATTGATGTCATCAGCCCAGTCCTTGCAGAATTAGTCTGGTGTTCACTTGAGACAGGTGAGTTTCCTTGCTCCCTGAAGGATGCAGTGGTAATTCCCCTTCTCAAGAAACCCATTGCTTGACCCAGACTGCCCCTCTAACTACCGTCCGATCTCTAATCTTCCCTTTGCAGGGAAGGTTATTGAGAAGGTTGTGGCACTGCGGTTAGAGAACCACCTCACCATCCATGACATCTACCATCCTCCCCAGTTCAGTTTTCGTAAGAGGTATAGTACAGAGACTGCTCTGATTCGGGAGCTCAATTATCTCCTAATTGTGAGAGATCGGAGATCTCATACCATCTTGGTTTTTCTTGATATCTCTTCAGCTTTTGACACTGTGGACCATGGGGTGCTGCTGGGTCACCTGCAGAACATCTGTGGCCTGTCTGGTATGGTCCTCAGATGGTTTCATTCATTCCTCACTGGTAGATTGCAGAGGGTTGTCTCCCGGGTTTATTCCTCTGAGGCTTCCTCCTGCATTGTGGGGTGCCACAGGGTTCTGTGCTGTCCCCCATGTTGTTTGCAGTGTACATGCTGCCATTGGGAGATATTGTGAGATGGTATGGGCTGAGGTTTCACTGTTCGCAGATGATACACAGCTCTACCTGTCTTTTGCACCCAACCAGGATAGTGCGCCCTTGGTTTTTAATAACTGCCTAGTAGAAATCAAGGACTGGATGAACATCAGCTGGTTAAGGCTCAATTCGGACAAGACTGAGGTGTTGGTGGTGGATCCTGGTCACCGGATAGAGAGGTCGGGGAAGGGGTGCACCTCAGGAATGTGGCTTGGGGGTCCTAGTTACCAGCCTCTGAACAGGTGTGAAATCTGGGGGTAATTCTTAACAAAGGTCTGACACTTTGTTCACGGGTGTCGGCCATGGTTAAGTCCTCTTTCTTCCATCTGAGGAATATTGCCCAGATTAAGCACCTAGTTCCATCTGGCAACTTACCTACTCTGATCCACGCCTATGTGACTTCATGCCTTGACTACTGTAACTCCTTTTTCCTAGGGCTTCTGGGGGTTGATATCTGCTGCCTGCAACTGGTGCAGAATGCTGCAGCCAGGCTGTTGTCTGAATCATCTAGATCCAGCCATATTATGCCTGTGCTGAGCAAACTGCACTGGCTGCCAGTTCAGTGGCAGATCACTTTCAAGGTAGGTTTGTTAACCTATAAAGCCCTACATGGACAGGGACCAAGCTACCTGCAAGATCTCTTGCATTCTTACTGCCCCCTCCGACTGCTTCACTCAACTGATGAGGGATTGCTGGAGATTCCCAGGATATGGTTAAAAACATCTGGATCGAGGGCATTTTCATTTGTGGCCCCTACCCTGTGGAATTCTCTGCCTTGCCAGATACGGGAGTGCCTGCCAGTGGAGAACTTTAAGACCACCTTAAAGACATATTTATTTCAGCTTCCATTTGGGGCTGATGGTAATTGATTATTATTGAAAAATGTCTGGTTTTATTTGTATTTTAAGGTTTTAACTGTTTTACTGTACAGCGCTCTGATACTTGGTGAAGAGCGCTTTACAAATAAAGTTTATTATTATTTATTTTTATTATTTAGTTAACCATAGCCTCCTGTTAGCTAAGTTGCCATAGTTATATCTAAATAGTCATTCCTGCAGCTAGTTTAAACACGTCTTGATGGGCAGGAAACAGCAGGTGAAATGGAAGGATGTCCTATCAGTGCAAAAATCCATTACTGACAGTGTCCCACAAGGCTCAGTACTGGGCCCTTTCCTTTTCTCCTGTTTGTTAATGACATGCCAGGCAACTGTGAAGGAAGGCCAAACTGCAGTTGTACGCTGATGATGTCTTCCGTGGAACCTCAAATGACTCAAATCAAATCAGCAGACAGCTTAAGAATTACTTTAGGGAGACAGAAGAATGGTTTCTTGCTAGGAAGTGGTACTGAATGCTAAAAAAAACAAAAGCTGTACTATTTGGCTCTAGACTCCTAGGGAAGGAAAGACAGCACTTGTTAAAGTTGACTACTTCCTTAGGATCACAAATAGAAGCTGTCGAATCCATGAGGTACTTTGGTGTGTATTTGGATCAGGATGTCTCTTTTAGAACTCATGTGAACAATATGACTAAATCTTTACACCAAAAAATTGGTCTTTTTTACCGTTTAAAAGCCTACTTCACTAATGAAGCATGGCTAGCCATTGCATGCAGCACTCTGCTTCCTGTCCTATTGTATGGTTTCCAAATCCTCCATATCCTCAGGAGCTCTGAAATAGACTCAAAATCCTATACAATAACATTGGGCATTTTGCCTCTGGTGCTCTATCCAGGGAACATCTGTTAGCACCCTTTGCAAACTGTGTGAGAGGCCTTTCAGCACCATGCAATTCTGCTTAAAGTTGAACCAGCATAACATTCTGCGGTGATTTGCATATGCAGCCCATGATGCTTTGCATTGTGTGGGCATGTGTGATTTTGTATTTTCTTGAAATTTGGCTTCCCAGCCAAATGCCCTTTGGGGTAACCCTTGCCTCAGTGTTTACGCACAGAGGTTCTTTATCCCTGCAATGTCTTCTCTACACTACACTGGCCCTTCCTGGTGGAGAGACTGACTTGCCACCTTCTCTGTCTGTTTTTTTTTAATGATCAAATCTATAATTGTCCTAGCCTGCAAGGTGTTCTTGTTACAAAACCACTTAGGTGGGTGTTACAATCCTCCATCTGCACTCTTCTTAAGGTGCCCGGGTTTATGTCAGGGCCAGGTAAGAGGTCCTTTGCCACCTCTGACCCATCCCTTTGGAACACTTTCCCAGCAGAATTATATAACTGTTCCTCCACTGGAGGATTTAAGAAAGGGCTACAGACCCTTATACTAGAACACAGCCAATACACCTGTAATTGCTGAATTTTACCTCTCAGCTTGTGATTGCTGTTTTCCTTATTTGCCAGTTCTCATACTGTTGTAAAATCTCAAATGTTTCTAACCTGTGTCCAAGAAGCCCATGTAATTTTACAGTGGCTCGTATGTAACTCCAATTTGTATGTAACCACCCCGTCCCCTGTGGTTACTGTAATCCTATCAGTATTAGTGTTAGGCAGGTATAACAGGCAGCTGATAGAGAGCTCATTAGGGGCTTCTTACAATATGACATCATTGTTTACTCAGCTAGCCTGAGGGAAGAATGATTATGTCATTTGGAACTCTTGCAGCAGCATAACCCTTTTCTGTGTACAGCTGCTCTGGGGAAGTTTTAGAATGTTCAGTGAGTCTTAGTGTGGAAGTGAGAATGGCAGGCTCTCTACCAGTGGGCTCTGCATCAGAGGGCCCAGAATTTCTGACCCTAGTTTGGATTGCAATCACCAGATCCCAGTGAAGTGTTGGAGACCTTTCTCAAGCAGGATTCCTGATTTTCGCTCCAGTAGAAGTGGAAGGGACTGCTAGTTCAGTGGAGCCAAGGGGCAATCCCCTGAAGGTCTTGGTGTTTTTACAGCTGCCTTTGAAAAGGATTTGGTGAGAGACTGATCTGACAAGCTACCAAGGGAAAAGGTGCTTACTGTGCTTTCTAGTTGTTTCCATGCCTAGAGGAAGGAGCAGCTGTTCTATGAGTACTATTTTGGGAGACATGTTCTGCAGTTTGGGCTTTGTTCTGGGTGTGTGTGTGCCCATAGAGAAGGCTAGATCACACCTGTCAGTGCCCATTGTTCACCCAAGTGAGTGAAGTAAAGTACAGTGTTCATCCAAGTGAGTGAAGTAAAGTAGAGTTGTAGTCTTTAGCATTTCAGTGGGGAATGGAGGCTTCTGCGGTGTAACCCTGAAAGAATGGAAGAGACTGTCAGTTGGGGAAAAGGGTGGGAGAGGAAGTAGAAGAAGCTGCAAAGGCTATGGTGGGACCCTGTGAGTCGCCATTAGCATTGGCTTCAGTGGAGCCTTCTGAGGCAGAAATGGAGGAGGGTTCTAGAGATGTGCCATTGAGTGCAGAGGTAGACTGCTTTTACTCTGCATTGTGTGTTCGAAGCTGGCTCAACCAGGGATGGCCACCCCAAGCCCTGCCACTGGTTTGGAGTTGGACAAAAGCAGCAAGAAAGAAAGAATAATTTGTAGATGTGCTGTGGCCAAGTATGGACAGACCTACCCTTTCTTCCCTCAAAGAATTTGGGAAGAAATTGAGGAAAATAGGCATGCCTGGCTGTGGGAGGAAGCTTGTGCCAACCTGCATCCAAAAGTAAACAAATGTGTCAGAGTAAAAGTGTGTAACGAAAGACTTCAGTTCTGCAAGCATGGCAGGACTTTGTTAATTGATTCAGTGAGAGTGGTGGACAAAACTGGCCAAGAGACATTTTACAAGAAAATCTATGCTCCACACCCCAAGTGGTACAACCCATAATGGTGCCACTCAGCAGAAAATGTGCCCGCTTGCCAAGTGAATGCAGCCATGCCAGCTCAGCATCTGCCACCGAAGAGGCAGCAACCGAGAAAGAGGTGCCTTTCTTCTGGTGTTCAAGGTTCGTCTGCAGCAACATCCAGGTTTGGCTCCAGCAGCATCCAGGTTCAGCTGCAACAGCATCCAGCTTCATCAGCCCAGCTGTAGGAGAAGATTTCCAGTCCAGGTCCAACAGAAGGTCATGGAAGCATCTGATCTGAAGATTTCATCTGTCCAGCAGCCGAAGGTCATCAGGCCACAGGTCCAAAGAGGTGATGTTAACATCCATTTGTCACCTAGAAACTGGTAAAGTACTTTTTCATTTTAATTTGAGTTTTCTACCTACAATTGTTGATGTCCTTGGAACTTTATTCACCTATAGAAAATTCTGAACTGGACTGCAGTGCTAGCAGGCCTTGTGCCTGTCCAAGAACTGTGCTTCAGCAGGCTCTGGCCTAGGAGAGACTCTATGTGTTGTGCCTTGGCACTCTGGACTCCTGCCTAGAATATTGGGCTTGTATGGTTTCCTTCCCCCAAAATATTTTTATAAATGCTTTATGTTTTCTATTTTTGTACTTTTATAGAAAAATCCTTTTAAAAATGTTTTTGGGATTGTGCAATATACACAGTGGGGCGGGGGGGGGTCACTGTTTTGGATTTCCAGGTTGTGTCTGTTTGCAGAATGCATTTTGCAATGTTTTCATTTGCAGGTGTTCCTGGAGGATGACAAGAAGAGGATTTTTCTGGTACTCATAAGAGTTCTCTTTGTGTAGAGTTGCTAGGCTTTGTGTAACTGTGTAGTACCATGTCTAACTATTTTTTCTGCTTTGCAGGTAGAGTGTTTTTGTAGTGCTTAGATTTGGGAAATGTACTGGTAAATGTATGTTTCTAAAGAGGGCTACAGTGTTTTTGGTGTAAAATGGTTTTGGGTTTGGGCACCTGGTAGGTAGCTTAGGTCAGACAGATTTTCCCTGGAGGGCTAGTGGGAAGACAGGTTGGTGGTTCTGAGTCCAGATAGGGGTCACCAATGCTATCTGTTAGGACTTGCTGCAGGCAGTTTCTTGGAGCCACTAAGAATCCATAGATAGTACAGTAGTAGAATAGGAGCTGAAGTCTCTTCAGCAGGCCTTTATCCTTTAGTGTTATCTGCCTGTGCCTGGCACATGGTAGGGGAGGACCTGATCAACCCTCTCTATAGGGAGAATGGAGGTAGGATGGCCTGGCACTAGGCCATAATCTGACTGTGGACAGCCAGTGGTCTGGTTGCGGTGAATGTAACCACCCAGTCCCCTGGGTTTACTAGAATTCTATCAGTATTAGTGTTAGGCAGGTATAACAAGCAGTTGGTAGGGAGCTCAGGGGCTTCTTACAATATGACATCATTGTTTACTCAGTTAGCCTGAGAGAAGAATGATTATGTAATTTGGAACTCTCACAGCAATATAACCCTTTTCTGTGTACAGATGCTCTGGGGAAGTTTTAGAATGTTCAGTGAATCTTAGTGTGAAAGTGAGAGTGGCAGGCTCTCTGCCAGTGGGATCTGTGTCTGAGGGCCCAGAATTTCTCACCCTAGTTTGGATTACAATCACCAACTCCCAGTGAAGTGGTGAAGACCTTTATTTAGCAGGATTCCTGATTTTCACTCCAGTAGAAGTGGAAGGGACTGCTAGTTCAGTGGATCCAAGCGACAATCCCCTGAAGGTCCTTGTGTTTTTACAGCTGCCTTCAAAAAGGATTTTGCGAGAGAGACTGATCTGACAAGCTACCAAGGGAAGAGGTGCTTACCGTGCTTTCTAGTTGTTTCCATGCCTAGAGGAAGGAGCAACTGTTCTGTGAGTACTATTTTGGGAGACAAGTTCTCCAATTAGGGGTTTGTTCTGAGGTGTGTGTGCCCATAGAGAAGGCTAGATCACACCTGTCAGTGCCTGTTGTTTACCCTGGTGAGTGAAGTAAAGTGTTTACCCAAGTGAGTGAAGTAAAGTGTTTACCCAAGTGAGGGAAGTAAAGTAAAGTGTTCACCCAAATGAGTGAAGTAAAGTACAGTGTTCACCCAAGTGAGTGAAGTAAAGTAGAGCTGGAGTCTTTAGCATTTCAGTAGGGAATGGAGGCTTCTGTGGTGTAACCCTGAAGGAATGGCAGAGACTGACAGTTGGGGCAAAGGGTGGAAGGAATGCCATCTGAAAGCTTAGAAGGCAAGGCTAACTGATTCATGGAAGAGCGCCCGTTTTACCTGAGCAAAAGCCATTGCTGTGGGTTTAGGTGTGTGGCATAGTTCAACAAGCATTGTACCTATTTGAGAAAGAAGATGTTCAGGTGTGTGGCATACTTCCACAAGCATACACCATGGAGAAGAGAAAACAATTGTTGTTTCTGTGGAGAACTGTACTGCCTGGCAAAGAGAGTTATGGAAATTGTACCTGTTTGCCATGACCGACCCTTGGGGGTCCATTTATGCTTTGGTAACATCTGTTGAATAAAGTCATACTGCAAAATCCTAGCTGCTGTTTTGGACATTCTGATCCTTGCGTCTGGTGTGGAATTACTGGGGCCCCCTCAGCAGTTAGGTCTAGCATGCGCCTAACATCCTCTCCCCTGAACCTGGTTGTAGTTACAAAGGTTCATTTTCAGTTCTTGTACCCCACCCCCCTTCCTCTAGATAATGAGCCTGGTATATATCCTAATGCCAAGGATGGTACCAATCTTAAATTTCTGCTGAAAGTAAATGGGATGCCATATGTGGATACTAGTCTTGTTTTATGGGGGGTGTCCAACTTACCAAAAGTGGCATGGGGGTTACATGTGTACATTGCCTTTTCCTATGCTGTCATTGTAACTAATTCCAGATCATCCCTGAAAAAAGGATATTCCTGGTCAGTGGGCTTACCCAGTTAACAAAATTCTACAGTCGCATGCCTGTTAGACAATCAATAATGCTTTATTTCTTCAGAAGCCACTTATAATACCCTGGATGGGGCTTGCTGATAAGGGTACCAATGGCCTGCTATCTTAACATCATTCTGACACAGTAGCTACTCATCCATCAGTCCAAGTCAGTACCACTTTAGACATGCAGATGTTCCTTCCAGTGTACTACTCCATCACCACAGAATCTAATAAAAGCCATATTCAGCCCTTTTCAGGCATCCTATGTATCTGCTGCTGATCTTCTCAAAGACTCAGTCCAAAAGCCATGTATCTTAATGCTCATCCACCTTCTACCATGTCCATATGGGTAGATTAGGGTAGCCAAAACCCCACATCTCTCTTACTTACCTCACTAAGTTGCAGTCTGCCTGTCATAGTTTTATGAGAGAATCATTAGGACCTCTGGGTAGCAATCACATCATGTACATATTGTACACATACACCTGATGGGACAACATCACCCTCTGCACAGCTGTTGATGTCATGGGAAGGATGTTGGTGAGGCTTTGGCAGGTAACAAGTCTGGGACAACAAGAGCCACTCATACTAAGGCTGTTCAGTCCCTTCTGGGAGCCAACACTGGTCTTTGCATTGAACTCCCTGGCTCTTCTTTGGTGTCATAATCTTTACTGTAGGCAGCCACAGTGGGGGAGAGGTGCAATTATACAGGACTGAGAAACTTCTGAAACCACTGCCACTATACTGTGATACAATAGGGAGGAAAAAATGGGCATACTAGGTGGGCCAAGCGGTCCTTATCTGCTTTCAAATTCTATGTTTCTATATAGGCATTTTGGTGATGTATCGTCCTCCCTCTCTTCCTCCTCTGGCTTGGAAGCCCACCAAGGTGAAGACTCTGCCCCCCCCCCCCATTGCTGGTGTCACTTTCAGTTGGTTCAGCACAGGCTTCCCCCTCTGAAACTGATGGGAAAGGGACAATTTGGGTGATTGTAGAGATTTCAGTTCTTAGGCCTTGACATCCAGTGGCCATTATCAAACTTGCAGAACCTGGCACTTCCTTCTCAGGGGCAGCTATAACTTCTGGCAATGGTGCTCAGGCTATCGTGTGCATACTTCTTCCACCAGGCACTTGGGGCATGCAGGTAGTACTGTTGACAGTGCTTCCCCACTAAGGTTTCCAATTCCTCAAGTGAGTCATCTGGGCTAGTTAACTGGGGAGGTACCATCCTTCCCCAGCAGTGTTCACATAGAGGGATGACCCAGGCTCTGGGACTGAATTGTTGACATCCCTCACAGCCAAAATTCCAAGCCTTTGTCCAGATATCCTGTCTTGACTTCTTTTAGCAGCTGTAGAAAATATTTTGCAATTAAGTTTTTAATCACAGTTCATAGAGTCCCTTTACTCTGGGGACCCAGTTTCAGACTTTACGTTGCCCACTCTGTATTTCTTTATCCCTAATGCATGGTCCAAATGCTCTGTAGAACCTTTCTAGCAAATATGCCTGTTTGTTTTGGTGCATAAACTACTCACAGTTCTGTTGGGTCTGGGCCACAATGTCCCTTGCTGGTGCTCTTCCCAGTGTCACTTTCCAGAGACTGACCTTTCTCTGCCTTACACCAGAAAAGGTGCTGCTTAAACTTCACAAAGGATACAGTACTTTAATATTTTGGTTGCTCTCATCACTTTCACAAACTTGATGCATACTTTTCTTTCTTCAACCACTACCAGCAGATACATTCTCCATCTCTCTTGCTGAGCACTCTGGTCACTGTGCATGTGCAGATTTATTATTGCTGATTGGAGCCACAAGGCTCCAGATGACTCTTCTGACTCCTCCTCTGGCAATGCAGTTCCTAGATCTCAGACGAATCCCCTATCCACACTGCTGCAGATTGAGACAGGATCTTCTGCCCCACTTCTCCACATAAGAAGTGTCAAGCTTGTTCTTAAAATCCCAAGAATTGGGGGCACCTATGTTCGACTCTGTTCTTCATCCCCATTTTAATTGAGGTGTGCCATTCAAATGGCAAAATGCAACTTTTTAATTTTCCAAACTGTAGAACACAAAACATCACTGCTACTACATACCCACACCCTGTGCATCAAGAGAGATCCCCATGTCTGTTCTGGGTTGGAGAACTGTGAGTAAATTATATCTTGACTGCTCTGCACCCCCCCACCCCCCACCCCAATTGTATATAGAGTTAACAAAGAAATCATTTGATGGACTGGGCTATCCATCCGGAGTACACATACCCGCTTTCTGTTGAGGTTTGCATGCAGTTAATTAAAGCCTTGTTTAACTCTTTTGAATGTGCCAGTGCTGGCCAGCTACATGCAACGTCATCAGGTCTGCACCATTCCAACACCTGGATACCCAGTGAAGCACAGAGAGCTTCCATTTAGTTAAAGGATATACACTGATACCACTAAGGAGAAGATAGTGCCTCACAGTGCAGTTGGACAGCAAGTTCTGTGCAAGTGTGCTCTGAAGGTAGAGTTGCATATTTTAGGTTGATTTTTGTAGGGCTCTGAATGTACAGACTGGATGAAAATATATAATTTGGCTGTGCCTAGGACAGTGACAGAAGAGCATCCATTATACTATACTGCTACCTCACTTTACATAACCTTGTGTCTTTCTAGGGCCTGAAAGCTGCCCCTGAATGAGGCCCTTGTTGTTTTGCTTGTAATTACTCACCAAATGCATATTATTTTAGTGTTAAGTTTCATGCTTTGTAGGAACTGTTATTGCGCAGTGTTAGTTCAAAAGTGGATTGACCCAGTGGGTAGCCGGGGAGGTATTGCATCCCAGGGAGCCTTCATATACTTATATTAGACCCATTTAAACCTTTCTTTGTGTGGAGGCACCACATTATTTAAATCTTGTTTTGGATATGAACTTCCAAACTAGGAGTTACACAAACTCAGGCCCTTTAACTTTGTTTGACACTACAAGGCAGGGATCATAACTGTAACATCAATGGCGATCCAGTTACATGTCCAGAAGGCCATTCCAACTACCCCCACCCCACCCATCCCCTCAAAGTTCATCTGGGCTAGGTCATTCGGATCCCCGACCTATCCTCCTTCTTGCATGATCTTTGTAACAATGACTGATCCTCTGTCCATCATTCCTCTTATGTAAACAAAGCACTAATCCTTTTCCAGACCAAATTCACTGAAACATGGGATAAACACGCCTCCCCAGAGGTTTCATGTTCCTAGGTTCCCTTTCCCTGGATCTCTGCAGAACTTATTGAGCAGTTTCATGCCCGTGACTCTACCAGGCATACATACAATGCCTCTAGCTCCCCAGGGGACTTGCAGAGGTACAAACAACATTATAATACCATCAAGAAAGACAAGATAAACTACTCCTCCTCTTACTCACAGAGCAATCTTAATTCCCCAGGCAAATTCTTGAAGGTTATTTACACCTTTTTGACCCCCCCAACCTAGATGACTACCCTAGTCCCCAAGTTTTGTTAGTCTCTCATTTCTCAACCTCCTGAAATTGCTGCAGCTTTCAACTCTTTCTTTGCCTCCTTTGTTTTCTGTCTCTCTCCCCTTCCTCACTGCCTTCTGCAACTCTTCCTCTCTATCCTCCCTCTATCACTACCACCACCACCACTGCCATCACCACAACACCTACCTACTCTCACTCTTCTCACCTCCTTCTCTCTCTTCCCAGTCATCCCTGCAAGCAACCATTTTAACCACTCTGCTCCTTCTTAATCTTTCTGAAGATCATAGCCCCAATGATTGGGACCTGAAACCCCTTCCTCTCTCGGTACCTGTTGTGGCTGATCCTATTGCTACCCCTCACAACTTCTCATTTCAACTTGGTGCTGTACCCCATGTCCAGAATCAGGCTAATGTCTACTTTAAAGAGAGAGACACCACTTTTCCTTGGCAATTATTCTCCATATCACTCCTCTATACCCTTGCCAAGGCTCAAGAGAACCTTGTCCTTTCTCAGATTTCCTCTTTCTTTGACCCCTCCACTTTTCTTTCCCTTTATCAATCTGGTTTCCACAAATTCTACTCCAAAATCTACACCTTCTTTCTGGTCAATGATTCAGTCCTGACAGACACAGTCACTCCTTCCTCTTGGATAAGCTTAGGGGACTTGACTATCTGACTCTGTGGTCTGCTGGTTCTGCTTCTACCTTTCTGTCTGGCACTGATCACTCCAGGTTGGCAGCACTTTATCCTTCCCCATTCTGTATCCCATCCTCATTTCCATTTTTCCAAATTTCATCCCCTCAGTCTGTGTCTCCTCATGCAGCTATGTATACACAGATGGCACTGTACTCTTTACCTTTCTGAGCTGGATATGTTGCGAGAGCATGACTTTGATAATGCCCAACGTTGGTTCCACTGAAACTAACTAAACTCTCAGTAGGCAACCAAACAGACTGGACAGACCACTAGGCCTTCTTCTGCCATCAATTTTTCTATGCTTCAGACCAGCTCTTGCTAAATGCCATATTGACCAAAATTCTGTAATTTCTGACACTAAGCAGAGGGCAGTCAGGTTCCAAACAAAACCAATCTTAAAAACCTTTGATGGCACTTTCCTTGAAGAAGTACTCCACTTCAAGCGCCCCTTGTGTGGCTAGATAATAACTTTGATTCCTACACCTTTATTTATTTATTTTTTGTTGACCGAGTAAGTGCACTAGACATATTCTGCCTATTTTCAGGCACGACCTGGGGAAGGGGGATACAAATGAATGCCAACTGACCTCGAACCAGATTAAGCTGTTGGTGGTATTTTTAGTGAATGGGGGGAAATTTGGCCTGGACACTGGGGAAATTTGCCTACTCTGCCAGAAGGGGGCTTGACTTCCTGCAAGCAGAATGGAGAAGCCCAGTTTGGAGCCGGATGAAGGAGAAAGTGCTGATGTGGCAGGGAAGATGGCCAGTCTGAAGGAGATAGTAGAGAAGAAAGAGTGTGCTATGGAGGAGAACATTTTGAAAGAAGAACTTGGAAGAGATGTGACTGCTTCTGACTCAGATGAGGAGCTAAAGTTTTTTGCATTCGTGCCGGTATCGGAGGAATCAGAGGAGGATGAGGAGGATATACTTAATGAAAGTCATTTTAAATCGGAGGAGGTTCTGGTTACAACAAAGCAAGTCAAATAATTGGTGTCTGCTCACCTGGAACAGGCTATGGAAGAGAAACAGATGTCCGTTTTGAAAATTTTGGAGGAGGATGACGAGAACCAGCTTGAAGAGCGGAGGCGGGAGCCTGGGAGGAAAGTTGTCCCAGAACTGAGTGTGGCCTTGGAAACAGAGGCAGGGCCCAGTCAAAAGGTGGAAATGCATGAGGGGAAGGAAAAAATTGACTGAATGACTCTGTCAGTGAAGGAAGCGGTGGTTCATTCTTTTGGCCTGCCTATGACTTGGGATGAAGAGAAATGGTCTCCAGGGACATCCCTGCAGGGGGCAGGTTGGATCCAGGAATAGGATGGGAACTGGAAGCCCAAAATGGAGTGGGAGGACTTCTTCTGGAGTGGTAAGGGAGTACTGATGTTTAAAGAACAAAGTAAACTGAAAGGAGGGGGAGTTGGACTTGTGAAAGAGGAAGGAGGGTGTTTAACCTCTGGTGACATTCTTAAAATGGGCCCTGTGTGTTATAAAGAGAGGGATGGAGGACAGCACACTGTGAGAGAGTGTCCTCTCGAGGTGTAGGGTTTGACTATGCAAGGTAAATCTGTACCCAGGGAGGATAAGGGAAGTCATGAGGGGGAAGGTTACTTGAAAGAAAAAGGAAATGCTGTGGCTGACGTTAACCCCCCAGCTAAGTCTTATGCTGACACTGTGAAGAGCAGCAATTCTCTTCAGAAGCAGAAAAGGCTGGGGGAACCTCCTTTAAAAGAAAGAAGGAGACCTGGGGGTTCTCTCAGGGAGGATTTAGTGACACCCCCCCTCGAAGGTTTGCAGTAGGGCTGCAATATAGGGGAGGTCTGGAGATCTACCCAGATAGGTATCATGTGGGGAGAAATCTAATTAAAAGTTTTTTGGGATTTATAGCTACAGAGGTGTATGCTTTAATCCATATAGTGGGGAGGATGTTTTTGATGTCAGCTTTCGAACAATGAAAGACCTGGATTGCTTTTGGGCAAAATATGAGGCACTGAAAACCACACTGCTGTGGGCTCCTTTTTTAGCTATACCCCTTACCAAACCTATAATGAAAACAGTGACTGTAATATTTAGGCCGGAGTGTGTGCATGTGGGAGACATCTTGCAATGGTTACAGCAGAGATGCACAATTATGGGTCCTCCTGAGGCAATAATTGATGAGGAATTTTTCTGGACAGGTGGATGGAGGTTTAAAGTAAAACTGGACCTTACAGAGTCTAGCATTGTCCACATCCCAAACAGCTTTTTTTTAGGTAGAGACAGAGGGGTAGTTTTCTACCCGGGCCAGCCCAAGGCTTGTTACAGGTGTGAGTCTTGAACACACCTTTCCAACATGTGTGATGTTATTAGATGTGGTTTGTGTGGGGAGTGTGGGCACAGCAATTCAGAATGTGCCAATCATGTTCGCTGCAACCTCTGCAAAGAATATGGGCACATGTTTAATACCTGCCCATGGGCTGCCAGAAATAACAGTAGAAGTATGGACCAGGAAGAATTGATTAATAAGGCACAAACAGCAGGAACAAGATGTGAACCTGTGGCCTTCACTTCTCAGGAGCAGGGCAAGGAGAAGGAGGACCCGCAGGCTTCATTTCAGTTGGTGGTAACTGTGGATAGTAAAAAGGGTCAAGTTTCAAAGCAGGGTGAGGAGAGTAAACACCCCCAAGAGGAAGTACCTTTAGTGGGAGAGAGTTCTGGAACCAATGGAAGGATGGAAGTGTTGGAAATCGAGAATGGGGGAGACTTAAGAGGGCAAGAGCAAAGGGAGAACAACAAGCCCCCCCCCCCGCGACCTTTGGGGAGCTACCAGGATTCAGGGAGAAAATGGAGCCTGAGAAGCTGTAAGGGATCTGTTTCTGAACTCAAGATGGACAACTGTTTTGACATTTTTGGGGGAGAGAGGAAGTTCCCTCCGGAGAAGAAGGGTCAGATGTGTCATCAGGGTTACAGGTTGAATCCTGCCCCCAGGAGCCTGAGGAATGGGAAGCTCTGGCAAAGAAGAACAAAAAGAAAAAGAGGGAGTGATGATTTCTGTGGGCTGTTTTTGTTTCTGGTGATGGGTAGATAAAAAAAATGTTTTTGTTCTCTATTGCATCATGTAATGTGAATAGTGTTTTGAATGGGGTTAAGAGAGAGAGAGAGACTGTGTGGGCTGATTTAAGGAACCCAGCATGTAAAGTGATATTTTTACAGGAGTCTTGGCTTAACTCAGTGCTTTCTGTGGCCCAGGCTAGAAAGGAATGGATTTGGGAGCCTCCTTATTGGTCTTTTGGGCTGGATAAAGCAGATGGGGTGGGAATTCTGTTTTCAGGAAATGGGCTTAAACTAACAAAAATAGTAGATCTGCAACCTGGAAAGGTGTTGATAATTGATGGGATCTGTCATAGTCAGCCTAGCAGGTTTATTTGTATCTATGCCCCGCAATCCAAGGCGGAGAGAGTGAATTTGTTTGAGCTTGTTCAGCCTTTCTTATGCTCTTCAAGAAACATTTACTATGGTGGGAATTTTAATTGTACTCTTCAGACAATGGATAGGAAGAAATGTAGTAAAAAAGTGTACTGTGATTCAAATGCTTTAAAAAGGAATATACAAATAGTAGAACTAAGAAACATTTTTGATAATGAACCAGGTCCTAGTCATTTTACTTTTAGAAAAGGAGTGTTGTTTTCAAGTATCAATTATTTATTTTTATCCAGCAGGATTGAACCACTGAAAGTATCTGTTTTACCCACTGCTTTATCCGATTACATGATTATTAAATGCAAGCTAAACACTGAAACGGGGGGGGGGGAACAACCTGTAACCAGGTGGAAGATGAACATCAGTATGCTGCTCATAGGGGAAGTTAAATTGTCTCTCGGGGAGGTATTTGAGGCCAGGGCTTCAGTAATAGGGCTATACAATGACTTAGTGTGTTGGTGGTGGGACACGAAAAAAGAGATTAATAACTGGTTGAAGGGGTATGGTAAAAAGGTGGCTAATAGGAACTTTATGAAATATAATACACTTCGAGGTAAGCTATATAGATTGTTAGAGATGGAATATACAGGAAGGGGGAATGTGGGAGATCAAATTGAGAAGGTTAAGGCCGAGATGAAGGAAGTACAGTATGATAGAGGGGGGGCCCCTTGAAAAAAGAAATCTGTTTTGGGACCCAGAAAACCCCAACAAGAGATCCCTGTGAAGCTTTTAAAGAAAGGAAAAACAGGTCTCAGATAATGGTTCTGAAAAATGAGAATGGGGAGGTTATTTCTGACATGGATGGGCTGAGGGAGGTAATTGAGAATTATCTAGAAGGACAGGGGAGAAGGACTGAGTTGGACATGGAGAAAACCAGGGATTTTTTAGGTAATTTGAATATCCCTAAGGTGGGGTCCAGTACTATCAGTTTGTTGAAAGGGGACATTTTGGAGTCTGAAGTAGAGGGTGTCATCAAAAATCTGAAACTAGGGGTAGTGCCTGGAGAGCATGGGATACCAAATGAGTTTCATAAAGCTTTTGTGGGAATAGTGTCCATGTATTTGGTTAGGGTATTTAATGTCATGATGAGAATGAAAAACATACCGGCAGAGTTTACTCTTGGGATCATGATTTTTTTATATAACTCTGGAGATAAGGAGGTTCTCCAGAACTGGAGGCCCATTAGTATTTTGAATGCAGATTTTACAATTCTTACTCAGGTGTTACAGAGAAGATTAAGGTTAGGGGCAGGTGAGGTTATTCATGAAGCTCAGACATGTGGTATTCTGGGGAGAAATATTCAAAAGAACCTAGCGTTAATTAGGGATGTTACTGAGTATGGGAGGAAAAGGCAGTGTGAAGGGTGTGTGATTGCGGTGGACCAGAATAAGGCATTTGACTGGATGAGTCATTATTTTCTTTTTTTAATACTGGAGAAATATGGCATCCCAGATGAATTTGTGTTGTGGGTTAATTTGTTATATAAGATTGCGGTTATTTGTACCGTGTTGGGGGGCAGGGCAGGAAGATTAGGATTCAGAGAGGGGTAAGACAAGGGTGTAACCTGAGTCCTTTGTTATATACTTTTACGATAGACCCCTTGATCAGGAAAATAGCAGATTCTAGTGATATGAGGGGTATAAAAGGGGGATTGGTGGGGGACGAGATAAAAATAATGGCCTATGCAAATGACATAACTGTCTTTTTAGAGTCGGAGGAAGATGTTAAGACACTAATGAGTATTTTGGGGAAGTTTTCAGAGGTAGTAGGGGCTAAAATAAATATGAATAAAAGTAAAGGAATGTGGTTTAAGAGGTCAAAGGCTCTGTTAGTAGGGGAAGGGGGATACCAATAACTAATGAAAAAAAATAAACTGTTAGGTATGGTTTTGGGGGAGAGGGATATGGGGAAGGAGAATTGGAACATGGTTTTGGAAATTGTGGAAGAAAAGGTGGCTAGATGGAAATCATGGAAACTATCTAAATTAAAAAGAGTATCTGTGGTAAAACAATTTCTGACCCAGGTTTTTTTATATGTGGCAGGAGTGTTTCCACTGCCTGTGGAATTTAAGGGGAGAATATTTAAAATATTTTTTAAAATGATATGGGGGAACAGGTTGAACCCTATTAAAAGAGAAATATTATATAAAGATAGGAAACAGGGAGGTCTGGGGATGATTAACCTGGTCATATTCTTTCACATGATCTTCTGGTATTCGAATTTGTATAAAATATTTGTAAACCAAAATTTGTGTAGCAAGTGGGGGGGTAAATGTTTTTGGGATCTAAATAAGGGACTGGTCAGGGAATCTTGGGGGGATTCAGTTTAGGGAGGTACCAGGGTATTTTAAAATAGCTTTAAGGAAGATGGTTACATGGAAAGTTAATAGAGCTCGAATAGAGAGCACCTCCAGGAAAGGGATGTATGGTAAGATTATTGAAGAAATGTGTTTAGGGGTTACTGAGCTTAAAGGGGAAAACCCTGGTGAAACAAAACTGGTTATCAGGATGTTAAATAACTCTAGGATATCACACAGGATGTTGGATATCCAGTGGCTTATGGCATATGAGTGTGTGGGGGTGAGGGCAAACCATAAGCATAAAGCTGTTGAGGAAAGGACATGCCTGTACCCAGGGTGTGGTTGCTCAGAAAAGACTCAGAAGCATTTCTTGTTAGATTGCAAATATGCTAAGGTGCTGTGGTTCTATTTAGCAGTCGAGTGGAAGTTGCCATGGCTAAAATCTCTGTCTAACAAAAATTTGGTTCTGGGGATTGTGTCTGAATTTAGAGCTCAATATCATCTTCCCACACTGCAATAACGGTTTGCTTGTTTAAAGTATTATATGTGGCAGAGTTGTTGCCAACTATGGTTAAGCCAGCAGAAAATTACTTTCAAAGGGGTAGGTAATCTATGTGAGGCAGGATTGAGAGAGATTTATAAAAATGATTGTCAATTACATCCAAGACAAAAGGTGAATATGTGGTGGAAAGGATTAACCTTTTTTGTTAAATATGCACAAAGAAGGGTTAGGAGTAGGAGATGAGAGTTTAAGGTGGGTATGGGTATCTTCTATGTATTATGGGTAATCATTGTTTTTGTATAAAGTTTCTTAATGTTAGATTTATTGTTTGAAGAATGTGTAACCTGTAAACCACCCTACGCGGTGACAGGGGTGTTCTTCTATTTCAGTAGGTATGATTTAGGTCCTTTTCCCCTGTATGGTGCAATACTTATTTTAGTTTGATGTTTCTTTTCCCTGTTTGCTTTTTGTATGGGTAAATACATGTTTGTTTATATTGTTTTTGTTTTATGAATAAAAGATTCCCTTACAGGGGAAAATAAATAGGTGGAAAGAATGGAGTATGACAAGGGAGAAGCGAATTTACTTTCTAAAGACTTTTATTGTACCAGTTTTTTTATATGTGGCTTATATATTTCCGGTACCTCAAGAGATGCAAGTTAAAGTAGTAGGGATTATCTTTCAGCTATTATGGAGATCAAAATTAAATCCCATAAAAAGAAGTCATAAGTACAGACCAATAAAAAAAGGTGGTTTAAACATGATACAACCTACAGTGTTTTATCTAAACATATTTTTTATAACAATATAGTGCCAATGTTGAAGGGAGAAGAAACAATGTGGATATAAATGGTTGGAAGATGGAGTCCAATTATATTAAACAATATAGGAAGGAAAGGGAATATAAAGGGAAAACAAGAAATACCAATACATATGGAGATAGGGAGGAAATACATGGCACAGTGGGGAATAACATCAGATTTGTTATTAAGGAAGAACAGGAAACAGGCTTATAAAGAGATAGTGGAAAAACATTATTATGAAACCCCAGTTTTTAAAGTAGAGAAGGAAATAAACATAAATATGATATTAGAAGCAATCTTGGAAAAGAGGATTCCAAAAAAAATGAAAGAAACCATTTGGATGTATGGACATGGGAAGCTAAATGTGAAAGGCAATCAGATGCATAAGAGAGTAGAAGAGAGGATGTGTGCAGAAATGAGCTGTGGTATGATAGAAGAAAGTATGGAACATCTTTTTTTCAGGTATAACTTTATAAAGCACTTCTGGGTGTCTATAGCAATATTTTGGGGGATGGAGTGTTTTAAACATATAACATATAACATTCTAGTATATGGACAGTTGACAAAAGAATGGGAGAAAAGGAACAAACATACTATATATATATTCTTTTTACTTTATTGAAATGGGCCATATGGCAGGTGAGGTGCCAAATATTTCTGCAGAATAGAGATCTGACTATACAAGATTTAAAGTACAAAATGAGGTAAAGTATATCAAGATGAATGTGAAATGTATGGAGAAGAAAAAGGGAGAGAACTATGGGCTGATATAGCAGGGATTAGGTAAAAAGGGATGCAATGTAAAGATGCATACAGGTTGGTTCTGTTTTGTTTTTCTTGTATGACAATTTATAATGTTTGTTTTTGGTTCTTAAATAAAAATTCACCTTCTCTTTTTGAGAAGTGCCGTGGGATCTTTAACATCCACTTGAACTACCACCAGAACAGGCAGATGGGACCTCGGTTTTACATCTCATCCGAAAGACGGCACCTCAGGAGTGCAGCACTCCCCTAATGCTCCACTACAGTGTCAGTATTGGGATTCAACCCAAGTGCCTGGTGTGGGAATAGAACCCACAGCTTTCTAATCTTCCAGTCTAGTGTGCTACCTGCTAAGCTACTGACACGTGTAGTTTGTATTTGTCAGCTTTTGTGCACAGACAATATCTACGTAACATGGTGTTAGAGAAAGCACAAGAATGATCATTAAAGTTAACATGCATAAGAAACATATGCCATACTTTATTCTGTTGTAAAATGATGATTTCAGGTTTTTTGCCTGTAGCAGCCTGACAGGCAATCAGAGCAAGTGTTGGTAGGAGGGTGTGGGGTGCCATTTGTATTAGACGGTAATATTAAAACAAATAAAGACATAAGTAAATAGTATGAACTTAAAGATATTAGAAGCAATTGTTTTTGTTTTTGGTAATTCTTTTGAGTTTACTGATTCTGAATGTTAGAGACCTATCGAGGTTGAAAAGTCTTGATAAGGGCTAAAAAAGTGGCACCTGTAATTTGTTTAACATTCTAAACATTGGCTCAAAGATTTCATAGATGTCCAGTGTTCTGGCTGGCAGAACTTTTTTCCCATGCATTAGACAGATCTAATATATAGTATCAACCAATCAGGACACATGATTTCCTCTATGCATTTATAATACTCTGTTTATGATATCACAACATGTTGCTGTGAAATGTGAAAGTTATATTACCTTCACAGAATTATGATTTAGGGGCAGGAAACCAGTAAGAACACATAAAGTATCAGATTAATTAGTCTGGTGTCATGCAAATGTTTTCAATAGTAAAGGATTGACTGTCTTGAAATTCAGATTATTTTAGAATGTTATGCAGTCTGAGTCCTGCTGATGCCAGCTGTAGTAATTCAGCAAGAAACTGGAAACTCAAGTTAATGAAATATTTTCACCATCAGTGACTTTGGATCACTGTCAAGCTATTCTCAACAGGGTTCACAACCCTTTTCCATCAGTCACAAATGGCATTGCAGATGTGCAGGAAAGGGAGCAAGAATCATCATGTAATTTGCATCCTTGAAATCCTTCCCCTTCCCTCTTCCCCATTCTCCCAGGCTGCATCTGTAAATGAGATTCTTACTGTGTCTCTGTATGTTTACCTGCTGAAACAAAATCAATCTAAAAATAAATAAAAACAAACAAATGGCCTGAAGGGCAATTCACAAAACCATGGAGGCTCTTACATGCCTGGTCACAACCTCCTGCTACTCCTTCTCCCCCACCTTCCAGGATTACCTACTGTTAAAACCACATGCAGTGGCCTGTGAGGAGGATGTTTAGGTGGACACCCCATAGAAAGAAACAGCAATAAGACACAGGGGCTAAGGAAGGTATTACTGGACAAAAAGCTGTTTGATGACTAAAGGAGCAGAGGAATGGGGGAGTGGGGGGAGGCATTGGGCCAGCAGGAATGCCAGTCATCAGGATACCAACACCAGGAGCCACTAACCTATTGGCGCCTACAGTATTCCCACTATGTAGCAAGGTACAGACAGCACAAGTGATACTGCAGTTGAGAAACAGTAGGATTCCATCATATGCCTGGGACAGTTTGTGGCTAGGAAATTACGACAGACTTAGTGTTAAAGGGAATAATAAACACAAGCAGCTGGAAGAAAGGTATTGCCCACAAGATACTTGTGTACAGGTAATAGAACACAGCAACATCTGTTTTTAGAGCGTTACTATGTACAAAATTTGGAGAAATTAATGGCTGTTGAATGGCAGGAACCACAACTCTTAAAGATGTCTTATTCAGAGGTATTGTATGGGACGAACCCACAGTTAAGAGGAAATCGCATACAGATACTCTGTATGTGGTCTTGACAGTCATTAGATATCATATATGGCAAGCAAGATGTTTATGGATGTTGCAACAAAAATGGATGAATCAGATGGACGTTATAAGAAATATATAGGGATCACTACAAGAAGTTGTAAGTTTTGACAGAAAGCATGGGTCCCAAGCAGGGGTTTCACATTTGTGGATAAATTGTATACACTGGTTAAATACTTGAAAATATGATCCTAGTTTTAATGATTATGGATAGGATTTTTTCTGTTTGTATCTTTGTTATTTACTTTTGAATGTATTTGTATGAATTGTCGCTGTTATTCTTTATCATGAGTGTATGTATTGTAAAGAAGCCCATCATATTCAAATAAAATTACCATACTCTTTTTTGAGAAGTGCCATGGGATCTTTAATATCCACCTTAAACTACCACCAGAACAGGCAGATGGGACCTTGGTTTAACATCTCATCCAAAAGACAGCAACTCAGGAGTGCAGTACCCCTCTCATGCTGCACTACAGTGTAAGTATTGGGATTTAACCCAAGTGCCTGCAAATGCCATGCATAAAGAGCTCCACCCCCAAGGTTGGTGTCTAAAGGGAGAACATTTTAAGAGGGACATCAGGGAATGTTTCTTCACTGACAGACTGGTAGAGCAGTGGAATAAGTAACCTAAGGGGGTGGTGGAGGCAGAGACAGTAAATGGGTTCATGGTTGTGTATGGCAGAATAAGGGTTTTAGAGAAAAGTTTTAATTACTTTCAGGAATGTAATTAGTGTGCATAATGTACAGCTAGTTTTGAGAAAATATAACAAGCTGAAAGTACACCAGACCCAGATAGATTTTTAAGGTGAAATGACAAAATGCATAGCAATAACTTGCTATGTTTATTAATTTTATTACTATCTGGGGATGTCAAGATAAATCTAGGACCAAAGGTGCAAAGGGATTCAAGTATTTATCACACAAATGCATGTAGTATTTTACCAAAAATTGACGAATTCAGAATCAGGTGCCTGCAAAATAAACCTACTGTCCTAGGAGTTTCTGAAACTTGGTTAGATGAAACAGTACCTGACACTGACATTAACATTCAGGGATTTGACTTTTTTCATAGTGATAGAAATTAAAGGTGAGGCAGATTCTTATTTATGTTAGTGAATATCTTGGATCATGCAGTTTGAGACATTCATTTAACATTAATGGTACAGACGGTTTATTATTCGAAGTAAGAAAGTTAGATTTAACTTTTGGAGCAATTTATTCCCCCCTCACATCAACTCGCACTACTATGTAGACTTAGTGGACATACTGCGAAATCAGATACAAGCAGAACATTTTGCTCTAATGGGAGATTTTAATGCCCACTGGGGTGAGCCAAAGGGAGGAAAGTTGAGAGAGGCTTTCGGGATACTAAATGCTGCTCAGATAATAAAAGCTCCCACAACAATTTACAAAAGGGGCGACACCAGGAATTTATTTGATTTGATCTTTGTATCTTGAAGTCTATTGGTTTCCAAATGGGAAGTAGACCCTCCTTTGTTAGGAGACCATTGTGACAAGCTGTGAGATGGAAGTAGAACCCATTCAATTTCAGACTCGTCCACCCCTATGCAATTTAGGTCCTGTAAGAATTTTAATTTTAATAAACAGGCACTCCAGAATGATCTAATACAAGCTAAATGGTACTGCATGGACCTTATACCTGACCTTCAGGATGCAGTTACATTTTTCACTAGTGACTTGCAACAAATGTGTGAATACCATGCCCCAAAACAATATGGAAAAATGAAACAGAAGCGCATTCCCTGGATAAATGGGAAGACTTTAAGCACCTTAGAATAAGAAAAAAGTTAAGGAAAACAGAAAATCTAATTGGGATAGTAATTGGGAAACTTATAGAGCTTATAGAACAAAATGTCAAAGATTAATTAAGGAAACCAAGGAACATTTCTACAAAAACACATTTGATTCAGCAACAAATGCCCATGATTTTTGGAAAGTTATTAGACAATTGCAGACCCCTGTGGTTTCCACTTCTCCCGGCTCCATTAACATTGATGGGTTAGTAGTAAGTGAGCCAAAACAAATGGCTGAGGCCTTTAATAGTTTTTTTTTACTAGTCTACCTTTATTGGAGAGCCTAAGTAAGGATCTTAATACTTTTCTCAATAGCGAAAACAAAATACTTTCTACTCAGGCCATCAGTTGCCCGTAATTTAGATTCAAAATTTTGGATCCAAAGGATATTTGGAAGCAGTTAAAGTCATTACATATAACAAAATCCAGTGGTCTGGATGCCTTGTTGCCAGACTGCTTAGAGAAGGGGCTGATGCAATTACACTGCCACTAACTAAACTTTTTAATTGAAGTCTATACACAGGTTCTTTCCCTCATCCTGGAAGCTCGCTAAAATTGTCCCAATACTTAAAGGTGGGCACTCTACACAGATAAATAATGACATACCAATAGCTTTCCCTTGCATCTAAGTTATTGGAAAGAGAAATTCACAAGCAGGTCTATGCCTACCTGTCTAGGTACAGTGTCCTCTCACCCCAGTAGTCCTGCTTCAGTCCATTACATTCCACACAATCAGTTTGGTAGATTTTGTGGATACCATCGCCAATGCACTGGAAAACAAACAGTGCATGGGATCATTGTTCATGGATCTATCTAAGATCTTTGATATAGTGGACCAGCCACTGTTACTGCAGAAAATGGCTGCAAAGGGCTTTAGTAATGATGTTTTGAAATGGCTCGAGTCATACCTTCATGACCGTTCCCAAATAGTGACTGTTAGGAGAATTATGTCTGACTCTAGAGCAGTAAACAAAGGCGTTCCACAAGGATCAATTCTGGGACTGATTTTGTTTATTATATTTATTGATGAGCTTGCAAAGTTATGTAATAAGTGTACAATTAAATTATATGCCGATGCTATGGTCCTACACTTCCCTGCCAAAGATCAACATAGTGTGGAATTAAATCTGTAGTGTGAACTCAGTAAACCAGAATACTGATTGATGGAAAATAAGCTTGTTTTAAATGAGAAAAAAAATACCATGCTGTTTAGGTCTGGAGCAGGAAGGGGTGGCACCTTGTCAGATGAACTTGAAATATATTTAGTCAAAGGGCCTATGATTGAACAGGTTAATTCTTATAAATATTTAGGGGGCCTGGATTGATTCAGAATTGAAATTTGATGGCCACATACTGTAGAGAAGATTTGTACTAAAGTTTTCCAAAAATTTAATGCTCTGTGTAGACACAAATTATGCATGTCTAGGGATATGAGAGTGAAGGTTGTGACCTTGGTGATATTACCCATAATAGATTAAGGTTAAATAGTCTATTGTTTTGCATGCAAAAATAGTCTGCAGAAAGTAGACAGGCTGCAATGTTGCTTAGCTAGACTTGTTTTGGGCTTAGTAGACCCACCTTCAATGTTTTCTCATTTTTCATTACTTCTTCAACTGGACTGAATGTCTTCTGATATCAGGAGAGACTTCTGTGTAATTTTATTCTTAAATGCATGAAAGGTCTTGCTCCATGGTACCTTTAGAAAAGACTCACCTTGGTATCATCTACTTACTTCCTGCTAAAAGTTACTGGAAGAGGCCTAAAAATTCCTGAGACAAGAACCAGATATGGACAAATGACCTTTGACCATATTGCTGCTACTGCTTGGAACTGTTTCCCATCAAACTTGTAAAATATGGCTACACTTTACAGTTTTAAGACAGCCATTTCTGGATGGAATCAATTTTATTGTCATTGTTATTGATTTGACTGCTTTAATATTGTTTGTTGTTTACTTATATGCAACTATGTAACACTGAGTGCACTTAAAGGAAGGCCCTGAAAACATGGTCACGCCTAGTGCCTTATCCTGTCTAAATATAAATAAACTTCAACTTAAAAGGGTATTGTGAGGATGAAAGGGCAGTGGGTGAGAGGGTAGAAAGCCGATTCTATGAGACAGTAGGCATATGGGCTAATACATGTGTAATAATTATTTTAAAGGTCAGACAAGATGAACTGAAAGTCTTTTTCTGCTGCCACCTTCTATGTACAGTATGTTGCAACAAAACCTACCTTCCACTCCCAGCCCAGGCAATCAGCCTCAAGATGATAATGCCAGTGTTTGACTATGTGTATGAGGTTTACAATGCAGACTCCAAAAAAACCCTTACCAGAATTGAACCCTCCCTTTCTACTTCTTTTGCCACTTTGCACTCAATACCCCACCTTTTTCCAATCGCTGTTCTATCTACCTCAACCTTGCAGTCCTTTCTTTCTAGTTCCTTCCCCACCTCCACTGCTCCTCATTCCATGCTAAGTACTGGGTCTTCCCTTTCACCTCCTACTTCTCTGATGTCATCACCTATGCTCTACCACCCTCCTACTCCTGCCAATTCTCTGATGCCCATTCTTTTTTCATCCATCATTGCAAAAATTTGCATTCTCTTTTCATCAGCCAAATCTCTGGAACAGTCTCTTTTTCCATGTACATCTTGTCTCTTCCATGTCTAGTGTAAAGCCTTTTCTCAATGCTTATTTCTCTTCCTTCTTGTTCCACTGCTGTCTTCTTTCTTTCTACTGTCTGTTCTCTCACTTTACACCTTCCCCCCCGTCTGTACTATACCCTGCCCCCATAGCTTTAGCATATCATTTTTTTAATTTTTTTTAATAGTTTTTTGTTTTGATCCTTTTGGCACTGTCTGTAAGCTTCAGTCCAGAATTACATCGCATCTTTTATTTCTTATAGCCTACTTGATGATGTTGCTACGTTTTGTATATATTCTCTTATTTGATTGATTATAGTGCTAATTGTGTGTATATTCTGGCAATGCAATTGTACTGTACATATTTTTCTTTGCATGTTTAGACATGCTGAATTTCTGGTCTGTATATTTCATGCTGTGTTTTTATATCTGCTTACTCCTTCACTTGTCTCCTTCTCCATGGTCATACCTGAAAACAAGCCTTACTGCAGCAAGCCTACCCCGTCTCCAGATTTCAAAATTAAAAAAACAGGCAGCGTCCAACAGACCTCCTACAAAAAGCCAGCAAAATCAAACCCATGGAGTTCATTTGGTAATGCTACAGTTTCAGCTTCAAAGTGGATGCTTGAAGCAACAAGCAGTAGTGCATATGCCCCAACTAAAAACAAAATATTCTTTAGTTAAAAGTAAAGGGTTGGTGGGCACCAAATGCAGAGGCACTCCCAGATATGGAACTGCTGCTTACTGTGCTGCTAGTAATCACAATGTTCTGAGTACAATGAGGACATAGAGGATGTAGCCAGGGATCAGAAACAAGTACTAATAGAGGATGAGGGGAATGTTGTTTTTAATGAGGAAAAAGTTGACAAGGAAGATGTCATGGAGCAGATGGAGGATGAGGAAAGTGGGGTAGATGATGGGAATAAGATAAAAAAACAGGCCCAACACAAATCTAGTAAAAAATCTTGAAAAGGAGACCAAGCAGCAGTGCCTGCCTGGCACAAAAATGAAAACATGAAATATTTTGTTTGGTCATGTTTTGCCATTAGTACTTTCAATATGTTAGTAACAATATGTTCCATTGTTTAAATGATCAACCAGCACAGGTAACAATAATTGGAGATTTGGGAACTTCTGCACTGAAAGAGCACCTAGAAGGACGGCATAAGATTGCAAATGGAAGTGAAAGTGTCCGTGACAGTTCAATGCACTCTGGGGTAACTCCAATGGATAATGACAATGTCAGCAGTGGCAGCCCAAGCAGCAATACAGCACCACAACATGCACCTCCCACTGACAGAGGAATGACTAGTGATGTTCAAAACAAAAGGCAACCACCTTCAAGGAGGCAGCTTACTGTCTCACATGCATATGAATGTAAAGCTAAATATCCCCCAATCCACTGTGCTCCTGTTACAATAACAAAGGAAATGTCAGAAATTATGTGAATGTACTACCATATAGTATTGAGAACAAGAAAGGCGTGGGTGGTTTCTTGAACACATTGAACCTTGATGGAATATTGTACATTATTGAGAAAATACTTCTCCTTAACAGGGATGTCTGTCACAGCACACTGGATATGTTTTTTTAAGATTTCAGTGGGCAGTAAAATGCAGTTTGCAGTACTGACAATGTGTTATTTTCCATTTAAAAACAAATTCCACAACATAAATGAGGAGCTTAAATAGCTGATACAGCAATTGCTCACATCACATGTAGTGTATTTTTGTTTTAGAGATGCACAAAATGGGTAAACTATAAGAAAAGACCTTGGCGGAGGGAGACTGTGCACATCTATTACTTTGCACATTGTTTGAACTTAATATTTCACTGTTTTCTTGATAAGGAATGGGACATTGAGGCTCTTAGCACTGCTAAAATTATCTGTATTTTTTCATCCACTCAGGCAAAGCATGTCAGTTATATTTGGTAAAATAAATTAGGAGCATAAATTATCTCCACACACGCTCATTCAGGACATCTCTAACTGGTACAATTTTATCTTTTTTTCCAGAGGCTATTGGAACAAATGAAAGCCATCAGGCAGTGCACCTTGTAGAATAAAGCTGGTGACCCAGATGTTTATATTAACCACCACAGTGGTCCAGGCTAGAATTGGTCATTTCAATCCCCCAGCCATTAGAGGAAATTGCCAGAGAGGCAAGCACACACGTAGCAGCTCTTACCAGGTGACACCTCTAATAAGAATTTTAAAATTTCGCTTGAATCTGGTCAAGGGTAATTTGGAGGACAAGGACAAATCCATCCTAAATGCTACTACTACTAACAGTAACAGGTTACTACCTAGAATACAGAAATGTTTGAGTATAATGCTGTGAACCTGGGAACTCACCAGTCCTGGACTTGAATCCCACAACCACACTTTCATGCTGTGACCCTGAATAAGTCACTTTACCTATCTGCACTTCCAGGATCTTCCTGGAAATGAGGCTTGAGTCAGTGTGCCTTTCCCAGTCAAAAATTCTAAAATTAAAAATAAATAAATAGTTGCAGTGAAGTACATGAAATGTCCTCTGACCAGTGTCTATTTGGAAAGTTTGTCCAGTTTAGCTGGTAACGTTATTACCAAAACAAGTTCTAGTTTGTCACTTAAAAATGCAGAACATTTGATGTCTAAAGTCAACATTCCAGTCTTTGATTTCAGATATGATTTCTGAATGAATATAAAAATACTAACTTTGTAAATGAATCATGATCAAGGGCAGGTAAGGTCGGGCTAGCATTACTATGAATGAACACACTGAGCACAGAAAAAATAACATATTTTGCCAACAGCATCTGTATTTCATATCCCAAACTTTGGTAGACGTTTGAGTGGTTATAGATGGTGTACTGCTTATTATTAGTACTACAACTATCCCTAAAATTATTTTTTCTCTTGTAGCATGATGCAGTACTAATGGTTTCTACAGTAGTTGACTAAGCTGAACTTCTTTTCTTCAATTTATAACATGCACACATCCATATTTTTTTTGCACCAGCTTCTGTACAGAGAGTTAATGTTGTTAATTACTCATTTACCCGTAGTATACTATAATACTACATGTCAGCTACATCAACAGGCTGGGTTAAAATTTTATTTGTAGCAAGTTATAGAATCTTGGCAATTTGTAGATGTCTGAGGTGTGTGATGGCTTATAAAGCTTCTATAAGAGGTCCTGTTATTGGTTATTCTTCACATAAAAAAGAGAATTGCTTAAATTCCACAAGAAAAAAAATCTTTTTATAGGCTTTCAGACATTAAGAAACCCTGTTGATGACAGTCCCCCTTTAAATATGAAATCAACTGGATTTGCAGTAGTAAAGCAGAGTATGCCCTTCTTAAAACTAAACAAAAAATATTGAAAATCAGGAGAGAAGGCAGGTAAATTGCTAGCTTGCACACTAAAAAAACAGATAATCCTACATACATAGATACATAGTTACATAGACAGTGTCGGCAGATAAGGGCCTATGGCCCACCTAGTCTGCCCATTTGAGCTTGTAAGTTCAGTTTGTTTTCCTAGAAGTCTATTTCCCCTTACCCCTGACCTCTAGAATTCCTTTATGTCTATCCCATGCATTCTTAAATCCCGTGATTGTTTCAGCCCCCACCACTTCCTTTGGCAGGGTGTTCCACTTGTCCACCACCCGTTCTGTGAAGAAATTCTTTCTCATGTTTCCTCTGAATCGTCCTCCCTCCAACTTCATCCCATGCCCTCTAGTCCTGAAACGTCTTTTTCGCTTAAAAATAGTGTTTTCCTGCACCCTGTTCCTCCCTGTAAGATACTTGTATGTCTCTATCATATCCCCTCTCTCCCTCCTCTCCTCCAGGGAGTACATGTTCAGTTCCTTCAACCTGTCTTCATAGGACTTGTGATGCAACCCATGCACCATCTTTGTTGCCCTCCTCTGAACCTTCTCTACCCTGTCTATGTCCTTACGTAGGTATGGTCTCCAGAACTGTACACTGTACTCAGGTGGGGCCTCACTAGTGTCTTGTATAGCGGAATTATGACCTCCCTTTTCCTGCTGGTGATGCCCTGCCTATACATCCCAGCATCCTATTTGCTTTACCTGATGCCTTGTCACACTGTTTCCCTACCTTGAGGTCATCAGAGATGACAACCCCAAGATCCCTTTCCTGCTTGGTGCATGCTATATCCTCACCCCAACTGATATATTGTGCCAGGGTTTTGTGCCCATATGCATTATCTTGCACTTCTTTGCATTGAATTTCAACTGCCAAACCCTTGACCATTCTTCAAGTTTCTGCAGGTCCCTTCTCATTCTGTCTACACCCTCTGGTGTGTCTACTCTATTACAGAGCTTTGTGTCATCAGCGAACAGTGAAATTCTGCCTTCTATATCCTGTGCAATGTCACTGATGAAGATGTTGAATAGGACCGGTCCCAGCACTGTACCCCACTGGTCACTCTTCCCTCTGTGGAGTGACAGCCATTTACCACCACCCTCTGTGTCCTGCCACCCAGCCAGTTACCTACCCACCACACTACTGTCCTGCCCACACCCATATTCCCCAGTTTGTGTAATAGTCTTATATGTGGCACAGTGTCAAAGGCCTTGCTGAAGTCCAGACAGGCCATGTCCACTGCCCAAATACATTCTGTATGTATCCTGAAATACATTCGTAGGTATTCAATAAAAAAAATAATTGTTAGTTCCAAAAGATTAATTAGTTGAAAAATGTTTTCCAGGCTCTATACACTCCTTCCAATAATAATCCTGAAGAGGAAATAGTTAGATATTCATCTAAGATTAAACTTCCAACTATATCCGAAGAAGATAAGCAGGCTGTGTATAAACTGATCGCCAAACAGGAGCTAGAGAATGGAACCAATAATCTCCCTTCTGACCATTCTCCTGATCCTGATGGCTTTCCAGTGAGCTCTATAAAACATTAAACTCAGAAGTCTCAGAATTTCTTACCCATGTATGTTTAATGACTCTTTGCAAAATGTAGAGCTCCCACCTTTAATACAAGAGACTTGTAGGATGGTTATTTATTACGACACAAAGAGTCATTGGTATGTTATAACTATCACCCTATATCACTCCTGAATGATGACTATAAAATTCTAGCAAAACTATTAACAATCAGATTTCAGAACACTCTACGGTAGGTACAATTATAGAAAAAGAGCAAGCAGGGTTCCTTAAAAATAGCTGATGGGTAAACAGTGGGACTACTTTGATTACTCCCTCCAACATTTGGCTTTGGAAATACTATTCAGTCATGGATCTCAGTTTTGTATAAAGGTGCCAGGTCATCTGTGGTTACTACTGGTATTGTTTCTCTTTTTCCCCTTCAAAAAGGAACAAGACAAAGCTGCCCCCTCTCCCATTCCAAATTCTTAATTGCAATTGAGTCTCTAATTATGGCAGTGTTTCAGTAGATAGGGAAAATGGGGAGACAGTGTGATCCAAGCGGTCCTTATCTGCAGTCAACTTCCATGTTTCTATGTACTGTATATATACAGTATGCAGAAAACTGGCTTGTAACTCTGGAGGATCCAGTGTCTTCCTTCAATATGCTCAAACACACTCTAACTGAATTTGGTGATTTAGCATGCCCTACAAATAACCAAGAGCAAGTCTGAAGCTCTAATTCATAACAAGAAAGTGAAACAAATATCTGCCTATAAGGATATAAATCCCAGTTTCATGACCAATGGAAAGTATAAAATTTCTGGAAATTAACACATGCAGATCTTTTAAATTTAATCATCTTAAATCTTAATCTCTTATATAAAGAAATTCTGAATGATCTAAATACAGTATATAGAAAATGTTCTCTCTTTCCTTGTGAGGCAACATAAATTAAATTAAATAAATCAGAGCTCCTAATATTCTATATTTAATAAGTAATCTCGCTGGGTTTATTAAGCTCACATGGTTTAAAAGTCTAGGGGCCTGATTCCAAGTGGTGGGTATGCCTGGCGCAAGGCAATTTACGCTGGAGCCTATGGCGTAAATCGCACCTTGTGCCATGCGTTCCACAAGTCATGATTCCGAGAGAAAGCTTGCACCATGCCATATGTGGATTGTGCCAAAGGTGGGCTCCACCACCCACTACGCCTGCAAACCCGCTGCGGCATGGTGCAAGGGTGGGTTAAGGCAGCACCTGTGCCCTATTCCAAAAGGGCAGCTGCCATAACCCACTTACAGTATTCCAAGAGAATACATGGTGCAGTGGGGTTAGACCAGCATGGAGGTGGTCTAAGGGGCATCTGTCCTGGCAAACTGATGGATGCCCCCTCACAGCACCATGGTATGCACTGTAGCCTGCCCTATGGCCCCCCAAGCACAGTCATGCCCCAACCCCCCAAATTCGGGGACCTCTCTGATCTGTATTTTAAAGTGCCCCCCAAATCACCTGTGCCACCAGGCCAGCCACCTCCCCAAATGCCCCCAGGTGGTTGCATGTGCATTTTAGGGTGGGGGGCTCCAGGGGGGGCAATAAATCATGGGCCACAACTTGCAGCACCCAGGTCCATTACGCCATTCCCATGGCGCATGCCTGCAGCTGCCACAAGTCACAGGGCATAGGAGCCGGGGACCCTGCCTGTCTGAAACAGGACACAGGGTCCCCAGCATAGCACTACATGGCACAACTCACATACACCCGTGAGTTGCCCCAAGCGTCTTGTAATCTGGCCCTAGGTTGTTTATTCCAAAAATACCTATGGGGCAACAAACCCAAAAGAATAAGCTTATGTAAAATCTCATTGTTTGGGGAATCAGGAGGGATGGGAATGGCTTGATGGCAAAGATACCATCTATCCTTTCTACTAAAAAAAAAAAAAGATTTTGTTTTTTTCTCTAAATTCAACCCAAACTAACCCCTCTGAGCTTCTACTGAATAGCAGATCTCAATACCTCAAAAACCTTCAAATGTTCTTTTCATTAAAACACCACAATGCCTGTCATCCCATCCTTGTTTTAAAGGATCCATATGGGCTTAAAAAAATAAGAAATTAATAAATGGGATTTGTTTCCAATTAAATTAAACCCTTATGAGATAACCCATCATTAAACTTAGATGTCAACACAATCAACACTGACATGTGGCAGAAAGCTTCTATTAGAATTAATGGACAGCTTATTGATGATAGCAGTGATACATTATATTCATTTAAACAAATCAGGTATGCCTCTGCTATACACAAATCTGATTTTTGTAGTTATCACCAAATTATAGAAAGCCTACAAAAATACATATTTACATCTGGTTATTGCATTCCAAAATCTCCTGAGTAGGACCAGATCTTTACATTAATAAACCTTACTAGGGATTATAGATTTGTTTATAGATACTTAGCAGAGACAGATGAGTCTCTGTCCTCAGAAATCAAAACTAAATGGGAAAATTATTTAAACATACACTTATGACCTGCCCGCTGGTGCAGCAGCATGGTGTCCATCTGCAACACCGACATCCCGGGTTCGGTAACGGACCCGGGAAGTTGAAGGGCCAGCCAGGAGGAGAAGGACTGAGCATCCTAGGGATGGCTCTCCTTCTCTGAGGGCAGGGGGTCTGACTGTCTGGCACAAGTCAGACCCCTAGCAGAGACTGGGGGTCTCATAGTGACTGGTGCCTGGAATGCTTAGGAGGCATGTGGCCACTGGCATCATTGCACATCATGCCTCCTCCTTCAAAGGCCAAAAAATATGCAACTGCCATCCATGATGCCCTGCCTGTTTCCCTGGCCCCAATTGTCTGCTCTGTCACTCCCATTCAGATGACCAATCCTGTTGTCTGCTTATCCAATTGACTCCATGACCCGCCCTGGGAGGCAATCCAGGGAGGCAATGATGGTTGGCACCCCTGCTGGCATTCTTTTCCAGTCATCACGGAGTCATGCTGGTGAGGTGGCCCCACCATGGGGGTAATCCAGGGGGTATCACCTGTTGGGTAATTCCGGGGGGGGGCGAAGACAGGGTCCAGGGGTTGGTGCAGGGCTGAGGTACTTAGGGCAGCCCTGCAACAAACAAAAATGCACTTATCCACTGGCAAGCAGAATAAACTGTAGTCTATGGAATATAAAGCCTGTAAAGATGTACAAGTTTGTCTAGTTCAGTTCCATATGGGAACAAGCGACCACCAAGCAGTGTGGTTCACGATAAACACAGCTGTGGAGTCAAGTCGTACAAAAGCGAGGGTACTGGACTTTAGGAGGGCTGTCTTTGGCAAAATGGGAGAGTGCCTAAGGAATGCACTAGCAAATGGGCAAGAAGAATGGGTGGAGAAACAATGAGGAAACATCAAAACTGCCATCACGGAGGCAACAAGCCTCTGTGTGAAGCAAATAAAGAAAACAAGACACAGGAAAAAAACACTATGGTTCTTGAAAGAGGTGTCGGGGAAGGTTAGGGAGAAAAAGATAGCATTCAGGAGGTATAAGGAATCCCAGAAGGAGAAGGACAGAGAACTGTATCATTTAATGCAGAAGGAGGTGGGAAAGGCAGTCAGAGTAGCAAAGGCCCAAATTGAGGAAAAGATTGCCAACTCAGGAAGGGGGATAAAACCTTTCATAGGTACATTAGGGAGCGAAGAAAGACCAAGGGAGGGATAGTGAGGCTTAATAAAAGGGACGGGGAGTGGGCAGAGGGTGACAGTGAAAAGGCAGAGATACTGAACAAATACTTTTGTTCAGGATTCACAAAAGAAGAGGTGGGGGAGGTACCTAAACCAAACACTAGAAGCACTCTGGATTGGGGGGTCAGTACACCATTCACAGAAGAAAGGATCCTAAAATAACTCCTAAAACTCAAGGTGGACAAGGCAATGGGGCCTCATGGGATTCACACCAGAATTCTAAAAGAACTAAGGGGAGAACTAGTGACACCATTGACTACCCGTTTTAACAAATCATGGGAGGATGTTGTGGTACCTGAGGACTGGAAGAGGGCGGATGTGATTCCCCTTCACAAAAGTGGGAGCAAAGCAGAAGGAGGAAACTACATAGAAACAGAGAATCTGATGGCAGATAAGGACCGCTTGGCCCACCTAGTCTACCCATTTTCCTACCAAACGGATAAGCTACAGGTCCTAGTTAACCAACAGCCTACTTCCTCCTGCTCCCCCACTAGAATTGCCTTATGTCTGTCCCATGCATTCTTGAATTTTCCCACTGTTTTTCACCCTACATCCTCCTCAGAAAGGCTGTTCCATGCATCTGCAACCCTCTCTGTGAAGAAATACCTCCTCACATTACCTCTGAGCCATTCTCCCTCTAACTACAAATTACGCCCCCTTGTTCTTGCGTATCTCTTTTTCTGAAAGATGCTACCCTCTTGGACTTTATTGATTCCCTTGAGGTATTTGAAAGTTTCTATCATATCCCCCCTCTCCCTCTTTTCCTCGAGGCTATACATCTTAAGCTCTTTTATTCTTTCTTCATACGTCTTCTGGTGCAGACCCTGCACCATTTTGGTAGCTCTCCTCTGGACAGCCTCTACTCTGTCTATGTCTTTGCAAAGATGGGGTCTCCAGAACTGTACACAGTACTCCAGATGTGGTCTTACCAACTGTCTGTACAGAGGGATAACAGCTTCCTGTTTTCTATTGGTGATGCCTCTCCCTATGCATCCCAGTATCACCCCAGCCCTCCTTACTGTCTTCTCACATTGCTTGCCCACCTTTAAGTCATCTGAAATGACTACCACCAGGTCCCTTTCCATTTTTGTTGCTGTCAGTATCTCACCCCCCACACTGTGTACTCTTCTCCTGGGTTTTTGTTTCCCAGGTGCATTACTTTGCACTTCTTTGAGTTGAATCTAAGCTGCCATACATTTGACCATTCCTCCAACCTTGCCAAGTCCCTTTTCATCATTTCCACTCCACCTTGCATATCAGCCCTGTTGCAGATCTTTGTGTTATCTGCAAAGAGACATACTTTTCCTTCCAGTCCCTCTACAATGTCACTTATAAAGACATTAAAAAGGACCGGCCCCTGCACTGAACCCTGCGGTACCCCACTAATAACCCCCTTTCTTCACTGTGGACTCCATTTACTATTATTCTCTGTGTCTTGTTGTCCAGCCAATGTTTTACCCAGGCTACCACTCTGGGACCCACTCCCAGGCTGGTTAATTTGTTTATTAATCTTTTGTGCGGGATTGTGTCAGATGCCTTGCTAAAATCTAAATAGGCCATGTCCACAGCCCCTCCCTGGTCTACTACTCTGGTCACCCAGTCAGAGAAATCAATTAGATTTGCCTGACATGACCTTCCTGCTGTGAATCCATGCTGCCTTGGGTCCTGTGCCCCACTGGCCTCTAGGTACTCAACAGTTCTTTTCTTCAGAAGTGATTCCATCATTTTCCCTACCACTGAGGTCAAACTTACAGGTCTGTAGTTTCCTGCCTCTGTCATGTTCCCACTTTTGTGAAGGGGAATCACATCTGCCCTCCTCCAGTCCTCAGGTACCACACCATCCTCCAAAGATTTATTAAAAAGGGTAGTCAGTGGTGTTACTAGTTCTTCCCTTAGTTCTTTTAGAATTCTGGGGTGAATTCCATAAGGCCCCATTGCTTTATCCACCTTCAGTTTTAAGAGTTCTTTCAGAACCCTTTCTTCTGTGAAAGGACTAATATCAACTCCCCTATCCAGAGTGCTTCTGTTGACTGGATTAGGTATCTCCCCCTGCTCATCCATTGTTAATACTGAGCAGAAGTATTCGTTCAGTATCCCTGCTTTTTCACTGTCGCTCCCTGCCCAACCACCCTCCTCTTTATTCAGCCTCAGTATCCCTACCTTAGTCTTTCTTTGCTCCCTAATGTACCTATAAAAGGTTTTATCCCCCTTCTTAACTGAGCTGGGTATCTTTTCCTCGGTTTGGGCCTTTGCTATTCTGACTGCCTTCCCTGCTTCCTTCTGCTTTAACTGGTACAGTTCTCTGTCCTACTGCTTCTGTGTTTCCTTATACTTCCTGAATGCTATCATTTTCTACCTAACCTTCCCCGCCACTTCTTTTGAAAACCATAGTGTTTTTTTCTTTCATTTTGATTTGTTTATTTTCTTCACACAAAGGCTTGCTGCCTCTGTGATGGCGGTTTTGATGTTTCCCCATTGTTGCTCCACCCCACCTTCTTGCCTGCTTGCTAGTGCTTGTCTGAGGCACTCTCTCATTTTGACAAAATCAGCCCTCCTGCAGTCCAGTACCTTCACTTTTGTATGGCTTGACTCTACAGCTAAATTTATCGTGAACTACACTGTTTGGTGGTCACTTGTTCCCAGATGGCTACCTACTGCTAGATCTGAGATCCTCTCTCTGTCCCCATTTGAGAGTACCAGGTCTAAGATTGCTCCCTCCCGTGTGGGTTCCAAAACTAACTGTCTGAGGCATGCCCCCCGTAGGGCATCCAAAATGGCCCTGCTCTTGGATGTGGCGGCAGCAAAGGTGCTCCAGTTAACATGTGGCATATTCAGGTCCCCCATCAGCAATATCTCCCCTTTCTCTGCCATCCTAAAAATGCCTGCTATCATTTCCTTGTCCATTACCTCCCCCTGAGATGGGGGTCTGTATACAACCCCTGTGCAGATTGTGGTGCAATTTCCAGTCTCCAGGATGACCCACAGTGCCTCCTCTCCTCCCTGTTTACCCTTTAGTTCTATTGCATTGATCCCTTCCCTTCCATAGAGAGCTACTTCTCCTCCTCTTCTACCCTCCCTGTCCCTCCTGTAGATTGTGTACCCTGGTATGTTGACATCTCAGTCATGGTTCTCTGTGTACCATGTTTCTGTGACTGCCATGATATCCAGATATCCCTCTTCCATCAAGGCCACCATTTTGGGGGAGCTTTTTACCTAGACTATGGGCATTGGTACTCATTAGCCTCCATTTATGTATGGTCTTATTTCTTTTTGCCCCATCCCTGTCCTTACTGCCTTTGTCTTTTTCTCCATTTACCCCTGCCCTTCTCCCTATCGACTGTTCTATGTTGGTGTTTACCTCACTAACTACCCTGATTTTTTGGGGGGGCTAGGATTTCCCTTCTCCTTTTCAGTGCATCCCCCTTGTCTAGTTTAAATGCTTGCAAATGAAGCATTTAAACCTACCACCTAGGATCCTGGTTCCCCTCCTGAACAGATGCAGACCATCGCACCAGTATAGGCCTGCATCCCTCCAGGTGGAGCCCCAGTCCCCATTGAAGCCAAATCCCCTGAGCTCTGCACCATTTTTTCAACCAGTCATTGAATCCCATGGTGCAGAGTATCCTAGCCTCATCCATGCCATAGACAGGTAGCACTTCTGAGAAAGTTACCATGTGTGCTACTTGTATAAGGCCACTTCCCAACTCCACAAACTCCTGTTGCACTGCTCTGATCCCATTCTCAGCCAGTTCATTTGTCCCTAGGTGGATAATGATATCCAGCTCACCCCCCCTTGCAGCTGCTCCCATGATCCTGAGGATTCATTTCCTGCCCCTCCAAGCCATGGCACCGGGCAGGCACCTCACCTCCCTTTCCCCTCCTTCCCCCAGTTCTACACTCCTAACAACTGAGTCCCCCACAAGGAGTTGTTTCCTTCCCCTGTGGGGTCCTGTGCCACCCTCATGTGGGTCTCCATTGTGGAGGTTCCCAGCATCCTCCTTGGTCTCCACTGCAGGTGCCTCCATAGAGTAACCATGCTCTGCCAGAGTGGTGAATGAATTGTGGAGAGGCACAACTGGAGGAACACATCTCTGTTCCACCACCCTCGCCCTCCCTGAGCCTATGGTGGTCCAACCACTCCTCTTTCTTGGCAACCTCTGAGGTTGTGGTGGTGGCCTGGGTGGTCCCTGGGTGGGGGATCAGGTTTCCTGAATCCTTGCCAGGTCAGCATGGAGATGAGCAACCTCCTCCCTCATCCCAGAGAGGTGCTTGCAAATAGGACAGCAGTGCAGTCTCCAGAATGTCTCCCAGAAGACTGCTGCTCCACAGGCCATACATTGCACCACTCCCCACATGTCTGTCTCCTTTTCTGTTTCAGATTTTTTTTTTGTTCTTGTTTTAGTGTGTGCAAGCTTAAGAGTGTCTCTACCTCTTATTCAGTGTGATGTGCCTTTAAGGATATGAACAGGTGTTTGTTAGCAATTTTGGGGAAGTGATATCAGAACCCTGATATAAAGGAAGTTATGTGCTTGGGGCGGGTGGGGTGAGGGCAGGATGGGTGGGAGTAAACCTGTGCCCTCCAGAAACAATCAACTACAACTACAACCCTCCACCCTGGAGAGTGCCTTCCTTCCTTTCAGACACCTATTTCACAGAGGTTAAGTAACAGATCTAGTCACAAATAACTGCAAATATCTCCTAGCTAGAGTTCCTCCCTGGCAAATAAAAGTTAAATTAAGAAAAGTCAACCCCAAAAACAGAATTAAAACTACTTACTTACACAGGCCCAAAAATAATAATTCAATTCAGTGTAGTCTATTAAATTACCTCCTTGATTTAAGGAAGCTGGTGGCTGCTCTCTCTCTCTCTTTCTCTCTCTCTCTGTCTCTCCCTGTCTCTGTCTCTCTTTTAGACGATCTGTTAGTTGACCTCAGTGGTAGGGAAAATGATGGAATCATTTCTGAAAGAAAGAACTGTTGAGTACCTAGAGGCCAGTGGGGCACAGAACCCAAGGCAGCATGGATTCACAGTGGGAAGGTCATGTCAGACAAATCTAATAGATTTCTTTGACTGGGTGACCAAAGTAGTAGACCAAGGAGGGGCTATGGATGTGGCCTACCCAGACTTTAGTAAAGCATTTGACACAGTCCCACACAAAAGATCAATAAACAAGTTAGCCAGTCTGGGAGTGGGTCCCAGGGTGGTAGCCTGGGTAAAACATTGGCTGGACAATGAGACACAGAAGGTAATAGTAAACAGAGTTCACTCTAAAGAAAGGGGGTTACTAGCAGGGTACCACAGGGTTCAATACAGGGGCCGGTTCTCTTTAATGTCTTTATAAGTGACATTGTGGTGGGACTGGAAGGAAAAGTATGCCTCTTTGCAGGTTACACAAGTATCTACAACAGGGTTGATATACAAGGTGGGGTGGAAAGGATGAGAAGGGACTTGGCAAGATTGGAGGAATGGGCAAAAGTATGGCAGCTTAGATTCAAAAACAAAAACCCAGAGGAAGAGTACACAATGGGGGGGAGGTACTAACAACAACAAAAATGGAAAGGGACCTGGAGGTAGTCATATCAGATGACCTAAAAGTAGGCAAGCAATGGGAAAAAGCAGTAAGGAAGGCTGGGAGGATACTGGGATGCATAGGGAGAGGCATCACCAGTAAAAAACAGGATGTTGTCATCCCTCTGTACAGACAATTGTTGAGACCACATCTAGAGTACTGCATGCAGTTCTGGAGACCCCATCTCTGCAAGGTCATAGACAGGATAGAGGCGGTCCAGAGAAGGGTAACTAAAATGGTGCAGGGTCTGCACCAGAAACCATACGAAGTGAGACTAAAGGAGCTTAATACTGTATGTATACCCTAGAGGAAAGGAGAGAAAGGGGGGGAATGACAGAAACGTTCAAGTACCTCAAGGGAATCAACAAAGTCCAAGAGGGTAACATCTTTCAGAAAAAGAGATGTGCAAGAACAAGGGGGCACAATTTGAAAATATAGGCGGGATGGCTCAGAGGCAACATGAGAAAGTATTTTTTATGGAGAGTGTGGTGGAAGCATAGAAGGGCCTTTCTGAGGAGGTTGTGGGGTCAAAAACAGTGGGGGGAATTTAAGAATGCATGGGGCAGACATAAGTCAATTATAGTGGGGGGTAAGAGGAAGTAGGCTGTTGGTTAACTAGGATCTGCAGCTTATCCAATAGGTAGGGAAATGGGCAGACTGGGTGGGCCAAGCAATCCTTATCTTCTGTCAAAATCTATGTTTCTATGTAATTTAAAATTTTACACTATTAATAATAATAATAATCTTTATTTATATAGTGCTCTTCACTGAGTACCAGAGCACTGTACAATGAACAGACAATAAAATGCTAAAATACATTTTCCAGTAAATAAATACAACTTCAATAATAAAATCCAATTACAAGACAGCACCAAAAGCAAGTTCAAATAAATAGGTTTTCAAGGCAGTCTGAAAGCTCTCCACTGTCAGGCACTCACATATCTGATGAGGCAGAGAATTCCACAGGGTTAGGGTTATAAATGAAAATGCCCGTGATCCAGTTTTTAATCGTACCCTGGGACTCTCCAGCAATCCCTCACCGGTCGAGTGTAGTGGTCGGAGAGGGCAATAAGGTTTCCGCAGATTAGTACAGTCCACTCCAGTTATACCACCTGCAGTTATTTCGGGCAATCAGTTTGTGAGGGCACATCTCCAAATCCATTTGCCATCTAGGTTAACAACAATGTAATTAGCACTGCTTATAGCATTAATTACAGGCAGTCTATTTGGGGCATTCTGTGACCTAGTGAATGGGTGTAATCTATTAACAATAGTGTAAAAGTGTTACTTTTAAAGAGGGAGTCTGGTCAAAAGTACTACATTGTAGAATAAGAATCAGCCTTGCCCCAATAAATCCCTTACCAGAAATTAGGTTTCTACATTACTTTGTTTTAAAATTATAAGCTGTTTTGTAACACTGATTTCACTCCCTGTTCAAAAGAGACAGTTTCAGTGAAACGCCACTGATGATGTCACAACCAGAACTCACAGACTAGTCCTCCCTATCAGCAACCTTATGGGACCTATTTCTTCAAAGTTATCGAAACTGTAGCTGTAGTATTTATTTAAAAAACAAAAATTGACATAGGGTTGCCTGCAGTGCTTGCGTTTACAGAATGTTCAGATGCATGGTACTGTAATATAATAACTGGTGACCCCCAATATCAACCTGTTTTTGAGACTTGTAAAAAGTCATATCAACCTGCAAGTTGATATGGCAAAGTCATATCAACCTGCAAGCTGATATGGCTTTTACTGTCTCATGCCAATTTGTGTGTACCATGCTAAAGTACTTACCAAGTTGGAAAATTTAACCGTTCACAGTTTTTTTTAACTTTAAACAATGAAGAAGCTGTTGAACCTTCACGTTGCCGTCTTAACAACCAGCATACCAGGGAGCCCATACAGAGGTCGAATCAGCAATGCAGGAAGCATGTAATGCTAAGACTCTGAGCTTTGTTTACTTAGCACCAGTTGTTATAAAAAATAACACATACGTAGGTGTGTGATGAGCAGTTTTTTACACACCCTCAATGTGTGACAATATATAAACCTCTTGAGCTTCGCTCTTGAGGTTTATATATTATCACACACCTTGGGAGTGTAAAAAAAACTGCACATCACACACCTACATATGCATTGTTCTCTATATAGAATGCATTAGGAGGTGGTTTTTGGAATGCATCACTGAACAAAAGTATAGACTGTCAAAGTGGTGCACAATTTTAGAATGTTGGGGGGAGCATGTAATCTCGGCAAGTGGCAGAGATGTGCCATCTCACAGTGTGGTGGGACACTCAATCTCAGAATGCAACAGGGACACACATTGAAGAACTTAGTGAAGACTGGCAATTCTGGAATATAAGTAAGGATGTACACTGTTGGAATATGGCAGGACACACCATTTTATTTTGAAACTGCTTGTCGTTGCCGCATTCCAGAATTGTATGCTTACACCACATTTTACAATTGTGCATCACATCCCTACTACAATCCAACATTCTGCATCCCAGTCATATTTCAAAATAGCACATCCTGGCCACATTCCAAAGCTGTACATCCACACCATGTTCCAAAGTTGTGTGTCACTGTCACATTCTGAAACTGTCACCATCACATTCCAAAATTGTGTCATTACCACATTCTGAAATGGTGCATCACCACCACATTCTGAAACTGCATGTCATTGCCAAATTCTGAAACTGAGCATCATCTTTGCATTCCAAAATGGTGTGTCACCACCGCATTCCAAAATTGTGCATCACTGCCGCATTCCGAAACTGTGCGTCACCACCACATTCCAAAACTGTGCACCACTGCCACATTCTGAAGTTGTACATCACTGCCACATTCCAAAATTGTGCATCACTGCCACATTGCAAAATCATGAGTCACCACCACATTCCAAAGTCGTGCATCACCGCCACATTCAGAAGTCATGCATCACCACCACTTTCTAAAGTCATGCGGTAGTGCCACATTCCAAAGTTGTGTGACACCACCACATTCTGAAGTCGTACGGCAGTGCCACATTCTGAAGTCATGTGACAATGCCACATTCCAAAGTCATGCAGCAGCACCACATGCCGAAGTCATGCAGTAGCACCACATTCCAAAGTCATGCATCACTGCCACATTCCAAAGTCATGTGTCACTGCCACATTCTGAAGTCATACGTCACCGCCACATTCCAGAGTCATGCATCACTGCCACATTCTGAAATCATGCGTCACCGCCACATTCCGAAGTTGTGCATCATCACCACATTCTGAAGTCATGCATCACTGCCACATTCCGAAGTTGTGCGTCACCACCAAAAGTTGTCACTGCCACATTTCAAAGTCATGTAGCACCACCACATTCCAAAGTCATGCATCACTGCCACATTCCAAAGTCATGTGTCACTGCCACATTCTGAAGTCATATGTCACCGCCACATTCCAGAGTCATGCATCACTGCCACATTCTGAAATCATGCGTCACTACCACATTCCAAAGTTGTGCATCATCACCACATTCTGAAGTCATGCATCACTGCCACATTCCAAGGTTGTGCGTCACCACTAAAAGTTGTCACTGCCACATTTCAAAGTCATGCAGCACCACCACATTCCAAAGTCATGCATCACTGCCACATTCTGAAGTCACGCATCACCGCCACTGTCTGAAGTCGTACATCACCACCACATTCCAAAGTCATGTGTCACTGCCACATTCTGAAGTCGTACATCACTGCCACATTCCAAAGTCATGCATCACTGTCACATTCCAAAAATGTGCACCACTGCCACATTCTGAAGTTGTGCATCACTGCCACATTCCAAAAATGTGCATCACTGCCACATTCCAGAGTTGTGCATCACCACCACATTCTGAAGTCATGTGTCACCACCACTTTCTAAAGTCATGCGGCAGTACCACATTCTGAAGTCATGCAGCACCACCACATGCCAAAGTCGTGCAGCACCACTACATTCCAAAGCTGTGTGTCAAAGCAAATTCTGAAGTCATGCATCACTGCCACATTCCAAAGTCATGTGTCACTGCCACATTCTGAAATCATACGTCGCCGCCACATTCCAGAGCCGTGCATCACTGCCACATTCTGAAATCATGCGCTACCGCCGCATTCCAAAGTCATGCATCATCACCACATTCTGAATTCATGCGCCACTGCCACATTCCAAAGTTGTACGTCACCACCAAAAGTTGTCACTGCTGCATTCCAGTCATGCAGCACCACCACATTCCAAAGTCATGCATTACTGCCACATTCCGAAGTCACGCATCACCGCCACAGTCTGAAGTCATAGGACTTCCGGTTCCGGTTACCTGAGGGATGGACACCTAAAAGGCTTGCTCCCAACTGAATACAGAAGATCCAAATGAATCTAACTCTTAACTTAAACTTAACACAGTACCGGAACCTAGAAGAGATCGCCTACTATGTCGCCAAAACTAAAACACAAAGATTCCACTTTGGACTCATATCCCAAGTTAAAATTCCCAGCCAAAAGTACACAGGCGCAGGCCGCACTATGGGTTGAGATCTCAGACCTAATAGAACAACCCACCACTTTCTCGAAGACGATGGAGGAGGACTTTACTATCACCTTGAAGACGCTTTACAGTACTCTACAACAAATCTATGACACTCTTACGAGAATCGAGCAGAAAGCGTCGAAGGACAGGAAGAACATCGTGGAGCTGACTCGCTGAACAGAACAACTAGAAGAGACAGTGTCGGAGTACACGGAGATCTCAGATGTTCATAATGCTGCTCTGAAGGATCTACATTACAGAGACTTACTTTTACAACAACAGCTGGAAGACTTAGAAAACCGGAATAGATGCAACAACATAAGAATACACGGCCTACCAGAAGAAACAGAATCAGGCCCAGTGCCCAAATTTATTGAAAGCCTGCTGAAAGAGTTGCTCAATTTAGATAAGGACAAAGATCTGGGCATAATCCGTGCACATCGTTCACTGGTCCCCAAGCTGAAAGACCCAAAAGCCTGCCCTCATTCAATAATATTGGCCTTTGTGGACTTTAGAATAAAGGAAGAAGTTATTAGGGCAGCCTGGACAAAAAATCAAATCATGTCTGGGGACACACGGCTTTACCTCGATCAAGATTATGCACCACAAACCCTAGTTCACCGACAAAAAGCATTTCAGGTGGTGGAAGCAATCAGACAAGCAGGTTTCTCAGCACAACTTGAATACCCAGCTAAGATAAAAGTACTTACACCCGAAGGATGGCAAAGATTTCAAGAACTACCAGAGGCCTGTGGCTGGGCTAAGCAACATGGTATAGTGACTCCACTAGAGGGCGCAACTGATCATCGCTCAGCTGAGTCGAAAAAATCATGGCAAAGAAAGGGAACGAAAGGAGTTAGACCCCAGCACTCAGACGACACTAATTCAATGTGGGACAGTGATTGCAATAGAGCGTTCCCCCAGCACGGCCCAACCACTCGCTCTTCAGCTACAGAAGCTCTGATGGAGGACATCTCTTCACAATCGAATGGATGAGCAATATTATAGAGCCACTTAGTCTGAGTGGTTCATTTGCTTTCTCTTTTGTGGATCTACAGTCCAAGCGAGACTCAAAGAACTTAGGTTCTGGAGTGACTGACCACAAATGCCCTTCCCTCTCTTACTAATTGTACTTTTACCAGGCCTCTGATGGTTTAATTTTTCTAATTCATGATAGATCATTGGTCAAGAGGCTTTAATGTGGTGGAGTGGGTTTGACGTACAGATGCACTTATTCCTGCACGCTTATTTGAATGAGCGAACCCAATAGGGTCTAAAATTACAACTGTCAGTGCGTCGTCCTAACCCTCCCCACCATAGTTTGATATGGGCTTATTTGGAAGGGTCACTTTGCTTTAGAACAAATTTAGAGGTCACATGATGTCCTAAATATGGTCTCAAATAGAAACAGAGTTTATTCGGATGGGTCATATGGGAGAGGCAGAAGCCTCTCTAGGCCGGGGGGAGGGGGAAACATTGGTCTGCAATAATGATCAGACGAAATTGGTTATGTCTATGGAGGGCGAACGGGAACAAGTAAACCGACGTCGTTGGGTAACGTCTGCGTTGGCAGCGGTTATATTAGACTCCCTCTTTCTTCCAGGTTGGTGCCCTGGCACTATGCAATTTAGAGTTGGGGCATGGGGTGAGCAATTAAAGGTATGCCTTAGCAAGGGCGAGAAAGTAGGGTGTAAATGGTTATGGGAGACTGAAGAAGGGACAATATCAGAAGTGACATTTAATGTATCCCCTAGACATCACCTTAAGCCCAAAAATGGGCACAAAGGGACCACAGGACATAGTAATAGCACCCTTATCTGGGAAGGGAAGGATAAGGGGCTGAATCAAGGGATTCTAGATACGAACTCACCTGGTTTATGAGTTTAGGCTGAGACCCCCCCCAGAGCCACGGAAAATTGCCCGTGGTAGGGACACGCATTGTGGCCACGCTGTAAATGAAAGTCAGAGGCAACAGGTGTTAAACCGGAAGAAACTCCCCCCCCTTATCTTTTCGGGGAGGTGGGTGGTCTTTGAAGGGCCCTCCTCGCCCCCCCCCCTCCCTTGGACCGAATGAGCTGCCTAGCAGATCCTTGGGTGAGATACCCCCCTTCCCCCTAGCAGCATTGGGTGGATTTTCTAACTAGGCTGTTGCTGGGAGTTTTAGATGGATGCTCTCCTCCCTCCTCCTCCCGGCTATGGTTCCTCAGCATTTAAATAAGTCGGTGTCGGGATACATGGGTAGATGGTCCAACAGTCACTCAGGTGACTGGAGTCATCCCAGTTGGGGAACCCGCAGACTCTTACTGTGAAGTTGTCCCTGATGGGGGGACCGAAATATCTTGGTCTCCTACCACACTTCATACAATACTCCTGAGGTGTGGAGTTGGGAGTAAAGATACCTTGAAGCTGTCTAGATGCCACCTCCTTTAGTGGGGGGCCTTGTAAATATGTTAAGTTGGTTCTACATGTTAAATATGTATGTTACAAATTTTTTATATGGTTCTTACAGGCTCCTTGATACCAGGATCAGTGATGGTTCTCCTTTTCTTCTTGTTTATTACTTTAGATGGCAGATCTCAAGTTGATTTCTTGGAATGTTCGGGGCATAAGCAGTCTGATCAAGATGGCCAGAATTTTGAAGGAAATACAGAGACAGGGAGTTAATATAGCATTTTTACAGGAGACCCATCTGAACCAGGCTGAACATAGAAAATTAAGGAGATGCTGGGTGGGCGATTTTTATGCGTCTGAATGCACTCACCAAACAAACAAGAGGGGCACAGCAATCCTGGTCAGGAAGGATATCCCTTGTGCTATTTCTCAGGTGAATACAGACCCTGAGGGTAGATATGTGAAGATAGAAGGGGAGTTCAAGGGTCAAAAGTGCACTTTTTTGAACATATACGCCCCTAATGATGAACAAAAGAGGGTAGCCTTTCTGACCAAAGTGTTGTCTGAAACGACCCTAGATCCAGATAGGCTAATATTCATCGGTGGAGATTTTAATACAGTGACAGATTTAGGTCTCGACAGAATAGGTTCTCATTCTACAGGTCCTGCAAGGTCTAGTAAAGCCCTCACGAAGCTATGTGCAGAGCTCTCTCTGGTAGATGCGTGGAGATTTGCCCATCCCTTAGACAAAGATTACACATATTATTCTCCCAAGTACAAGATGTATTCCCACATTCATCATTGGTTGGTTTCAGAAAATGCTTTATCCTCCATGTTTAGAGCAGGGATAGGATTCATCTCGATCTCAGATCATGCTCCGGTCACACTGGAGATGTCTCTGGCCCCAAAACCTCCAGAATCCATTTGGCATTTAAATGTTAGCTTATTGAACCTTACAGAGTTCAAACAACTTATACAGTGATCAATAATGGAATATTTGGAGACAAACCGGAGAGAAGATACAGAGGCAGGAATTAGATGGGACGCTTTAAAATGTTACTTAAGGGGAATAGTGATTGCTTACGCATCAAAACACAAGAAAGCACAGATCAAAGAACGCATAGAACTAGATGCAAAGATATCCCAGTTAGAAAGGGTCCATAAAGAGACATTAGACCAAAAATGTGAGGAAGAATTACTTAGGTCCCGTACCAAACTGAATAAGATTCTAGATCTTCAGACAGAAAGATTCTTAGCTTATGCTAGACAAAGGTATGATGAACACGGAAACAAAGCAGGAAAAATTTTAGCCTGGCAGTTGTGAAAGGAGAGGGCCTCCAGAGCAGTCCCTAAACTTAAAGTACAAGAGTCAAATAATATAACCTGGTCCCCCTCCTTAATTACCGCACAATTTCAAAAATTTTATTCCACCCTCTATAGCACAGACAAAGACATAAATCATGAAGGGAAAACCCTTTCATTCCTTAATAAACTCCAATTCCCTACCCTCTCAGAGATACAAAGGAAAGATCTAGAAGCCCCCATAACAGCAGCAGAAGTAACTCAAAAAATTAAAAATCTTAAGAATGGGAAAGCCCCAGGGATGGATGGCTATGTGTCAGAATTCTATCAAACTTTCTTAGACCCGCTCCTACTGGTCTTACTAGACATGTATAACGAGTTGTGGAGGGGAGAGGGGGCAGTCCCTAGATCTTGGAACCTGGCCCAGATCTCTGTGATTTTGAAACCTGATAAAGATCCAGAAGATTGTAAATCATACTGGCCAATCTCACTTTTACCAGTGGATCTAAAAATCTTCACTGGGATCTTAGCTGATCAGCTCCAGAAAGTTATAGGTTGTTTAGTGCATAAGGATCAGACCGGCTTTATCTCAGGGAGATTTCTTCAAGATAACATTCGTCGCCTGTTGAATGTGATCTCAGCACATAAAAATACCAAACAACTCCAATTAGCTATTAGCATGGATGCTGAGAAAGCATTTGACAGGGTAGACTGGGTATTTCTGGGTGAAACCCTAAAAAGATTTGGCCTGGGAGAGAAGTTTGTCAATGTTATCAATAACTTATATACAGCTCCGGAGGCCAGAGTTAAGATCAATGAACATCTCTGAGAGAGATTTCCCCTCATGAGGGGTACAAGACAGGGCTGCCCCCTCTCTCCACTTCTTTTTGCCCTGTCACTTGAACCCCTGGCTATAGAAATTAGATCTAACCCCTTGATCCAAGGTGTGGAAGTTGAGGGCCACACCCAAAAAATCGCATTGTACGCAGATGACTCTCTCTTATTTTTATCACACCCAGAAACCTCTGTCCCTGCCCTATCTCATTCTCTGGAGGAATATGGCATGCTAGCAGGTTATAAAATTAACCTTCAAAAATATGAAACACTGATCCTCAGTGGGACCCCCTCAAAGGACTTTAAAGAATCCTTCCCCTTTGCGTGGGCCAAAAGAAATACAGATAAATATTTAGGCATACACATCTCAATTGACCTCTCCCTCTTATATAAAAATAATTATGTCAAACTTTTTAAGACCCTACAGGCTGATATAGCCAGGTGGAGACTACTTCCCCTGTCACTGTACGGTAGATCACAAACTCTCAAAATGAATGCCTTACCTAGGCTCTTATTTTTATTCCAAACCCTTCCAATTCAACTCCCTAGACAATTCTGGGCTAACTTGCAAAAAGAGGTCCAAGACTTTATTTGGAACAGGAAAAAAACAAGGTTGGCCAGGAAGTTATTACAAACCCCCAGGGACAGGGGAGGCTTGGCCCTCCCAAACTTTTATTATTATTTTTTGGCAGCTCAGGGTGCACAGTTGTGCTCCTGGATAAAACGTCGAGTTGACTCCAGATGGTACCATCTAGAGGAAGCCGCAGTTCAAAAATGGACCCTATGGCCGGTTCCTACGGGCAATATGCCTACACCTATGATTAGAGAGATTACTAACCCATGGATCCTCCACTCATTTTGGATTCTAAAAAAGTTGAGAAGGGTCACTGGCACCCCAGAGGGACCCGGTCCGCTTTCCCTAATAAGATTTGAAGCCTCATTTATTCCCCCGAGAGGAGATTCAGGATATCAATATTGGGCCTCAAATCAACTCTCCACTTTCTCACAATGTGTAGAGGGGACCAACTGTTACCCCTTTGCCCATTTAAGAGACAAGTTTCACCTCTGTCGTGAGGACCATTTTAGATATTTACAAGTCCGGCACTATATTACCTCTGAAAACAGGTTACAGAAAATAATCAGAGGAAAGACCCCCTTAGAGGAGTTTTTTTACTGTAATAGCAAGATCAAAAATATCCCACACCCTCTGGCTCAGCTATATGATATTTTAATTAATCTAAACAATCCAGGCTTAGAAATAATTAAACAGAGATGGGAAACAGAGCTAGGGATTTCAATCCCACAAAAAACCTGGGATGATAGGTTGGCAGGTGACAAGCTCTCCTTCCTGGCAAGAATTTCACTGAAAGGTCCTTCTGAGATACTTTCTTACACCCTCAAAAACAAAACATTTTAAAGTGGGGAGTTCCAAGTCCTGTTGGAGATGTGGCAGGGCCAGGGGATCCCCAGCACATATATTTTGGGATTGCTCCAGAATTAACAATTTTTGGAAAGAAGTACATGGGTACATGCAAAGAGTATCCAGCCTACAGATCCTGTTTAGAGGGGAGGAGATGGTGCTGGGGCTTACCTGCTTGGTCACAGGACCTAGACGGGAAAGGCTTCTACCACAAATCATGAGAGTGGCAGCATTGAAGTCGATCACATCGAGATGTATTTCCCCCAACCCCCCAACAATAGAGGATTGGAAGGTCAGAATGAGGCATTTGGAATCCATGGAACAAATTACTTACAGTCTAAGACAGGGCGGAGAGAAGTTTGATGCCATCTGGTCCTCCTGGCAAGCTTTGGAGTTGGATTAGGGAGCCCCGGACTTTCCATTAGGAGCCTTATTTGTTTCATTTAAGGAAAAGAAATGAGGCCTGGAGACCTCTTTCTTTTAAACAGTAAGATTCTATAAGGAGCCATTGTATTAGAGTTAAGCTAAAATCTGAAAGAAATATCAGGAAGCCAAAGTTGAGTTATGAATGTTATATCAGTTATCTAATTGTACAGTCCATTTGTCAGTACAGTTCCGATCTTTGTTAACTAGACAAGTTTGCCCAGATCGAAGACAGGGGGCATTGTCCCTCCCATCTGAGAATTGGAGAAGGGACATCTTAGTCAGGGATAAGACAGAAAGAGGGGAAGTCAAATAAATACAGTATATATCGTGGTATAATTTTATTAAGACTCACAGGAGCTTTTTAAATTGTCTAACAATTCCTTGATGAGCTTATTGACAAAGTTGTTGTATCTTGTATGGAAATGACCCATTAAGAAAAGTCCAACTATTGGAACTATGTAATGATATGTAAGATGACAGAATGGATACTCAATAAAAGATGAAGTGAAAAAAAAAAACAGTCTGAAGTCATAGACCACCACATTCCAAAGTCATGTGTCACTGCCACATTCTAAAGTCGTACATCACTGCCACATTCCAAAGTCATGCATCATTGCCACATTCCAAAACTGTGTGCCACTGCCACATTCTGAAGTTGTGCGTCACTGCCACATTCCAAAAATGTGCATCACCACCACATCCCGAAATCATTTGTCACCGCCACTTTCCAAAGTCGTGCATCACCACCACATTCCGAAGTTGTGCATCACCGCCACATTCCGAAGTCATGTGTCACTGCCACATCCCAAAATTGTGCATCACCGCCACATTCTGAAGTCGTGTGTCACCACCACTTTCTAAAGTCATGCAGCAGTGCTACATTCTGAAGTCATGCAGCACCACCACATGCCAAAGTCGTGCGGCAGTGCCACATTCCAAAGCTGTGTGTCAGTGTAAATTCTGAAGTCATGTGTCACCGCCACATTCCAAAGCCATGTAGCACTACATTCCGAAGTTGTACAGTACTGCCATATTCCGAAGTCATACAGTACTGCCACATTCTGAAGTCATGCATCACTGCCACATTCTGAAGTCATGCATCACTGCCACGTTCCGAAGTCGTGCATCACTGCCACATTCTGAAGTCATGAGTCACTGCCATATTCCAAAGTCTTGTGTCACTGCCACATTCCAAAGTCATGCGGCACTGTCACATTCTGAAGTCATGCATCACTGTCACATTCAGAAGTCGTACATCACTGCCACATTTCAAAGTCGTGCATCACTGCCACATTCCAGAGTTGTGCATCACTGCCACATTCTGAAATTGTGCATCACCGCCACATTCTGAAGTCATGCATTATCGCCACATTCTGAAGGCACGTGTCACTGCTACATTCCAAAGTTGTGCATCGCCACCAAAAGTTGCGTCACTGCCACATTCCAAAGACATGCAGCACCACCACATTCCGAAGTCATGCATCACTGCCACATTCTGAAGTCATACATCACATCCATATTCCAAAGTCATGCATCACTGCCACATTCCGAAACTGTGTGCCACTGCCACATTCTGAAGTTGTGTGTCACCGCCACATTCCAAAAATGTGCATCACTGCCACATTCCAAAATATCTGTCACCGCTACTTTCCAAAGTCATGCATCACCACCACATTCGGAAGCTGTGCATCACCGCCACATTCTGAAGTCGTGTGTCGCTGCCACATCCCAAAATTTTCCATGCCAAAGTCGTGCGGCAGCGCCACATTCCAAGTTATGTGTCAACGTCACATTCCGAAGTCAGGTGTCACCACCACATTCCAAAGTCATGCAGTACTGCCACATTCCGAAGTCGTGCAGTACCGTCACATTCCGAAGTCATGCATCACTGCCACATTCCAAAGTCATGCATCATTGCTACATTCTGAAGTCATGCATCACTGCCACATTCCAAAGCTGTGCATCACCACCAAAAGTTGTGTCACTGCCACATTCCAAAGTCATACAGCACTGCCACATTTCGAAGTCATGAGTCACTGCCACATTCTGAAGTCGTACATCACCGCCACATTCCAAAGTCATGTGTCACTGCCAAAATTCCAAAGTCATGTGTCACTGCCACATTCTGAAGTCGTGCATCACCACCACATTCCAAAGTCGTGCGTCACCGCCACATTCTGAAGTCATGCATTGCCACCACATTCTGAAATCCTGCGTCACCGTCACATTCTGAAGTCATGCATCACCATTACATTCTGAAGTTGTGCAAAACTGCCACATTCTGTAGTCATGCAGTAGCACCACATTGCAAAGTCATGTGGCAGTGCCGCATTCCGAAGTCATGTGGCACTACCACATTCTGAAGTTGTACGGCACTGCTACATTCTAAAGGTGTACAGCATTGCCACATTCCAAAGTGGCACAGCACTGCCACATTCTGAAGTTGCGTGGCACTGCCCTATTGAACATTCCAAAGTCACGCAGCACTGACACATTCCGAAATTGTGTGGCACCACCACATTCCAAAATTGCATGGTGCCACCACATTCTGAAACTGCATGAGTGTTCATCACCACCTCATGCTGAAACTACGCGTCACCACCACATTCCAAAACTGTGTGCCACTGCTACATTCTGAAACTGCACGTCATCGTCACATTCCAAAACTGTGCGTCAGCATCATCACCACTTTCTGAAATTGCATGTCATCACCACATTCTGAAATTGTGCATCAGCCACATTCTGAAACTGCATTAGCCACATTCTGAAATTGCATGTCATGTCCACATTCTGAAATTGTGCATTATCACCACATTCTGAATTTGTTCATCATCGCCATATTCCAAAATTGCGCATCACCATCACATTCCGAAATTTGCATCGCCACCACATTCCAAACCTGGGCATCAATGCCACATTCCAAAACTGTGCGTCACTGACACTTTCTGAAATTGTGCATCTCTGCTACATTCTGAAATGGCATGTCTCTTCTACATTCTAAAATTTTACCTGCCTGCCACATTCTGAAATGGTGTGTAAACTTCCATGCTCTAGGATTGCCTGTCATTGTCACATTCTGAAAGTGTGCATTCCCACCATATTCCAAAACTGCACATCCCCACCACATTCTGAAGATGAGTGTCACTACCACAGTCAAAAATTGCATTCTCAAGTTACATTCTAAAATTATTCATCCCTGCCTCATTCTGAAATGCCATGTGGCTATCAGATTCTGAAACTGCATCACTGCCACTTTCTGAGATTTTGTGTCCATGCCGCATTCTGAAATTGAATGTTGCCACCACAATCTGAAATCAAGCATACCAACCACTCTTTTGAAATTCTGTATCACTACACCACATGCCAAACTAATCCATCCAAGACACATTATGAAATTACACATCCCTACCACCTTCCATAACTATGTGTCCCCCGCATTTCAAAACTGTGTATCTCTGCCACATTCTAAAACTATATGACACCACCACATTAAGAATTTTAGCATCCCTGCCACTTTCCAAAACTGTATGTCCCACCTATTTTCTGAGATTGTGTCATTGCTGCATTCCACAGTTGCAGTCTGGTGACATTTCGAAATATCATCCCTGCACTATTATAAAAATTGCACATATTTTTGTCATTCTAAAGCCATGTTTGCTGCTGTATTCTAACCCCCCATCACATTCTTAAGTACTGTACCTTGCATCTGCATATTATGGAAATGCATGCCCTGACTGTTAGTGTTCCTTTTCCAGATTTTTAATATGACTGCAGCTTTATGTAATGTAGGAGAAATAAGTCTTGTAAGGTGGTTTGCTAGAAGGACTAGACTGTGAGTTCTGGTTGTGACATCATCAGTAGCTCTTTACTAAAACTGGCTTTTTGTGAATAGGCACTACATTTAGGGTTACAAAATTATTTGTAACTTTTAAACAAAGTAACTTAAAGATCTCATTTTTGGCATGTGGCTGACTGGGGATATGCTGATCCAAATTCTGAATTTACTGATGCTAGACATTTGGGCTACACTCCCTCTTTAAACTGCCCTTAATTGCACATCATGTACATAGCAGTTATACATGTGGTTCTTAAGCTGCTTACTGAGCTGCAGTTCATTCACAGCTCATTCTCAGTCAGTTACAGTCGTTTATAATCTGTTGTGCTTGTATGAACAAAAATGACATCTAAAAGAAAAGCTATGTCACACCAGCCATGTTTCTGAAAAGCTGGTTTTGTGCATTATGAAAATCATGGTGACCACAGGGATGGATCAATAGGAGCCTTTTCTCAACCTGGTGATTCTGATGAGGTTCTGGAGACTATGTGCACCGGTGATATGCAGGAGCCAGAAGACAAAGATGGAGAAGAAAAGCTACAAGATATAACAGTCACAGCACACAATGTAAAAGCTGCTTTCCTCACATTGTACCGAGCAGTACCCAGAGCTGGAGCCAAACTGGGGCACTTTAACTATAACTGAAGAAGTGTGGGCACCATATCACCATACACAAGTGCTTCAAAAGAAGATCCCGGACTTCTACTCTGAATAGTAAGACCTTCAATTCAATTAAAGGGGCTGTAATTGCAATACCGTACACTACAGTACTTTTAAACTGCATATTCAGCTTCTTCCTTTTTTACGTTCACTTGCGCGCATGTGCAAGGAACATTTTGGGAGAGTAGCACACTTTGGAGGTGTGCCTCTCCCTTTCAATCCACTGCTCAGTTGAGCAGGCGTGGCGGTCCTGCACCAATGGGTGCGGGAGCTGTGTATGACAGTGGTGGTCTTCACTTCAAAGAAAACCACCACTGTCATACAGAGCACCACATCATGCCACCCCCCCACGTCACGCCGCCCCCTCAAATCCTTGCTGCCACTCTGGGAGCTCACCCCAGCGTGGCAAATGTTCTGCGTCATCTGCTGACGGGGGTGCCCAATCCCCGTCTGCTCCACAGCCCTCAAGCCATCTTTCTGCCATGCTGGGAGCCCACCCCAGCGTGGCAAATGTCCCATAGTCTTGTTTTTTTTTTCACCTGTAAAGCAAAAACGGTCACACGGCGCTTCTCCCAGTCCCCCCTCCCACTACCTACACCCACCCACTGTGCACCCAGCCTCCCACCCCCACCCCATACTTACCTCCGGAGCTTGGCGTGATGATCTTCAGTGGACCGGGAACACATCTGCACTCTTCAAAGCTGACCGCGAACTGAGGAAATGCCGGTAAGCTGTATAATGGGCTAGATAGGGGGTTTTCAACTTTATTGCACATCTCAGGCATTTTTGGGAATTTTTGCACCAAATTTTCAACATGGGGTTTTTGGGACCCCTTCTCATGAATGATATCACTATCATGGCGTTATTTGGGCCCAAAGGGTGATTTCGCAGTCACTGCATGAAATCACCCTTTGGGCCTGAATAACACCATGACAGTGACATCATTCATGAGAAGGGTTCCCAAAAACCCCATGTTGAAAATTTGGTGCAAAAATTCCTAAAAATGACTGTTTTACAACTGTGCGTTGCGCAGTTCCTACGCAGGCTCGTAAGTTCGCGAATTTTCAATATTTTCACTCCAGATTTTCAACATTGCCATTTTACCACACCTCCTTATGAGCAGTACAGCTGTCATTTTTCACATCCTGCCCAAAACATGTTTCCACCCATGTAGCGCATAATGGCACAGTCGGTGTCTTGAAATCAATGTATGGGACACATTAAGAAAATTACAGTGACACTGTTCATTAGTAGAGGTCTTAAAATGGCTGTGTTGAAAATTTGGTGAAAAAATTCTAAAATGACTGTCTTATTTAGTTCATGCTGTACAGTTCCTATGCACGTCAGAAGTTTCATGAATTTCAATATTTTTACTCCACATTTTCAACATTGTCATTTTACCACACCTCCTTATGAGCAGTACAGCTGTCATTTTTCACATCCTGCCCAAAATGTGTTTCCGCCATGTAGTGCACAATGGCAGCCTAAAAGCGTAAATCAATGTATGGGACACAGTAAGAAAAATCACAGTGACACTTGTTCATTAGCAGAGGTTTTAAATGGCAATGTTGAAAATGTGGTGAAAAATTCCTAAAATTACTGTTTTACGAGCGTGCATTGCACAGTTCCCACCTACGCTCAGTAGGTTTACGAATTTTCAATATTTCCACTCCAGATTTTCAACATTGCCATTTTACCACACCTCCTCATGAGCAGTACAGCTGTCATTTTTCACATCCTGCCCAAAACATGTTTCCACCCATGTAGCGCACAATGGCACAGTCGGTGTGCGAAATCAATGTATGGGACACATTAAGAAAATCACAGTGACACTGTTCATGAGCAGAGGTCTTAAAATGGCTGTGTTGAAAATTTGGTGAAAAAATTCCTAAAAATGACTGTTTTCGAGTGTTCATTCGCGCGGTTTCCTAGCTGCCTTCGTAAGTTTGTGGTGCTAATATTCCTCTCAGATTTTCAACATTGCCATTTTACCACACTTCCCTATAGAGCAGTACAGCTGTCATTTTTCACATCCTTCCCAAAACGTGTTTCCGCCTATGTAGCGCACAATGGGGGTAACAAAAAGGTCATGCTGAAAATTTATTGTGCAAATACCAACAATCGCAGAGGGCATTAGGGTAAAGCACCATACGTGCCAAACACCACTGCAAATACCTGCAAGCGAACTTTCGGCATTGACAAATGCTTGTTTAAATCAAGCATTTTCTGTTTTTTGGTTACAGCGACCACTCGCTATAACGGGCAATTCAGTGTTGCACGGATGTGCCTGTTATAAGTGGCACCAACTGTACTATAGTCCTGCAAGACTAGAATCAATGGGCTTATTAAAACACAGGTTATGCTGGAGGTGTAAATCTACCCAGGCTGCCCTAGGTCATATGATCTGGGAATGTCAAAATATTCAGTCTACCTAGAACAAAATCTGTGCTGTTTGTTCTAACATTACCTCAAATAATATGCCATTTGTACTGAAACTTTTGATCTTAGGAAATAACTCTATAATCCCTATCACATCTTTTCTTCAAAAGTTCTGGATCCTACTAGCATCATTATGCTTGAAGAGACTCATTCTATGTAACTGGAAAAAAAAAAACGATGTCACTCTCATAGAAGACTGGCGGTGTCATATGAGCTCACTTGCTCTGAATGAGTGCATAAGTATTGAACAAGCTTGACCAATTCAGAAAGATATGGACTTCCTTTCTAGATAGTCTGAAATCGTGATATCTGAACTCCTGTATGTAGCACTCACATTGTTTGCCACTATTGGTATCTGTCCTTCATAACTGATTTTTACACATTATTGTTGTTTCTTTTTATGTGTAATTGTTGTTCTGAAATTTGAAAAATTATAAAGAATAATTCAGAAAAGATGTGTGTGTGGCGTTTTGTGGTGTGGTGTGGTGTACACTACATACTGACAGCATTTGATGTGATTGGGCAATGGTCAGAACGTGTATATTTTTATTGTTTGTTGTTTAGTTAGTAGAAATGGAAAGCATTACCACCTGTTGGACCAGGCAGTACATAGGACCATAGTACACAGGGACATATATTGCAGATGCATAACATGGGTAGGGTGGTAGAGCTCTTACTGCTCTTTTGATCTGTCATAGTTTTACTGACCTTTTTTGCCACTGCCAGCAAAAGCAAAACCCTACCCACCCTTAAAAATTTCAACTAAAAATCCTTGCTGCTTTCATCTTTCACAATATCGGGGTGTGAAAGATAGTGCATGACTATCATGGTGCATATTCATCCAGGCAACACACCCCATCGGGCACATGCTGCCTGTATGAATATGGGGTCAGAGAAAATATGCTTGGTGATAACACAGCCCCCTGCTGATAACAGACTCCCAGGAGCAAGGGAGAGAGTCTATCTCAAATGGACTAGCACCTTTGCTCCTAGAAATCATATTAAGTCAGTGGCATGCTTATGATCATTTATGGCACGCAATGTACTAGGGTGCTGTTTCTATTATGTGGCCATTAGCAGCTATTTCTACAGTACATGCTTGGTTCCCATTATTCAGATGGTGGCCAGCTGAGGTGGCATGTGGATGGTCTGTGCCAGCTGCCATCTACCGATCTGATGGTAGACAACAAATGTCACTTCATTGGTGGGTGGGGGCAATAAGAGGTAAGGGTGGTGGGTGCTGAGTAGATGGGGAGAGGGTATGATAGGTATAATAGGAATCAGATGGGGGGTACCACTAGACTACCAGGGTCATTGCTATGCAACCAGGGGGGCACTGGACTACTGGGTTTTGATGTTAACTCGAGGATCGGGGGCACCACTAGACTACTGGGTTTTAATATGTATTAGGGGATGGGGTGGACCACATGACTACCCAAGTTCTTTTTAGACATCTACTCAGGGATCAGGAGAAACCACTGGACTATCAGCATTCTTTTTTGACATCTACTTTGGGATGCAAGAGGACCACTAGACTACTGGGGATGTTAATGGTTTCCTAGGGATCAGGCAGGGGGGTTCAGGTAATCACGCATCACTATGCATATTGCTAAAGGTAGGGTTGAAAGCTGTAAATACCACTAAAACAGCAGCCTTTTACCACGTCCAAAATCCACTGAATATACCCCTGCACCCTGTATGCTACAAATTGCCCTTATTTGCATGAGCACAGTAGTGTATTCAATGGAATTGCACTGTCCACTGAGTGCTGCACACTGGAGACCTTTAAATATGGCTCAGTCCCATTTGAATGCACCTTGCCTGGTTAGTGTAGCACTTAGAAAAAAAATTATATTTTACTCATTTTTTTAGGGAAAATTAAACACATACAGTAAGCATACAGTTCCTTTTTTATGGCACAATATGTCAACTGGAGAGGGATGCAGATATGGTAACTTCATATTTCATATTCTATATAGTACATTACAGCAAACTTCTGTCTCAGGAAATAATCTTTATACATATGTCATTACTTTACATACAGACCAGAGAGCTAAAAAATTGTCACTTTAGGTTTGAGTTGACAGTTATCATGTTTAGAACGTGGGCACTTCTTTGTTAGGGGCGGTATGAAGGGGGTCTAGGAGTAGAGGTTGTTTACCATTATGAATATTACCTACAGGGTCCTTGTGCTATTAAATGTTTGCTGTTTATTGGTCCTATGAAAAGTGAGCTTTTCCATCCTGTAAATAAGATTGATTTGTGTGTACCACTCTTTCAGTGTCGAGGGCTGGGGTTTGAGCCATCTCCTAGTTATTACATTCTTGCCCACTATAAATGGATATACTATGTGTTAAGTATTTCTTGTGTATATCTTTCACACTAGGCATTAGCTTTTCTAATACTAGGTACTGCACTTCCCTTGGGCATAGGAGTGCCACAATCTCTATAATTTCATCAAAGCATTCTTTCAAGAAACATGTTATTACAGAACATGTCGAAAACACATGCATATTTAAAGCACAAGATTTGCCTTGATTACTCTAGCACTGTGCACTGTTTAAACTGGAATATTTTGCCTTCTGCTCCATTGTTTTGAAGAAGTGGATTATGTTTTTCCAAGTGAATTCCCACCACATTAGGAGGCAGTATAGCGCAGTGGTCTAAGGCTTTGGGTTGCAACTCTGGCAGCATCCAACAGACTAGACCTGGGTTTAAATCCCACAGCTTCTACTTGCATACTGTGTGACCCTAAACAAATTACTTAATCTCCTTGTGCTCCCAGGTTACTCCTGTAAAAAAAAAAAAAAAAAACTTTCAGTTTAGTGTGCTATACCTGGTTAAACAAATAAAAAAAAAACATTAGTAAGCTTGTTAGTTGATACTGTTGTCTACAGATTTTTTCCACAGCTCTTCCATGAGAAATATATTTGCCTTTGTCTCCCATTTCATTCTGACATAATCTGTTTAGTTGTTTCCATTTCCTAGAAGGCTCTGTAAATCCATAAGATTAGATACTACCCAATATTAACAAAAAGAGCTTCAGAAAAATGTTTCTGAGTGTTTTTTTTCTTTATGTAGAGTTTTCCAATCAGATAAACTTTAAAAGTAGTAGCATTCTATATCTGCAAGTACCTGTAGAGATCCATCCTTCCTAGCTGAAATTCTGCTTGCAGCACTCCAAATAATTTAGTCTTCCCTTCTCATATCAGCTAAGCTTTTGTGACTGATACCTTTAACCTGCTCAAGCCCCTATCAACACCTCCACTTCCCCCCACATCCTCTTGCCTTCATATTTCTCTCAATGCCTCCTCAGTTTCTCCAGCCATGTCCCTCCATCTCCCCCTAACCTCCACCCAGATCTACATGCCCTCGCCCCATCCCCCCTCACTCCCCCTCTATCTACTCCCCTCATCTGCTAAATTTTGACAAGGCCTACTTGGCTGCTCCAGTCCTTCCCTCATCCCCTCTCTTAGTCCTTCCTTCACTAGCCCTCTCCTCCCTTCACTCCCTGCTACCAGTTTCTTCCCATCCGTCCTCTCATCTTCTCCTGCCTTGCATTATTAGTGCACTTATGTCACACATGATTTTGCTGCTGCATATACTGTGCAATAATATCTGTACTTTTATAATCCTACATGTTAAATGGCTATATCTGAATTGCCTGTATGTTTTCTTTGTTAACACTGTTTTGACTTGTATAATTTAACTACTGTATCCCTGTTTTGTCATGACATGGAACCTTTGTAAATGGGCTTCCAGCTCAAAGGTTGTAATCTGAGATTTCAATAAATAAAATCAATCATTTGTTGAGGAGTACACGGGCCCTACTGCCCTACTGCTAAAAATCAATTAACAACTCTGGCTGGCCGAAAGAGTAAATTTTTTGATAGTCTACAGAGGAGAATAAGTTGCCATTGCATTTTATATTTATGTATTATATTCATCCATAAATACAATGTCATGTAGGTCCAAGGTTTCATTTCCTGTAGCCTGGTTACTGGCATAGAGTAGTCACAAACTGCCACTGCTAGTGACTCATCCACATAACATAATTCAGCCCTACACAAGTGCAGAGGGGCTTATACATCCACAGAGTGCCCCTCCACATGTGGGTGCCGCTGGAACCTCAGCCTGACTTCCATGCCCCCATCACACCCAATCCCAATCTGTCCACACATCCATGTGGTTGGCCAGGCCAGGACAAGCATCTGGGGGATCCACAGCATGACACGTGCTGTTTGTTGGGGACATGGAGAGCGGCAGCATTACATGACACAGGGGTCAGCAGTAGCATTTGCTGGCCCAGTGCGTAAGATTCACCTGACTCTCCCCAGACATTTCTGGGGTCTGTTGAGCACCAGTACTAATTGCCCTCTGAGCTGGACTGGATCTATTTATTTTTGTAACATTTGTTTTAACGAATCTTCAGTTAAGGATACAGTAGTCCTTGAAAGATTGCAGCATCCCACTATCAGAGACACAGGTGTGCCATGTGCTCTCAGGAGCTGATGTCAGTGAATAATTCAGAAGGAATGAACTAGATAAAAACGTACAAATTGTGGCAACTTCAGCAAAAGGAAAAACTCTAAATTGAAGTAATAGGTGCTTCAAAAAGCCATGTATTATTCTGGGTCACAAGAAAGTAGAAGCCCTAACCCTGGTACTTTGCAGCCTAAAAATGATGCTTCAACAAGGGGTGGTCCAAAACCTTGTGGCTCTTGTTTTATACCACACATTTAAAGGTGCATTCTTTCAATAACAGTAAGTTGTATAAAGTCTAGCAGAATGAATCAACAGCTACTAGACTGGAGTAATATGCAAGGTAGTGACTGAGCCAAGAGGCACATGGACCCTTTACCATATCTCAGACGCCATGAGTAAAATTCCAAAGGTGGCACAAAGTGAAAGGGTGTGGGACTTGGGTAGCTGCAGTAGCAGATGCAGTAGCAAAACCCTGGGAATAAAAAAGTGATGCAAAAAGAAAAGTAAAGCAAAGAAGGGGATATCAAAAACACCCAACATGAATAAAATAGAACAGACAAAGAGCAGATAAAGAAAAGAAACCAGAGACAAAACAGAGATAAATGGGTAGAAGCATTGCAGAGGTGCTATGAAGTAGTCATGTGCCACATTGCACATCTTAAAAAAGTTAAATGGGCTGAAAAATTAATTGAAGAAAACAAAATGGGGTAAAACTGTAATCAAAGTGGATTATATAGGACTCATGATAAGTGCTATATACCCCATGTGAAGAGATGAAGAAAGGGGGAAGGAGGGAATTGGAGGTTGGGATAGGAGAAAAGAAATAGAATGCAGATAAGGAGAATGGGAAATGAACAGAGAGGACAGAGGGAGAAGAAGAAGAGGGGACGGTGGTGGTTGGTATAGGAAACAGACATTAAAGTTATAATTATGGTGAGCAAGCCAGGAAGCTGTGATACATTGAAAGGCATCAATCCTGTATGTAAAGGACAGAGCATCTTGGAACCTAAACAGAAATAAAGTAAACACACATATATTAACAATTGCAAGGTACAATTACAAATGGTATAGGAAACAGACATTAAAGTTATAATTATGGTGAGCAAGCCAGGAAGCTGTGATACATTGAAAGGCATCAATCCTGTGTGTAAAGGAAGGAGTATCTTGGAACCTAAACAGAAATAAAATAACACACATATATTAACAATTGCAAGGTACAGTTACAAATGATAGAAAACATTGCTCTAATCCACGTCACAGACCAAACAAATAACCAGGTTCAATGTATTTTCCACGTATCAGTTAACATAAATTGAACATTAGAGAAGAGGAATATTCTCCAAACTATCATTTAGACCATGTGGGTGCAGAGCTCAAAGGGTATCTAAATCCATTGAGACTCGCAGTGAAGCAAGATCCTTCTAACACAATCTTTTCCCCTTTAATGTATCTTAACATGATCAATGCTCATGAAGCACATTTGACTTGGATAACTGTTGTGATAACATCTAAAAATGCTTGCTCAAAGGAATATGTGGTAGAAATTGCATTACAGAATGAACATATTCCTGAATCTTCTCTTTTGTGAACAAATAGTCCTGCCCACATAAAGTATTAGGAGGTGTACTGAACAAAATAGACCACATAGAAGGTGTTAGAGTACATAAACTGTTTAATAGAAACAGAAATTTATGGACAGCAAAATACTCACAGTCCATCTAGTTTGACCAGTACCAACCTAAAACCCATTAGTCTAGTACTGGCAGGTCCTATGCAAAGCTCCCAACTTGTAACTCAGTTTGGATTGCATTATTGCCCCATATGTCCCTTCCCACCAGCATTTTCCCCATCCCATTTGTCTATCTGATGCCCTCTTGAGACTTGCAACTGTTTTGACATTGACCAACTTCCTAGACAGATGGTTCCACTTTTCTACCACCCTTTCCATAAAGATGTACTTCCTTACATCCCATCCAAATTTCCCCCTACCAGTTGTTAGTTATTTTCCCTTGTTGTGGACCCCTCATAGTGCCTAAACAGTTGCTGATTGTCTGGGTCTACAACAAAATCTCAATGCACACAAGTCCAACTGACAAAATCCTGACAACAAAATCCCAACGGCCACAATCCCAATGAGAAGAAAATGCCAACAGCACAATTCCTGATATTGTTCTGCAGGGGGGCTGTGCCCCCACGCCCACCATTAAATGTATATAAACACCTCAGGGTCACCATACCATGGGGAATGTGGTGTCGGGAGGTCCGCCATACCATCAGAATTGTGGCAGTCGGGATTTTGCTGTTAGGATTTTATCAGTCAGAATTTTGGGTGTCAGGACTAAGTATGGATACTGATTGTCCACCCTGTTTTATTCCCCACAGAACTTGAAAGTTTCCATAATGTTCTCATTCTCTCTCTCTCTCTCTCTCTCTCCCTCCTCCCAGGTGTACATATTGTGGTAAGCCAGTTTCACTCATTACTCATCCCCTGTTGACCATGTATCATTTTGTTCACCCTCCTCTGGACTGACTCTAAGTGGTCTTATTCCTTTTTTTAGTGAGGGTTCCAAAACTGTATTTAGGGTGAAGCCTCACCAAAGACCTATAGAGGGACAAGCTTATGCCCTTACGGTTGCTTTAAAATGCCCTGCCGATGCACCCCAGCATCCTGCAAGCCTTCCCATATGCTTGTTGCATTTGGCCATGGTCTTGAGGCTATCACTGATAATACTGTAACTTCCAAGTCCCATTCCTCTGTGGTATGGTCTAACATAATGGCAGCCAACTAATATTTCATTTTGGGGTTCCATTTACCCAAGTGCATAACCTTTTAATTATTTGGCATTAACTTTGAGTTGCCTAATCGTGGACCACCTTTCCAATCTCTCCAGGTTCCTTTTCAGTTCCCTTATACTTTCCTCACTATCCACCCTACCACATATCTAAGTGCCATCTGCAAAGAGGCAAGTCTTGCACTGGACCCCTTCTCCAATGTCATATACTTTATAACTAGATTGAAGAGTATCGGGCCCAGTACTGACTCCCGAGGCACCCAGCTAGTCACTTCCCTGACCTTAGAGTATGTACCATTTAGTGCAATCTTTTGGGTTCTCCCCCCTAGCTCATTCTCTACTCACATTGTTAATTTCTCCTCCACCCCAAAGTCCCCCAACTTCTTTACTAGCATTCTATGGGAAAGTCAAAGGCCTTGCTTAAGTGCAGGTACAAAATGTTCATTATACAATGGCAAGAAATAATCCTGGTCTCTGTTTGGTCAGTCTGGGACTGGACCCATGATGTTATCCCAGCACAACATCACAGGTCTAGTCTCAGCACTGTGAACCAGTTTGGATGCCCACCATGATGACCATTAGTTACTCTTTTTTTTTGCATCTTCTCTTAAGAAACTAAAATATTCTTCCACACTAACAAAAACATTCTTTAAAATTATTTTTTTTTATTCTGTATTACAACAAGCCATTGTATAATAGCAATAATGCCCTCCAGGGTGTGTGTGTTGTGCTGGGATAATGTCACGCCTCAGGTATTGGACGCACTCAGCCTGCATCCTCGTGCCCAACCACCTGAGGCGTGATGTTATCCCAGCACAACACACACCTTGTCGGGCATTATTGCTTAAGTGTTTGGCCCTCGTCTACCACCTGAGACACAGTGCTGATGAATTCCATGATGTTTGTTTGATAGGACTTCCCTTTCACAAAGCCATGTTGTTTGCTGTCCTACAGACCATGGCTCTCCCTAGAAGTCAGCCAGTTGCTCCTTGATTATAGCCTCAGCAGCTTCCCTACAATGGACAGCAGGCTGACCAGTCTGTATAATAGTTTTCCATGTCTCCCCTGTCCCCATTCTTGTGTAGAGGCATGACACCCACTACAGTCCAATCCATGGGATGATGCCCGTCTCAATTGAGCAGTTGAACTGGTCTACCAGGGGCTGCCAGAGACTGACCCACACCCCTAAGGACCCATAGATACAGGTCACCCAGTCCTACAGACTTCCCCACCATCACTTCCCCACCATACTTTGAGCACCCTTAGGTCATGGTCCCCATTACCATCTTTGTTTCCTTCCCAGCTTTGATGTTTCACTCTGGCAATGGCCCCCCCCCCTTCTCAGTTGAGCAGAAGTATTCATTTAGAATGCTTACTTTTTGTCTGTCCTCCTCTACCCATGCGCCTTCTTTTTTAACCTCGCAGCTCCCCATGTTCTTCCACTTTTCCCTATTATACTTAAAAAAGGCCTTATTATTTTTCCTTACCCCTTCTGTTATTGAAAACTCTGCCACAACTTTGGTACTCTTCATTACCTTGTTGGCCTCATTCCATTGGTTGAGGTAGAAGGCAGAGCTACCTGCTTGCCTCTGACTGGTTAGCCTCATACCTTCTATACCTTCTATAGGATGACTTGCTGGCCTCCACTACTTACCCTACCACCCTGTAACATCATACAGGTCACTTGTGCCTCCTAACCCTCTCAAGCAGGCTGAGGCATGCTTTTCAAACCTCAAAGATCCATTTGATAGTTTCCCACTTTTTCTCTGCCCTTTCAAGCTGGTAAGACTACTTGAGCCTCTTCCTTAGTTCCCCTCCATTTTTCAGAAGTTTGCCCACCTAAAGTCTAGGACAATCTTCCTGGGCTTCTGCCACTCAACTTCCAGGGATATGCCAAACCAGGCTGTGCTGTGGTAGCTTGACCTGAGAAGATCCACAGCTGTAACCCCCCTCCCCCCCAAAAAAAATATTGTCTGGGTTTAAAGAACTAGGCTGAGTATAGCTCCATCCCTAGTTTGCTCTCCCACATGCTGCATTAGAAAACAGTCCAAAAAGATATCCACCAGTGCCTGATTCCTGGTGCCTCTCATCTAGCGAATGCTCTAGTCTACATTGTTGCTCAGTGTCAGCTTCTCTCTTCATTAGTCATGTTAATCAGCACCTTCAGACATGAACTGGTAAGCACAGACAGAGCCATCACTACGAATTACTTAACTGATATGTCTTTTCTACCATTATGCCTAGTCATCACTCAGAGTATCGGGACAATAGTGTCACAACATGACTAGACAAGAAGGAACCTGAAACCGAGCACTATTGTACATCAGGAATGTTGGAATCCCCTTGCAGGATGACACCCACAACAGGTGCTATTCTGATCTTCTCACCATGTGCACAGTCTAGGTCTTCTGACTGGTTTGGGGGCCCTGCAGCTCACCCCCATGATGACACTACATCCTCCGCTGCAACCCACTGAGCCCATAGCAATTCCACTCCACTCCATCCCCCCATCTCCTATTCTCCAACACATTGATTTCTACCCTGGTGAAAAGTGCAGCTCCTTCTCTCTCTCCCTCATAAACCATATGTAATCAGGGACTGTTGTTGACTGCTGCCCATGTTTCAGTTATTATACTAACATTTAAAAACTAACACTGGTTTGTATTCTGAGCATATGAACTCTTGACCTTGAGAGCAAAATTAACAGATGTTACAACCACTGCAGTGAATGTAACCTTGTGACTGTAGAAGAATCCAGGATGGAAATAAGGGTGATGGTGGCTCTGTGAAAAAGCTATGAGTGATTGAGTCACCCTGGTATTTCTCTTTGAATATGTTGTCCTAAGACTGCGGTCTATGTTGCAAAAGGGTTTTGATCCCTCTTTAACTCCCCCCCCCACACTGAAATGCTTTAATACTGCTTCCAATGCATGGTGCTCTATGAGTGATCGCAGTGACAAATGTAACACACCAAGAATCTGTTGGATGTCTTGTCTTGGGAGTTAGAAGTGTAGTACAGTCTAGACTACATACTTTTCAAAATTTAATCTCCAGAACAACTGGTGAATAGCATCTCACAAAGAACCTCAATTTAAGGTCTTGGGCCTGGGTATAAAAGACTCCAGGAAGGAGCAACTGCAGTGCAATTGCACAAACTGACCATATGGTATGCCACATTTGAGATAGTTAGGGTGGGCACTGCTGGCTTTCAACAATGCTTTGACCACAGAGGCTTGTCTATAGCCTTAGGCAGAAGATCCAAAACTTTGAGAGAACAAGAATCAAATGTAAACAAAAGATAAAGTCTGTTATGATTTAGAAAGACAATGAATGTCCTGACCGAATCTATAGATCCACACCACATGACTAAAATGCCATCTATGTAGTGGTCCAAAATACAGTTTGTGCCAAAAATGGATTACAAGTACTGTACACAATTTATTCCTGCCATCACCCTAAAATCGATTTGCATAACATGGTGCCACATTAGTGCCCATGGCAGTGCCACAGGTCTGTATATATGATTTCCCATCAAACACAAAATTATTCTTACAGTAGTTAAGAATCAATTCCAGAGCTTCTAGAATAAAGTCATTAGGTACATATGTGCCAATGCAATTTTTGATTAAAAGTACCTGACCACCTCCAGACCAAACTGGTGGTGAATAAAGGTATACAAAGAGGTAATGCCAATGGTGAGCCAGAGCAAATATGGAGCTTAAGTAAATCCCTCCAGGTGTGACAGAACTTATAATGGAATGGTGCATACTGTATCCTCTAAAAAGAAATTAACAAAGACTCATAGGTGTTCTACTAATGAACCATTTCCAGACATGATGGGTCATCTGGGAGGATTCACTAGGTCCTTGTGGCACATTGGCAGGATGTAAATGATAGGAGTAACTGGATTATCACTTCTGGAAAACAAAACTTTTTAAGGAAATTTCACATCAACACATATGCAACTTAATTAAGATACAGTAATAAACATTAAGTCATATGCATGTATATCATCAATAATAAACAACAGCATTTCATCCTCTGCGCATAATGCAAAATACCACAGAAGACAATAAACATTTTCATCCACAGAAGCCACCCATACCAAGAAACTTAGAAATATAGAAACATAGAAATGATGGCAGAAAAAGACCAATGGTCCATCCAGTCCCAAACTGGGAGATGCAGTATGGCCATTATGCCAATCATGAAGCCTTTTTACTAAACCTATCACTAAAGTAAATCTATTACCTTGAGCAACACTGGGGTGACCTTGCAAAGCTAGGTAACCTAAATACTGTACCCAGTTTAATATTTATTAAGTAGCACATGCATAGGGCAACCAAGCTTGGGGTTCAACTATGCTAGTCAGGGAAAAAAAAGATTATTCAACTGAGATGAAAAGAGGAAGAAGCAGTAAGGATGAAGGCAGAGATGTATGTGTGGGCTGTGGAACTGCTGAACATAAAGAAGATGCAGGTTAAGTGCCCCATTTAATAGCATATTCTGGTAGCTTGCCCAATTCCAAGTGACTGTGTCTTTCTATGCTAGCTTGGAGTTGGTTAGAAACATAAGCAATATCAGCAGAAAAAGACCATTGGTCAGTCCAGTCTTTCCAGTTTTACCCTATTCCAACATAACCATTAAGCCCTTTACTCTGTTCCAGTTGTGCTTGACCCATTAATGTTTTGTGTGCCCATGACCGCTGACAGTAGGCTGTTCCATGGCTCAACCACTTTCTCCAAAGTGTAAAACATTCTTGTACTCCTTCTGAATTCTCCTCCCTCTCCCCCAGCTTCCATTCATGTCCCCTTGTTTTCAGCCAACATTCCTGCCAAATAGTTCTTCACAGTTTACCTTGTTTATTCCTTTCAGAAACTTAAAGGTGTCTACATGCTGTGACGTGGACAGCCAGTTCTGAGTGCTGTATGATTTTTTGTAATATAAAAATGCGTTATGGACTGTCTTTCATGAGAAATGCTGAAACAGCATATGAGTATGACACACACACACACAGGTTTTAGATACAAGGTGTTACCTGGAAGGCCAGCAGCTAATTACAGGCTAGAAGATACCTAACAGCCAAGATAGATCATAAACTTTTATAACGCTTAGAGGAAGAAGAGCAGGTTGTGACATTTTAGTGCGAAGTCATAAAAGATGCTTTAATGTCCTGGAAAGGGGCAGCTGATCATAAGAGCAAAGAAATGTCATTTGAAAAAGAAAATGAGTTATGCCGAGGATAATACATATATTGCATAGGATATATACAGAATTTAATACTTGGAAAATACATCCTGTTTTTATATAGATTTTTTTTATATATTCTGACAGGAGGAGCTAGGTGACCTCATGCAAAGAGGTGGGCAAAGCCAGCTTTTAAACAGAATTCTGTTTTCCTTCAGCGTCTTTTATCTATACTCTGACAAAGAAACATCTTTGAGCACTTTAAGCAAGTATACAGGTAGAGAGAGACACAATCTAAGTACTGTAGTAGGAATTGCACTGTTACAACCTTGTTCTTTTAAAAGATTTGTATGTTTTGTGATATATGGTTCTGTATTTTATGTTTTACATATTTTTTTATCTATTTTAGTAAAACTCTATTTTTAGAGCCTACTTGGTCTGTCTTTGAATTTCTTCCTTTAACAAGTGAAATATATGTGGTTAAAGCAGACACTGTGCATAAACTTGAATGGTGATACCAAACTGGAAAAAGGTAAGAGTTTTAATCTGAGGTATTTTATTAGAGTTTTTAAGGGTTCATTTCTGTACACCTGGTTAGGTGCCCATAGGCAAAGATATCTGGCCCCCTGAAGACAGAATTATCTGAGCCTGTGCATTGGGTATGCTAGCAAGAGGTTCACAGTTTGAATCCCTCCAAGACTTGAGACCAAAGGTTGATTCGAACCCACAAAACAGACAGGAGGGTTACCCTGTTTTCTGTTAACTTTTCACAAGACTGCACTCAGAGGTTAGCACTTTGGGAGTAGAAGGCTGACCTGCTGAGTGGGTTTGTGACACGTCACCCTCTCCCTTTTGACTTCCAGTAAGTACATGTTCAGTGTCCTATGCTGATCCTCATAGGATCAGCCTTGTTGGTCTTGAGTCATTTTGGTTACTCTACCCTTCACCATCTCCTTCCTATCTCTATCTTTCCTCAGGTGAGGACTCCAGAACTGGCACAGTATTCCAGATGGGGTCTTGCCTACCTTAATCCCATTTAGCTGCTCCCTTTAACACCCCACCCTAGATAGGGTGTTGTCCAAATTGTACAGTTACACAATTGTACAGTTACACAGTTATCCAGTTGTGCACTTGTTAATTGCAGTATTATGCTATCCCACATAGGATATCGCTATGGTCCCTTACACAACCTACTTAATCACTTTTAGGCATATGTGTATAGGCACAGAATTTTGCTATTGGATACCTGCATCTTTGCTATCAGATACATGTAACTTTCATAGTCTCCTGTGCAACTGCAGCCTTTCTGCAGATGTCCTGTAAATACCCCATAAGCATATTTGTAAATGCTGAAAGCTGATTGGTGGAGAGCCAGTTTTACATGCAGTTATCCCACCATAACCTCACAGGTGAAACTAGTGCCCACAAAACTGCCTATTCATGACCATAACTACATAAATGGATCCATTTTATAATTGCAATAAGGCAGTTCAGGGTGTGTGCTGATGTCACTTCTCAGTTCATTTAAGGTGCTCAGCCTGTGGCCTTGTGTCTCACAACACACCTGAGGTGTCACATACCAGCATAATAAAAGCTTATGAAGCTGTTGTATGAGAAGCAGCTAGGCCAATGGCCCTTCATGTCCATCACTTTACTGCTCCAGCAGCTGTATACTGTGATGTGATTCCACTGGGCATGCACTACAAAAAGCCACCATCACCAATGGTGACTGTATAATCAGTGTGGGTAACAATCTTAGGCTCTCATCACCTCTGTGGCTAAAATATTTTAATCAAGTGTGGCTGGCACAGCAAAAAGACATCAGTGAAGCCTTTCTAAAATTTTGCTCAGACCCTTATACAGTGCATCCCAAACTATCTCACTGCCTAGGGCCTTGGACAGGTTCCTGGAGAAGATTCACTTGACCTGTCTCTCAGAGACGCAACAGCAAGAACTTGAGTGGTCGATTGAATCTTAGGAAATTGCCACTGCAATATCAGCTCTGGCCAGAAAGGCTTGTGTGGTTTTCCAGTGGACGTCTACTAGGTTTTCCAAGCATAACTTGGGCCTAGGCTTCTTCGTACCTACTCAGCTGCTCTCAGCTCAAGAATTCTGCCACTGACAATGCTGGAGACCTTTATTTTACTCTTCTCCATGCCACATAAGGATGCTCAGCAAGTTACTAACTATAGGCCATTATCCCAACTAAATGTGGATGCTAAAATCTTGGCCAAAACCTTGGAGACCAATCTTGAGCCCCTGATCCCAGTATTGGAGGACAAGTACCCAACCGGTTTTGTAAACGGGCTCATGTCTATGAACAACATGAGAGCTGTCATTAATGATATTGCAGCTGCATCCACTCAGAAAAAGCCAGTCTTTTGATGTCAGTGGACACAGAGAAAGCCTTCGACTGTGTATTGGAAGTACCTCTATCAGGTCATGGATCAGATGTCCATTGTCCTCTTTTTTTTATATCCCTAACTAAATTATTATATTCCAATCCGGTGGCCAGGGTGCTGACAAATGGAAACATCTCCATGCAGTTTCAGCTACAGTGAGGCACCAGACAGGGCTGCACCCTTTCCCCCTTCCTATATTTACTAGCAATGGAACCGCTGTTATGAAAAATACATCAGTCAGACAGCATACATGGCATCCAAGTAGGCAAGATCCCTCTAAAACCCCTGACTTACAAGGATGATCCTTCCTCCTCCTGTCGAACCCTGCATGACTTTTCCTGTGGTTCTGGACATGCTGGCTGACTTTCTTCAATTATCGGATTTGAAAGTCAGCTGGAGTAAGATGAAACTATTACCTCTAAACAAAGGCTGCACTCTACAAATGATTGCACCCTTTCATCTGAAATGAGCCCCCGAACAGCTGCAATATGTGGCCATAGTACTCACCTCTAACTTGCATCAAATGGTTCACAAGAACCTCCAGAATACTACCTCGGATCCTAAACTAGACCTCAGTAGGTGGAAAAAGCTTAATTTGACATTTGGAGGGAAGATTGCAGCCTACAAGATTATAGCAGGCCCTAGTCCTCATGCTATTCTCTTTCAGTGTTCCAGATGACCTAGCCAGGATTAACAGCTCTTTAAGAGCTGCAAATATCTGGCAGTACAAAATGGGATCTTTCAAAAGACTCGTGAGTCAATTCAGAATCTGCAATCATCCCAGTCCATATTTGGACTATCTGATCCAGAGACAAATCAACAAATAGATTTGACTTTTTGTCGCTTCTGTGAATTAAACAATGACAATTGAAAAATGCTTTGCTTCTGATTTTTCTGAATAAAATTAAATAAAACCTTATTGCCAAGCATAATTTAGACTTAAGTTGCTGTTTAGCCAATAATAAATTAAGTGTGCCTTACTTTGAAATAGTTTAAAGATAAATATAAAACAAGAATGATTATTTAATTATGTATTTTTTCGAAGTATATGTTGTTTATGATCTTTTTTAGAAGACCTACTTCAAAATCCTATCAAGCGCCTAGTCGTATCATTAACATTTTAAAGTTCAAAGTCATAGCAAGCTCCTTTAAGTTGTATCATTAACATTTTAAAGTTTAACAAAAAGTATATCTTGTTTGGAATTAATTGTAGATTGAGGAAAATTTATTTGAGGAAGTAAAAAGGACACATTTTCAGATTTCCTGTCAAACAGAATGCAGGACTAACCACAAGGTACTTTCTCTATAGCAACAAGAGCTTTAGAGCTAGCCACAGAGGTTCAAAATGTTACAAACAACTCTGTTATGAAGTAAGACTCTAACATTATATGTCACTTCTAAATGAGAGAGCTGTGTGGGAGCGGAGGAGCAGGGAAGTCTTTCCGCTTTTGGCGGCTGGGCTGAAGGAAACAGCCAGTGGCATAGAGCTGTGTGTGAGTGGAGAAGTAGGGAAGTCTTGCTGCAGTCAGCGGCAGGGCTGAGGGGAACGGCCAGTGGTCACATCAGCGGCTGTAGCAGGGAGTCCGGGAAGCTACTGGAGAGATGGCAGGACTGAAGGCGCCCCGATTGGCTTCAGTAGCGGCTGAAGGAGTTAGCCAGCCAATCAGGTGGGGGGCGCCAACACGGCCTGGCTTTAAAAGCCAGTCAGCCAGGCCGACTTCAGAGAGCTGTGTGGGTTTTCTTGCCGCTCATCCTCCCTGAGCCTGGCCTCTATTAAAAGCGGGAAGTAGGAGGCACCATTCAACAGGAGGAGGAGTTGGCAGACAAGGAGCATCAGGGAGTGGCCAAGGATCTGGTTGAGAGGGGAGCTCCACCCAGAAGGGGACTACAGCTGTTGGACTTCTTCCCATCAGGCAGTGCTGGCACTGCTTAAGCAGCTAGATGGATTTCACCTGTACTCTGACCTACACAAGGGAGCTGACGCACAACAGCTGGAATTACAAATCTCTTTGGAATTAAAGTATCCCCTTGGACAATAGGCTTGCTGCAACTGATTGAACTTTTGTGGGATTCACCGGGATTCTGACCTGACCTGCCAAAATCAGTGAAGGGGAGCTGTAATCGCATATCTCCTTGGACAAGCTGGGCTGAACATTCTTCATTTGGTGACTACTGGTGTAGCTGGGCCGATCTTTCTTCATTTGGTGGCTATTGGTTTATGCAAAATTATTGAACTGTGGGATTGATTGTTAGGGGGGGAGGCCTTTGGACTAAAAATACTGAAGGTGGGACTTGGTATTGTACTGTGCTGCAAATTAATCATTTAGTCTGGAAGGTTAGGTATTTACTGTGCTTAGCCCAAATGAGGGTTTAAGTGGGGTGATAGTCTTGGGGCTATACTATTGAGATTGCTTAACCTTAGCCAGTTAATGGACTGTAAGGATTAGATATTGCTTAAGTACTGTGCTGCAAGTTTGGGTGTGTGTTGTCTGGGAAGATTGGGAAATTCCATGCCCAGACCGATAATATGGCTGCCATGGCATGGGAGGGGCAGCGCAGCTGGCAGGGCAGCCATAGGAGAAGATTCTTTGGCAGAGTGGTGAGGTGCAGCAGATGTGGAGTGGCTATGGTTCTGAATTTGGCTTGGAGGATGGGAGGATGCATGATGTGTATGAAGCTCACACTGCTGTGGGAGGAAGTGGGGTGGCTGAAGTGGGCATTGAATGGGGGACAACAAAGAGGGGGAGGGGTGAGAAGCAGAGACACTACCAGCTGGGGAAGGAGAGAGAGGAATGGGGGTCATCAAAGGGGTGGAGGGGTTGAGAAGCAGAGACACTACCAACTGGGGAAGGAGAGGGACGTATGAAGGGATCCACCAGAGATCCAGATGCACAGCTTGGGAGGACAAGGGTTTGGAAGAAGAAAGACAGGAGGAGACCCAGAGAGTGCAGCAGACCACTAGGAGAGGATAGCAACAATTCAAGAGGTGGGGTGGGGGCACTAGAGACGGGGGTAATGGGACAGATGGTGAGCAGGAGGTGTGGAAGAAGGCAGGTTCAGTAAACATAAGACAGAAGTCTGAAAATCAGGGCAAAAAAGGCATAGAAATAAATAGCATGGGGGTAGAATGGAAAAACAGATTTACTCTCCTAGATCTACTAGTTGGGGACATTGGGGTGGAAAGCAAATGTGATGAACCATCAGAGGAGGGGGTGGGGCAAGGTGGTTGGGAGAAACAAGGAAAGAGCTCCCCAGTGCAGGGATGAGGTTTGAAAAGGGGACAGCTCAACTGGAAATACACCAGAAGGTGGCACGAGGGGAGCAGGGGCAAGTGACAAGAAGCAATAAGGAGACAATGGCAGGAGAATCAGAAGAGCTAGTGAGTGGGTCTTCAGAGGTCATCAAGGAAAATGGGTGCATACAGCAGAGAGCAAGTGGAAGGAAAGAGATGAATGATGCTCCAGGTAAAGTGCACACAGTGGGAGATATGCAGTCAGAGCAGGTGGTTAAGAGGAGAATACCCTCAAGGGGAACACGGAGCTCAGACCATTCCGAAATAATGGGCTCATCAAGAGCAGATGGGGTAAGAGCAGAGGTGGAGTTTATGGGGGTTAGTGAAAGCTCCAAGAGTAATACAGGCAGGGGAGGTGGACCAACGGTGTACGAGGAAGATGCAGCAGAAAGAAAGAGAGTGGTTAAGAGAAAGGAGTCAAAGGAGAGGTCGGGGGGGACAGGGCTAAGTGAAGGCAGGAATCAGGATAAGTTGAACGTTGGACAGAAGGAGTCAAGGGGAAATCAAGTCCTAGGCCATAAAGTTAAACACCAACAGGACACTCAGGAAGAAGGGAGCATGAAAGTGGCACTGTTAGGGGACTCAATAATCAAAGGAATCAGATGGGGGAGAAAGGGAGCAAGAAACAATGCCATAAGGGTACAGTGTATGCCAGGAATGAATACTCTTGAGGTGAGGCACCATATTCCTTCTTGGAGCAAGCATGAAGATGAGAGGACACATCTGGTGTTTCACCTAGGTACCAATGACTTAGAAGGAAATAGTCTGTTAGAGGTACAGGCAAGGTTCAAGGAGTGGGCTAGGTTTTGTGGGAACACGGTTTTCCCTTCCATTCCATTTTCAGAGGTGTTGCCTGTACCCAGAGCAAGCACACCGAGGAAGGAAAAAATATTGGAATTCAATAGATGGCAGCAAGGGCGGTGTAAACAGATGGAGTTCAGGTGGATAGTTGACTGGGGATCTACGTGGGAGGAGGAGGGGCTATATGCCCCTGACAGGTTGCACCTGAGTATGACGGGGGCAGTTGTACTAAAGAATAAACTGGAAGACTTCATAGTAAGGAAGATCAATTTAAACCAAACTGAGAGGGTTGGGGTTACAGAAGGGCCATCCTTATGGGCTAAAGTGCTGGGAGGCTTTCAGCACCCCCAGGACAAGGCAGACATACTGAGACCAGGTAGAAGCAGGGAGGGGTTGAATAAGGAAGATCTGGAAGGATGGCAGCCTCCCCCCAGGGTCAGCTCCCCCCAAAGATAAAGCAGATATGATGGGAACAGGTAGCAGTAGGGTAGGGTTGGATAAGGAAGGTAGGAGGTAGGACTCCATGATGGAGGGGTTTAGCGGCAAATGCCAGGAGTCTGGGGCATAAACTGGGGGATCTTGAGGCCACCATGGCAGACAAGGGTCTCAACATAGTAGCAGTGTGTGAGATCTGGTGGAATTAGCATCATGCCTAGAAGACTGTGATACCTGGGTATCAATTATTTAGGAAAGGCAGGGTGAGGAAAAGGGGAGGAGGGGTAACATTATACATAAAGGATGAGATTGGGGTCAATGAGGGGTAGGAAGAGGAAGGGGAAGCGGAGACATTGTGGGTCACCTTAGATAAGAAAAATGGGGAGCATTTGAGAGTCGGGGTAGTGTACCAACCTCCTACGCAGGGGGAGGAGGGGGATGAACACCATGTAAAATCAGTAATGAGAATGGCACAGAAAGGGGAAATGCTTCTGGTAGGGAGTCTAAACCTCCTTGACATTGATTGGGAGGCCCAAACAGCAGCATCAACCAGCAGCAAGAACATCTTAGAGAGACTGCAGGGCATATTTCTACAACAACAAGTCTAGAAGCCCACTAGGGGTGGAAACCTATTGGATGTAGTCTTAACAAATGGGGACAGTGTGGAGGAGGTGGAGGTGGGGCAAAAATTAGGAACAACTGACCACAGCATGGTTAGGTTCAAGGTGGGTACGGGAAGGGAAATGAATAAGATGAGAACCAGAATATTAGACTTCAGGAAGGCAGACTTTGTCAGGTTGAGGAGGGTATTCGGTGAAGAAATGTCAAGGCTGGGGGGCATAAAGGAAGTTGAGAAATTATGGATAGCCATCAAGGGAGGGGTGCTGAAAGCCATGGACACATGCATCAGGAGAGTCAGAAAAAACCAAAAGGAAGAAGAGACCTCTTTGGTTTACTAGAGAGGTGGCAAAGGCAGTCAGGGAGAAAGCCAGGGCTTTCAGGAAGTACAAGATAACAGGAAAGACTGAGGATGGGGAGGCCTACAGGGAAAAAAGGTGGGAGGCAGGGCAAAAGATAAGGAGGGCTAAAGTGGTCACGGAGGAGAAGATAGCAAGACAGAACAGGAGGGGGGATAAAACCTTTTTTAGGTATGTGGGAGAAAGAAGGAAGGCACAGCAAGGGATTGGGAGGTTAAGGGGGGAAGCTGGAATTATACTGGAGGGAGATTTGGAGAAAGCGGAGGCATTGAACAGTTACTTCTGTTCAATATTCATGCAGGAGGGGTAGGGTAGCAGACCAGCACAGGAAGGGAAGGGAAAGGAGAAAACCACAGGCAAATGGATTCTGTAGTGTTCACAGCTGATAAAGTAAAGTGAAGAACTGGGTAGACTTAGGGCAAATAAGGCAATGGGGCCTGACGGCCTACTCCTAAGGGTACTCATGGAGCTGAGGGAGTTGCTGGCACCACATTTGGTGAGACTGTTCAATATGTCATTGGACACAGGAGTGGTGCCGGAGGACTGGAAGAGGGTGGAGGTGGTTGCACTACACAAGGGAGGGAGGAAGGAAGGATGAGGTCAAAAACTACTGCCCTGCTAGTCTCACCTCGGTGATGGGGAAGGTAATGGAGACATTACTAAAGATAAGGCTGGTGGACTTCAGGATGAAAGGCAGCATGGTTTCACAAAGGGTAGGTCCTGCCAGACTAACCTGATAGAGTTTTTTGATTATGTGACACAGATAGTGGACCAGGGAGGAGTGGTGGATGTGGCCTATCTGGATTTCGGTAAGGCCTTCGACACCGTTCCACATAGAAGGTTGGTGAACAAGCTGGATGGCCTGGGTGTTGGCCACAAAATCACTAGGTGGGTGGAGAACTGGCTAATGGGAAGGTGACAAACAGTGGTGGTAAATGGGGCACACTCCAGGGAACAGGCAGTGGTCAATGGGGTGCCTCAGGGGTCAGTGCTTTCACCACTACTCTTTAACATCTATATTGGTGACCTTGAGGAGGGTTTGGAGGGCTGGGTGGGCCTGTTTATGGATGATACAAAGATCTGCAATAGGGTGGATCCACAAGGGGGGGTGGAGGCCATGGGGAGGGACCTTGAGAAGCTAGAGAAGTGGTCAGAAACCTGGCAATTAAAATTTAATGCAGGGAAGTGTGCAGTGATGCACCTGGAGCAGAAACAAAACAAGGGCAACTTACTTCCTTGGGAAGGAGGAAATCATGGAAAAGGAACAGGAAAAGGACCTGGGGATCGTGGTATCAAGGAATCTTAAGGTGGAGAACCTGTGCAGCAAGGCGGTAGGAAAGGCAAATGGTATGCTGGCCTACATTGCAAGTGGCTTTACTAGTAGAAGGAGTGAAGTGCTTATGCCATTGCACAGAACCATAGTAGGGCCACACCTGGAGTATGGGATGCAGTTCTGGAGACCGCACTTGCGCAGGGTTATTGGGATGTTGGAGAGGGTGCAGAGAAGAGCGACCAAGATGGTACAAGGCATGCGGGATATAGCATATGAGCAAAGATCAAGGAAGCTGAATCTGTACCCACTAGAAACTAGGAGGGAGAGGGGGGACATGATTGAGACTTTTAAGCACCTGAGGAGAATAAACAAGGTGAAGGAAGGAAGTTTGTTCAAAATGAAGAAGGGAGCGAACACGAGAAGACATGGGCTCAAATTAAAAGGCGAGAGATACAGAGGCAATTTCAGAGGGCAGTTCTTCATAGAGAGAGTGGCAGAAGCCTGGAACACACTGCTGGAGGAGGTAGTGGGAGCGGAAATGGTAGAGAGCTTCAGGAGGGCATGGGACAGACATAAGGGGTTGGCAAAGGGGATGGTAGCAGGATACGTGGGTGGGAGGAAACAGGGGAGAATATAAGGGCAGACTGGATGGGCAGTATGGTCCTTTTCTGCTGGCAAATTTCTGTTTAATCTGTGTGTAAATAAGACATTTTCTGCCACCTATTGCAAATGTAAGTTTTTATCACATGTCTGAAAATGACAACATAGCAAGATAAATATAAAAAAACACTTATACTTTTACAAAAGTACAAGAAGTGTAACACAAGGTCTGTCAGATGCCTTCCACCCAAAACATATAAATTTAAACCCCATTTGAGCTAAGATAAACAGAAGAGAGGAAGGAGCTGTGACAGCACGTCCTTCTGCTTAGGACCTCATTTGAGACTTCAAGGTATGACTCTGTACGGTAGTAATTGCTTTTATCTCTGACATTAAGAGCAGAGAAGGATGATCCCTGCATTTTATTTTTATTTTTTGTATGATTGGATCTAAAAGTAGGAGTGACTTCCCTCCAGTTAAAGATATATTGTTTGCTTGCACTGCTGATTAAAATGATGCTAATTCTGTATACAAGTTTTAAGTAAAGAATTAAGACAATTTGACATTTCCTGATATTTCATTTCAATTAAATATTTTTACTTATAAAGTTGTTGACTTACAATACAGGAGTAAAACTTAAATATGACTATTGGTATAAAAGTTATACAAGAATATTAAAAAATAACTATAAAGGTTTAGGATAAGGTAATTTTAATCAGGCAATTAGATTAGACCATGACTGAGGTAGGGTGGTTATAAAGTAATAACTTAATTGGACATGCAGCCATGTGCATGTCATCAGCATACCCGGTTAGACTTCACCCTATTCTAATTGAATTTTTGAATAGGGTGGTTGTTTCTGCTAGTTCCAAGAGATTATTCTCGGAACACGGAACAACCTTTGGAAGCCGGGTCAGGGAACCAGACCCAGTATTTACCCTGACACTTCACATTATCACTCCATTGTTAGAGCTTTCAGCCAATGTCAAGGCTGTGATCAAGAGTAGAGTGCTGTTACATCACTACCTTCCAGTGTTCTGAACTTGTCTTTATGTGTCTGATGATTTTTCCCACATTATTGGGACCATTACATCTTATTTCCCTACATTTTGAGGGTCTGCATCTAACATTTCAGTGACAAAATACTAAGAGATATACAAGGTCTGCCCTGCATGTTGTGGGTTTTATCCCAGTCTCCCCAATCTCTCAACGTTGTACTTTTCCTGGACATCACCACTGTAACCCAGACTATGAAATGGCCATCCATAGACCCATAGCTGCCATTACTGGCAGATGTAGGGGTCCCCAACTCCTCTCAGTGAACCAAGCACGTCAATGCCATGATCCATGCAGTCCCACCCTTATCCAACACAGCATGTCCTTCAATCTCAAAAACAATACGTTGGAGCATGTGTGCTACAAAAATAAACCATAAAATATATCATTTGAAAGGTTAAAATAAACATTTCTGGGGTGCACAGATCCACCTAAATGGAAATAGAGGTGGTAGAGCTTCATACCTGGGTACTGTTTCCCCCTGAACTGATGAAAGGTCAGTGTTTTAAAAAATGTTGTTATTGTTGAGGCAGAGCATGTTAAAATCAATACTTGTGTGCCTGGCATATACAAATAAAAATGACACAAAGTTTTATTTTTCTCAAGCCTCTAGTTTTGTCTGGCCCCATTCCCAAAGGAATCCTTGATCTGCCCCTGGCTCACTTGACACTGTATGAAAACTTCCAGAAGTGCAGGTCTCCGGTTGATAGCCGGGGGGGGGGGAGTGTTTTTCTCTGTCTTTCTCTGCCTGACTGTGTTCATTGCCCTGTGGGTGAAGGTAAGAGTGTGGGAAGTGCATGATGATGTCAGCTATTTTGTTCTGAGCTAGGCTGCTTGAATGCACATTTGCTGCTGTGGGATCATCTGGTTCATTGGGTGGATGCAGAAAGAGGAAGAGAGTGGGCTGGGGTACAAAACAATAGGGGGCACACTGTGTGCGATTGCATGGCAGTTTGTTTTTTTCTGGGGCAGGAACCAATGTGAGAGCAGGGTAATGCAATAATCAAAGTATTTCTTGGCTTGAAGTTTTTTCCTGTGTAAATGATCAAAATTCACTAATACAGTTGTGGACTGGTGCAACCATCTGTAGCCTAGTGCAGTTTTGAATCAACTTGTCCTGCTGGTTAGTGCCAAAAAAATGGTAAAGCTGAACCCTGAGGCTGGACTTTTAAGGAAATAGGAGACTGCCTCAGAAACTGCCTAGTAGAAGGGATTGCCAGGGAAGGGTATGGAACAGTGAGGAAAAATAAGGGACAGCATAGCAATCAGTCTCTGCATGAAGGAAGTGAGTAAAAGTGAAGGGAAAAAGAGACAGTTCTGGTGCCCTAGAGAATTGGCCAGAGTGGTGAAGACAAAAAGGGTGGCATTCAGGAGGTACAATATAAGGAAATGCAGAGACAGGAACAGGAGGTGTACCAGGTAAGACAGAGGGAAGAAGCTATGGCAGTGAGGATGGAAAAAGCACAGACACAGGAAAAGATAGCCAAGATAGCCAAAGGGGTAGCAAATGGGGATAACATAGAGGATAATGTATGGTCCTCTATCCATAACAAGTTTGTAAACTCTTCAAGAGGTTGTCATGGCGATGTTTGGAACCTCGAGAGCGTAGCTTGAGAGGTTCAGTCATCATGGCGACCTCGAGAAGAGTTTTCAAATTATCTTTTATAGTGTATGGTCACCTATCTGTTGCAGTTCAAATAAAAAATCACAATCAGTCGGCTGCAGTCACAGAAACGATCAGTCGGTTCAGTTGTTGAGAGAAATATTTACTCACATTTGATGTGTACATCGGAAGTCAGCATCGATAGTGGCACATTGCAAAAAAGAACGGACATAGAGGAACGTTACACTTTTTTAACTTAGCGTTTTAACTATCAGTCTCTTGGTATGGATGATCTATGTGGAAGTGTTGGCCTGACCTCCGGAACTGAAAACGTAACCTCGATTAACTGTACGCTGTTTAGTGTGCAGCTCGCGCTGACAGAGTTTCTTTCAAGATTCTAATCTGTTATGCTGCAGTAGCTACATACCTGGTGCAGCATAACAGCAAGCTACTGCAGCATAACAACATTTTAGCTGGTATGGATTTCCAGTCATAACGTTCTACCATATATTATACTTTACCTACTTCAGGTACGAAAGTGAGGAGAGGAAAGTAAAGTAAAGTAAAGTAAAGGAAAGGAAAGGAAAGGAAAGGAAAGGAAAGGATAGGATAAGGAGGATGACAGAGGGAGACTGCAGAAAAAGGGACCAAGAAAAAGCAGACATCCTAGATGGGTACTTCTGCTCAATCTTTACAGTGGAAAGAGGAGGGGACTGACCAACAGGGAGCAGCAGGAACAAGAGGAATGGGGAAGTGGACTCAAGTCCATTTTCAGAGAAGAGTTCTGAAGAGACTTGCAGCTCTGAAAGTGGACAAGGTTATGGGATCAAATGGGATAAATCCAAGGGTACTTAAAGAACTCAGGGAGGTGCCGGCTGCTCTGCTGATGGCCTTATTCAACAGCTCACTGGATTTGGGCATGGTTCCAGAGGACTGGAGGAGAGCAGACATGGTCCCTCTACATAACAGCTGCAGCAGGAAAGAGGCTAGCAACTATAGACTGTTGAGCCTCACCTCTGTGGTGAGGAAATTATTGGAAACAATGTCAAAGGAAAGGCTGGTACAGCATCTTGAATCAAACAGGCTGCAAGACCAAAGGAATATATGAATAAATAATTATATTTATAATAGGTATTATTAGTGAATGGGCAGGGTGGAGGGAGGGTAGCCAGAGACCATTTAAGTTCTGTGGAGGCAGATTAGGCAGGGACCATCTGGGCAGACTGGGTGGGCCAAGCGGTCCTTTTCTGCCAACAATGTTTCTATGTTTCTATGTTTAAGCTCTGACATGCCTTATTCCCTATATTACCTACTCTCTCAGTAAAATAATGTGTCCTTACGTCCCTTCTGAATCTCCCTCCTCTTAGTTTAAACTAATGTCACTCTTTGTTCTGTTGTCTGGTGCCAATACCTATAGAAGATTGATATTCTTTATCTCTCACCCTCACAAAGTTTAATACCTAGATCACATCCTCTCTTAGTCTCATTTTTTCCAATGAAGCATCCCAGACCTTTGAGTCTCTTCCTGTAAGTTTTATTTTCCAACCCCCGATCATGTTTGGAGCTCTTTTCTATACCTCTGCAGTTTTGCTGCTGTATATCTTCTTGCCATGGATTCCAAAATGTCTTACAATATTCTTAGTTGGGCCTGGCCAAACCCATATAAAATAGTAGGATTCTCTAAACTACTTTCCATTCTCCCTTTTATGCATCCCAACATTCTATTGGATTTTTGGACAACTGCAGACATTGGGCGGACATCTATCTATTATGACCTAAAGATCCCATTCCTGATCCATCACGCTCAGTATTATTCCATTTAACTTGTAATCCCTCTGTTTATTCCTTTTTTGACTAAGAGCAGATGAACACAATACCTGGACACAATACTGATAGATGAAGTTGAGTAATAATAAATAAAAGGTTATTTATCTAGAAACAAAAACTAGTGTAGAGATTATCTACTGAATGATGTGATATTGCAGCACACTAAGCAAGAACAGAATCTGAGTTTGTAACAGATTCATCACTTAGTCAGTACAATGTATGGAAGCTGCAAGATCAGTAAATAAATATAGAATAATGACTGGGTAGGTGGTTGTAATGAGAATTTTACACACACCCGAGGTGTGGGATGCCACATAAAACATGAGAGCGAAGCTCGAGGGGTTTGTAAAGGCATACCATACTGAGGATGTGTGTAAAATTCAAGTTTCACACCCCTACCCAGCCTTTGTTTTATATAATTGCTGGGATAGTTTTTTCACCACAGCAGTTCTATAAAATAAACAGACATCCCCAATGGAGCTGTGGACTGGTCGGGTTTCAGCGTGGTCCACAGCAGCTCGTGAAAGAAATGTTTTTTTTTTAAGCAGCCAGTATAAAAGTTACGTATTTTTTAGCCTGGTTAATATATTTTTTTAAATGAACTTACCACCAACTCTGAGTGGCAGTGAACTGTCCAGTGCTGAGGAACTGGGCCGGCGCATGCAGGAGCGAGGGAAACCCAGCGTGTGTTTGCCATTATGACCCACAGGTTAAAACAGTGAATTATGACAGGTTTCCCTATGGGAGAAATTGCTCCCCAGTTATTATAATATTAGTATGCATTAAGAGGGATGCTGAATGCATGACTCAAGGGAGAATTTTAGCTCTGTACTGTAAGGCCATGACGAGACTGCTCCTGGAGCACTGTGTCCAGTCCTTGTTTTCACATTACAGAAAGGACACTAAAGGCCCAATCCACAAAGGCTCTGGGTGCCTTTCCAGCCTCACAGAACTCTGATGAATCCATGTTATCACTATGAAATATCAGCCCACTCATGCATGTGACATGTGCACATCCGGTTTGCATTGCCTGCTATACGATTTTAGGTAGCAAACACAGAGATGTTGGGGTTTACTTTAAAAAAGATTTATAGAGGAAAGTTTTGTGATGTGAACTATGGGACAATGCTTTATACCCATATGGGATGCAGAAAAAGATCAGTACAGCAAAAACTTTTTGGTGATTTCTTAAAGTGGCACATCAGCAAGAATAGATTACTCACCTGTAACTGTAGTTATAGGAGTGGTATATGATTCACATCCACAGTTTGGCAGTTCCACTGGAACAATGTTATTGGCTGTATATCTTTAAGCTAAGCTACTTCCACCACCCAGGTGGTAATTCCCCCGAATCCACCTGTGATGTCAGATCTTGCACACTGGAAGAGAACTCATGTGCCACTGCCAGGGGAGGTTGGGTGGGTTGTGTGGATGTGAACCATATATCACTCCTAGAACTATGGTTACAGGTGAGTAACCTATTCTTCTAGGGGCATGGATATGGTTCACTAATCCACACTCTGGCAGTCTCCTAGCAGTTCTCCAGGAGGAGGGGGCAAAGTGTGCACCCCTACTTGGTGAACAAAGATTGGAGAACTGAGGTCCCAAAACTGCATCTCTGTATGACTCCAGGTCAATGCGGTAGTGGGAAATGAAGGTATGTGCTGACTTCCAGGTTGCAGCCCTGCAGATCTCCTGGACTGGGACATCCCTGAAAGCAGCCATCGAGGCATCAGTATGTCTGGTGGAATGAGCCCTAAGCCCTACGGGATGTTACCTACCAGCCACCCTATAGCAGAGGTTGATGAAGGATGTAATACACCTAGCAATCATCTGCTTTGCTGCTGGTCTGTCAGGTATGGTTTCAAAGTTTGTGACAAACAGCTTGGCAGCCTGTCCCCAAATTTCAATTATGTGCCCACATAGTAGGAGCACGCCCTCCATAGGTCCAGGGTATGTAGCCTGCAGTCAGCCTCCAAAGAGGGATTGGTAAAATACACTGGTAAGTTAATCACCTAGTTAAGGTGAAAAACTCTGATACCACCTTCGGGACGAACTTCAGGTTGGGGCACAGGACAACTTGTCCCTGTGGAAGACCAGGTAAGGAGATGCCACCGAGGGCTCCTGGAGTTCCCCCATCCTTCTGGCTGATGGACTGGCCACCAGAAAGGCCATCTTCCATGATAGGTGTGATATTTCACACCTGTTCATTGGCAAGAAAGATTGTCCATGAGCACTGTCAATACCAGCAGTAGATCCTACTGTGGAGGTGGAACACATACCAGAAGGGGCAAGTGGTCCATGCCTTTGAAAAAGCACCCAACCAACTTCTTCTGGACCATGGTTTGCTTGCCATCCCATGCCCAGTAAGCCAAGATGGCTGCCAGGTGCATCCTGGTCACCCCCAGTCCCACCTGGGAAAGGGACCAGAGGTAGTCCAGGATGCTATCCACAGGACAAGCAATGGGATCCAGCCCCTTGCCTGACACCAAATGGAAAATCTCTTTCATTTGAAGGCATAGCAACTGCGAGTTGACTCTTTCCTGTAAGCCTCCACAATGTGGGGAACATCCTCCAAAGAGACCCAAGGCCTGGAAATCTAGCCACTAAAGAACCAGGCTGTGAGTTGCAGGCACTGAAGGACTGGATGCAAGACCTTCCCATAATGTCTGGTCAGCAGGTCTGGGTGGAGAGGCAGTCTCCACAGAGGCCTGCTGTTGAGGTTGAGGAGATCCGGTTACCAGAACTGCTGTGGCTGATCTGGAGCTACCAGGATCATCACTACCTTGTCCTTCCAGGCCTTGACCACCTCCTTGTGGATAAGGGGAAAAGGAGGAAAGGCATACATGAGGCCTGGAGTCCAGTGCCTCATGAAGGCATCCCTCAGCAGTGTCCGGACTGAGGCAAGCAAGCACAAAACAGCCTTAGTTTGGCATCCTCCTAGGAGGTGAACATATCCACACTCTGTGTGCCCCACAGGGGGAACAGGTGATTCACCACCTCCTAATGCAGCGAGCACTCGTGCAAAGTTTCTCCTACCTGACTGAGATTGTCCACCAGCTGACTGTTCTCCTCTGCAAAATGGATCATCAAGAGATCTTCACCCAAGCTGCACACTAGCGTCCACATGCGAAGTGCCTCCCAACACAGAGGAAGGGAGTGAGTTCCACCCTTCCTGTTCAGGTAGAACATGGTCATAGTGTTGTCCATCTGGACCTGCCTAACCTAACCCCTGACTAATGGAGCAAATTCTGCCACAGCCAAATGCATCCAAGGACTCCTCAAAAATGGCACTCAGCTGTTTCTCACAGCAGACCTCCTAGGAATTCTTTCCCTGGAGTGATCCTCACCAACAACTTGCCTGGCAAGCCGGAGGCCAAGTGGCCAACCTTCTTAATTGGAGCACCCACCTTTAGCTATAGTGGTAGTGTCTCCACCCAAAGAGGTGAAGAAGTAGCTATGGGTTGCACTGGCATGGTGTGGACTGGTGGGGGTACCACTGGTGACAACCAGGAGACCAAAGTTCTCAGGGTAGAACCTTACCCTGCCCTACAATGGGCCACTGTTGCCAGAGGAGTTCCTCATAGTACCAGAACATCCTGTGGCAGTGCCTTTCCTAACCCAAGTATGAGGAGGATGTGTAACATCAACAGCAATGCCTCCAAGTTGAGCAGGATCAAGAGTGGTAATGCCTCGAATGTGATCTTGACCACAATGTAGCTCACTGACCAGCTGCTCAATGGTGAGAAGAGCCTTCCAGCGGGTTGCTGTAGACCACATGCCTGCCCACGTTCAGCAACAAGAGTACAGATGACCTGACCTCCAGTGGAGGCTGCATCTATCAATGGTCAGACAGGATACCAACCAGACCATGTCCTCCTGGGTGAGGACCAGAAGTACCGGCATCTGCAAGATCAAATCCTTGACCTCTTCCAACAGCTGGATAACAGGCTTGAGACAAATTTTGGCAGCTTGCTCGACCAGTGATTGACTGGCTCAATGGGGGAGCTGAAGAGCCCTCAATCTATATGAACTGCCCCCCAGCTGAGGGGCACTCGACAGCCATTGAGCAGTCAGACAAGTTGAGAGACTGGGAGGACCTCAGTCACTCTTGATCCCATGACCAGCACCGGTGACACTTGCTTTTAGCATCACAGAGAGCAGGGCTCTCCCCCAAGGTCTGGAGTGCTAAACTCATTTCACAGAATTCTCCTATGAAAGTCCTCCCGACACTGGCCCCAGGGAAAACTGCTGAGACTGAGGATGTGCCTATTGCTGCCATGGCCACTTCTGCCTCACGGGCCACAAGCTTTTCAGCTATTTAAGGCAGTCCTTCAGATCCTGCTCAGAAGGTCAACCATGTGAGAGCCAGAACTTCCTGTCTTCAAGGGACTCAGGAAGTAAGATTTTACAGAGAATGCAACCATCCAAGTCATGTTGCCTGCCTAGGCAGTACACACACACACACACGTGTCATGCCAGCACCACACACAACATTTTAAACCTGACTTCCCTTGCTCCATCATCATCATCATTGGACAGAGTTGAAGGAACTATAGAAATAGCTCTCTGAAAAGTTTGAAAACTTTGAAGAAAAGAGTTTTCCTATGGCACAGATAACCTAAGTGGGGAGAGGCAAAGGAGGGCACCTGTTCTTCGAGCAGAAAGAAAGATCTGAAATCACAGGGTGGAGTCAAGGGATATTCCACCCAGGTGGTGGGAGAGCTTAGCTTAAAGTCATCTGGCCAATAACATAATTTTGGCAGAACTGCCAGAGTGTGGACAAGTGAAACATATGCCTGCCCCTAGATTAAAAGTTTTGTCTACCAGGTGCGCATTCCTGGAGCTTTCTATGCCAGATCTATATAGTGACCAGGTGCACCGCTATATTGGTGCTTGCACCAAATGCTTTAATTGGCAGATACCATCAGGTGAAAATTGTGGGCGTACAGTCCCATCTGCATAACAGCTGCAGACTACATTTGTATCCCTTCTGCACCACTGTGCCAGTACTGGTATGCTATATAGACAGTCTGGTATGCCAGTCACATGACTAGTTGAGTGCAACCTTTCTTTGCCTATCCCAGTTGACATGACCACGTTGCTCTGTGTAGGGCATTACACATCAATATATGATGAGGTCAAGAGGTAATCCATAGGAAAGTATGTGGCTCCCCAGATCCAGACCCTACTCACTCCATGCCTCTTCCGAACCCCTTTTGCAACCATTGGTTCATTTCACCACATTTGTGAACTGGGGTGATGTATGTAGGAGATATGTGGCATGGAGCTATGTGACCAGTTTCTGAAACCTTTCTACATATCTCCAGATCTTTGTGTATTGGGCCCTTAAGAATTAGGAATGGTAAAAAGGATGACGGCAAAAATGATTAGAGAGATCTGTGGCGCTCTGCTGTTTCTGACAGAAGAGAACTTTGGTTTCAGAGCAAGAAACAGAAGTCTAGAACTACAGATTTTTTACTAATTAATCACTTCTATCTCAGAAGGAGTTAGTACCTGTTTGGATTAAGCAAACAGATACTTTATTAGAAGAAGGGGGTCTCATTAAAGTAACAAAAAAGAAGACAGTCATTGTGTGTTTCTCTGAGGAAGTGGCTGTATCAGCTTAACTTACTGAGTCAGAGCAGAGGGTGAATCTAATTGGGGGTGTGGCTTAGCAGTTTAGGTGTACAAAAGCAGCTGTATACAATTACAGCTTCCTGCTGTTTCTGATAGAAGAGAACTTTGGTTTCAGAGCAAGAAACAGAAGTCTAGAACTAAAGATTTTTTACTAATCACTTCTATCTCAGCAGGAGTTAGTACCTATTTGGATTAAGCAAACAGATACTTTATTAAAAGAAGAGGGTCTCATTTAAGTAAAAAAAGAAGAAAGTCACTATGTGTTTCTCTGAGGAAGGGGGCTGTATCAGATTAATTTATTGAGTCAGAGCAGATGGTGAATCTAATTGGGGTGTGGCTTAGCAGCTTAGGTGTACAAAAGCAGCTGTCTCTAATTACAGCTTCCTGCTGTTTCTGATAGAAGAGAACTTTGGTTTCAGAGCAAGAAACAGAAGTCTAGAACTACAGATTTTTTACTAATTGCCCTCCTTCCCACCCACCCAAAGCCAGTTCTACTTTTATAGCCACTGGATTTGACTGACAACAGGAACTTCCTGTTTAGCAGTAGGAAGGGAAGGATCACTGAGACACATTATTTTTATCAACCTTAAAGGAACCTAAAAAATAACTCTTTCTCCCCGGCTGCTGGAGGTCTGAATCCAAGCACGGAAGAAGGAGACTACTGAAGACTACAGGAAGTTCCTGTCCCAGAACAGGAAGGGCATGAGTTGTAAGGGCACATAGGCAGAAGGAAAGTAAGTATAAAAATACATAGAGGGAAGAGACAGTAAGCATACAAAGCAACAGGAGAGGGGACACAAAATAAATCAAGATGGGAGTGGTGCAGTGCAATGGCTGTGGGGCAGCAGTGTTCCAGGAGACATTCTGGAGGCTGCGATGCTGCCCTGTTTGCAGGCACCTCTCTGGTCTGAGGTACTTGCCCGTCTCCAGGCTGACCTGGCTAGGATTCGTGAAACCTCTTCCCCCACCCAGGGACCATCAGGGCCACCACCGTTACCTCAGAGGTTACCGAGAAAGGGGAGTGGTTGGACCAAGGTGAGCTCAGGGAGGGAGAGGGTGGTGGAACAGAGGTCCATCCCTCCAGTTGTAGCTCTCCACAATTCATATGCTGTTCTGAAAAAGAGTGGTTCCTCTATGGCGGCACCTGTAGTGGAGACCAAGGAGGATGCTGGGAACCTCCACAAAGGAGACCCACAGGAGGGTGGCACAAGACCCCACAGAAAGAGGAAACAACTCCTGGTGGGAGACTCGATCATTGGGGGGGTAGAAGTGGGGGAGGGCAGGGATAGGGAGGTAAGGTGCCTGCCTGGTGCCACAGCTCAGAGGGACAGGAAGCAAATCCTCAGGATCACAGGAGCAGCTGCACAAGGGAAGGAGCTGGATGTCATTGTCCACCTAGGGACAAATGACCTGCCTGTGAAGCTGTGAATGGGATCAGAGTGGTGCAAGAGGAGTTTGTGGAGTTGGAGAGGGGCCTTAGACAAGTAGCATGTACGGCAACCTTCTTGGAAGTGCTGCCTGTCTATGGCAAGGCTGATGCTAGGGTATTCCACACCATGGGAGTCAACGAATGGTTGAAAAACTGGTGTAGAGTTCAGGGACTTGGCTTCATTGGGGACTGGGGAGCCACCTGGAGGGATGCAGACTTATACTGGTGTGATGGTCTGCATCTGCCGGGGGAGGACCAGAATCCTAGGTGACAGGTTTAAATGCTTCATTGGCAAGCATTTAAACTAGCCAAGGGGGGGAGGCACTGAAAAGGAGCAGGGAAATCCCAGCCTCCCCACAAAACACAGTAGTTAGAGAGGTAAACACCAAGGTAGAGAAGTCAGTAGGGAGCAGGACAGGGATAAATGCAGAAAAAGGTGGTAAGGACAGGGATGGGGCTAAAAGTGGTAAGGCCATAAAAAATAAATGGAGGGTGATGAGTACCAATGCCTGCAGTCTGTGCAACAAGCTCCCTGAACTAGTGGCCTTGATGGAAGAGGGATACCTGGATATTGTGGCAGTCACTGAAACATGGTACACAGAGAACCATGACTGGGATGTCAACATACCAGGATACACAGTCTAAAGGAGAGAGGAAGGTGGGTAAAAGAGGAGAAGGAGTAGCTCTCTATATAAGGTAAAGGATTAAAGCAACAGAACTAAAAAGTAAACAGGAAGTTGATGAGTCACCATGGGTCACCCTGGAAACAGGAAATGGCACCACAATCCTCATGGGGGTTGTGTACAGACCCCAATCTCAGGGAGAGGAAATGGACAAGGAAATGATAGAAGGCATCCTTAAAATGGCAGAAAAAGGGGAGATATTGCTAATGGGGGACCTGAATATGGCAGCTGTTAACTGGAGTACCTTTGCTGCAGGCACATCCAAGAGCAGGGTCATTCTTGATGCCCTACAGGGGGCATGCCTCAGACAGCTAGTGTTGGAACCCACTCGGGAGGGAGCAATCTTAGACCTGGTACTCTCAAATGGGGAAGGAAAAAGGATCTCAGGTTTAGAAGTGGGTAGCCATCTGGGAACAAGTGACCACCAAACAGTGTGGTTCACAATAAACACAGCCATAGAGTCAAGCCATACAAAAACAAGAGTATTGGACTTTAGGAAGGCTGACTTTGGGAAAATGAGAGAGTGCCTCAGAAAAGCACTAGCAAACAGGCAAGAAGGAGGGGGTGGAGGAACAATGAGGAATAATCAAAACAGCCATCGCAGAGGCAACAAGCCTTTGTGTGAAGCAAATCAACAAAACAAAATGAAGGAAAAAAACACTGTGGTTCTCAAAAGAGGTGGCAGGGATGGTTAAGGAGAAAATGAAAGCATTCAGGAAATATAAGGAAACACAGAAGGAGCAGGACAGAGACATTTATCAGTTAAAGCAGAAGGAGGCAGGGAAGGCAGTCAGAATAGCAAAGGCACAAACTGAGGAAAAGACAGCCAACTCTGTTAAGAAGGGGGATAAAACCTTTTATAGGTACATTAGGGAGTGAAGAAAGACCAAGGGAGGGATACAGAGACTTAATAAAGGGAAGGGAATGTGGGCAGAGGGCGACAGTGAAAAAGCAGGGATACTGAACGAATATTTTTGCTCAGTATTCACAACGGAAGAGGAGGGGGAGGCACCTAAACCAAACAAGGGAGAAACTTTGAATAGGTGGGTCGATACCAGTCCATTCACAAAAGAAAGGGTTTTGAAAGAACTCTTGAAACTGACGGTGGACAAAGCAATGGGGCCTGATGGGATGCACCCAAGACTTCTAAAAGAACTAAGGGTAGAACTAGTAACACCACTGACTACTCTCTTTAACAAATCATGGGAGGATGGGGTGGTACCTGAGGACTGGAGGAGGGCAAATGTGATTCCACTTCACAAAAGTGGGAGCAGGGTAGAGGCAGGAAACTACAGACCAGTTAGTTTGACTTCAGTGGTAGGGAAAATTATGGAATCACTTCTGAAGGAAAGAACTGTTGCGTACCTAGAGACCAGTGGGGCACAGGACCCAAGGCCGCATGGTTTCACAGCAGGAAGGTCATGTCAGATGAATCTAATAGATTTCTTTGATCGGGTGACCAAAGTAGTACACCAGGGAGGGGCTGTGGATATGGCCTACCTAGATTTTAGCAAGGGATTTGACACAGTCTCACACAAAAGATTAATATACAAGTTAGCTAGCTTTGGAGTGGGTCCCAAGGTGGTAGCCTGGATAAAAAAACTGGCTTGACAACAGGACGCAAAGGGTAATAGTAAACGGAGTACACAGTGAAGAAAGGAAGGTAACAAGCAGGGTACCACAGGGTTCGGTACTGGGACCAGTCCTCTTAAAAGTCTTTATAAGTGACATTGGTAGCACCTGGAAGGAAAGGTATGTCTCTTTGCAGATGACACAAAGATCTGCAACAGGATTGATACACAAGGATGGGGTGGAAAGTATGAAAAGGGACTTGGCAAGGTTGGAGGAATGGTCAAATATGTGGCAGCTTAGATTCAATACACAGAAGTGCAAGGTAATGTATCTGGGAAACAAAAACCCAGGGGAAGAGTACACAATGGGGGGTGAGTTAATAACAACAACAAAAATCAAAAGAGACCTAGGAGTAATAATATCAGATGACCTAAGGTGGGCAAGCAATGTGAGAAGGCAGTAAGGAGGGCTGGGGGGATACTGGGATGCATAGGGAGAGGCATCAACAGTAGAAAACAGGAAGTTGTTATCCCTCTGTAAAGACAGTTAGTGAGACCCCATCTGGAGTACTGCGTGCAATTGTGGAGACCTCGTCTCCGCAAAGCCATAGACAGAGTGGAGGCTATTCAGAGGAGGGCAACCAAAATGGTGCAGGGTCTGCACCAGAAGACATACAAGGAGAGACTAAAGCAGCTTAATATGTATACCCTTGAGGAAAGGCGGAAGGGGTGACATGATAGAAACTTTCAAGTATCTCAAGGGAATTAACAAAGTACAGAAGGGTAGTATCTTTCAGAAGAAGAGATGTGCAAGAACAAGGGGGCACAATTTGAAGATAGAGGGGGAAACGGCTCAGAGGTAATGCTAGAAAGTATTTTTTTCACAGAGAGAGTTGTGGATGCATGGAACAGCCTTCCTGAGGAGGTTGTGGAGTCAGAAACAGTGGGAGAATTCAAGAATGCATGGGACAGGCATAAGGCAATTCTGTGGGGGGTAGGAGGAAGTAAGCTGTTGATTAACTAGAATCTGCAGCTTATCCATCAGGTAGGGATAATCTGCAGCTTATCCATCAGGTAGGGAAATAAGCAGACTAGGTGGGCCAAGCGGTCCTTATCTGCCATCAAATTCTAGGTTTCTATGAGCTTTAGCTATGACAAAGGTATTAGAATGTTTTACTCTAGAAAAAGGAAGACTGAGGGTATATATCAGTCTCTAAGTTCTTCAAGAGTGTTAAAAAACACTACTGATTTTTTTTTTTTGATGAAAAAAATGAAAATGAGATGTTCACAAGGATCCAGGACAAGAGAACACAAGGGCATGACCACTAAGGAGACATGATAATGGGAAGGGCATCAGGAAATATTACTTTACTTAGTGGGTACTGGCAATGTGGAGTGTTCTGCCAGGAGAGGCAGCAGAAATACATAACATTTAGCAATTCAGATTTAAAGGTGACAGCAAAGGTATGTAGTATAAGGCTATCCCTGTAATATCACAAAGCTTGCCAGCTGATGTCTCTATTCTGCTAAATTTTGTAATTTTGTGTAAAGTCCTTAGTTTGTATTTTTAGTCTGCAGAGTTTCGGCAAACGTAGAAGCAGAGGTGGCTCCCAAAGGAGCCCGATCGAGTGGCACTAAGAATTATGATCTAAAACTAGCTCTGAATATACTTTTAAGCATGAACCCTCTCACTGGTGGTATACAAACTTAAAATGAATACTGCTATGTTCAATACAGCAATAGCAAGATATATGTCACTGAAAAGGTGAGTTTTCCCATAGTTCTTAGTGCTGCTCGACTGGGCTCCTGAGGGAGCCACCTCCACTTCTATGTTTGCAGAAACTCCGGAAACTAAAAATACAAATTTAAGGACTTATCACAAAATTACAAAAATTAGCAGCATGGAGACATCAGCTGGCAGGGTAAGTGATATTACAGGGACAGCCCTGTACTACATACCTTTGCCTGTCACCTTTAAATTGGACAAGATATCTGAGGTAAAAAATGCAGGAGGATATGGCTGCTAGCTCAGCAGTGGAAGGGAACGGGCAGACTCTATGACCTACTTCTATTCCCTAAAATAGCGTTCTATGTTACTAGGCTCCCATTATACAAAGCAGAGGGTTTCCTTGTGAAACTGAAATGTATTTCACTTCAGCAGCTGAAATGAAAAGATCATATTCATAGCCACTGCTAACTTCAAATCCTTTGTGTGTGTGCCACATTCAGCAATCAGTCAAGGAGTTTCCCACTGTAGACGCAGCATATCAGTCACTATATATACATACATACTAACTAAAATTGGTCCAAACATGCAGGTACTCACAAGCTTCTTTGATCTTAGTCATACACTTACTGTAGCAATCAACTGTCACTCAAGATAATTTTAAACATTATGTTTTCTATACTTTCCATAGAAAGAGCAAGGAGATTTCAGGAAATTCCCAATAGAAACATAGAAACATAGAATTTGACGGCAGATAAGGACAGCTTGGCCCACCCAGTCTGCCCATTTCCCTACCTACTGGATAAGCTGCAGATCCTAGTTAACCAGCAGCCTACTTCATGTTACTAATACCACTCAGTTACTGTACAAGACTTGCTTTAGTACACTTTTTGTAAAAGATGCTAAACTGGGTTCCCTTCTGCCCTTTTGTATTTGTTTTTCTACATGGAAGGAAAAGATTCCAAGAAACATTTAAGAAAACTAAAGGATTACCACCAATGTCCCAGACAATTTTCCCCTATTCATAAAAAAAGGTTGAAACGCAGTTGTTTAAGTGTACTAATCAAGAAACTGGATGTACACATTACACACTGGGTAATAGTTTTGCATGAACCCTCCCCCATGGGGGCTTACATTTGATGGGCACCCAAAGTCCAGTTGAAGCCTTCAACCCCTCAGTCTCTAGGACTACAGCAGTGGGACCAGGCATGCATGTGAAGGAGTGGTGGCAAGGAGCTGGGGTGGGAGTTGAGTCTTACTCTTTCTCTCTTTGTAGCCAATGAGCTGCACAATTGGGTCTCATGATCCTGGGCCCAGGACTGTGCTGCAAGGCTGGGACAAAGAATTTCATGGGGGACAAAGCTACCTCTTGACTCCAGGGCAGGTAGCAGAGTTGGAAGCGGGGCAGCCAGCATTACTGCTAGAGCACCACCGATTATCCACACATCTGCGGCAGCAACAGAAATAGAGCCAGAGCTCTGAATTAAAGTGTCATGCTTACCAGTTCAGTGGCAGTTCTGGCCCCAGGGAAGGCAGCTAGGTTGGCACATTAAAATAAGCTCTGAGAGGCATAAAGAAAGGCTGTTGAAAGCTGCAGAATAGGAAGAAGCAGCCAAAAACAAGATGTAAACAAACATGGCTGCCAACATGCAGCTAAAGCCTTTGATTCTCACAGAGACTGCTGGGAAGCAGTTGGAGGATTTACGCTTTCTAAAGCCTGTGAAAATCAACCAATGATGAGATCAAGATCTGCAGGGCCTGGCTCTACAGGCAAATGCATGGATCCTATCATCCTTTCAGACTCTGAGTTTCATCCCTTATAAAAGACACTGCTTAACATGAATCTTGGTTCTGTTCTGGCTGTTGATAGACAGGGCAGTTTGTAGTCAGCAGTCAAGTGTGTGACATTCTAGTTTTCTGGAGGAGGCAGCCACATTCTGTCACTGAAAAGGAGAAAGGCTGTTGGCGTTTGGATCCAGGCAGATTAGTCACTTATAGAAACATAGAAACATAGACTTTGATGGCAGATAAGGACCACTTGGCCCACCCAGTCTGCCCATTTCCCTACCTACTGGATAAGCTGCAGATTCTAGTTAACCAACAGCCTACTTCCTGCAACCCCCCACTATAATTGCCTTGTGTCTGTCCCATGCATGTTTGAATTCCCCTACTGTTTTAGACCCAACGACCTCCTCAGGAAGGCTGTTCCATATATCCACCACTCTCTCATGAAAAAAATTTCCTCACATTACCCCTGAGCTCCCCTCTATCTTTAAATTGTGCCCCCTTGTTCTTACACATCTCTTTTTCTGAAAGATGCTACCCTCCTGGACTTTGTTGATTCCCTTGAGGTACTTGGATGTTTCTATCATGTCCCCTGTCCCTCCTTTCATCAAGAGTATACATATTAAGCTCTCTCAGTCTCTCTTCATATGGTTTCTGCTGCAGACCCTGCACCATTTTAGTTGCCCTTCTCTGGACTGCTTCCATCCTGTCTATGTCCTTGTGTAGATGAGGTCTCCAAAACTGCACACAGTACTCCAGATGGGGTCTCACCAACTGTCTGTACAGAGGGATAACCACTTCCCTTTTTCTACTTGTGATGCCCCTTCCTATGCATCCCAGTATCCCCCTGGCTCTCCTTGCCAACTTTTCACTTTGCTTACCCACCTTTAGGTCCTCTGATATGACTACCCCCAGGTCCCTTTCCATTTTTGTTCTTGTTAGTATCTCCCCTGCTATTGTGTACTCTTCTCCTGGGTTTTTGTTTCTCAGGTGCATTACTTTGCACTTTTTTGCATTGAATCTAAGTTGTCATATGTCTGACCATTCCTCCAACCTTGCCAAGTCCCTTCTCATCTTTTCTAACCCCCTTGTGTATCAACTCTGTTACAGATCTTTGTGTCATCTGCAAAGAGGCATACCTTTCTCTCCAGACCCTCTGCAATGTCACCTATAAAGATGTTAAAGAGGACTGGACCCAGTACTGAGCCCTGCGGTACTCCACTGCTTACAGACTTTGCCCCAAGCAAGTTTTAATGTCCAGACTGCAAAGTGTGATGGGGGGGGGGGGGTTAAAGGTTTCTATTTTTTTTGAAGACCACTATTAGAGAGGCCTAATAAGACTATATCATCTGCATATGTCAATATATGGCATGGCCTATTTCTGATTTTTGGAGCATCTCCTATCTGATCTGAGTTATACACTAAAAATTAGTTCACATATATATTGAATAGTGTAGAGGCTAAAAGACAAACTTGCTTAACTCCACAGTTTGCTGAAAATGGGGTGGATACATTTCCAGAATTTCCATATCTGACCAGAGTGATATTGTCTTCATATAGTTGAAAAATGGGATGAAGCAAAGTAAAATCTATCTATACCCATTTCTTTAAGAATCTTCAATATAATGTTTCTATTAAGGGAATCAAATGTTGATGAAAAATCTATGAAAAAGGCATAAAGCTTCATTTGTTCAATGATTCTATATTTTTCCAATAAGTATGCTAGAACATAAATATTATCAACCGCAGAGAATCCTGCTCGAAATGGTTGGAGGGTATTATTATCAAGTAACCATTTTGAAAGTCTTGCCAACAATATTTCTGCAAACATTTTAACCATTGTATCAAGCAAGCTAATAGGCCAGAAGTTATTTGGGTAATTTAGTGGACCTTTTCTATGTATGTGTAAAATAATATTTTGTTGCCATGAAAGAGGTATATGCCTCTGTTCAAGGCATTGATTAAAGAAGGCTGTGAGCACAGGCACTCACAAGTTTTAGATTATTTTTATATAATTTGCATGGCATTTTATCTGGCCCTGGTGCTTTATTATATGCGAATGTCAATATAATATCTTCAGTCTCTTCATCGAGAATACAAGAGGGTCCCCCAAGAGTTCACTGTTTTAACGGCCATCAAAATGTGTTCTTTATTCATAGTTGTTTCTTCTTTAAAAAAGATGGTCTTAAAATGCTTTATCCATGTCTCTTTGGGAATATATACTGAGAAACAAGGCTGAAAATTGTTTGTATCCTTGGCTTCTAATGTCCAAAAGTTCTTCTTATCTTTTAAATTTATGGCCTTATATGTATCCAGGCATCTTGCCATTAAGTAGTTATCATTTTCCTTTTGTAACAAAGTTTGTTATTGTTTCTTGTTGTTATTTAATTTATTGACATTTCCCTTGCTAGTGTGTTTTTTGTCACTCTTACAGTTTTTATCAGATTTATGTTCTTTTGTTAAACCAGGAGGAGTCAATGGTCCCTATGTCTGGTGTCAGCATGGCTCAGTTGGTAGCACATCCGCCTCTGGACCAGAAGGTTGTAGGTTCTCGTCCCACATAAGGATTGGACTTGCACCTAAAAATCTCTGGCATCCAAGTGCAGTATTGGGGGGTGCTGTACTGCTGGGGTGTGCCATCCTTCGGATGAGACGTTAAACCGAGGTCCCTTCTGCCCATCCTGGTGTTGCCCTGGTGGGTGTCCAGGTGGAAGTAAAAGAACCAGGGCACTCTTTGCAAAAGAGCAGGGAACATTCCTGGTGTCCTGGCCAACATTCCCCTTCCCATAAACTGGTTCATGCAATTATCCAGACTGTGTGTGGATGATGATGTGCGATATGGCCACCACCATACATTCAGTCACTTCACTACCAGTCTAGCATTGCTTGTAAAGCGCTTTGGGATACTGTGTATGAAAAGTGCTACATAAATGCTGATTCTTCTTCTATGTCTGGTTTACCGACATATATAATTCAGTATATTGTCTTAAAGAGAAACATCCACATCCCTATACCCAACACCTCTGTATGGGACACCCGCAATTAACAGTTTTTCCCTGTGTTTACAATTTCTACAATCTTGCTTTTGCTGCAGTTATATTTTATCTGGTTGACCCTGTTGTCTCTCCCACCAGCATTTTGATTGAAACACCTCTAATGGCACATCCCACAATCTCCTGTGGCTGACATCAGAGCCAGGGAGTGTCCACAGGAGTGTGTATAGTGTAGTCCTATGGACAGAGCTATTAATAGCTCCGGTTTATGAGTTAGAAATCTCAGTGCTATACCAAGATTAAGTATAAACTGACATTCAACTGTCAGTCTATACTGGGTCTTGGTATAGCACCAAGACCTCTAACTCGCAGACTGGAGCTATTAATAGCTCTGTCCATAGAACTACACTACACATGCTCCCATGCCCCCATGCCTGCCATCTGGCTCTGACGTCAGCTGTGGGAGATTAAGGGATGTGCCGCTAGAGGCACTTTAATCAAAATGCTGGTGAGAGGGACAGCAGGATCATCCAGATAAAATATAACTGCAGCAAAAGCAAGATTGTAGAAATTGTAACTACGGGGTGAAACTGCTAATTGGGGAGTGCCCCACACTCAGGTGTGGGGAATAGGGATATGGAAATTAGGGACAAGGACATTTCCCTTTAAACATTTTGTCTAATGCCTCATAGGCCCTATCTGGGTGCTCAGAATGTACAATTTTGTTTAGCATAGTCTTAGATTCTTCATTAAACAGAATAGAATTTACTTTCTCCAGTATATCTCCTTCCATCCTTAACCTTCTATTTCCTCTGATACTGATTAGAGGTTATAATACAAAATTTTCAGGTACTATTTTATCATTCTGTGATATTAGTGTCAGTGGCTCAGCAGGTTGCACACTCGCCTCTGAGGCCAGGAGATCAGAAGACTGTGGGTTCTATCCCCACACCAAGCACATGGGTTAAATCCCAGTACTGACACTGTAGTGCAGCATGAGGGGGGTGCTGCACTCCTGAGGTGCCATCTTTCGGATGAGATGTTAAACCGAGGTCCCATTAGCCTGTTCCAGTGGTTGTTCAGGAGGATGTTAAAGATCCCATGGCACTTCCCAAAAAGAGTAGGGAAATTTCCCTGGAGCCCTGGCCAAATTTCCCTCCATTCACTGAAAATATCACCAACAGCTTAATTTAGTTCAAGGTCAGTTGGCACTCATCTGAATCCCGCTCCCCCGGGTCATGCCTGAAAATAGGCAGAATTTGTCTAAAGTGCACTTACCCAGTCAACATAAACTAAATAATAAATAAATTTCTAAGAGAAGTGGAGCATGATTACTTTCTGCTCTCGTTTCTGTATCAAGTGACTTAAACATATCGAAGTTTTCTGAGTAGCTCATAACAAAATCTGCGGTGCTTTGGCCAGTTGGACCAACACAAGTTGTATTTCTGCTCAGAGTCTCCATTTAAGATTATAAGTGAATTCTCTGTAACAAAGTCAGAAAGGTGATTTCTATTCTCATATTTAAGTTTATCTGTATTCAGCCTGCAAGGAATATTCAAATCATCCATGTACTGTATGTGTTCAAAGTAGACATGTTTTCAAAATTGGCTATTCCAACATTATAATCATCAGTAATTAATATACATGCCTCAAAATATTTGGCTATAGCTATTTCTATTTCATTTGCAACTAGTTCCTAGATCTTATCCAGGTAATACAGAGAACATTTAGGGGGAATATGCACATGTATCAATATAAACAAAACCTCATCCAATTTTATCCCAATTATTATGAAATTTTTCTCTATTTTAATTTTTTCAATAGTTCTTATTCCAGGTGTAAGTATCATGTAAATTATTAGACCACCACATACCTTCCAGAATTACAATATTTTACTGCAGGAGGAAAAATAATTTCATAGTTATTCATAGTTACAATTTCCTGACACCGTATCTCCTGGAAACACACCACAGTGTTTGATTATACAAAAGACAACCATTCACTATCAGCTGGTTTTCCATAGAGTTCTGCTATGTTCCATGATAAGAAGTTGTTGCTGTCCATCCTTCCAGGTGTACCTTGCTGACTTAGAGATTGTGAAATATCAGGGATGTCAGGAAGTCATGGTTCTTTCTCGCTTTCTGTATCATAGATTGGTAAATTGTTTAGATATACTATAAAGATGCCCATCTGGTCCAACCCAGGAGATCTCTCTAAGATTGCATATGCAATTTCAAAATTTTCCAGAAATATGTCTATTTGATCTATTTTGTTTTCAGCAATAATCTTCTTACTTCCAATTAGCCTGTGTATTCTGCCTTCATTGTTAGAATATCTGAACTCAAAGGGTGGGATATTCAAAAGGGTTGCGCCATGCGCAATAGGGTTGCACCTGCGCAAGTCCAAAAGTGCGCCATTCTGCCATATTCAGCAGGAGGCAGTTGCGCCACCGAAAACATGCTGAGCAACAGCGCAATGCAAATGACGGCATGCGCAACAGAAGGGGGTGGATCCATGCATAAAGAGCGCAATGTGATATCCAAAGACTTGCGCATGCGCAACAGCGGACCAGCCGGAAGTTGCGCCCCAGCGGAAATGAGCCAAAATAAAAAGGCTCAAGGAAGCAGCGCAAGAACACTACAGGGATGCCAAGTGGGAAAGAGAGAGAGAGAGAAAGACAGACAGTGACAGGCCAGGGCAGGCAAGGGAAGCAGTGTGGGCCATAGGCTGCAGAGGTCAGCGGGGGGGTGCCCGGTGCAGTGGAAGTAGCAGTCAGGACAGCGGGGGTAACAGAGCAACATCAGCCGGGGTAGGCACAAGCCAGGGAGATGGACAGTGGCAGCTTCCACATGGAAGCTGTAATAAGGGGAGTGAGAATGCAAGGTGCAGGGGCGTGGCGTGGAGGGGCCCTTGATGCGCCCCACAGGCAGTACGTGCCGCATCAGCTTTGAGTTGTACACAGATGTAGAGATCGTGGGCTGGTACCACCTGACCAGGGCAATACTGAGGCGGCTCTGTGAGCTGTGCAGTGATGTGATGCAGGCACCCTCATGATGGAGTCATGCTCTGTCAGTGGAGACCAAGGTGACAGCCTGCATGTGCCTGCTCACCACGGGCACCTTCCAGAGGCCAACAGGGGACACCACAGGCATCACACAGTCAGCCACGTCACGCATCCTCACCCAATTCCTCAGTGCACTGCTGCCACATGCTGCGGAGCACATCCATTTCCCCAGCACCACGGCAGAGCGTACAGCAAACATGCAGGCATTCCACAGGGTAGCACGTATGCCTGGCATGCTAGGGGCCATAGACTGCACCCATGTGGCCATTCGCACACCACCTGGCCCCGATGGGGCCGCATACAGGAATAGAAAGGGCTTCCCCAGTGTCAACTGCCAGGTGGTGTGTGATGCCACTGGGTGTATAATCAATGTCTGTGCCACACACCCTGGTGGAACACATGATGCCTTTATATGGCATCAGTCTGCACTGTGCCATCAATTCGAGAGTGGGGACATCCCCACAGGCCATCTAGTGGGTGAGTACGCATGTAGGAAATGCAAACTTGGGGCAAGGGTGGGAATGCCACAGGTGCCATGGTAGTGGCACACAGGGATATGGGCAATATGGACCTGAACATGAGACTGATCTCCACTATCTCCACACAGGTGACAGCGGATACCCACTCCGTCCCTGGCTGCTCACACCGTATAGGCGCCCCATGACCCCATCGCAGCAACGCTATAATGAGGCACATGCCGCCACACGCAACATCATTGAGCGGGTGTTTGGGATGCTCAATGCACGCTTCTGATGCCTAGACACCTCCGGCAGTGCCCTACAGTACAGCCCCTCAAAGGCTTGTGGGATATTCCTGGCCTGTTGTATCCTGCACAACATGGCCAATGACTGTGGGATAGCCGTACAGGTTGAAGAGGGGGACAGTGATGGGGATGCCAGCGGCGCCGGTGTTGATGGCGATGAGAAGCCCCCTCTTGGACGGCGGGACCCCCGACTGATCCGGCAGGCCCAGCTGCACCGGGACACCATCACGGAGGAGCATTATGCACAACACAGGTAAGTCAAGGGTCATGTGCAAACAACACTGTCCTGGCGCAACCCACAGGCACACAGAGTAACACACCAGGGGTGCATGATGGCAAGGGGGGTGGAAGGGACCAGGCACACAAACACACCATCAGGGAGGGGCGAACAGTCATATTGACACACACACACACACACACACACACAAACACACCAGGCACAAAGTATACATGGGCAGGTGCACAGCACAGCAAGAACAGACATGGCAAACACACAGATCCACAGACCACACCCACCACCTGTACTGTCCAAGCACGTGTGTCAGATGCTGGGCACCCTTGCACCTTGATGTACAGTACAATGCAGGCATCATCATGCACACGCACCTGTGGACAGCAGTCAGGATGGTGTGCAGGTGGTCCGTATGTCGGCGTGATGGGCAGGGCACCCACCATTGCACTGCCCACCATGACGCACAGTGCACACAGAGCAGCAGCAGACAGGGCCCGCACTGGGAGACAGGTCAGTCATGTTGCACCATTCCACAGCCACCATGGATGCATGGACAGCCCCGCCATGACCCAACAGCACTGGCAGGCTGAGCAGGGGCCACATGGGGTGGCACCGATGGACCACCAGGGGTCCCACTGCGCGATCGAGACCTTGTCCGCAGTGGGGTCTGTAGGATGCCAAACATACCTGCACCAGGGGTGCTTGGGATGCCCACAGCAGAACCCAGCATTGACAGGCCTGGTGTCGCACGACGCCGGGAACGGGGAGTGGAGAGTGTACTGTGTGGGGTGCGCGGTACAGGAGCACCTGCGTGTGTGCCCAATGCAGCCACAACAGCGACCAATGCCTGGGTCTGCCTGTCAATGGTGGCGGTCACATCCATCCGCATATGGACCATCTCTGCACGGTCCAGAGCACACTCCCTGCTGTGCCGCTCCACAGCCGCACACAGTGCCTCCACAGACGTTGCAACCTGCCTTTGCTACTGTACTGATTCCCACAGCAGGCGGGTGTGCTCATCCAATGGGTACTCTGCCACAACGGCATCCTGTCCCCCCAGGGTGTGGAAGGTCCTGATGCACAACACCCCTTGAGGGTGGGCGCTGTTCACCTGGACCAGGAATGGGTGTATCAAAGGGCGGCAGGCATGTGCCACCACTGGACACTGTACCCTCAGACCTGGTGGGTGACTGCTGCTGCTGCCCCTCCAACCGCTGTGCCCCAGGGACCACTCGTTCCACCGCTGTGGCTGCAACAGTGCAAGACACCTGCACAGCCACCGGTACTGCCCCACCGGTGTTGACAGGCACAGCCTGGGACTGTGCCGACATGCTGGCACACAAAGTTGGAACCAGCAAGGCCCAGGGGCACATGCTGGCCTGCTGTGTGTCCGTCATGGGACACACACATGTCATTGCCCATTGCAGTCCTTGCATCATCAATGGTGCAGGTATGTGCTACAGCCACAGTCACAGCGTGCTGGCATGCTTGCATGCCAGACTGCTGAGACACAGGCTGTGCACCCTCCACACCCGAATCACCGACACCAGAGTTGGCAGCCCAGCATGCATGCTGGTGCAGTGCATGCTGGCTGGTGTCAGAGGTGGATGGACCCTCCTCCATGTCCAGCAGATCATCCTCACTGCCTGGACCCACCACCACCATCCCCTGAAGATGAACAGGATCTGTAACAGAAAGAGAACATGTGAGTGCATGTGAACAACCTTCCCCCAACACCACCACCATGTCATACCGTGCAGTGATGGGCTTCCACCTGTCTGGAATCCACCTCCTGGTACGCCCTCAATAGCACTGCACTGCATTGATGCAGCCAGTCGGTCCTCAGCCGGGGTCAGCTCCACCACCACTGGCTGGCCCCCGCCAGTGCCAGCACGTGCCACCCTGAGGCTGCCACCTCTCCTTCACCCTCCTGCGGTCTGTCCCAATCTTCTTTTGCATTCCTGCATGGAAGCGCTGGTGGCTTCCGTGCAGGTTCACTGCCGGGCTACCCCTCCCATGCAGCGCGGGCTTGAGGGTGCCCGCCATCCACTCAGTAGTGCCTCCTCCTCCAGGTAGGCCTGGAAGAGGGCCTCAGTCTCTGCCGTGGTGAGTTGGGCCTCCTCCTCCTTCGCCCACCATCCTCACCCTCACCTTGGCTCTGCTCGGTCATGGCGATCTGTATGGGTGGAAGTGGACACCGGTCACTGTAGAGTCTACAGCGTTATCCTATGCCCATTGTCCGGAACATCCCACAGCATGCAACTCACCTCTCACCTGCAGTAACCGAATCTGGCCAGCGCAGCCCACTGTCGCACTTTTATAGCGCAATGCATGCAAATTAGGAGTGGAGCAACTTTAATGAGATGCAAATCGCGCCTTTGAATGGCTGATCGGATGATTTGCATGTGCTGGCTGAATATCGCGCCATTGCGCTTTTCGCAATACGGTTGAGCCGGCTGAGCCTATAGTGCAGATCTGTGACTGTGCGGTACACTGCTTTGCGCATGCCCAGGTAGCTTACGCAGGCGTCTGCCGCGCTGATGACATGCTGTGAGCGATCGGCAATTCAGGCCATGGCCACCATTGTGCCAGTGGCGCTACAGCACTGGGCACTATATGGCGCTGTGGCACTACTGCACAATAGTCCACTGTGGCACTGTCACACAGGTGGTCGATTGCGCAGGATGCATAGACGTCAGATGGCGCTGTGTGTGGCCTTGCGTCATAGACCCCTGAACTGGTGTCCGACCTTTGCCCCCTGGTGCTGTTCGGCTGCCATGTGTATGGCCCTATTGAGCTGTCTGGTGACAGCGCTATGTGGACCAACGGCGCTGTATGAACAGCGCGATTGGAACCTATGGTGGTCTATTGCACAACATGTCCACGTGGGGTTGCCGCGCTGCGGGGTGCCATATTGCCTGCTGTAAAGTTGGAGGAATGGCATGCAGGAGGGCAGTCCAATGGAGCCCGGTGGAGGTGGCCAACCTGGTGGCCCTGGTAGAGCCCCACTATGGAGCACTGTATGGGGAGGAGCCCCTCACCATAGCCCGAACCCAGGTCTGGCTGCAAGTGGCCAATGACCTGGTGAGGGTCACTGGGTGGCTCCGGTCTGCTGAGCAGTGCCGGCACAGAGGGAGCCTGACCTGCATGAGCAGCTACGGTCACGTACCAGGAGGGGCGTTTTGCCTAGGCCAGGTGGGTGTACCATCTATGCACCTGTATTCTCTGTAGGGGTGTGAGTGTGTTTTGGTGGCTGTGCATGGGTGATGGCTCTGACATGGTTGGCTGTGTCAGTGTGTGCAGGTGTGAGATGCATGGGTCTGGCTGTGTGGGCAGGCACTCTCACTGGGGCAGGGGGCAGTCTGCTTTGGAGTCACACTGATGTTTTTCTCAACATTTGTCTCCCACAGGCTGGGCAGAGAGGATGCAGGCACGGGATGAGGAGGGCCATGGCAGGGCCCCGGTGGCGGTCAGTGGTGCTGTGAGGGGTGGGCCATAGCAGCAGCAGCAGCAGCAGCAGCAGCCACAGCTGCTTGTGGAGTGTGAGTATCATTACATCATGGATGCTATTGCATGCTGGAGGGGGTGGGCATGACCACCAGCCATGCACAACACAACCATGCATGACACAGGTGACATTCATCACTGTCCAGTGTCACTGCATGTCTGTGTGTGCATCACTGGTGGTCCATGCATGCACTGGGCACATGGCTGTGGAACTGGCATTGCACCACATTGCCACGTCACTTGACAGCCTTGTTAGTGCTGTGATGGACATGGGCAGTGTCTGGTGCAGTGGTGCACATAGCTGGTGCCGCCTGGTTGGGCTGGCCATGTGCATGTTCACTGTGGGTGGGTGCATACCATCACAGGTGCGGGACATTGGGCTATATGGCTTGCAGGTTGGGTGGTGTTCAGGGTTGTGGTCAGTCACAGCCATTGACTGTGTTCCCATTTTCCTAGGCCTCATTGTGCTCCAGAGGATAGAGCGGGCACTGCAGCAGCTCACCCAGGTGTCCATGGACAACAGGACCATCCTCCACGACATCCAGTGCCATGGCCTATGGAGGAGGCACAGCCAGACACCACGGCACCAGGCGGCAGAGGACCAGCCTGCTAGGCCTTAGGCCGGCTTCCCCTTCCCACTTCACCCATCCCTCCCACCCTGCCTTCCCTCTCCAAGTTGTTCATCCCTACCCCTTGCCCACCCCTACCTTGTACCCCTACCCCCTCTTGTAAATAGTTTTGTTGTTGTTAATTTTGTAATTTACATTTTTCTAATACATATATATTTTGATATGAATACTGTGTTGGTCTCTGATTTGCAGCTGGCTATGGTTGCTCAGTTGCAGTGGTGTGCATGCCATCTGGGGTGGTATGGTCCTGGGTATGTGTGTGTGTGTGTGTGTGCACGTGTGTGTGCATGGGAAGGTGTCTCCAGTGTGGCAGTGACTTTCTGTTGGTCTTGCCATCTGCTGCCACCCACTGCTGGGTGCACAGGGTGGGTCTGGCTTGTATGGTTCTCTGCTACACCGGGTTGACGTGTGCCGGGTGGGGTGCATGGTGTTTCCTGCAGTGCCAGTCACTGCACATGGGTGGTGTCTTGGGGTCACGGTGCAGGGTGTGCTGTGCGTACGGGGGGGCTGATGTGCACTGTGGTTGTCAACCCCCTGTGTATGGCAGTCTCAGCCTGCCAGTGGTTGTGCTGGGGCATCATGGCCCTGCTGTGCTTTTGTTGGCTTGTCCCCATGGGCCAGTAGATCATCCGTCCCACCCCAGTGATGCTGTGCTTGGGGTGCAGGTGTCTTGTTGGTTCTGCAGTGTGTTCCTGTGCCCATGTGTGGCATGGCTGGCGGTGGGTCCCAGCCTGCCTCCCTGTTTGTGCAGTTCCATTGCTCTGCTGGGGGGGGCTCTGCTTGCACTATGGCACCTCTGGACTGCTCAACTGTGCTGCCCTTGTTGCGCTATGGCGCAACCTTTCTGCTCAGCTTCCCCTTCGTGGCTGCACTATAACGCAGTTTGTGCGATATTCAGACGTTGGCTGCTTGCGCAATTTGTTCTGCTCCATGTTTGAATATCGCGTCTGTTGCGCATATGCACAATTGAATTGTGCTTGCTCCTGCTGTTGCGCACATTTTGGGAGCAGTTTGAATATCTGGGCCAAAATGTTTATGGCTCAAAAGAGATTAGGTTCTGTTTCATTTACCAAATTATCCATGCCAAAAACTGAGACAGCTTCCTGTCATCTTTCATTGATTCCCTATTTGAGGCTGCACTTTGCTTGTCTGTGAAACCCCATCTTAGAGAGATGAAAGCTTATTGTTACGCCTTTTGCTGAGTTTGCTCCCTGATTTTTTTCTGCACTGAAAATGATTTTATCAATGATTCTCCATGTGACTGGTGACATTATTTCCAATCCTAACTGGGCTAGTCTTCTTGTTTTGAACCACACGTGTTTAACAATGCTCATGTTAGTTAACATAACATTCATTACAAAAGGCATTTCTGTATACTAGGTCTAGTGTTTTAGTTAATGAGTTGTACGCATTGTCTGGTAACTCCAAGGGATAAACAGCTCTAACCTTCTTTTTTGTAGTTTGGTGATCTATGAAGTATCTGACTCCAGACTGCCATGGTGCTAAACTTGTTAATATATTCTCATATTGCAGTGAGGCAGCTTTTTTGTGCCTAAGATCTCAGCAACCTTCACTTTTATCCCATTGTTAATAAGGGAGAAGAATTAATGATCACCTCTTTGATAGTGTAATCTTTTTTCCTTTCTACTACTTGGACTTGCGTTTTTATTTTTTGCTTGTTTTCTGAATTTTTCCCCCTTTTAGTGATGACTTCTTTAGTATTTCGTATATTATTAACTGCCAACCGAATCCCCTTGATGCCACCATTGCTAGTTGGTGCATGATTATTATTAACTACGTTGGTGAAAAGTGGTTTGGGCCATTGCATGGTTTTAGCCCCTGAGTTTAATTCCTGGGGATATACAGTATCTCATCTATGGGGACCAGTGACTTCTGCCCACTGAGACTACGATGCTTTCTACTATTAATCAGAGTGGTCACCAATGTTTTTAAATCCCCAAAGAAAACAACTTTTTTTTGTTAGTTTTTTGATAGCTTATACTTTCTCCCTTGTTATTACTTAACCGGATCATTCCTGATACCACCTGATAACCTTGCCACCCTAATACATGCCTTTGTCATGTTGAGATTGGACTTCTGCAATGCCTTGTACCTGGGGCTTTTGGGAGGCAATCTCTGCTGTCTGCAGCTGGTGCAGAATGTGGTGGCCAGGCTATTGATGGGTGTACCTACATTCTAACATATTATGCCAGTTCTCCTCAGACTGCACTGGCTGCCGATAAGGTGGAGGATTGCCTTCAAGGTTAGGTTACTGACCTATAAAGCCCTACACAGTCAGGGACCTGACTATCTACAAGGCCTCCTGGTTCTGCACTGCCCAGCTTGCCCTCTTCATTCCTCCGAGGGTGGCCTCTTGATGGTTCCCAGGGCAAAGCTTCAGTTTTCGGGAGATCATGCTTTTTCCATAGCTGCACCTGCCCTGTGGAACTCTCTCCCCTGGCCCATCTTAGAGATGCCTCCTTGGTGGAAGTCTTTAAGAGGAGGCTCAAGACATTTCTTTTTGAACAAGCACCCAATTTGTTATAACATGAAATTTTCCTGATTGTCATTTATGAACCTGATTTACGCTCTGTATTGTGGCTTTTTATATATGTTAATATGTATGTTTTCATCTGTTTTAGATTTTATGTATTGTACAACACTCAGAGCTCCTGGGAAGGGGTGCTTTATAAATAAAGTTTAACGAACTTTAACTAACTAACATATTAGTTTCACACTTCTGGTGTTCATTTTATAAGTTTTTTCAGTATCTAGACAGCTGCGATCTAATACATACAGAGTACAGAAAATTACAAATATGTCACTGATAGGACAGAATCTACCCTGTAGCTGCAGTTGAAATAATCACTAATCCCAGGCATTTACTTTTAACTTCTGTAAACAAGTCTTTTCCCAATTCTGTTAGTTACTGTGAAGTAGTAGTGGGAATGAAGGACACTGAGATCAGGATTCTGAGTGCTGAATAAAGGCAATAGTGCCAAAATTTATTTACAAAACAAAAATAATAAAGCAGACTATACAAGACAAAATAAACCTCAAAGGCAACATAAACCAAAATGATGAGTTATAATGGGTATTCTTCTCTAGTAAGATGCTAGAGAACCCCTCCTGACATGTACTGACTGCCCAGCACATACGGACTGACTGGTCAATGGGCTTACCCTGCTTATATACCTGAGAGAGCCCATGTGACCAGATAGTCACGCCCACAATTTAGTAAGTATTTATTTATTTCTTAAACAACAGCTTTTATTGCTTTAATCATCATCTATAACTTGTTTTACTCTATTCATATAAAACAACATCAAAAGGAAGTAGATATTCCAAGATTTGCAATATTTTACTGTCTTCATGCACAAGGCTCCTCCCACACTCATAGTCAAATGCATATAGTCATACAGAACAGGGCTGGATGGCTCCTATAGGCAAAACTGACTAGACAGTGTGGAGGTTTAGCGTGCGCAAGGAGCTGAACATGGTACAGAAATAAAATGGCACAACAATTTAATGGTAAGTCCCACAGTTTAAACATCAGTTATTTTCCGATGTATAAATCACTAGCTCATGAGTACAGTAGGTGTTACCCTCCTAATGTGGAGCAAGAAGTAAAAAGTTCCCCTACTAAACGCTAGCAGAAGAAAAAAAAATAATGTACCTTTACTGTCACTTAAAATAGTGAGCCTCATTTTCCATTCCTTGTGTGGGGGAAATGCTATTGACAGGAGGCAGCAAAAGCAAACACAGCAGGTTGCTAGGCAGATGCCCTGCTGTTCCCAAACATGAGTGGTATTTTCTCCTTTTTCATTCTGTAACTCTTCTTTCTAGCATCTAACTGTGCACCTGAAACAGCAACAAGTAAGCATTAATCCCCGCTGAAGGTGGCATCTAATGGGGAGTTAATGCATGGTTGGGACCGTTGTGGCACGAGGCCAGAGGCCGAGGGCGTACAACGGACCAACCATGCATTAACTCCCCATTAGATGCCACCTTCAGTGGGGATTAATGCACTTGTAACATGACAAGTGCAATCCAAGTATTAATTAGATTATGTTTCACTTGCCATCAAACAGAGATGAGCAGCTGGACTTCTATCACCAATAGATTTATGGTTCACGTCAGTTACTTTGTAAGTCTGTGTCTCACGGGAGGCGTTCGCGTGCACGTTTTGGTGGCCACATCGAGTACGATAGTGTGTGACACTTTTGCAGATGTTAAGTGTGCTATACGTAGGAACAGACAGAAAAATTAGCGATTTCACTTCAAAACTTTGTTCTTCTGATGGCCTCTTTTACTGCTGTGTCTCCGTTTCTGCGTGTGATTCCTACCGTGATGGCTTCTGGGGAACATTTACTAGGTGTATAGTTTTATATGGCCTAACATTGAGTGAAGTTGTGTGAGGTGACCCTACACGCGCCACTGATTATTTTGACCAATAGGTGGCGCTTTGATAACTGCACATCGTTTCTGATGTCTTTCTACCTCATCTGTTTGCTACTCTCGGTTTCTGTGCTTGCCATTGTCTTGTGACTATTACTCTGTGAATCGGATCCCTTACTGTGTGACAAGCAGCAGACTTTTAGGCTCGACACATTTGCTGCACACCGCTCTGCGCAATACTTCACTCTTCCACGACTGCCTAGCACAGCACCTTTCAGCTACAACTTTGCTCATTGTTCCGACCACTAGGTGGTGCTTTATAGAACGAATGCCACTTTCACTGTCCATTACTGACTTGTGGTTCCCAGTCATGTTTTTCATTCTGGGTCAGTTCCTCAACTATCTACTGTGGGTCCGTAGACCAGCACTCTTCCCCTTCATTGCTCTCTGCCCTACTTCCACATTGCACAGCCGACGCTCTCTCCCACTAAGAAAACTGTTCGTCTGTTTCATGGTTCTGTCTTAATCCCCTCTACTTCCCAGGGTTATCTTAAACTATTCTGCTACATGTGTGCTATTCAGTCGCTACCTCCCTAACAAACCCCTGACTGTCCCATTGTTTGCTACCTGCGCTACTTCCGACTTGCAGACCCGGCCAACTAACTCCTCCACTATATTCTTAGGGCTCTCCGTGCCGTTTCCTGTTCTATCTTACTTGCACCACCTATTGGTCAAACTGCACCTACTTCATACATTGCTCCACTCTTGTAAGCGTGTTCACGAGCTCAGCGTGGCATTATTGTCTCATAATGCCGTGTTGCTCTTCTACCAGCTGACTGCCTTCCACCTATCATCTTTCTTCCCTCGAGTCCTGGTATTTGTGCTATGTTACAAAGGGATTTGGTGAAGAGCAGGACCACCCTAAATAAAGGCAAAACAAAGGGAGTTTAGCGGAGTGCAGGACTGTGGAGTCCAAAAGTGGGTCTTCTTCTTTATTTACCGACACATTTGCACACCACCGCATGTTCACACAATCGCACAGTCGCACGGAAGCTAGTCTTACTGTGGAACTCTGCACTCCTACTAAACAGCTGGAACATAGTAAATATTATACAGAACATGCTCTACAATCCCTAAGGAAATTTAGAATTGGAGAGAGGCAAACTATAAACGGGGGGGGGTACGCCAATAGCGGACTTGTTTGCAATTTATGTTGACACAGAAACGCAAGTGGCCAACTCACAACCAGGGATAGAAAGACAGAGAAAAGAAGAGAACAGATAAGGATAAAGGGGCGAGAACTGTTGCACAACAGACTTGGATAGAAAAGAAAAGAAAGAGAAACAGATAGAGGAACAAGAAGGTGTCAGCTAAGAGTTATAAAACCTGTCCCTATGACAGTTACTAAGTTGTGGCCAATTTGCCTTATTCCCCTTCTTTTACTGTATCTTTTGGTACCTTCTCAGACACAGACAAAAACTAGCTGTGGAATACTTAAAATTAAAAGATTACAATTATAACTATAAAATGCATACAATTATACAAAATGCCTTTAAAAAAAATATATAGTCCCTTGATAGAATACTGCTAGCAGGAGATTTTAACTTACCAGGAATTAACTGGGAAACAGCAAGGGCATCTTCAAAAATAGAGAAAGGCTATCTGGATATATTTCATCAAATTGGACTAGACCAAGTAATCAGAGATGCAACCAGAGGAGAGAATACTCTAGATATTATCCTGACAAATATGGGTGATTCAGTAAACAATATAAAAACCAATGTACCACTTGGCAATAGTGATCATCAAACCATCTACTTTGAAATGGTGGAAACATGCATAAATCGAGTAGGAAATACAAAAGTACTGAATTTCAGTAGGGCTGATTTTCCTGCTATGGGAGCTAATTTAGCAGAATGGAATTGGGCTAAACAATTCAAAATTAGCTCACTCGAAAATATGTGGGACAAATTGGTCAACAAAATACAATATGAAACACAGAAAAATCTGTTTAAAGACTAAATACTACAACAAAGTAAGGACATCAAGGTGGCTAACTCCAAAGCTCAAAAAATTAATAAAACAAAAAACAAAGCTTACAAGCAAATTAGAGGTAGGAAAAATACTGAACAATTCCACAAATACAGGGATATGGTGAAAAAAGTAAAAAGGGAAATTAGAGTGGCCAAATCACAATACGAGTTGAAACTAACAAATGACACCAAAGACAACTACAAAACTTTCTACTCAAGCATTAATGAAAAGAGAGGATCCAATAAGACCACAAGACCACTTAAAGACAAAGATGAGAAGGTAATAGACCCCAAACAAACTGCAAATATACTCAATCAATACTTTAGCTCTGTTTTCAATTCTAAAATTATCCCAACAGACATAGATGATAGAACGCCTAAGGGACAGTTAAAAATAGAACTAAGTGACATTACAGAAAGACTAAAGAGAATCAACAAGAACAAATCACCAGGATCCGATGGTCTACACCCCAGGGTTATTCTTGAAATAGCAGAGCAAATAGCGCCTCCCTTAACATATATATTTCAAACCTCAATCAGTACGGGGGTAGTAGTGCCAAGTTGGAGAGAGGCAACAGTCATTCCTATTTATAAAAAAGAACTAAGAACTGCTCCCAAAAACTATAGACTAACTTCTATTCTGGGCAAAATACTTGAGGGAATTCTTAAAGATCACATAACAGCACACCTAGAGGTTAATAACATGCGAGACTCAACACAACATGGCTTTATAAAAAACAGATCATGCCAGACTAACTTGCTCCAATTTTATCAGAAGGTTAGTAGGTCGCTGGACCAAGGGCAGTCTGTGGATGTAATACTATTAGATTTTTCTAAGCCTTCAATAAATTAACACACAATGAACTGGCCTGTTCACTCAAAAGAGTTGGACTAACAGGAAACATAGCAATTTGGGTATTGGCCTGGCTCAAGGGGAGAAGACAGAGGGTGGCAGCGAATGGGGTTCTCTCGGATTGTGCCACAGGGCTCCATCCTCAGACCATCCTTTTTTAACATTTACGTATCCTCATCACAATTTACACAAAGAAATATATGGATTACCAAATTCGCAGACCACTGTAGGGTAGAAGTTGCTGTAAACACATATGAGGACAGTGTAGTCCTCCAACAAGCGTTAGATCATATACAGGATTGGAATAACACCAAAAAGCTTCAGCTAAATAAAGACAAATGCATTATTATTGGGGAGTTTTGGTATTTGGTCTGCCACCAAAAGACCTCTTACATTCTCTAGTATACTGCCTTCCCATCTGGTGCTTCTGCTGCAGGAGTCAGTAAGTACCAAACGAACTGAGTCGTACGCATAAAATAATGAACTGGAAAGGTTTATTCAGGAGCTTAAACAGGCACATCTCATCAACACAGAGAGCATCCCAGTCTGACCCGAGGACAAAGGAATTTACCCTTCCCTAGCCCCTGCTGGTCAATAATTATCATAACATGTGACCATAGGTGGCTGCCCATTACTGTTCCTAGTTAAAGGGGTGGCAGCTAATCTTTAGCCCCATGCTCAACTCTGTCCTCCATATCACCCCGGGTATTGTAAATATGAGTACCACTTAAACAAGTAAAGACATCGTTATGCATGAACAACAGTAAAAAGTAGCAAAAGCTTTGTAACAGTAAGATAACATTTAACAGCATCATGGAGACATTACTAGAAGGCGATTGATTAGTTGAGTGATTGAAAATGCTAAAATTTCTGAGGGGAAAAAATGTTAGATCAAACAGGAGTTTGCAAGCAATTTGCAGGTTGTTAAGACATAGAATTAACAGAATCACCACACTGAGTCTGAATAATAAGTTCACTGGATTCTGCGACTTTTACGGTCAGTTGGGACTGCTGAGTGGGTGGTTTGCACTAGTTCTTGACAGGATGTGGTTAAGTCAGAAAAGGGGACCCAGGAGTTCTGAGCACTGTCATACCCACACCATTTAACACACTATGACCAAGATCCATTAATGTACTTTTTATGCAGAATCTTTTTGATCTGGTACACTGGTTGGGGTACAAGGGAGTCATGAGAAGATGTAAGAGGCTGAGAAGTTCTAGAAGGTTCATTTGGTTGAGCAGGAAGAAAGGGATCTGGCCAATAAGCATCAGTACCAAGAGGTTGTGGTGAAACTGTTGTCAAATTGTCTGTAGGAAGTTCAGGTTCTGAAAGTATTGCAGGTTCCAAGGAAGCCTCATTACTTGGGGGACTGGGATCATCAGGGAGGGCATCATGCAAGTACCCATGCTTCAACCTGTTGATGTGGATTTTTTTGTGTACCAGCTTTCCATCTGACTTGTCGGCTCAAGCGAACATGAACGGGAAAAGCTTTTGCATAATATAAAATGGCCCAGTCCAGAGCCAAAGCAGTTTTCTGGTGGCGCCCAGAACAAGGAAAGGTCGATACAAATATACAATGTCTCCCACAGAAAATGAAGGATCATGACACTTGGCTGCTGACATTTTTTGCATTGCCATTTTTCTCTATCCCAGGGGGTCAATAGCAACCCGTCTCCAAGTTCAAGCTGTTTCAACACTGGGATGATGAAGGAGGAAGCTGACTTTGGGACCTCTAGCAATGAGAGATCTTTGTCCAGATGTGTTCTAAGGTGACATCCATGGACTAGGAAAAACGGGGTATACTCTGTGCTGTCAACACAAAGGCTGGAGTTGTATGCAAACTGCATGAAGGGAACAAAACAATCCCAAGTGTCGTGAGTCTCATCCAGGTATTTCGATAGTGTGTTAAGAATGGTTGACATCATTCTCTCTCTTTGTCCATTGCACTGTGGATAGTAACTGCTTGTATGAATCTTTTTGATGTTGAGAATCTTGCAGGTTTCTCGCACAATGCATGAGAGGTAATTAGTGCCTCTGTCTGAATGCAGGTACGCTGGGGTAAGGTGACGGCAAATAATTGTAGTGATGAAGGCACTTGCCACTGTAGCAGCTTTAATGTCTTTTAATGGGATCAATTCCAAGTATTTAGTTGGGTAGTCCACAAAGACAAGAATGTACTTGTCACCGGAGTCAGGGCAGGTAGGCAGGGGGCAAAGAATATCTGTGCTGACTCTTTGGAAGGGTTCTGTGGCTACAGGCATTGGAATGATGTGTGCCTTGGTTGGTTTTGCAGGAGGCTTTCTTTGGGAACAGGAATGGCAGGATTTGACAAAATGGACAATGTCCTTGTTCATGTGAGGCCAGAAGAAGTGGAGCCTTGTCTTTTCGAGAGTTCTGTGGATACCCATATGACCTCCACAAAGTGGAGAGCATGAGTGGCTTGAAGAACTTCGGAGACTAGAGAGGCTGGCACAACTAGCTGTACATGAGTTCTGTCTATGCGATGACACTGGCCCTCCATGGTCCAAATGTGAAAAAGCACTCTGTCATTGAGAAAATATTGTGCTGCAAAGAATTGTACATCCTGGCAGTGTTTCTTTTGTTGCGGTAAAGTTCCAGACTTGAGATAAGTGATGATGTCTGTAAACTGAGGATCGGTTCTTTGTTGAAGTTTAATCGTGGCCAGGAAGATATTGATGCTGGAGATTGTAAGAGGCTCTTCAGCTGCTTGCAATAGGTGAGGATTGGTGCTTTTCTCTGTAGAAGCATTTGGTAGCAGCAAGGTGACTCAAGGTGCTCTAGGAGTATCCACAGGGAGCTCATCTGTGGAATAGAAGGGGACAGCTTGTAGGCAGGCTTCTTCATCAGGAGAGGCTGCTGTGGAGGGATACCATCTCTGGCTTACATCATCGGCATTGGAGTGAACTCAACCTGGTCAGTATTGGATTTCATAATTGTAGCCTTGCAGTATGGCAACCCATCAGGTGAACTTTCCTACTGGTTCCTTCATTTTGAACAACCATCTGAGGGCCAAGTGATCCACAATAGCTGTGAAGGAGGAGGAGTATGAAGGTAGCAGTCAAACTTCTTTACAGCAAAGACCACAGCTAGGCATTCTTTTTCTGTGATGCCGTAGTTTTGCTCAGCTGAAGAAAGGAAGCACCCTGAATAGGAAACAACTCGTTCTGTTCCGTCTTGAATTTGACACAGCACAGCGCCTGCTGCAAAAGAACTAGCATCTGTGTAAAGCCTGAATGGCTGGTCAAAGCAGGGATAGGCCAATACTGGGGAAGAAATAAGTTTGTCTTTCAAGGATTCAAAGGCCTCGTTGCTTTTGGAAGTCCATATGTAGTCACATCCCTTTTTTGTGAGTGTGTACAATGGAGCTGCAATGTTAGCATAGTTGCAAATTAATTTTCTGTAGTAGACAGACAAACCCAGGAAAACTCTAAGGTCTTTGAGGTTTGTAGGTTCTGGATAGTCTTTTACTGCAGAGAGCTCATCTGGGTCTGGCAAGATGCCTTGTGAACTGACCACATGTCCCAGGTAATGGAGTTGATGCTGAGCAAGGCAACATTTCTCTGGATGGAGTTTGAGGTTAGCTTGCCTGATACATTTGAACACCTCTTTGAGATGGTCTTAGAAAGTTCTGCTGAAGACGATCACATCGTCAAGGTAAACTAGGCAAGATTTCCAAGACAGTCCACATAACACAGCTTCCATGATGCGTTGAAATGTGGCTGGGCTGTTCCAAAGTCCCATAGGCAGACGTTTAAACTGGAAAAGTCCCAAGTGGCAGCACCAGGCTGTGTATGGGCATGAAGCTGGATCAATAGTGACTTGGTAAAATCCACTCTGAAGATCTAGAGTGGTGAAGTAAGCTGGGCTGGCAGCACCAAGGCTCTCTAAGGCATCCTCTGTGGTAGGTAAGGGATGGGTGTCCTGTACCGTGAAGGCATTGAGCTTTCTGTAATCCACCATGAATCGATAACCTTTGACCTTCTTGACTACCAGTAAGCAAGGTGCATCCCAGGGACTTGTGGATTCTTCAATAATGTCCTGTTCAAGCATGTCCATGATTAAGTTCTCCAGGACTTGCTTTTGTTTGTGTCCCACTTTGTAGGCTGGCTGACGAATTGGCTTTTGGTTCGGCTGCACCTCAGTGGTGTGCTGCAGGGTATCACAGCATCTGAGCTTGTTATCAGGGCTGACAAAGACATCTGGGTAGGTTTCCAGGAATTCCAGAAGTTGCTGTTTCTCTGTTGGACATACTGGAAGTTTTGAGGCAGAGAGACACTAACTGAAGGGCATTCCTTGTGAAGCTGGGGTGGTTGTGATGGCACTGACAGGACGACTGTTAATGAAACCAGGTTGAGGTTTGGGTAGAAGCTGAAGCTGATCCCCTGAAGACAGACAAACAAACTTTCTGATATTGGCACCCTTGGAGATGACCACTGGTTCATCCATGAAGTTGCAGCATTTTTGGAATACTGAGCCACCGTGCACAGCAGACAAGGTGTTCCCTGGAAGGAGACCTGAGGAGTGAAAAGCTGGGGATCCCATGATGATGCCAACAACACCTTGGGGGAGTGGGTCACCTCAAATCTTGGCAATTAAAACCATCTCTGACTTAGGAAGTATAGTGACTGAGCCTATAGCTGTGAGTTGCCTACGGGGATCTAGTGACAGTTTGTTTGAAGCAAAGTCTAGGATGGCTTTATGCACTTCGAGACAGTCCAGGCCAAGAATCATGTCTGGTTAAAGTTCAGGTACTAGGTAGAATTTAACAGTAGCTTGCTGTGAGCCGAAGTGGAGCTTAAGATGGACCACGCCTGTGATAGGTACTGTAGCAGTGCTTGCTGTGATGATATGTTTTAGGTCAGCCGGAGCAACAGTAGGTACATGGAAAATACTTGGATTGTCTAGTATACAGCTGTGAATCACAGAGATTTCTGCTCCGGAGTTGACCAAGACATGCATGGACCAATTGTCAATACTGACGGGGACGTAGTTTGTAAGGTGGAGTGATCTGACGACAGGAACTTTGGCTCCTTTAGGCGATATTGTGCCTGACTTAGCAGCTGGAGGATGCTGTTTGTTTGCATTAATTTAGTCAGTGGGGAAGTCAGTTGCTTCATTTTCCTGCCCAAGAAGATCCCCTAGTTTATTGGCAGGGCTCGTTTCCCTGGTCCTGTGAAAAGTAGCGCTTATTTTCCTGGTGCTGTGAATAGTTGCTAGCATATTGCTGATTGCGCTGCGGCAGATGCCTTAGGCTATCTTGATTTCTATGAAAGTTTTTCAGTTTGTGGCAGACCACAGCAGTGTGACCCCTGAATCTGCACCACTGACAGATCACTGGCTCCCATGAAGATGGAGGTGGCTCAGGTTGCTGTGGAGGTGGCTGAAGGACATTAACAGGAGTTGCAGGGGAAGCCACAGTGGTGTAATATAAACGTTGACAGTTGAAATAAGCTTGTCAATCTTTATTTGTTGTTGTTGGATGCAAGTAGCAAGTGCAGCCAGTTGTGAAGACTGTGGGTCGTGAACAGTGGTAGGCCGAAGCATGGAAATAGACTCTTGGGCTAACCATGCAGCTTGGATCATGTCCATTCAGGTGGTTGGCTTTTGCTAGATAATGTATGCAAGAAATTGTGGAGACAGTCCCCAGACAAATGCTGTATCTGGTCTTTTTCTGATCTTTGTAGACATTTGCACCATGATTCAATGTCCTCTATAAATGCTTCCAATGATTCAGAGGGTTGCATAGTACTCTCCCATAGTTGCTGTTTTAACAACCAGGCTGGCAGAGCTTGGTGGCAGTGTCCCCTCTTGTCTGGTCTGGAAAGGCATTAAACCACAAGATGGCCGCCCCTCTAAGGCGTAAGCGCACAGTGTTGGAAATTCACAAGGGATTCGTCCAACCGTTGAAGGAGATCCAGGCCAGAAATTGCTTGAGCCAGTCGACAGTGTCTTCGTGAGGTAGTGCTGAGAAAGGTACTGGCTGCAAGCTGGAGTGGACCACTGAGTGTGGGGAAATAGCTTTAATATAGGCGAGGTCATCCTGAATGGCCTTCAAAGTGGGCGTCCCGTGGGTTGAGATGGATGACTGGATGTTGTGCAGAATAGTTTCAATTTTGAGACCCCACGCTCTCGAGGCAGGTGAAGATGGAGCCCCAAAGTTTGCAGTGCTCAAGGCGGTGACCTTGCAGTTCATGATTGGACAGGAGCTGCGTGTCACTGAACGAAGGTCGTAGGAATGAGTAGGAATGGTTGTCATGAAGAGAACGGGAGGTTTTGGAAGAAATAAATCATCAAAAGAAATTTTTTTTTTTTTTGGCAGACAAAGGTACAGTCATGTGTAAGCAATTTTCATCAATGGATGTTTTAATAAACAACTTCCACTCTAGTTTGCTGTTGTCTGTTATTGAAATAAACTTTTCTTTTGCAAGATGCAGCTATTTGTTGCAGTGTCCATTCATCTCAATGGGTGCCCCTCAAAAACATGGCCACCATTACTTTCCATGGAGTGAGGTCATTTTGAACAAGCTGGTACCCCTCACAAAGATGGCCACTGGACCTGTAGCATAGGCTTCTTGGCTAATTTGACATTCCAATATGGCTGCCAACAGGGGGGGAAGGTTGCTTCCTGTTTTGTAGTTGTAGGCAGTGGCTTATGTCAGGGTAGCAGAAAGAATGCAAGATGGCCATTCTGCAGTCTGTTTAAAAGATAAATGGCAGGCTTTGGTTTGGCTGAGTGACTCCCAGGCTATACAAAGTATTTGTGTTGAGAGATTTGTTGCTCTCTTCAAGGTTAAGAAGCATGGAATACTTTCTTCAGACAGAATTGGCAAAACAAATGTCTGTGTATTGGAAGGCACCTCGAGTTAAAATAACAGAAATCCATATGTCTCTGGTTTAAGAGTTAATGAACAGGCAGTCCACAGCACCCTGGTGCTCAGGCTGGCACGGTTGTAATTTACAGTTCATTCAGTTAACAGGCTTGTAATATGCAGCACACATATTTTTTTTCTTTCACAGCCTACAATGCTAGAGAAGGGCTACAGGCTACTGCCCAAGTAGGAGATAGATAATTTTGTTTTTTTTTACTGAAGCTAAGGCTGTGGTGCAAGCAACATGTAAGCTGTGCAGGCATAACTGGACAATGAAATTGGGGTACCCAGCAATGCAGACAAGTGATATAGGGGTCTGGGCAGAAGAAGAAGGGCCACATTCTCCACCACGTGTGGTGTTTTGGTATTTGGTCTGCCACTAAAGGACCTCTTACATTCTCTGATATATTGCCTTCTCATCTAGTGCTTCTGCTGCAGGAGTCAGTAGGTACCAAACGATCTGAGTCAGATGAATAAAATAATGAACAGGATAAGGTTTATTCAGGAGCTTAAACAGGCACATCTCATCAGTACAGGGAACATCCTAGACTGACCAAAGGACAAAGGAATTTGCCCTTCCGTAGTTCCTGCTGGACAATAATTAACATAATATGTGACCATAGCTGGCTGCCCATTACTGTTCCTAGTTAAAGGGGCAGCAGCTAATCTTTAGCCCCATGCTCAACTCTGTACTCCATATTATGCATGTGGGCAAAAAAAAAGCTAGGGTTTGGGTACCAGCTAAATAATAATTACTTAACTATCTAACTAGTTCAGCAGCAGAAAGAGACCTAGGAGTTATAGTCACCAATGACTTACAATTCAAATCACACTGTGATACATTTGTGAAAAAAGCTAATAATACTTTAAACTGCATGCTCGGGCATATAGGGAGTAGAAGCAGGGAGGTGCTGATGCCACTTTATGGGGCTCTCGTGAGACCACACCTAGAGTATTGCTCACAGGTCTGGCTCCTTATAAAAAAGGAGAGACAACCAAAATAGACAAGGTTCAAAAAAAGTGCTACAAGATCAATCCAGGATATGGAACATATGGACTATGAGGAAAGACTGGAGGCTCTCAATCTTTTTTCCCTGGAATACAGAAGACAGAGAGATGATACATATGTGTCTGTTGTTCAAAGCATCTTTAGATCCCACTTTATGGGATAACCTTGGAGTAGAACTTAAACCACAAACTTATAACACCAGAGCCCAACCCTTGCAACTAATACTGAACAAATGGAACCTCCTAAATAGGAAAAATTGATAGAGCAGGCGAATAGCCCCGATATGGAATACACTTCCACTAGAAGTAATGGGTAGCACATTCTTGGAGTCCTTTAAACAGAACTTAGATACCTACCACAGGTCTAGGGGTAAAATCCCATAGTTATACAAAAAGCAAGCATAATGGACGAAAGTCTAAATAAGCTTGGTCTTTCCTATGATTCCTATGGTTCCCATGGTTGTAATGTCTTATGATGTAATTTGTTGGATGATTCTTCAACATAATAAGTAAAGTAATTGGTCCAGATTGGGAAACCTGATTACGTTTAAATATGTCTGCTCACTGCCTAGATGTTCCCGCTGATGTACTTCTGTGTTTTGGGGCTTTTTTCTCTTTGTTCCTGTGCTCCAATACACTGGTATTCGGAGAGTTGATACCTTCTCCTTTATATGTTGACATGATCCTGTGGTGTCTAGTTTAAATGAGAATTCACAGCCTAAGTTGCTATTCTTTAAATTACTAAAACACTGTGGTGGGCTGAATTACAAATATCATTGTCCCCTTTTCATACTGGAACACTCATCGAATGGACCTTGTAAATGAAAATGACTTTTCTAAAAGCTGGAGTTTTAAAACACAGATCTCATCCCAGTATATTAAAAAGATCTAGCCGGCCCAGTGGCGCTGAGGGTTGAGGCGCTGGATGCCATACCTCACTCACGCCGGGTGACCTGGGTTGGGGAGCCGGGCCCGGGCCGTCGGGGATTGGCAGGGGAGTGAGAGGATTGAGCATCTGAGGACAGCTCTCCTCTCCCTGGAGGAAGGGGGGGCACCTGCTCAGTGCCTGACTGGCCTCTGGTGGAAGCTGGAGGCATAGCAGGCGCCTGAGCATACAGAGAGGGTTGGGAGTGGCAGACGTTGGTGGTGATGCCTTGATGTCAGGGCATAGGCCACTCCCGTAGAAACAATGGGAAAAAGACCCTGCAGTGCTCCCGGTAGACAGAGCACTAGGCCCCAATCTCCAATGCCCCTACCTGACCTGGCACCAGCATCCCGATGAGACCAAGAGGACTTGGGACACCCACACCCGTTTAAGCACCAGTATAGCCACAACTCCATGGGGATGGACTGCACCAGGCTCCATGTAAGAGGGTGGAGACTGCAAGGCCCTATGTGTCTCCTGAATATGAAAGGCTATGGATAGGGGGAGATAAACAGTCAGAAAAAAAGATCTGAAAGTGAGTGGAGCAGCTTCAGAATATGGCATCCATCTAAATTTATAACAGACAAGTAATGCATTGCTCAACTACCCTCTTGCCTCAGCAGACCCTGACATCGGTGGTAGAACCCTGCCCAAGCAAGTCTGCTGAAGACAATAATGCCTGGATGCTCCTGCCGAAGGCTGAGACAGAATCATAATTGGGGCAGATCCTGCAAGAACCTGGCATCAGAGACTTCACTACAGAGTAACAGCAACAGTGAAATCTCAGCAGATGGCAACAAGGATTTGGTGGTTCTCCTGGCTTGCAACAGTGAAATCTCAGCAGATGGCAACAAGGATTGGTGGCTCTCCTGGCTTGCAACAGATAAGCTCTTCACCCTGACTTCCCTCAGGCTGACCCCACAGCTTTCACAGCATCCACAACATCTGCTTCCACACCAGCAATGACTGGGACAGATCTACAGATACGGGCTAAGAAAGCCCCTCATGGGCTTCCCTAGTAGCAGCAACCATCCCCTTATCCTCTTCAGGTTCGTCCAGCACCAAGGATCAAGGTGTGGTTTCCCAGCTGTAGGATACCATACAGCTGCGAGGCTTCGAAATGCGTCCCCCTCAGTGACTGTGAGACCACTTCTGTGAGTATGATGACTGCCTACTATGACTGGTTCAGGACTCAGGGCTGTAAGAGGGAGCCTGGAACAATGCTTGAGTTTCTTTGCTGTGACTGTTGTTTCCCCGGTATATTGATTTAAAAGCAGTTGGTTCCCAGCTGGACATTCTTCCCCGCATGCCCTCCCCAACTCTTCCATTCTACCATTTTCCCTGTATCATCATGTTACTCAAGCTGTATGCAGCCTCACTGGTCCAGGACCATGTGCTCTTGGACTCTCTGTCGCAGTGCCTGGCTGTATCTTGCAAATTATATAAGTACAACTGATTTAATGTGACATGTGCCTTAAAATGCTGTTGTTTGTTCTTAGGGGAAGGAGGGAGGGTGAGCATGCTGATTCCTAGCTAGGTCAGGCAGTTTCTCAGGGCCAACTGGCTGTAAATTATGTTAGCCCCCCCCCCCCCACTGCTGTATCAGCAATGCATGGGACATCCTGGAAGGGCTGGACTGTTCTCCCACTACCCCCTTCCCTCTTCCCTCCCTATCCCCCCTCTCCTTTCTACCCTCTTTCCTTCTCTGGTGTACCCTCATCCCCCACATGAACCCCAGCAGGCTGATCAGACCTCTGCAACTCTATGGTGTAATTCTTAAGGGCACACACCAAGCACATATGCATATATAAGAAACCAAAGCACAGACCTGACCCAGGCCCTTGTCAAATGATCTGAGACTCAGGGGGACCGACAGCAGCTGGAGGATCTGAACACATGGACATACTGTCCCACCTCTCCTCTGCAGAACCAGACATCCACCCCTCTTAAGCACTCCCTACAATAGGGAAATGGCCTGGGGGTGTAAATGTCAGCAGCTACACTCTCCAGCTTAGACGTTGTAGGGGTACAGCTCCTTGTGCTCTCCATCCTCATGCTCCTTCAGCTCTAGGCTTAGGATCTCCCTTTGGTTACCATGGCTATGACCGGGGTGTAATTGAGGCTACCACCGTGAGACACTTCCCTATCCACCTCCCAGCCCCCCCCCATCCTCCTTCCTGTACCCCCCCAACAATGTACCTATTCCTCGGACTCTCCAGTAGAGAAACATGTTGTGTTAAATCTGGGTTGGGGGTCCTGGACCCATGTCTCCAGTGTACTAGTATATGGGTGGGGTTATAAATGACTACTGCTGCAGTGACTCCCAGTAGTCACACCTAGCTTCTCTCTCCTTCTGTCCACTATGTCTTGGCTCAGGGCCTATACTCCTTGCTCCCTCCTGACTGCACTGATTCTGGTAAAGGTCTATATTTCTCCATCTTCATGGCAAGATGGGGTCAGGGGTACAGACTGAGTTGAACTCAGTGTATCTCAGTCCTATCTGGGCACTTCAGTCCCTTTTCTGTTCCCGCCCCATGCCACACCTTCAGGGAATGGCAGGAGGGTATGGGGCACTGGTTTTGGCCCGTCCCAACTCCAAGTGCTTTCCAGATGTTTAGAACTTGTGCCCTGCATGCAATGGTTATATGCTGCTTATTATTTGCTGTTTATAGTTCTCAATGTTGATTTACTGTGTACATGGTGTTCTCTATGTGAAATATGGTGTTTGGAGGGGGTGAGATCACTCTACCACGTCAAGGACTGGGAAACTCTTTTCTTCTCCTGTTCTCCTTAAGCTGGGGGATGTTCAGTCAAGAGGCAGACAGATGGTGGACCTATTCACCTGCCATCAGTCACCTGCATATGCTTTTCATGGTCTTTCACTAGCTGGACATCCATACCCTGAATAACCTCCTTGATGGCTGACCTACATTCCACTGTTGGAATGTCTGGGGGTTAAACTCCCTGGCAAAGCATAAACAGGTGATGTCATACTTATACTGTTGGAAATCTCAATCAATCTTCCTTCACGAAACCAAGCTTACCAGCCTGGAGGCTCCAAAGCTAAAATGGGGGTGGGCTGGCATTGAGGTCGACAGTATGGCAGTCACCAAAAAAAAGAGGGGATCCATCCTGGTTCACCGCTCGCTCTCATGGAAGCTGCTTAATTCTATGGTGAATGCAGATGGATGGTGAGTCCTCACCCTGTTTGAAACCCAAGCCAGTCCCCTAGAAGTGGGGAACCTTTATGCACCCAATGAGGATGCACCCAGATTCTTCCATGGGCTGGCTGTCACCATCACATAAATTAACCCAGGGCACACCCCAGTTTTGATTAGTGGAGATTTTAATCTGACACTAGATGCCACCCTCGATCACAGCCACAGGAAACCAGAGCCTCATGTGAAGGCCCAGCAAGGTGGTCAACCTAATGGTGTCAGATCAGGCCCTTTCAAATGCCTGGTATCTCCACAACCCCCAAGTACATGGCTACTCTTGCTACTCTGCCGCACGCAGCTCATTCTGCCAGCTTGACTTTTGGCTCACATCCCAATACCTCACTCCCAGGAACCCTCCCCTCCGTGGTAATTTCTGACCATACGCTGGTCCTGATCAACCTACTCTTCAGCCAAGAGGTGTGCTGCTCACTCTGCTGGAGGTTAGAACCACTTCTCCTACATGATCCACAATTTGGTCCCTGGATACAGAAGGAGACAAAAGACTTCTTTCAGGCAAATGACACTGGAGAGACTTCAATGGTCACTTTGTGGGAAGCCTACAAGGCCACTATTAGAGGCCAAGTAATAAGCTTTGCTGCCCACCACCGTAATGAGAGAGAAACTGCCCTGGCAGTACTGGCGTCACAACTCCAACAAAAAGAGATCGAGTATAAATCTGAGCCCAAGGGTGGTGCACACTTCCAGCTGCACAAAGACACCCTTGGGCTCCACTCCAAAATTAACGCACTCACTGCCAGTAAAGCTGAGCTGATGGTCCTTCAACTGTGTCATTGGTACTGGGAAGGGGGTGAAAAATGAGGGAAGTTGCTGGCCTACTAGCTAAAGAAACAAGAGGCTGAAAGACCCAGAGGGCCTCGAGGATGCTCAAGGTACTTTGCGTACTGACTCCATGGACAAAAATGAGCTAATGAAGGAATTCTATGAACAATGGTATCACTTGTTCACTGCTCCAGGCTCCGATGTGGCCCGAATCATTTTTGTCAAAGATACAGATCCCACACCTCTCGCAGCCACAGGTAGAGGCTCTGGACCTCCCCATTACTACACAGGAGGTTGAAACTGCACTGAAGGCATTTAACCCCACAAAGCCCCAGGGGGCAATGGCCTGCCAGCAGAACTTTACCAGCTTCTTTCCACCACCATCTGTCTGATGTTACAGAGACTTTTCCAAGATAGTTGCCACAGGCTCCTGTCCCCCCTTGATGGCGACCACAACTATTACGGTTCTGCCAATAAAAGTAAAGGATACCATACCCCCTGCCAGCTAACGGACAATTTATTTGATAACAGTAGACAGCAAACTCCATGCAAAGATCCTCACTGGCTGACTAGATCTCCTTCTGCCTCAGCTGGTAGGATCCATGACTGGTCATAGACAAAAATTTTGTCAAATGACCAGACAGCAAAACCGGCAGATCGACTGCATTTTGCTGTCGGCTGCCAGTTTCAAACAAAACTGAGTGTTTTCTTTGGGGGGCTGTGCCTCCACACCCCCCCACTAAGGATTCTCAACTCTGAGTCGGAGCTGATTTGGGGGGGGGGGTGCAGGGTCCCCGACAGACAGTGACGGGTTCCAGTGCGGACACTACAGCGACGTGGCGCTGTAGTCGCTGTAGTGTCGCACGCTGTTGAAATGTCAAGGTTGGGGTGGTATACCAGCTGGTACACCCCTCTCAAGTGGGATTTGTGAAAGGTGGGCTTAGTTTGGACCACATAAGAATCCTAATGAACGTAATACAGGAATAAGCTTTTGATTCTGTAGAGTTAGGGTTACTGTATGCTGTCCTGACTTGGATGGGGTTTAGCTCACAGTTTTTAAATAAAATCCATGCAATGGATGCCTCTCCCAAAGCCCAGATCCTGACCAATGAGACTTTCTTCCAGCCCTTTTCCCTAGCCCGGGGTACTCAGCAAGGCTGTTCTTTCTCTGTCTCTCTGTCGCATTCTCTCTCTCTCTCTCTCTCTCTCTCTCTCTCTCTTTCTCTCTCTCCTTCTATTCATGCTGGATATTGAGCCCTTGGCAGTGACTAACTACCAACACCCAGATATAGAGTGTATAGCAGTGGGGAATACAATGACTAAGGCTCTGTTGCATGCCAGCATCCTGCGTGTCCTATTAAATCAAGCACACACCTCCATTGATCCCCTAACGACTCTGCTCTAAGACTTTGCATTGGCTTCTGGGCTGCGCATCAACTAGAGAAAAACTGAGGTCATGGCACTAAACCAGCACTGTACCCCCACCCTCTTTCTGGCCCTTGGCCTTTGTTGGACTCCAGACAATATTACCAACCTGGGTCTCAAAATCACCCCCAGGCTGAGAAAATATCCCACTCCTAGCAGAGTTCAGCACAGAACTACAAAGCCCCTCAAATTGTCCATGGTGGGCAAAATTGAGGCAATAGAGATGGTCATAGCACCAAGACTTATTCGCCTCATCTACTACATCCCAGAGCACATCCCTAATAACTGGTTTGATCGTATGTACCAACTGGTGAATCACTTCACATGGGAGTGTAAAATGCCATGGTACAGTCACAAGAAACTCAGAACACAATGGCATAAAGAGGGGTGTGGCATCCCTTGTTTGAAGGACTAGTACTGGGCATTTCAGAACGTGCAAGCTGTCCGGTGGTTCCTCAATGCTCAGGCACCCCACTCATGTCTGGAAATTGAATCATGGGTTCCAGACAGATGCTCCCCCTCTGTCTGTCTCTGTACTCCAAATGGCAAATGGATGGCATGCACCCCACAATACACACATCCCTTCAGACTTGGAAACAGCTGGATACATGGCTGGAGATGGGAACAACAAGAAAACCAGCACAACCAAGTTTTTAAGTCAGTGTTCATCCCTCTCCAGCAAGCAGTTCTTGTCTGGAATCCTGCTGCTGAGCTGTGACAGAGTAGAATAAAAATGTTATTAGCTGCTCTGACACACATGATCTTGTAAGCACAGGAGATCAGTGGGAGCAATAAATTAACTAACACAATAATAATACAATGCTACGTTTTTCTACTTTACTAAAATGCCAGACTCTCCGCTGGCACCCATAAAAACAATATGCAAGAAGAACCCCAGAAAGAAAAGCACCCAACTGCCCAATCCAGCTTCACCCCAAAAGGCTAAGGTAAACATATAAGGTTCGAGTTTTACAATAATATTTTATGAGATTAAGCTATCTGCCTACCTCAGTTTGTTGCATGAATTACTTATGTATGCCATGTTCTTTTGGAGGTCTTATGTGGTAGTAATAAAGGAAACATCCTTGAGTCTCTTCTTTTGCTCTCCCTTTACATTCAGCTCTTGGCCTTTATTTCCATTCCAGTACTATGCTACTTTTCCCTCTACTGCGACTATCCCTGACTATCCTGAAACCTCGAATCCACAGAATCCTCAGAATCCTCGTTTCTCCAATTCTCCTTTTATCAAGTAAATTACTTTCCTATCCCCTCTTTCCTCTCTTCTTCCTTTTCCACCACCGCCATTACAGCTTCCTTTCTCCTCCACAATCCTTCATGCCTGGCTCTTCTCCATACCCCATTGGGGTACTGCATGGACAACCAGGCTCCAGGGTAGCAGACAGCAAACAAAAATACACCTCTGCTTCTAGGTAGCACTCGTACAAGTAGAAAGCAATTGAAACTTTATAACTTCATCATATGGTGACATAGCTAGTGTACCATTACTAAATTATAATGCTTATTAGTTTTGATATCAAAAGCCACCAAAGCCACCCATCAGTATCAGACACTCTCACTCCTGATACACAGGTCAGAGAACATGATCCACTATCCTGATCACAATACTGAGATATCCTTGATGAGGTTCACAAGGGTTCCATGTCATAATGGCAATCGCGGAATAGCAATCGCCATTACGGCGAGTGTACATTGCCGAAAATGAATTTCGCCGATGCACACTCATGACGAGGATAAAGAGGGCATCTGAGACCAATGGGTTGTTATTTAATGTGGGGGCTTCACCCCCTGCAACCCCCTACTAATGGATTCTCAACTCCAGGGGGGTGCATGTTGGAGGGGGTGAAATACTTGGCAAAATAACAAGCCGCCTGCTGGCAAAAAAAAACTGTGCCACGCCAGACCTGAACCCTGTACCCTGCACCTACTACATGACCACCCACCATGCTAGCAGTCCAGCTTGGCAGCTGCCCATCACACCCCTCCCACATACCTTCCCTCCCTTCCCAGTGTGCATGTATACGCACTCACATCCATCTCGCCTCCTATTTCGCCCACCCAGGTATCTGCTCGCTACCCTACCAGGTAGCCCCGTACACAGGCATCATGACTGAGTCACCCTTTTTGTAAGCGCTCAATCACGGTCACCCTGTACACAGTATACCATTCACAAGCTGCGTGCAGTGAGCCCTTGATCACAAAGCACAAGCAGAAACTTTCCCTGTGGAGGAAGGTGAACCTTCTTTAGCCCACTGTGGGGGTCTGTCTAGCCATGGATGCATGGCACAACTCTCCCCTGTTGGCCTCTGGGTGGTGGGGGTGAGTCGCACATCCCTCCATTTTAGGCAGTGCGCTCCTAGCCTCAGTTGGATGGTGGGTGGCCCAGGCGGTGTGTGGAGGGATGTGCCACTCGCCCTCAATAGCCACGGCACTGACATGCGGGTACAGGGGTTGGGACTGGTGTTGTCAGTTCTGCAGGGGGCTGGAGGGTACGCTGCCCACCAATGATACGGGGGATTAGGTGGTAGGACACTGGCATATGGTCGGGGGATGGGGCAGTATTGTGCATTGGGGGGCACTCCCTACCAGGACCGGGGATGGGGTTCTCTTGTGGTCATGGGGGGCTTCATTGCCATGCTCATCGGGGCCGGGCCTCACCAGGGAGGGGTTCGTGATGCCAGAACCAGAGGTGGGGGAGGGCACTGTCCACCACGCTGCATCAGATGACCGTACTTCACTATTCACCAGTAGGTACAGTGATGATAGTATACATTTCCTGGACTGCATGCATGTGTGAGTGACGATAGTGTAGTTAAGTGTAGGTCACTCAGACATGATGTTGCTTGGCACACATATATAATCTGATAATGCCGACCCCTGTCCTATATTGCATGGTCTGCCTTCTGCTCAATTCCAATGTATGCTTCCTGGACAAGGACATTGCATTAGACTCAGATACCTATTGAGGGGCAGGGGTGGCCACAACCGGGCTCTGGATGGGGGGGGAGAGTACACACATATGGGGACGGGGCATGGAGGTGTGCAGAGGTGTCTACTCACATATAGGACCGGGGGATGGATTACAGCCTGTTGCCAGGTCAGAAAGGGGCCCTATGTGTTGGGGGTGGGGAGTGTTTGCACTGTGTCGGGACCAACGGGGGCTTTGTGTGTTGGGGGTGGGCTACCATACAGGACTGGGGTGAGGGAGCAGTTGTGAGTGTTCACCCTGCTGCCAGGTACGGCCATGGGGCCTGTGTGCATGTGCCGCAGTGCGTACAGTGGTTACGCCAGGGTTCCTCCTGCTGTAACCTGTTCACTTGTATGCCCCACTGTGCATTGTACTACACGCTTGTGAATAGCACATAGTGGAGGTATGCCCACCCACCCACCCGCCTGGCACATTGCTGTCCATGTGGCCCAGGGATCGGGTGTGTAGGGGGATGCACGTCCCTTTCATGCATCCCACGCAGGGGGCGCAATGGTTGCAAGGTGGTTACGTGTGGCAAATATGTGGCACGTAGGCACACACCTTCAGGCACACACCTTCATGCATAGGCCCCACTGAGAATACTGCATGGGCAACTATGTATAATGTTCTTCCACAGAGGGGTTCTGATTCCCTCTGACCTCGACAGCGAAGCTCGAGAGGTCTGTAGGAATTAGAGCCCTGAGGTGGCAGATCACACTGGTTATGCATAAAGTTGCTTATCCTGTATTTTTTATAGTTATAGTATTATGTGAAATGTGTATATTGTGTTTTTTCTCTTTCAAAATGAAACTGACTTGTGCTGTCTCTAGAGGTTCTAGAATGCTGTTCTTCCACACAAGAGTACAATCACATTCCATGACCTTTGAACTGTGGTACAAAAGCATTTTGAAAAGGATGGATTTACTCTACTATACACTATAATAGTCTTTCTACCAGCAGATCAATCTGAACAAGCATAAGGACGCAAAATACCCTCTCACCATGAGTGGTGGTTTCTCCGGGTCAGTCTGATGTTCCTGAATGGGAGTTGGTTTCCAGTTAGACTTAGTATGTGCAGTGCCTCCACCCAGAGACCATGTTTAAGTGGGTCTGGTGTCAGGCGAAACAACTGCCTGGGATGCTCTACATCCCAACTTCCCCACACGAGAAAAGTTACAATGCAACCTTAAATTCAACAAAAATTAAATTAGTGGCTTACTACTAATTATAAGCGCATGAGACAAAATTCAAATAGACAATAACATATTTATTTTGGGATACTCAGAAGAGAATGAGGCATGCAAATTAAGACTGCTTTTACAGAAAACGCATGAACTTTTGAAACCAGGGCCAAAGTCAGGTGCCTGACTAGGCTCGGCCTATTAAACATCTTAAACAGTAGTGCCCACCCCCACCAAACAATGTACTGTAAATATAGTGCTGTATATCTTTTTGTATTACTAGCCCACCTATACTGGGGGCACTACCCTTTTCTAACTGGTACCAGTGTAAACTATTTAAACCCTTTTAGGGAGCTCCTCATGCTTCACTGGTACTCAGCCATGGAAACAGTGCAGGTCTGTTGGAGTTGCAGCTGGTTGGCTGGCGGTGGTGCACTTTAAACAACTAGAACACTTTTTAAACCAAACTCCAAAGGTCTTGCATTTGCTTAAATGACACCCATCAAAGTGAGGTAGTAGGTCTTAGCCCAATGGCCAAATCTGTAGATTTGATGACAAACTTTGTGCAATCCCCAGTTGCAGGGCAAACTCTAAGAGTACTCACAGTTCTGGCGATAACAGTTTCCATTACAACTTGGGATCCTCTTCCTCCAGTCTGCAGGTGCAGGTTTCTGTCGAGTAGTTGATCAGGTGAACAGTTGTTCTGTGAGATCAGCTCGGCTGTGCAGGTCTCAGGTACCTCAGGCCTGGAATCAGGCTTTCTGCTTCAGCAGTCATCTGGACCTTTCTGGCTCCTCTCTTTCCTTCTCCTCCACTGATCAGACCAGTCTAAGAGTCAGAGGTCACGTCATACACATATACGCACACAGGCACACTCACACACTTATACACGTTACGGCTTTTAGACCCCAGTATGAGATGCTAACCAGTACCAAGCTGTAGTACTGGTCAGCCGGTTCCAGCCAGTTCACTAGACTGCCTGCAGTCTCAATGCAGGCTTTCAAACAGCAAAGCACACACAATCTCATTCCATACTGCAGAATGGCAGCTGTCACTCAAGTGCTGGATAAGCTTGTTTTTACCTCCTTTCACTGTGAAGGCAGGAATAGTCTCTCCCTCTCCCTCTCCCTCTCTTTCTCTCTCTCTCTCTCTCTCTCTGGATAAGCACGTTTTTACCTCCTTTCACTGTGAAGAGAAGAACAGCTCTCTCTCTCTCTCTCTCTCTCTCTCTCTCTTCAATCAGGTGCCATTCTGACACAGGCAACAACATACACATTTTTCTCTTGCTGTACCTTTAAGGTTGTAGAAACCTTGAATTAACCTGCTGTAAGAGTGGTTGTGAAAGCCCCAGGCAGACTTCCTTGAATGGTTTTGGCCAGTAGCTTCTAGCCCTCTTCACTTTTGTGAGAGCTACCTGCCAAATGACTAGTTCTGAAACTGCCCTCAGAACCTCTCTGTGCAAGGGAGCTGTCAATCAATGCAGTTAGTATGTAAGGCCTTCATTAGTCACTCTATTGGTTGACAGCAAGATCACTAAGCAGACTTTACTTTCATTTTCCCAGAATGCTCTACGGCTTGAGAGCCAGATACCTGACCACTGACTGACTGAGATCAGGGTTCATTGAGATGGCAGTCCCCATTCAGCATAGTAGCATTGGCTCCAAAGTTATTTTATTGGGCTCCTACCCTTGTTTTAAATAAACTGGCCAACAAAATCTGTTGGCACATTCATGCTTTGTTATCCAGATACAGACTAAGCACAATCAGGGATTCCTTCACCCTGTCATGGGTGCCGATGTGTTCTCACTCCAGCCGACAGGGCAGTCCCTATTCACTACAGAGTCACACATCTGACAGGAGCACTGAACAACAAACACATGCTGTTTTCCTCTAACCTTCATAGTGTGTTTCTGGGTGCCTGATGGCCAACTAAAGTATATAGAGCCAGAGCACACTGCAGGGGCTAGTGCAGTTCAGGATCATGGCAGTGAGTGGGTGGGTGTGCTGAACGTTGAAATTACAGACAGACATGCAGCTGCAACGTGCTTCTTCTTTCCCCACACAAGCTGCAGTTCTGGGGGTCAGAGTGAGTACAAGAGGAGTGGCGGCTGCAGGAGTAGGGTCCATGGACCAAAGGTAAGCCCTACTATTTGGGGGGATTGCACGTTTATATGCAAATCCATCCCTTAAAATATGTAATTTTAAATAAAATCATCAAAGAACAACTCACTAACAATGAGCTATGAACTCACTGCAATTAAAGTTTATTGTGGACTGTACTGTAGCTGTCTGGCCCTCCACAGAAGTCACTAAGGCACCATAATCTGACGCAAGCACTCCTCGGTGGATAGCACTTCTGTAGAGCAGCTTCCCAGCCTCCCTGGTCTGCTTGGCCAGCTCCCAAGTTGGCTCTTGAACCCGAGTCACTGGCATGCTATTGAGATGCCCCATTAAAATAGAATTTAAAATTAACTTTAACAATTTCAACACTGTAGAAGTAAGTACTGCATCATGTGACCAAGATAACATTTTCCTAACAGCTGTGTTTTGGAAAGATCTTTTGTTTTTATTCATGCAGCACTTAAAATTACATTCATTTCCCAGAAGACAGTAAGGTCTGTCTGGTCATCATTTTTACAATGCTAGCTGACTGCTGGTTTCTGGAAGTCATGGCCCTTTTGTGTGATTAAAAGTAGTAACAGAAGCAGTCCCTAGTCACCACTTTTGTGTACACACCCAACAAAAAGCTGTTTGTAGTCATAACCAGAATGTCTCTGTAAAATAGCAGTCATGTGATTAGACTATACTATACAAAGACATGCGTGTATATGTGGGCTTTTCATTTCCCGTAGGATTTCCTGAGTGTTTAGTTTGCAATAAGTGCTATGTTGGTTCAGCAAACCATGCTTATGTAGATGAGGTCAGTGCTGATGAAATCTTCCTTTATCAAACATGTACATTTCTGCTTTTTGTATGCGTAAACCCAGTGCTCTGCTTCCTCATTTTGCTCAGACTCTATTGTAACTACTTTGACAAACTAGAGTTTGTAGCCAAAGGCTGTATTCATTTGTGTACAATAAGAGGAATGAATCTATTTATAATATAAGCTAGAACAGTTCTGAATTGTTTACCAGCTTTTCAAAAATTAGGTCAGCTAGTTTCTGGAGAACCCGTGGTGTGACAAACAGCTCTTTCTGCCAACATACACTGAACCCTAAGTACCATTTAAGTTTTCAAAAGCAAGTTTGTTATCATTCGTACATATTTATTGATTTATCTTTTATTGACCGGGTAAGTGCACTAGACAAATCCTGCCTATTTTCAGGCACAACCCGGGGGAGGGGGATACAGATGAATGCCAACTGACCTTGAACCAGATTAAGCTGTTGGTGGTATTTTTAGTGAATAAGGGAAATTTGGCCAAGACACCGGGGAAATTCCCCTACTCTTTTTCGATAAGTGCCATGGGATCTTTAACATCCACCTGAACTACCACCAATCCAGGCAGATGGGACCTCGGTTTAACGTCTCATCCGAAAGATGGCACCTCAAAAGTGCAGCACCCCTCTCATGCTGCACTACAGTGTCAGTACTGGGATATTAACCCAAGTGCCAGATGTGGGAACTGAACCCACAGCCCTCTGATCTCCCAGCTTCAGAGGCGAGTGTGCTACCTACTGAGCCACTGACACTGCTATATAGCAGACAATTTGTACCTGCTCAAAGTAGATTTGTATGGCTGACATCTGTGCAGGAATGGAGTGTTCATATAGCAACACTGTACACCTAAATGAAAAGAAGCAAATTACACCATATCAGAGGCGATACTGTGTGACCAAATCAGATCAGACAAAAACTTATAACTTTTTGTTGTATTTAACATGGCCATTTTTATGTTGCTTGCACACATGTGCAAGAAACATAGTGCCATCATCCGAGTTTTCAGAGGTGTGGCAGCCCTCCTCCAATTCAGTCAGTGTGTTTGCAGGCACGGCCGCAGTTCTCCAGTCGCTGCTGGAGCTGTCAATGACAGCAGTCAAAAATGCAGTGGAGAACAGTTGAAAGGGGGAGCTACGCTTCAGTGAGCAGAGATAAAATATCGCCTGCTAATGCGTGCTCCCCCTACACTCACACACACACATACACACGCGTACTACATGCTGCGCCCCCCCACACACTGTATAGCCGCGGGGTGCCCAATCTCCGTCAGCTGTGCTACGCTCCCCAAACAGAGTTGCACAGGCCATGCTGGGTGCCCACCCCAGTGTGGCAACATCGTATAGCCGACGGGTGCCCTAACCTCGCCGGCTCCACTGTCCTCTCGAGAGTACACGGTGCCACACTGGGAGCCCACCCCAGCTTGGCAACAGATGCTGTCGCTGATGGGATTCCCAATCCCGTTGGCTCTACAGCCCCCAAACAGCCGTCCTTGTGCCCGCTGAGAGCCACCCCAGCGTGGCAAACATCCCGTCATCCTCCTGTTTTTTTACAAAAAAACCTTGCAACACAAAACGGTCCTCACTGTCTGGGCCCCCACCGCCACCCACTGTGCAACCTGCCTCCCACACCCCTCACCTCATACTTACCTTCGACTCCGCGCAACAATCTTCGTGGACCGGAATACGCCTGCACTCTTCAAAGCTGACCGCGAACTGAGGAAATGCCGTAAACTGTATAATGTAATAAATAGGGTTTTTTCAACTTTGCTGCATATCTCAGGCATTTTTTGGAATTTTTGCACCAAATTTTCAACATGGGGTTTTTGGGACCCCTTCTCATGAATGCTCTCACTGTTATGGCGTTAATCGGGCCCGAAGGGTGATTTTGCAGTCACTGCGTGAAATCACCTTTCAGCACTGATTAACAAAATGACACTGTCAGTGTTCATAAGGTGGGCTCTCAAAAAGCCTATGTTGAAAATTTGGTGGAAAAATTCCTAAAAATGACTGTTTTACGAGCGTGTATTGCGCAGTTCCCTACGCCGCGGCTAGTTTGCGAATTTTCAATATTTTCACTCCAGATTTTCAACACTACTTTACTACACCTCCTTATGAGCAGTACAGCTGTCATTTTTCACATCTTGCCCAAAACGTGTTTCCACCCATGTAGCGCACAATGGCGCAGTCGGTGTGCGAAATCACTGTATGGGACACATTAAGAAAATCACAGTGACACTGTTCATGAGCAGAGGTCTTAAAATGGCTATGTTGAAAATTTGGTGGAAAAATTCCTAAAAATGACTGTATTAGGAGCCTGCGTTGCCCACTTCCTACGCACGCTCGTAAGTTTGCGAATTTTCAATATTTTCACTCCAGATTTTCAACATTGTCATTTTGACACACCTCCTTATGAGCAGTGTAGTTGTCATTATTCACATCTCGCCCAAAACCTGTTTCCGCCCATGTAGCGCACAATGGTGAAGTCGGTGTGTGAAATCACTGTATGGGACACATTAAGAAAATTGCAGTGACACTGATCATGAGCAGAGGTCTTAAAATGGCTATGTTGAAAATTTGGTGGAAAAATTCCTAAAAATGACTGTATTAGGGCGTCGTTGCCACTTCCTACATGCGGCTACCATGGTTTGTAATTTCAATATTTTCCTCCAAATTTCCAACACTGCCATTTTACCACCCTCTCCTTGAGCAGTACAGTTCTCATTTTTCACATCTCGCCCACAATGTATTTCCACTCATCTAGCGCACAATGGCACAGTCGGTGTGCAAAATCAATGTATGGGACACATTAAGAAAATCACAGTGACACTGTTCATGAGCAGAGGTCTTAAAATGGCTATGTTGAAAATTTGGTCACAAACTTCCTAAAAATGACTGTTTCACGAGCGTGCGTTGCGCAGTCCCTATGCATGCTTGTAAGTTTGCACATTTTCAATATTTGCACTCCACTGACTTCCAAATACCTACACAGAACATACAAGCAAGCAACATTCAGCGTTGACAAATGCTTGTTTTCTGTAATGTCACCAGGAGACAAGAAAGACAATTTGTTCTTTCCCCTGCCTAATCTGTGCATTTTATCCTTCAGTAGGGGAAAAATAGAGTGTGCACTGTCATAAAAGAGAGAGATTGGAGGGTCAGCCCCTATATCATGGAATCACATCCCACATCTACACCACTAGGGACATCAATCACCTCGGTGACACCTGTCCTGCCAACACCATGCAGAATCTTTCAGAACTGTTCAATGCACTAAAGCAATACTTGTTTTTTATCCCATTTCTGAGACTGTCCACCCATCCCCACTGGCATCATCCTACAACCCTCCTTCAGTGGCACCCATTCTGAATCAGCATCAAAGATCCTGGGAAGTAATTCAACAGCCTCCAGTACTTTTTACCACAATTGTGTGTTTTCCTCAGCTGAAGCTTAATGATGGATTGATTTTTACCCACTGGTGACTTTGGGCCTTGGCCAGGAAGAAGAAAATTGAAGAGGTTCTGAATTAAGTTCCAGACCAAAAGATGGAGGTGATAGAGGAGATGGAGAATGTCTACTTGGGAAAAGTCTACCACAATTATAATAATGACAGAGGGGTTTGCATTTTATGGGCTATAGTCCTCAAGTTTCATATGCACTTGTGGGTGGCCTTACTATTACAGCCAACTGGCCACGAGTTGAGTTTTTAAGAAATGAGTGGGCTTCAAGATCCCTGAAAATGCTACAGAGTCTAACCTTTTACTGCAATTATGGCACTGTGCATCAAGTAGAACTGCATATAACCATTATAATAACCCTGCACCTTTGTTTTGTCTATTGACATGTGCTGTTATGCTTATTGTGTAACCTCCTGGGTCATGCCTGAAAATAGGTACAAATGTGTCTAGTGTACTTACCTGGTCAATAAAAGTTTAAAAAAATAAAATATATGATCATTTGCAAGAAATGTATTTCATAAGTGCCCACAAAACATGACTTTTGCCACGGATTTCAATACTCATGGAAACAGCAGACATCTGCAACAGACTATTACTCTAACCTGGAATCCTGAAACATTGTGCCCATGCTGGAAAATACAGTCTACCGGAGCTTCAGGAGGGATTGATACAGTCAGGCTGCCTACCCACTTTGCCTTGACATCCCTTAGGCAAGTATATATCTGGGGATAGCAGAGCATATGTATCCTCTACCCATGGGATCCATTTACAGCAGAGGCAGCCACAATGCAATGCAGTAACTTGCAGTAAATGTCATGTCATAAAATACTGCATGACAAAAGGGCTTAATTTCCATTGAATTACACTGTTCCCTGCAGCATACTGCTGCACTCTGTGATATACTGCATTGCATTGTGACCTTGTGCATTCAACCACCCAAGGCATGTGTATATCAGGGCATGATCACATGCCCTGTAGTGGATTATGTATCCTTATAAAATGAAAACAAATATTGGGGGGGGGGGGACAAAAAGTAGTCCCTGTCTGGCACAAATCAGTGTTTTATTTAGGTGATCTGGTTGATCCTGCCATTATTCTGATTGGTTTAAAGTGATAAAATAGAGTTATGTGGTCAATCCTGCTATGCTTTTATACATAAAAACTAATAGAAACAAGCATTTGTCAATGCCGAATGTTTGCTTGCTGGCATTGGGATTGGTAGTGTAGGAGTTAGACAGCTGCATAATAGGAATGTCAGTGAAGTATTGAACTGAAGCCAACCCCGCCACCATCCTGCAGATACAGACAGGCATTGGGGTGTGCCTTTGGGTCATCAGGCATAATGGCCACACCATTTCACCACACCCCACCCTGCAGACATTGACAAGTGTCACGGTGTGCCTTGAGATCTTTGGCCCTTATGCACACCCCATTCCATTAGGAAGTACGGTGAGATGGGTGCGGTATAGGAGAATGGGGTGAACTTTGGGGCCGAAGAGTCCAAGGCATACCTCGATGCCACTCAGTGACTGCAGGGTGTGGAATGGTATGAGCATCACAGGCAAGAATCCCAAGTCACACCCCTGATGCCTGTCATTCTCTATAGGGTCAGGCGTTATAGTTGAAAAGCCTAATACCTCAGGCATTCGTTGGTATTTTCACTCCAAATTTTCAACATGTTTGTTTTGTGACCCCACCTCATGAACAGGGGGAATATCAGTTTGTTAGCCGAAAGCTGCTTATGCACAGTGACTACGGCATTTAGCACCACAGGTGCAAAAATATTCAACAGGATGTAAAAATGACAGCTGTACTCATTCATGGGGAGGTGTAAAATGGCTATGTTGCAAATGTGTAGTAAAAATATTTTAAAAAATGGTGAAGTCACGAGCGTACATAGAAACTGTGCAACGCACACCCGTAATATAATTAGGTTGGGGATTTCTTACAGCAGATTGTCAACTCAGGCATTTTGGTGCCTCCGATCATGAACAGTGTCACTGTGATTTTCTTTATCTGTGCCGAACAATGATTTCCCACAGCGACCACGCATCTCTGCACTGAAAGTGTGAAAATGCACTTCGGCCATGTTGTGAAAAATGGCAGCTGTACTGCTCATAAGGAAGTGTGGAAAAATGCCACTGATGAAAATCTGGACTGAAATATTACAAAGTCATGAACTAACGAGGGTGCGTGGAAACTGTGCAATGCTCACCGTAACACAGTCATTTTATGGACTTTTGTCACCAAATTTTCAACATAGCCATTTTAAGACCTCTGCTCATGAACAGTGTAACTGTGATTTTCTTAATCTGTCCTAAACATTGCTTTAGCACACCAACAGCACCATTAATAAGCTACATGTCTTGAAAACACATTTTAGGTGACATATGAAAATTGCAGCTGTACTGTTCATAAGGAAGTTTAATAAAATGGACATGTTGAAAATCTGGAGTGAAAATATTAAATTTGCAAACTTACGAGCATGCATAGGAACTGTGCAACGAACGCTCGTAAAAGTCATTTTTAGGAATTTTTTCACCAAATTCTCAACATAGCCATTTTAAGACCTCTGCTCATGAACAGTGTCACTGTGATTTTCTTAAATTGTCCTGTACATTGATTTTGCACACCAACTGCGCCATTGTGCGCTACATGGGCGGAAACACATTTTGGGTGAGATGTGAAAAATGTCAGCTGTACTACTCATAAGAAGGTGTGGTAAAATGGCAATGTTGAAAATCTGGAGTGAAAATATTGAAAATTAGCGAACTTATGAGCCTGCATAGGAACTGCACAACGCACGCTCATAAAACAGTCATTTTGGGAATTTTGGCACCAAATTTTCAACATGGGGTTTTTGAGACCTCTTCTCATGATTGATGTCACTGTCATGGCATTATTCAGGTCCGAAGGGTGATTTTGCAGTCACTGCACAGTCACTGCGCGAAATCACCCTTCGGGCCTGAATAACGCCATGACAGTGACATCAATCATGAGAAGGTCCTAAAACCCCATGTTGAAAATTTGCAAAATTCAAAAAATGCCTGAGATATGCAAAAAGTTGAAACCCCTATCTAGCCCATTATACAGCTTACCAGCATTTCTCAGTTCGCGGTCGCTTTGAAGAGTGCAGACATGTTCCCGTCCATCAAGATCATCGCTCCGAGGTCCGGAGGTAAGTATGGGGTGAGGGGAGTGGGGAGGCTAGAGTGCGCAGTGGGTGAGTGCGGGTTGTGGGAGGCGGGGAGACTCACACGTGGGACCGTTTTCTTCACAGGTAAAAAAACGGATGACATGGGCCGTTGCCACGCTGGGTGGGCTCCCAGCATGGCCACAAGGACATTAATGAGGCGGCCCGTTCAGCGGCGGGGATTAGGCTCCAGTCGCCACAATTCATCTTGCCACACTGGGGGTGCGCTCCCCAGCGTGGCGGCACCTACCGGGAGGACAGTGCAGCCGACGGGGATCGGGCACCCCGTCGGCTATATGATTAGTTGCCATGCTGGGGTGGGCACCCAGCGAGGCATTTTGTGCATTTGGGGGAGGCGGAGGAGCGCGCGCACAGCCCGACAGGGATTGGGCACCCGTCAGCTATACAGTGTGTGCGGCAGGGGCGCGCACTCGCGGGCGTCTGTGGGGGTTGCCGTGAGCAGCCTTATCTTATCGCTGCTCACTCAAGTGTAGATCCCTCAATCAGAGGTTACTGCATTTTGAGCGTGTCATGACAGCTCCAAAATGCATTGGCCTACAGGGGCCACGCCTGCCAGCATACTGACTGAATTGGAGGAGGAGGTGACACACCTCCGAAATCTCCGATGATGTCACTATGTTTCTTGCACATGCGTGCAAGCAAACATAAAAACGTTATATGGTTGATCCTGCCATTTTCAGACTTTATAGTAAAATCACTTTCACTTTCTTGTTTTACATTAGTGTGACCAACCAGTGTTCATCAAGCTAAACAACATGCTGGCAAAGCTTTAAAATGAGGAAGGTTTTGCTGATAAAACATGTAAGATCTGGTTTTAAAGGAAAATTTAGAGAGATTTTTCTAAATGAAGCCACTGACAGAAGAGCAAGGAAAGCAAGAGTCTCATTGGCTTCAGAAGTGTACACGCAAGCTATAGCAATACTCGCCCATGGTTATGTCTGCTCTTCTGAACTCACTGACTCGCTCGCTCTCCTTGCCCTACTGTCAGCGTGTTCTTTTAGAAAAAGCTGTCTAAACTTTCCTTTAAAACCAGACTTTACATGTTTTATCAGCAAAACTTTCCTCATTTTAAAGCCCTTGGAAAGGGCTTTTTATTGGGCAGTGCATATTAGCATACAAAGTACCAATTTCATTTGACTGGTTTCAGTCATAAGCAAAGATTCTTTGTAAAGATAAGAGAGTGTCTTCAAATCACTAGCAGAGGGTTCAGTTTGTAAAAATTTGTTATATTAATTAGGTCACCAGCATTCTATTGGAGATTATCTTGGTTTATTTATACTGGTTTTCCTACATTATATTTTAGAATATGTTGACTGTACTGAAATTTAGATAATAAGCATATACTGAAATTCAATATGAAGAAAGCAAATGATTGTACATAAAGGTGTTTTGGCTACAGTGCTATGTGATAATCCCACAGACCACAATACCAATGACAATAATCTCAAACCCATTCCGCCGAATACACGTCCACTGCAGTGAAAACATACCACACACCAAAATATGGAAACATAAAGCAAAAAAACAACAACACACAGAAATGAGCCCACACAGCCATCACGACTACTGAAAACCATATATTAACAGCACAAAGAAACTCCCAGGATACTAAAGCCCACACTGCCCACCACCACAGCTATACAGAACAAATCTACACAGTCCAAAACAAGATACACAAATACATCACTAGCCCCAATATGGGGGTTTCGCCCCTTGCACCCCTCAATGTGGGGGGTGGGGCCCTCGTACTATATATGACAAACTCTAACAAACTCCAGTCTGCTCAGCCATGGAGCAACTGGAATATTGCAAGGCAGCAGCAGGTATTCGAGGTGTATGCAACACAGTCATCTCTCCCATGTGATATCTTAGCAGTCAACATTTTTACATTAGTATTTTTCAGCCATGTTATCCACAGGACATACTGTAATTGCTGGTTGCACATATGCATATGCATATATTAAAAAATACCTGTATATACCTGCATCATGATTATTTTAAAAACTCAGTAAAGAACATTTATACTTTTTTAAGTATGGTGTCATGAATCTTTCTCTTCCTTCTTCTGTGGGATGGGAGAGGCATGGTAGCTGGCTGGGCTGTGATGGGGTGGCAGCTAGACCCCCAGGCAGGTGGGTGGACCGGGTCAGTTGGGGACCTGAACAGGACATCCATGGGACATGCCCCAGAGGAGGAATGACTCTGCTTCTGGGGCCCAGAACAAGGTCACCAGGAGAAGGCATGCTCTAGGTGTAGTTGACTACCTCTATCTGTCTGATGGAGTTGGGAGTGGAAACAGATCCAGTGTGAATCATCATGACAGCCATCAAATGTGTCATTGTTCAGAAAGTCTAAAAACATTTGGCTTTGAGCCCATGTTGCATGCATGTTGGAAAAGCAGGCTCCTAACATGCGAATGTATATGAAAAAGAGTACTGCAGAAATCTTAGGAAATTCAATGGAGATCAGATGAGACCACCCACAGCAGACCTAAGCCTTCGGGTTGGGAATTTTGGACCCCATTTATAAATTGGTTGGGTTGTTTTATCATTTTAAATTTGGTGGCAGGTTTCTGTCACAGGAAGAATGAGCGTCACAAGCATCCACACTAGTTGATGGATGAAGGCCGATACGTCCCCTATGTAATGCATTGGGCATGTGCATCACCCACCTCTGCTATTTCCATGGTCAGAAATAATTTCTTGGGGGTAGAGTGTAACAACCCCCTCCCGCCAAGTGAGGCACCAGTTGGATATTAGCATCCCATACCTAGGGGTTATATTGGGTAGGAGCCCCCAAGAAATCAGTTCAACCACCTCTTAAAAAATTGTATAATGATTCCACCACCTCTGTCATCTTTCTTCATTGACTTTTTATATGAAAGTTCCGCCACCTAGAAAAGACAGTTCAACCACCTAGAAATCTAGATATGAGTTTCCCCACCTATTCATTTCCAGTTTAACCACTGGCCACACTCACTATGGTGCTTCCCCTCAAGGGGAATCACTGGCAGCCTTACAGTGCAGAGAAGGTCCCACAGAAGAAGGATGTTCGCCTTTTGTGGCATTTGTGATCCTGTGCCCATGAGGTACTGCCAGCTAGGCTGCTGATGGAGAGAGAGACACCTGGTGTGAGAAAGACACAGCTGCAGACTAAGGTTGGAGATATGACTATATTTAATAAACACTGAACAAAAAGAAACCTGCACATATCTGTGATTGTATTAAATGAGTACCATTTACTGTGAATTGTATTTTTGTAACCTTTGTTAAATTCTTTAAAAACTATATGTGTTATATACTTTTATGTATTTACTGTGCAGAACAGCTCTTAAAAATAGGGCTTGACCCTAAATGTATGATTTGGATAAAATAAAATGTTCTCTATCTGTCTATCTACTGTATGTCTCTGTCTGTCTATCTCAATACAGGAGAACCCAAGCCGAGACTGGCACTGGAGCTATTGTCTCTGGCGGAGGGGTTGAGTTATTGCCAACCACTGCTAGTGGGCAGCCTGGAGTGTGTACTGCTGTGCTGTGCCAGTGAGTGGGGAGACACTGATAATAAGGCACCTAGGGTAGTGGTGGCCTCAGGGCTCCAGCAGGGAGTCTGGCTTGATAAAGAGCAGCAGTGTACTCCTGGATATCATCAGCAAACTGATGTCCAAGTGAGAAGTCCATGCAGCAGTGATACCTCCTGCATAAATCCACTGACCAATTGCTATGGTGTAACAAATTGTGTAAAAGTGTAAACCCAAAGCATACAACATAATAGAAGAAACCGATGAAGTTAGAAAGAGTAGAACAAGCTCTGACCCGAGGTATAACCTTACACGCTAATGTGTGCAAAAAAAAAAGAGTATTGTGACTCCAGATGTGAGAGGAGTGTACAGCCTATACTGTACTCCCCTTCATATGGCTAGCTCCAGGCTTTAGTCTTTCATTCACTGTGGCATGCACTGCAATAGTAATATTAGGTCACTCAGCAGGGTAATGTTTGGTCATATGACAAGCATTTAGTCATCAGTAACTTTGTGTTTGCAGCCACAGTATTTTTAATGTTGTAATGTTCTGTGTTCTGAACTAATATTCTTACCTGCAACCTTGTTTTTCACTAATAGTACATCCTAGCTGCATCATGTGGGCAGCAGGTGAGATAGTGATTAGCAATAAAATTAATTTGAAAGGAGTTTAAATAGTTGAGGGATGGATGGATGGTGTTGGCCAGGGCTTAATGTTCTCTGCCTCATGAGAAACTGACATGTGAAGTTTGTATGTAAGCTCCTTAATCCGCTTCCAGCATTTGTAGGAGCTTTGGTGCCTTGGGAATGCTGGTGCCTGCCATTAGGGAGCAGCATCATTTGGGAATGTATAAGGTTAGGCAGGCAGGTTGGTGGGGAGAGAGGCAGAGTCAGTGGTTGGAAGCAGGGAAGTTGCCGGGGGGGGGGCACTTCCAGCTTTATGCAGGTTGGCCTACAGCAGTAGTGCACCTGTCCACTTTGGGCTCAGTGGGAGGGAGCAAGTCAGGCAGTAGTGGTCATTGGGGTTCAGGGATTTTCTTTGGCCCCCGGTAGGAGGAAAAAGAATTAGGAGACCAAGTGTGACATCGGAAGACCAGAAGGCCAGTAGGAGTTGGGGACCCTGGACTTTCTTTTAAAGTATGGAGTTTCTGAGCCAGTGGGGCTTTTGTGGTAGTGGCAGGGCCACAACAGGGGCCACCAGTTGGTGGCAGCACCGGTGTGCTTTTTACCCATGTGGCACATTGGCCCAGGTAAACAGTTGGAAGAGAGGATCACAGCCTAGAATTCGATTGAGCTTGCCATGCCCCTGTCTGGGGCAGGCCCCAGCATCCACCATCCCTGTGTCTGAGGTGGGTCTTTAGGCCATTATTGGTCGTGGTTCTCAGGAAACTGGGCGAAAAGTATGGAAGCCACTGCACTGTTCTGATTTAAGCCACACAGCTCCGGTGGGTAACACTCGAAGTGGAAGCTTGGCTAGATTCTGGGCACCTGAAACAGCTAGAGAAGGGAATGGAGCAAAAGGGTTACTATGTTGGGAGCAGCCATGGAGGATTGGCTGCTTATCTCCTCCAGTGACTGTTCTCCCTGGTGACACTAGAGGAGCAAATCACTCCTCTGCAAAGGAAGCAAGGAATAGGAAGAATTTTTGAAATGTGCAATGAAATAAAAAAAGGTTTCTATGGAAGAAGCTGTAGTACTCACATTAAAGTGCAGGCTCGATCAGCTAGATCCTAAATAGCTGTGCAATCCGTTGTTTTGTTGATTGTGGAAAATCACACCTAAGTGCTGCAAATGCCTTCTCTCCTGTGTTCCAGATTTGTTAGCCTCATGAAACATAGAAACATAGATTTTGACGGCAGATAAGGACCGCTTGGCCCACCCAGTCTGCCCATTTCCCTACCTAATGGATAAGCTGCAGATCCTAGTTAACCAGCAGCCTACTTCTTCCTACCCCCACCCCATAGAATTGCCTTATGACTGTCCCATGCATGCTTGAATTCCACCACTGTTTTTGACTCCACAACCTCCTCCGGAAGGCCGTTCCATGCATCCACAACCCTCTCTGTGAAAAAATACTTCCTTAAATTACCTCTGAGCCGCCTCCCTTCTATCTTCAAATTGTGCCCCCTTGTTCTTGCACACCTCTTTTTTTGAAAGATGCTACCCTCTTGGACTTTGTTGATTCCCTTGAGGTACTTGAAAGTTTCTATCATGTCCCCTTTCCTCGAGGCTATACATATTTAGCTCCTAAGTCTCTTCATATGTCTTCCAGTGCAGACCCTGCACCATTTTAGTTGCCCTCCTCTGGACAGCTTCCATCCTGTCTATGTCTTTGCAGAGATTGGGTCTCCAGAACTGCATGCAGTACTCCAGATGGGGTCTCACCAACTGTCTGTACAGAGGATAATAACTTCCTGTTTTCTACCAGTGATGCTCTCCTATGCATCCCAGCATCCCCCAGCCCTCCTTGCTGCCCTCTCACATTGTTTGCCCACCTTTAGGTCATCTGATATGACTACCCCCGGGTCCCTTTCCATTTTTGTTGTTGTTAGTATCTCACCCCCCCATTGTGTACTCCTCCCCTTGGTTTTTGTTTCCCAGGTGCATTACCTTGCACTTCTTAGCATTGAATCTTAGCTGCCATACATTTGACCATTCCTCTAACCTTGCCAAGTCCTTTCTCATGGAGCTGTGTTTGGAGGTTAGAGAAGTTTGGCTCCTGGGAACTGTAATCATTATGGTGCTCCAGTGAATAAATGTTCTTGGTTTGGCTGATCTGGTGTCTGTTTGGTGATTGCAACATTTCAAATGAATTAACTGTTTTTAACTTGTCTATTTATTCAAGAGCTAATCATTTTTTTTCATAGCTATTTGAAGGGTCTCTAGAATAATTCCACCTTAGTCCTGGGTCCTGGAATGGTGAACAGGTGAGAAGATAAGATTAGATACTCTGTTTTTCAGTGTTCCTGCTATGGGTATGAAAAGCTGGCATCCGGGGGGGGGGGTTCCAAAGCACTCTTCAAGTGTGAAAACTTCTAAAGGCAGGGCATTTTAAATTATGTTTTTTATCTGGGATGTCTGCAATTTATCATCATGTTGATGTTCAGGATGGCACTTGTGGTCTGGGCCCCCTTCCCCATTCTTCCACTAGGTACCCCTAGACAGGGGGAAGGGGGACTTACAGATGTGGGGGCTCATCCAGGATCTTTTTGTGCCCCAGCAGTAGGTGGAACCCCCCCCAAATTTGGGACCCATGAGGGTCAGCAGGAGCGATGTCCCAGGCCTGAAAAGCTGTGATGCAGTTCGTTGGTCGTGAGGCCTGCTGGGGGTACCTAGGCCTGCTTGCTCTCTCTCTCGCTCTCTCTCTCTCTGGCACCTCTGTGGTGGAGGGGTGATCACGTGCCTGCCTTGAATGATTCCGATTGGTTGAAACTGGCTGTGCTGTGGGAGACTTGGAGTGGAATCACCATTTTGTGAGAGTTGTGGGAGTAAGAGAGAGAGAGAAGCGAAAGTGACAGGTGGAAGCTACAGTAGCTGAACAGTGGTGCTGGGAAAACCAGAAAGTTTGGAGAGAACTCAAGGTAAAGGTATGGCCTGTGTTTTGAAAAGGGGAGATGGCAGATGGATTTACACCAAAAGAGGAACCTCAGGCAATGGTTCCAGCCTCCCTGCTCACATGGCTATGGAATTCATCAGGGATGGGGTAGGGTGATGATCGCTGTGTTAGATGTGGATATTGTGGAGAAGGAGTTGTAAGACTGCCATTATGCTCAGTCTGCTTCAGTACTGTCCCCGGAGGCATTTTTGGAGGCCCACCATTTACTTTTTCTTGGGAGTACCCTGTTAGTGTGTCTGCTGGCTCAGCATCTTTGCTATCTCACAACAGTGTGGGGGTTGGTACTGGTGCCAGGTTAGACCTTCAGAAAAGTATGGAGGCTAAGAATAAAGTGAGAGAGGTGTCCCCAGATATTAAGGTGGAGGTGGTGGAAGAAGTGATCGAGGGTGGAGGGGGGCAAAGCTGTCTGCCCAGCTCCTCCACCCCAGCTGTCAGCTATCCCCATGGCAGAAGGAGGGGAAGGGACCTACAAAAGTCATCAGGGGATCCCCCAGGGCCCAGGGGTCCTCTTGCAGGTCCCTGCTCGGTAACAGTACACCCACTACCCCAGCTGTAGCAGAAGCCACACCATCTGTGCATACCTGCCCTGTGATTCAGATAGGAGCCACTTGGGTAACTATAGAGCATGAAGAAATCCAAAATGATCCAGAGACAGATGTGACTCAGGGACCACCTAAACAGTACCAGTTCTCAGATCATGAAATCCAGCGGACCATACCTAGGCCTTATCACCACCTTGTTATCATGTTACCAGACAGGACCCATCACCTGTCGTGCAGTCAAAAGTTTTAAGGTTATGAATGTATGGACTGTTAAGTAATGATCCTGTGAATGCCATTTACAGAATGGGGGTGTGGTTAGAGCCAGGCAATGCAAGGCACACCAGCGTCATGGACTTGGCTGAATGGTCACAGGCAGAACGCTGGGCAAGGAGGAGAATGCAAGCAGAATACCCTCAGCTGGACTGCCCTTATGTATCTGAGAGAATATGGGATGTTATCAAGGAACTGTGGAGTGATTGGGTATTCTAGGAAACCTTGAATAAGTTGCAGTCCCGACCTGGAGGCTCTGGCCACCTCTCTCAGCAGCTCATCCAAAAGGCACGGGCTATGTGCCACACTGGTCCGTGGCAGGCCTCACTCTTTTCAGACACTTCACCCTGGTTCAAGACATGGCTAGCTATCGAGTAAAATTCTATGTTATAGCTAAGGACTCTTTTGGGGACTTGACCACAAAGCCTGATCCCAATTTCTACTTCCCTCTGGGCGGAGGTCCCACCATCTAGGACCCACTGACTGAAGCTGTGAACTGTGCCAGGATTACAAAAAGCCCTTTGATACAGCGTGTGGTTATTTCTCCAGACTGTTTAAAAGTTTGAGGAAGTTTGGGTTCTTAAAAAGAATCTGTGCCCAGGGACTATGTTGGAACCAAGTGGGAGCAGAGGTATGGCCAGATACCCTGAGACTGTTTGACAAAAAAAAGAGAGACTATGTCTTCCTTTAATTTCCTTGCTTGAGAATTTAGCAGTCAGCAGATATTTGATTTGCTTTCTACATAAAAGGCTTAATAAGACTTTTAAATTGACTGGAAACAAAACAATTTATTAAATACTTATGCGTTTTAGAGTGAGTGATGTGCGAAAGGGAGTGTGTATGATATTTGATTTTTTTCCAATTTAAAAAAAAACTCTTACAAATGTTTTGGGTTAGTGTAATGGATGAGTAGGGGTAGGGTTTTTGAGCCTGCCGGTTGGACACCCAGGTGGGGCTGGGGAGTGAGCATTACCCGCGCATTACTAGGTCTGTTTTTGGGTCCACTCTGGGGTCTCTGCCCCCATTTCCAGGAGCAAATGGGTTTCTAAGTTGGGGAAGGGGGGGCGCTTGCTAGCTCCTTGCAAATTCCCCCCCCCAGGCACTTGTAGGGAGCTGTGGTGCCTTGGAAAATTCTGGTGCCTGCCATTAGGGAGCAGCACCATTTGGGACTTGGAAGGGAGAGAGGCAGGTTGCTGGGGCCCCCCCCCCTCCCAGCTTTAGGCAGGTCGGCCCACAGCAGTGGTGCACAAGTCCACTTTGGGCTCCATGGGAAGGAGTAAGTCAGGCAGTAGCGGTCATTGGGGTTCCAGGGGTTTTCTTTCTTTTTTTCAAAATTGAATAAACTTTATTAAACAAAGCAAGTGAAGAAGGCATAATACAGAGCCCAGTGATGACCTGGATGTACAAAGGAGGGAAAAGGAGTACCAGAACAACTCCAGGAGTTATACATTTTACAGAATACAATAAAACAACAACCATTATAAAATGGCAAGAAAAAATCAAGAAATCTCATTGGCCAAGACAGATCAGCTGACCGTACATTAATTCTCTGTATACGCACAGTCATCCTGGTCCTAAACCATATTACACAATGAGCAGATCAGTTCTCCTACAACCAGAACTATCTTCCATTAGTCTCCATACAACCAGAACTGATCTTCCATCACAAACATGGCTGCTACCCTTACACTGTAGAAACCTTCAACTGGGCCCTAAAATTAAAATAATCTTATATATAAAATAAAACAAATTAATTAAATGTTGTTTACCAGATCGTCACACTCTCCTTACACACATAAACAAATTAGAAACATTAAGTTTTGTTTATAGTTTTCATTACACCTGTTTGTTTGCTAACAGTGAAAAATCCCCCTCCTATCTTTACCTGCTCATCAGGGAAATCTCTTCTGCTTTCCCTGACAAGTGAGATAATTGAGTCTCTGACTCTAAAACAGGCCTTTGTTGTCTGTGTGTACAGTATGTTAGTAGAGGAACATTCTACTAGTAGAACTGAGCAAAATTTTGAATCCCTGTATTCCATGGTAAGCATTCCATGATAAACATTCCATTTCTTGAATGTGGGGAAACACAGAGGGGAAAAAAACAGAATGAAGAAAGTAAGCAATAATACTATATAAACAAAGAGAAAAGGTGGTAAATGACTCACCTTGCTGTTTATCTTTTAGAACAGAGTGAGCAGTTCATGATGCTGTCAGTGAGTGTGGCAGTTTTGAACCACGCTCATGCTTGCAGCACTGGGGAACTGAGAATCCTCTGTTATGGCTTCCTTTTAGTTTTGTCTACAGAGTGAGGAGAATGAAATAAAATAATGGGGCTATGTGTCATACTTAGAATGAGAAAAACAGCATTTGTGAATTGTTGTGGCTGGCAGGGGAATATAAAGCTTAAGTGGGCAGGGAGGCACACACTGTATAACACTACTTTAATCTAGCACAGTAGGCTGAAGGACTATTTTATGTTAAAAGCACAGATTCACTTACATTTTTACTTATTTAAAAATGTGTTTAAAAATAAAAAAACTGCTTCTAAAAATAAAGGGACATTTTATAAGCGCAATAAGACATGATGGGGTGTGCATTACGGTGTGATAACCACACTCTAGGGGCAGTTAGCACGAGGCTGAAGGCACTACCTCCCACCCACCCCCAATAACACCCACCCACTCCGCCATTGGAGGAAATGAATTAGAACACAGGAAGTCACAGGTCAGATCACCTGACCTGCTATGCAGTAGTCTGTGAAGAAGGAATTATGGGGAACAAACAGGTGTTCACACCATGAGTAAAACATATAATGGTTCCCAAACACGTGTATATTTAGACAGTTTGCCAGACATACTAGCTATATGGTGCTTAGCTTGCGAGGTGAATAAGATCAAGGGTTCCAGGGGGTTTCAATCACCCCCAGTAGGAAGCAAAAGAAGTGGGAGACCAAGTGTGACATCGGAAGACTAGAAGGCCAGTAGGAGTTGGGGACCATGGACTTTCTTTTAAGGTATGGAGTTTCTGGGCCAGTGGGGTTGTTGTGGTGGTGGCAGGGCTGCAACAGGGGCGTTGGTTGGTGGCAGCACTGGCGTGCTCTTCACCCAGTTACTTGCAAGATCTCCTTTGCCCTTACTGTCCACTCCGCCCTCTCTGATCCACCGATGAGGGATTGCTAGAGATTCCCAGGGTCTGCTTAAAGACATGTGGAGCCTGGTCTTTTAGTTTTGTGGCCCCGACCCTGTGAAAATCTCTACCTCGTCGGGTGCAAGACTACTTGACGTTCCAGAGTTTTAAAACTGCATTGAAAGCATATTTATTTAGCCTGGCTTATTTTGGTTCTTAGGCCGCCTCTGTAATTTATATAGTTTAAATTGCTGGGTTTTATCAACTAATGGTGTTTCTGTGTTGTTATGAAGCTTATTTTATGTATAAGCACCTTGGCTGCAGAAAGGCACTTTTTGTAAATAACATTTTGATTGATTGATTGACCCATGTGGCACATTGGCCCAGGTAAAAGGTTGGAAGGGATGATCACAGACTAGGACGCGATGGGGCCTGCCATGTCCGTGTCTGGGGCAGGCCCCGGGAACCACTATGCCCGTGTCTGGGGTGAGTCTTTAGGCTGTTATTGGCCGTGGTTCTTGGGAAACTGGGTGAAAAGTATGGGAGCCGCTGCACTGTTTTGATTTGAGATGCTTGGCTTCGTTGGGTAACACTCACAGTGGAAGCTTGGTTAAATTTTGGGCACCTGAAACAGCTACAGAAGGGAATGGTGGAAAAGGGTTACTATGTTGGGAGCAGCCGTGGAGGCTTGACTGCTCATCGCCCCAGGGACTGTTCTCCCTGGTGACACTAGAGGAGTAAATCACTCCCCTGTAGAGGAAACAAGGAATAGGGAGGATTTTCGAAATGTGCAATGAAAATAAAAAAGGGTTCCTGTGGAAGAAGCTGTGGTACTCACGTTAAAGTGTAGGCTCTATCAGCTATTTCTTAAATTGCTGTTTAGTCCACTGTTTCACTGATTGCAGAAAATTCACACCTAAGTGCTGCAAATGTCTTCTCTCCTCTGTTCCAGATTTGTTAGCCCCATCCCATGGAGCTGTGTTTGGAGGTTAGAGAAGTTTGCCTCCTGGAAACTGTAATCATTATGGTGCCCCAGGAAACAAATATTCTTGGTATGGCTGATCTGGTGTCAGTTTGGTGATTACAACAATTCAAATGAATTAACTGTTTTTAACTTATCTATTTATTCAAGAGCTAATAAATTTTTTCATAGCCAATTGAAGGGTCTCTAGATTAATTCTACCTCAGTCCTGGGTCCTGGAATGGTGAGCAGGTGAAAAAGGTAAGATTAGAAGCTTCGTTTTCCAGTGTTCCTGCTGGGAGTGTGAAAAGCTGGCATCAGGGGAGTTCAGAAGTGCTCTGCAAGTGTGAAGACTTCTTTTTTTTTTTTTTTGCCAATTGTTTAACCAGGTGAGACACACTAAGCTGAAAGCTTTTTTACAGGTGCAACCTGGGAGCACAGGGAAGTTAAGTGACTTGCTCAGGGTCACACAGTATATGCAAGTAGAGACTGTGGGATTCAAACCCAGGTCTCCAGATTTGCAGCTCCGAGCCTTAAACCACTGCGCTATACTGTCTCCCTTGTAAAGGGTTCTTCTAAAGACTTCTAAAGGTAGGGCGCTTTAAATTACATTTGCTATCTGGGATGTCTGCAATTTATCATCGTGGAGATGTTTAGGATGGCACTTGTGGTCTGGGGCCCCCTTCCCCATTCTTCCATCAGGTACCCCCAGACAAGGGGAAGGGCAGCTTACATGTAAATGAAATATTAATATTAAATAATAATTTTAATGACAGATTGACCAATCTCTTAAAAAAGTATAGTCAACTATACAGAAAATCACCATATAGTGCATGATCTTCTGACCATCATACTTTGTCCTTACCTTTTAAACGTACCACTTTTGATCAGTATGCTTGCACTAAACCAGGCTGCTAAAATCTCAAATACATTGCCTTCTCAAATCTGTTGTACTACAATTTATGTTTGTTTTAAGAATGTGTACTGGTGTTTCTGATATGCACTTGGATACCTGTACCTCCCTCTGGACCTAGGAGATGGGAAGGGGTACCCTCATGCCCAGAAATAGGGTGTTGAACAGTCCATGGTAGCTGTACTGGGTCCTAACGAGATCAAGTCCCTTTACAACCAGGGGGCAACCTGGGTTCTTTAAACATGATTCTACAGGAATGGGAAAAACACATGTTTACATAGCACAGGGCCTCCACCTGGGGATAGTATAGAGAGCACCACAGGGTGTTTGAGCCCTAAACCCGCTGGGCAATGGAGCAGTAACTGTAAATAGCACACAGGACTGGTGTACATGGATTCCTAGGGTGATTGGGTGGTGGAAATGAGGATATATTTCTGTACTTCTAGTGGTTTGCCTTAACACTCTAGTCTCTTCCCTACCAATAACTTCAGGACACAGGGCACTAACTCTTAAGAGAGATTTCTTAGAACATCAACATTTATTTACATTGAACCATGCACGGTCGTAGCTGTAATGGAGGTTTCACACAATGGATCCCCATTATGCCACCTTCTCCAAAGGGGCCCAAATTAGTTCTAGGTACAGGTCCTGTACCCATAAGCAGCAGGATCCAAATTTATCCTAGGAAACATATAATACATGCTACAGGTCCCCACTGCTTCCACAAGGGAACAGGGGGTTACCACAAGATGTACCTGTATCCCCAGTATCCCCACTTCATATTTAAATAGACAACCAAACTTTTAACAGAACACTGAGGGATATTACCTCCTATGCTAGCATCCAGTTATGGGCACCAATGAGGTAGATATGGCAATCACTGCATCTTTCCCTACCCTTGGGCTTTGATGTTTCAGTGAAGCCCCCATCCTCAGGTTTAAGGATCCCAGCACGCTCAGACTGGGAGCCTGGTGCATGTGGCAATTGTGAGGCCCTCTTCAAGGACCCTGGGATTTTCTGGCAATAGCCAGCAGGCAGCCCCCATTGAGGGAAGCTGCAAAAAGGCCCTTGTCTTCTCCATTCTGATTTCAGATCCCAGCCAGGATCCAGCCTCCAGAGACTCGGCCTGGAGAAGCAAATGCCACCATGAACCTAGGACCCTCTCACCATCCAGAGTCCTGCAAGCCTTCTCCAGATAGTCCCAGCTGGGGCACCTATCACTCTTCCTCACTGTTCTGGGATACACATTCCTGAGCCCCTCAAATACACATTCACCAAGAGCCTGGGGCCTTATTTATTCTCCAAAGATGGACATCCCAAGGAACCTGGGAAAAATGCGAGGCACTAAACAAGTGCAGAATGTACTCCAAAATGAAACCGCTCCCAGCGCAGGAGATTGGATAAACAGGAAACACTTAGATACATTTTTTAAAGCAAAAAATAATTAATTCTTTAAAGCAATGAGACAGGATTGGACTAACATAGTCCTGGTAACAGAGTAAACCTCCAAAAGCAGCCACAGGGGTTATATTTATAATACAAAAAATGCTAAATCAGAATCAAAATGGGGAGTAAAGGGAATTTTACAAGACAGGAGAAAAAAAAGAACATTTTTAAACATCTAGTAATTTCTTTTTTCTAACTGTACATCTATCCCTCCTTAGAAGTGGGCAAATGATCCCTTGCTCCAGGCTGGTGAGAACCTAATAAAAGCAAAGACTTAGTGTCTTTCTTAGACCACTGTAGCTGCTACCTCAGTGTGTGGACTTCCCTAACCTAAAGACTGTTAGGGAAAACAAAACAATAAACTGATAACATAACACCTTGCTCCCAACTACTATATGTATATATCTCCCCTCATGAGTGGGGACAAAACAGAGGGAAAAAAGTAGGAGAAAAGGGTGAGAATTAATTGACAGATGCACAGCTGGAAAAAATAAATTACCTGAAGGTAAAAAAAATGTCCTTTCTCCAGCACAGGGTGCACATGTCACTCCTTATGAGTGGGATGTCAGCAGCAGTAATCCCCCTAAACGAGAAGGGAAAAATAATAAGATAAAATATACTGAAGGCTGAGTAGAGAGAACTCAAGTCCTAGTGGTGGACCAGGTTAACAAATCAAAGCCTGAAGAATTTTATGGCCAAAGGCCACATCTGAGGACAAGACTACATCCAACTTGTAGTTCTTGGTTAACTTGTGCAGACACCCAAGAAGCTGCTTTGCAAATCTCCACATAGTTTGCCCCCTTCTATTCTGCCCAGGACCGCCATAGCTCTGGTGGAATGCACCTTGAGACCTTTGAGTGGTTGTTTGCCAGTGACTTTGTATACTTCAGAGATGCATTCTGTAATCCTTCAGGAGACTGAAGGCTTTGAAACATTGTACCTCTGCTTTCTGACACTGCAGAACTTGTAGACTTCATGATTTCTGATAAGGCTGAGTCCTGTGCAAATAGCACTTGATTGATTTCCTGATGTCCAGAGTAAGCAATTGATACTCGGGTTCAGGCTTTGGCTCAGGGTAGAACAATGACAGAGATGGAAAGTGAAATTAACTTTTGAGATAAACTTGAGTGAAGGCCTGAGGACCATTTTGTCCTGGTGGACTGTAAGGCATGACTCCTGGATGGAGAGCCCACCCAGCTTGCCCACTCTCCTACCTGATGTAATAGCAATTCAAAACGCAAACTTCAGAGTGAACCGCCAGACAAAAATATGAGACAATGGCTTAAAAAACTTGCTGGTGATAGCATTGAAAACTATAGTCAGATCTTAGACTCAAGATGTCACTGCTGGGTTAAAGGAATTTGAAAAACTTTGCTACAGTATGTGTGGGTATGCTCCCAAAGGAGGGACTGCAAAAGGTAAACAAGGGCTTCTAAGGCTGCTGCATGCACCCAAATTGTGGACATTCTGAGGCACAGAGAAAAATCTCTTTCAAGGAAGTCCAGGACTTAGGCCACCGAAGACAAATAGAGCTACAATGACTGCTGTCTCCATGTTAGAAAACACTACCAGATGCTGTAGTATGCATTGTTAATAGAACTCTATGTGAACTCTAGTAAGGTCATGAGTACCACATCCAAGTAATCGCATTGCAGATATTCCCATTCAAGTTTCAGGCCTCCAGAGAGAGGCTGTTGACTATGTTTGAGTGCCTGGCTGGGCCCCAAGACAACAGGTCCTGATGGAGTGCTAGCTTTAGGTGTAGCTGTATTGACAGTTTCAGAAGTGATACTAACCATGGGGGCCTGTGTCAGAATGGTGCTATAATGATGATCCTGGCTCAGGTTGGTATTATTCTTTAGATTGCTGAGTGGAGCATCACAAGTGGTGGAAATACATATGCTGTGACACTGACCAAGTCCAGGCTGAAGGTGAAGGGCTGTTATGGCCCTTCTAACTCTGTTCCTGTGCAGATAACTGAAAATTTGAAGGTGTCTGCTAATGCAAATAGATCTATGTCTGGAAGAGGCAAGTAAGTAGTAATACAGACCTTTATTTTCATACAGGCTGTAACTGTTAGGGCTAGAAACCCTGTTTACAAAGTTGTCCTGTCACAGTTGCATAGCTGCATAAATCTTATAAGAGGTACAGAGTTAAAATGTACAGGAGCTAAGTCTAAGCTAGATCTGGACAGTACATTAAGGTAGTTGCCCACTAGCAAGTTGAAGACCTCCAGGTAAAAAGATCATTACCCAGGGAAGAATGGGTTTTGGCTTAGCCAGTCAGCCTTTGTGTTTAGCTTTCCTTGCAGATGGACTGCTGATATTGACTATAGATCACACTCTACCCACAGAAATAGATGCATCGTCTCTTTTAGCAGGACCGACTCCAGGTTCCCCCCTGTTTGTTCAGATATACAACCACAGCTTTGCTATTGCTTATCACCATCACTGCCATACCTAACACATACTTGGTATAGTGGAGAAGGGCTAGCTGGACTGCCTGTAGTTCTAGCACATTGATGTGAGTCTTGTGATCCCTCAGGGTCCAACAATCTTGAATCATGTGCTCCACAACTGCTGCGACTGGTGTCCATGAGCAGGCACATAGGATGGGTATGTTGCAAAGATGCCCCCCTCAAAGGGTTCTACATTTATTCATTTATTTATTTATTAAGATACTGGATAACACCTTTAAGCCAGGGCTCATTTACAAAGGTTCCTCATCAGGCAAACACAACGAGTAATGACAAAATAGAAATAAACTTGTGCAAAGTTGCAAACATACTATAGGGCATACAATTAGGAGCAGTCAAAGAACATTGTCAGATAAATGCATGTGCATATTATCAACCAGCAGCACATAATAGTAGGCATTGTACAACGTATGCCTAGGGGAAAATTGCTTTGGAGGTAAGTGCAAAGGTATTAGAAGATAGGTAAGGAGAGAGCCAGGAGGGGGAAAGCAGCTCAGGGAGCATTGTCAAAAGGGGAACATAAACGGAAGTAGTAGTGTAGGAGAGGAAAGGGAGGGAGGAAGGAAGTAAGAGTAAAAGGAGGGCAGTAGGAAGAAGGGGTTGAGGTAGAGTGAGGAAGAATGGGAGGAGGAGATGGGGTTAAGGTGAATGAAGGAAGAGAAGGGAGAGGGTATGGGTGGGAGTGGGAGCAAAGTGGGGGATGGAGTGATTTGAGGGGGTAGAGGTGCAGGGGAAGTATGCTGTGGTAGGAGCAGTTGGATTAGAAGGAAGGGCAGAGTGTGGAACTAAGGAGGGAGAAAGAATAGCAATACGGGAAACTCCAGGGAAGGAAAGAGTAGTGCTGGAGGGGAAGGTTGGGGGGAGGTCATAGAGTGGGGCGAGATAGGGCAAATTTGGAACAAGCTAGGAGAAGCAATCACAGGAAATCTTGGATCTGAGGCATAGACCCTGTTCAGTAGGGCAGCCAGCTCCAGGATTAGAGTGGTTGGCTGCTCTGGATCCTTGCCAGAGTCTCATCCCCCCTCCTCAGACTGGGGTGCCACACTGTGGTCTGTGGAAGACCTATTCTTCAATGCTGAAGAAATGGAGGGCATATGGCCGAAAGTATTCACTGTGGCCTTGTGGCATTGCTTCTCATGCTAGTCCTGATGTAAGACAGGTTCTGAAGGGTGTTGTTCATCTTTGCCCTCACCTGAGATGCTACCATTGTCTGCACTGGACCACAAATCTTGAGGTGTCTCCCTGGCACCTGCAAAATTATCCTGCAACTTAGGGCACCAGGCTTTAAAGGCAACTGAGCCTTACTGAATTCCATCAATGCCATCTTATGCCTGGGGCAATGTAGGGTCAGGCTCCAAAATGAAAAAGTACACCAAAAGTCATCATGCAGAATACATGAAAAAGCTAGTCTTGCAAGATGCAGCCCCGTTTCAACCTTAAATGTGCAGCTTGCATGAGATAATGTACTTTGGGCTTCAATCATGCAACTTGCATAAAAATCACATTGTCAGCTGATCTGGTGAAATTCACGTAGATAAATATTTACTTCAGAATTTTGAATTGGGATTTTGTCGATTCTGATTCTGATTTTGATGGTATAACAAAATCAGATTGGAATCAGAATTGGATTTTTCTGAAATCTGAAAAAGTCCAGTCAGATAAAATTTCAGAAAACCTAAACATTACTAATCAAAAAAATGTTTAAGAAGACAATGTTGGACCATGCCTGTAAAAACAGAGCCTTAAAAACCTGTGAACTGCTTTTTGAAATGCAGTGTACATGTTTAAGGCAGTTTCCCTTTATGGACATGATTTTTTTTTTGGTGGGGGGACTAAAATTTTTGAACATTGCCCCTCATAAATAAAAGCTTGTGGCCAGGGTTCACAAATGAGATGTGGCGGCGCAAGTGAGATGCACCAGTGCAATTCCAAATTGCACCATGTAAATACCACAGACAGGGTAGATGCACCAGCGCATCGCAGATGTGTTACACTGAACGGGATGTGCCGTAGATGCATTATAATGCTATGCAGTGCATATTTATTTATTTGCTTTTGTTAACCGGGATTAGCACACTAGACAGCCAAGTGCCTATTTTCAGGTGCAACCAGGGAGAGTTACAGGTGAGGAACTTCATACATAAACAGTTGAAGAATCAAAAGAAATACATAGGAAAAAACAGGCATTTCAGGGCTGGCTCTAAGAAAGGTGGCACGAAAATTCATACAGTGACCATTGGGGAATCGAGACAAATACATAGGAAATAAACAGGTTATGACAAGGCTAGCTCTAGAGCATGGTTGGCAGGAGTTCACACATGGACAGTTGAGGAGACAAGTAAACAAATCTAACATAACAAGCATTACAGACTGGCTTTAGGACAAGGTAGGCATGGAGCATAACAAAAGAATGGGACATAAGGATATAAATTAGGAGGCGAAACAGCGGAGTAGACAGAAGCAAAGACAAAGGTAAGTGCCTGCGGGGGGGTGCCCATTGGCAGGGGGTTGGGACAAGGATTTCTAGGCAGGGACTAGAGAAGAAGTGCAGATGGAGCTGAGGGGGTGCATATATGCATATACAGTGCAAAGTGATTCACAGTGCAAAATGAAGACACAAAGACAGAGCACAACCGGCGCAAGTACCAAATGTGCCATGAAAAGATAAGTATAAAAGAACCAGGCTTAAGTGCAAGCCACCAGCAGGACAGCGGCAGTTAAGATGCATCTGCACCACATGACAGAGTAGAAGAGTACAGAGAGCAGCAGCATCATGGAAGCAGCACCTCTCATCCTGTCGGGAATGATAATGAGGATGAGGAGACAGGGAGGCGGAAGGCACCATAGGTGGCTGGTCCCACGGCGGTACCATGCCAGGCTGTCTTTTGAGCAGCTCACGGATGTGGAGACAGTAGGCCATTACCACCTGAACAGGACCATTCAGAGGCAGCCCTGTGAGATGTGCCATGATGAAATGTAGGCACCCACTGGATGTGGTCATTCCATATCTGTGGAGACCAAGGTGACATCAGTAATGTGCTTGCTCACAAGGGAACCTTCCAGAGGCCTAGCGGGGACACCTCTGGCATTTCACTGGCCTCCACTGCCCATCTCCTCACACAATTCATCACCGCACTGCTACCACATGCTGCAAAATTTATCCAATTCCCCAGCACACAGGCAGAGTGGACAGAAGCCATGCAAGAGTTCCACAGGGTGGTACGCATGCCAGGCATCATAGGGGCCATTGACTGCACCCATGTCACCATCCGCACACCACCTGGCGATGACACCATCGTCTACATCAATAGTTCTCATACTTTGTTACAGTGAGCCTCCCCAAATCCATGTAAAAGATTTTGAGCCTCCTCCAAAAATTGAAATAATCTTGGGCCTCCTCAAAGGAAAATAACATACTGTACTTTGCGCAGTACACCATGAATAAATTGAAACCCCTTTGAGTACTTGGCTCACATTCAGTTCTTTATCTTATACTGACGTGGAACCTTTGAAAAAGAGCTCCTGTGCTCAAAGGTGTTATCCAAATAACAAATAAATAAAATAAACAAATAGTATCATTCAACTTATTGTAACCCCTTCCCCCCCAACAGGCCAACCTACGTATTCTGCTATTTTCATTCTTGAACCATTGTTACCCCTTGTTGCAGTACCTTCATGGGTCAGACTACTTTCTTTGTTTCCTCTCTATATGAAATAACCTTCCTACATACTTTACCTCTCCCCATCCTTCCCTGCTCCTAAGCAACTTCTCAGGGATTACTTTTCTCCTTCCTGCTATTGCTCTGAGCATTTCTATGCTCAACCCTTGTATTTGGGCTGTTCTGCCATCAGGCTACAAATTGATCAATTACCACCACTCATTATTAGTTTATTGTTCATATTTGTTTTTACTATTGTTCATTGTGTATTTCTTGACTGTTTTGAAGTTACCTTTTGAAATGTATTCACTCCCTACCCTTCCCTGGGTGCACCTGAAATGAGCCTTGGCTCATTCACCTTCCCCTGTCACCTATTAGTAAATAAATACATTAAATTCACCTACTATTATCCTCTTTCAGTTTGCATCATCTCTTCATACAAAATATATAAAACTCAAAATTTAAATACAGTACTTTTTCAGACTTGCTTGAGCCTCCCTTGGAACAGGTTGGGGTCTCCCCAGGGAGGCTGGCCTCACCATTTGAGAACCCCTGGTCTACATCAACAGAAATGGATACCACTCCTTCAACTGCCAGGTGGTGTGCAATGCCACAGGGTGCATCAGCAATGTCTGTGCCACTCACTCGGGGAGCACACATGATGTACACATGATGCCTTCATTTGGCACCAATCGGCCCTCTGCCACAGGTTTGAGGCAGGGGACATACCAAGTGGCCATTTAATAGGTGCGTGGACTATGGCGGCCAACTGCACAACAAGGTACAATGGCACAGGATAGGAGGGTGGGCTGAGAGGGCAGGTAGCATGATGCACAAACCATAGAGGGTGCAGCAGATGTAGAACAGCGAAGGGCTGCATGGACACTTAGTCAGATACCATCCGTAACAGGGCGGCACATGAGAACAGACTGGATGGTGGGGAACAGTGCCATGGGGGGCAGGGACAGGCACAACACATGCAGACAATGGGAAGTGCTGCACTGCACACTGGGTAGGACAATGGTGTGTGGCATGTGTGACACCATTGGCATAGGTGACCTGGGGCCAACCACAGCAGCAGGCACAGTCAGAAAAAGGAAGATGGCAGGGGCAGAATGGCAGGGTAGAGCAGGCTAGGGCCAGGCACAGGCAGTAGTGGATGCACAGCACACATAGCAGCACAGCATGGAGTGGGGAGGGCCAGGCCATGCTGCACATGTGACCAGTGTAATAACAGCCACCTTCCCCCCCCCACAGGTGATGCAGCATATCCACTGAGGCCCTGGCTCCTCACCCCCATCCGCTGACATGGAACAGAGGCACAGAAGCACTACAATGAGACACACACTACTACCCGCACCATCACTGAGCACGTCTTCAGCATGTTAAAGATGCGCTTTTGGTGCCTAGATAGGCTGGGTGGGGCCCTATAGTATAGCCCTGAGAAGGTCTGTGGTATATTCCTGCCCTGTCGTATGCTACACAACGTGGCCATTGACTGTGAAAAAGCTGTCGAGGCCAGTGAGGGTGACAGTTCCAGGGAGGAGGAGGAGGAAGGGGACAATGAAGAGGTGCCACAGGGCCACACCACAGGTCCACCCATGGGTCAGTGGGACCCACAGCTGGCTGCAAGGTCCAGGAGTACAGACACATGCCAGTGGAGGAGCATTTTGGTAACTGAAAGTGAGTATCACAGGTATGTATAGGGGGTGGTGCACAGTGGTGACAACAGGTGGACACATAGCACGGCAGACACAGCACAGCACACAAACAGCCCAACAGTGGTGCACACACACAACACACACACACAGCACGCAACACACACATATGCCACTATGACAGTGCCAGGGGTGACATGGATCAATGTGCACTACTACTGGCACACAGGCACAGCAGACACTTTACCACACTCATCATGCCCATGCCACATGCCACAACAGTAGTACACACAGACATGCAGAGAGCACTGCACAGGGAGCCCATGATGGCAGTGCACTGGGGCGGGTGCCTGCCACACATGCCACCCCAGACAACGTTGGCCAGGTGTGTGGAACACAGTGGTGGAATGTGCAGCCGACATTGGAACAGGGACCAGGACATCACTGGGTGGCACCACAGCCACCACAGACATGTGGGCAGCCCCTGCCATGACTGGTTGATGTGGCTGCAGCACCACCAGCCACTGGGCTGTGCCCAATGGGTGCTCATTGGTGTTGATGCCCCGCAAGTCATTTCTGTGCCAGGGACCCTGGCCACTGCAATGTGAGGCAGTGGCATCAGCAGCAATGGGTCCACCTGATGCCACTGTCTGGGTGTGCGGGAGGCGCTCCTGGGTGTCCGACTGGATGCCTGATAGTCACAGCATGTATCGGATGCACACGCTTCCTCTACAGCAGCTGCAATCCACTCCAACACTGTGGTCATGCCCACCCGCATAAGGCATGCCTCTGTCAACATGTGTGTATGCCAGGCAGCCATGGACTCATGCTCCTGGACTATAGCTGTCCGTAGGCTTCTAAACTTTGTACCTTGGGCCACAATCCCCTCTACGGTGTCATACAGGAGGCCACAATGCTGTTGTCGTGGGAGGGCTCACGGTGGCGTTGACGATGTGTGGGGGGGCATCCATGGGCGGTGGTTGCCCCATGGCAGGCTGCGACATGGGTGGGCCTTGCCCATGTTCAGTCCCATCATGTCCACTGCTGGTGTTGTCACATTCCAACGGCGTCTGCACAGCACCTGACTGGAACACCTGAGATGGCCCTGCCAATACACCTGGACTAGATGCGGCAGGCACAGCACCCACCACCGTGGGCAGCTTTGAGGTCCCCGCATCTGCCCTACATGCAGCAAGACCATCACTGGCATCAGTGGCCACCTGCACAGGCACCTGCATGCTGTGCGCCCCACTGTCTGCCATGTCCCCCTCTATTTGGGTGGCATCATCATCGACAGAGACATCTCTGTATGCCCCCTGCATGTCAAATGCCAACACAATGAGGGCATCAGTGATGTCCACTGCATCTGCAGGGTCATCATCAGACAGACCCAACAGACCCTCCAGCCATGTGGTGGCATTGTCGGCCACAGTGGTGGCAGTGGCAGAAGGGCCTGATGGGTCTGCTAGCACTGGGGCTGGGGCAGGTGGTGCTGGTACAGTGGATGGACCGGGGATGGCATCATCCACTGCATTGCTTGCAACACTGTGTGATGGGCCTGCATCATTGCCCACAAGGGCATCCTGAGCAGCAGTGCCACTCATGGTACATCCCTTGTTACCACAGTCCCAAGACACTACACACTGGGACAGTCATGGTGGCCAAGGTACACACATGGCCAGACACGCGTCCTGTGCATGTATACTCACAGTGCTGTGATGGGCTACCACCTGTCTGGAACTCCCCGCCAGGGACACCTTGCACAACGGCTCAGGATATGGTGGCCACCAGTAGCTCTTCATTGGGGCTCAGGCAGATATCATCCTGTGACCCACTCCCAGTCCACCACAGGGATGCCTCAGTGTGGGTCACCTTCTCTTTTGCCCTGAGCTTCCCATTATTCAAATGTTTTTGGCACTCCAGGGGGGATTCTGTTGAATTTGCCAATGGTGTTCACGTGCCAGGCTACAACCTCCCAGCCCTCCTCCCATGCTGTACAGCTGCCGCCCCTGCCCACCAGCACATCCTGCCTATTGTTGTAGACCTTGATGAGGGCCCGCTCCCCATCCTTGGTGAAGTTTGGCCGTGGCCTGCTGGCGGTACTGTCTCTTCCAGACATTGTGGTATCTGTGGGAGGGTACAGACAGACATTAGTCATGCACATGTCAACACCCATGTGCACATGATGACAAACAGTGGATGCAGGTGGGCATACCAGTACCTGGCTGACAGGTCCTGCGGGTACTCCACATGTGTAGGGGTGCATGGTATGTCACGGCTGTCTGTGCTGCATCCAGCATGTGTGATGGACACACCATGTCCAGCGGCACGACCATGGACCTGCCATCTGTGACGCATGAACATGTACACATGCAGCCAGCTGCACATCACTGCCACTATGCACACAGCACTGTACGTGCAGGCACTATTGCCAACAGTGCCTCCCCCCCCATGTCAGCCTGTGGGACAATGTGCAACACAGCATGTTGTGCTGCAGGTGTCCCTGCACATATGACAGCAGCAACAGTCTGTCCGCCGGCCATGTCAACATGGGCCTTGGCAATAGTAATCATGGACATTCACAAAAAAGTCACAAAGAATACCACCAACAGCTTCATCTGGTTCAAGGTCAGTTGACATTCATCTGTAACCCACTCCCCCGGGTCATGCCTGAAAATAGGCAGGATTTGTCTAGTGCACTTACCCGGTCAACAAAAGCTAAATAAATAAATAGAATTCATACATACAGCTGGGTCTGTGTGACAGTCTAGTGGCTGTAATTTCCACAACCTTCCCTAGGACATGCCTGACTCCATGCAGCGTTTGTCCAGTGCACCAACACAGTCCACAAAACATGTAAACAGACATGTACAGGTGGATAGTACTCACCTTCAAGGCTGTTCTACCTCTCAGTCACCTGTTCTCAGTGTGTTCTAAGTTGGGAGCATTTATGGCTAAGGGCATGCAAATGAGGTCTGGGTAGTGATAATGAGAAGCTAAGCAGCTGAGATGTCCCTGAATACATTAATATGCTGATTTGGGTGCATTGTCTGTAAATTGCATAATTGCCTTCAGCTCATCTCAATCAACACGGTGCATCAGCTGTGTTGGGTGCATCTCAACATGGCACATATCCCGCACATGCGCAGTGTATTCGGCACATGTCTCTGAGTTGGGTGCAAGTTGTTTGGCACATTCTTCACACATGCACCATGCGTGGGACCCATGCTGCATCTACGCAGTTGCACTATTGGTCCTGCACTTGCATTGGGGACATGCATATAGTGCACGCTGCACGGTGTGGTCTGTCCGCGCACGCATGTCCTCCTGCCTAGTGCAACTGTTGTCCATTGTTGGATCCCACATTATGGGCCCTTGCTTTACAGTGTGCTATAGCACATCTCCAGCACCATGTGCGATAGTGCTTGCCACACGCAACATGGTGGACAGCACCGAATTGCACAAGCACGACCAAGTCATGTCCCTTGTCCCCGTATTCCTGCTATTGGATTGCAGATCACATATGCACCTGTGGAGCCTGACTAACCAATCTCACAACACATTAGTGTGAGCGGGGGGCATGCACGTGGCCTAGCCACACATGTGGCACCATTTGCAATCCTACATGCACTGGGCCTGCAGCACATTTCATTTGCACTGCGTTTACAATGCCCAGGGTGGGAAGGCAGGGACAGAGGGTGCTCAACTGGAGCGAGATGGAGCTTCTCCACCTGGTTGCACTTGTCCTCAGGGTGGAGGAACAATTGTTTGGCCAGGAGGTACTACGGGTTTCTAGGGCCACGGTTTGGGCATCCATCGCCAGGTACCTTGTGTGCCGCACCAGTGTGCCACACTCTGGGAACAGTGCCGCCACAGGTACAGGGAACTTGGGTGGAGGGACCACACCAGATTGGACAGGCTGTGGGAGCATGCACGCAGGGGTGCACTGCCAATGCCAGGTAGGTAACTCACAGATGTGTGCATCACAGGCACTTGCAGGGTGGGGATGGGGCACAGCACATCTAATCATGCACATGGGCAGTCCCACGCACGCACATGTGGGTGTGACTGCACCTGCCCTGTGGGGCTCTGCCATGCCTGTCACATTCTCATGCCGTCTATGCGGTGGGATGTGTGTTTGTGTGTGTGTGTGTGTGGGACCAGGAACACTGTGTTGCGTATGGGGTGTTGCCACCGTGTGTGGTGCATGGTCATGACAGGCCACTTTGGGGAGTCAGGCACAGCCATGTTGCGCAGCTGTACACTGCATGGACTGTCACCGGTGTTGCACCGGTTGGGTACACATGCACTGCATGATCACACTGGTGTTGAGGTGTGGTTGGTGCACCAATGTGTCTACTCATGGTGGTCTCTGTCTGTTGTGTATTGCAGGGCTGGATACCAGGCAGCGGGCAGCAGCGGCCACTGAGGCCTGGGGTCATGTGGCAGTGGACATGTCTGCACATGCTGGAGCTTCAGAAGCAGATAGGTGGCATGTCTGCGTGTGAATTGTCCATGTGCTGGGGTGGGATATTGCTCGGTGAGGGTTGTGTGTCTGCCATGGGACTTAGACTGTGTTCTCGTTGTTGCTCTAGGTCCCAGGGCTCGTCATGCAGTGGCTGAAGGTGTAGCGGCAGTGCAGAGGAGGAGGCTGTTTCACCAGGAGATCAGGAGGGTAGTACAGAGGTCCCTGAGACCTATCATCCTGCTTCAGGGATGACTGCTGCAACAGCTGGGGACCATGGCCTGCCTCCTTTGTGCACACAGCTGCAGGAGGATGAGGCACAGGGATGCACAGCCATTCCATTAGCAATGCTCCCGTGCATGTTTGTACATATTGTATAAAGGACTGTGCTACACCCCCCACCATGTTGTTACAGACTCGCCCCCTTCCATCCCATATCCCAGTACATAGTCCATCACTCCCCATCCTTTTTATGTTGATTGCACGCAGCGCAAGAAACATATTGCGGCAGCTTGCTCAGAAGCAGGCTGCGGAGGCATGGCACTGTTGTGGCCAATGCCCCCACAGCCTGAAAAGGCTTGTCCCGCTTCCCCCAATGCCGTTGCAGGCTGCTGGTGACAAGTTTGGAATGTTTGCACCAACTTATGACAAATCAGCTGCTGCAATCAGGGCCGCCTCATCATTGCAGCATCAACCACCCGCTGTAATGAGGGAGCCACCGCCATTGCAGGGCAGGATCTAGCAAGCCATATTGTTTAGAATATGGTGGCAGGTTGCCGCCATGTTCACAAACAATATCACCCTCCATCATGTTTATTCGCCGATGGGGAGACCACTCCCCATCAGCATAATGTCACCCTCGCAGTCATTGTCTGCCTACGGGTGCCCAACTTCGCCGGGCAGAAAGGAATTCCGCTTTGTTGTTTGCCAACGGGTGCCCAATCCCTGTCGGCAGAAAGGAATTTCCTTTGTTGTTTACAACGGGTGCCCAGTCCCCATCGGCCACAGCTGCCCCCAAAGAAAGACTCCAGTGGCACGCTGGGAGCCCACCCTAGCATGCCACATGCCCTGTAAAAAAAAATGGTCCCCAAAGTCTTTTTTTATACCTGTAAAAGGAAACAGTCCTTCAGAGTTTCCCTGCCCCCACCCGCAACCCGCACCCACCCACTGCACACCCTGCCTCCCCACCCCTCACCCCATACTTACCTCCTGAGCTCAGCGCAACGATCATCGGTGGACTGGGAACACGCCTGCACTCTTCAAAGCCGATCGCGAACTGAGGAAATGCCAGTAAGCTGTATAATGTAATAAATAGGGTTTTTTTAACTTTAGTACATATCTCGGCATTTTGGGAATTATTTCACCAAATTTTAAGATGGGGTTTTGGGACCCTCCTCGTGAATTTTAAACTGTCATGCAGATCGGCCCCAAAAGGTGATTTCGCAGTCACTGTGCAGAATCACCTTTTGGGGCTGATTAACAAAACGACAGTGCCAGTGTTCATGAGGTGGGCTCTCAAGAAGCTTATGTTGCAAATTTGGTGGAAAAAATCCCAAAAATGACTGTTTTATGAGTGTGCGTTTCGCAGTTGCTATGCACGCTCGTAACTCCGTGAATTTGCAATATTTTCACACCAGATTTTCAACATTGGCATTTTGTCACACCTCCTTGTGAACAATACAGCTAACATTGTTCACATCCTGGCGGAAATGTGTTTTCGCACTTGTGGCACAGAATAGCACGGTCGCTGTCGGAAATTAGTGTTTGGGAGAGAGTAAGAAAATGACAGTGACACTGTTCATGAGTAGAGGTCCTGAAATGGCTATGTTGAAAATTTGGTAATGATACTCCACAAAATGACTGTCTTACGAGCGTGCATTGTGCAGCTTGCACGCACACTAGTACCTTCACGAATTTATAATATTTTCACTCCAGATTTTCAACATTGCCATTTTCCCACACATACTTATGAACAGTGCAGCTGTCATTTTTTCCATCCTGGCCGAAATGTGGTTTCGCACTTCCGGCGCAGAATAGAGCGGTCGCTGTGAGAAATCACTGTCCGGGACAGATTAAGAAAATGACAGTGATACTGTTCATGAGCAGAGGTCCTAAAATGCCTATGTTGAAAATCTGGTGATGACAGCCCATCAAATGATTATGTTACAAGTGTGCATTGCACGCTTTTCCACCTTGTAACTGCCAGATTTGTAATACTGTCATGCCAGATTTTCAACAGTAGCATTTTTTCACACCTCCTTATGAGCAGTACAGCTGTCATTTTTCACATCCTGGCTGAAATGTGGTTTCACAGTTGCGGCACAGAATAACGCTGTCGCTGTGGAAAATCAATGTTTGGGACAGATTAAGAAAATGACAGTGGCACTGTTCATGAGCAGAGGTCCTAAAAGCCCTATGTTGAAAATTTGGTGACAAAACTCCGTAACATGATTGTGTTACAAGCGTATGTTGAACTGTTTCCACTCACCCTTGTAACTTCACAAATCTGTAATATTTTCAAGCCACATTTTCAACAGTGGCAGTTTTTCACACCTCCTTATGAACAGTACAGCTGTCATTTTTCACATCCTGGCTAAAATATGTTTTTGCACTCCTGCCAGAGAATAGCACGGTCGCTGTGGGAAATCAGTGTTTGGGATAGATTAAGATCGAACGAGTGAGGGGGGGGAGTGACCGAGCTCAACTGTGCTCTGTCGGGACTGCTGCGGATTTGTTTATGGGCAGAAAAAGGCCCCAACGCAAGAGCCCAGTACAAAAGGGCAGCCTGCAGCACTGGGAGAAACAGAACGAGAGAGCTAGTGAGGGAGGGGGAGTTAGCAAACTCACCAGAGCGCCATCAGGACTGCTGCAGATTTCTTTGTGGGCAGAAAAAGATGTCAAAGCAGGCAGGGGCCCAGTAGAAAAGGCCAGCCTACAGTGGTTGGTGAAACAGTACAAGTGAGTGAGACGGGGGACTGAGTGAGCTCAATGGAGCTCTATCAGGACTGCTGCGGATTTCTTTGTGGGCAGAAAAAGGCCCCAATGCAGGCAGAAGCCCCGTACAAAAGGGCCGCTTGCAGCACCAGGACAAACAGAATGAGCGCGTGACAGAGGGAGACTGAGTGACCTCAGCGGAGCTCTGTCAGGACAGCTGCAGATTTCTTTGTGGAGAGACAAAGGTGCCAATGCAGCCAGGAGCCCCGTACACAAGTGCAGCCTGCAGCGCCAAGAGACACAGAATGAGTGAGTCACAGCGCGGTAGTGAGTGAGCTCAATGGAGCTGTATTGTGACTACCATGGATTTCTTTGTGGGCAGAAAATGTGGCAATGCAGGCAGGAGTCCAGTACAAAAGTCCAGCTTGCAGCACCGGCAGAAACGGAATGAGTGAGTGAGAGAGGGGGAGTGAGCGAGCTCAATGGAGCTGTGTCAGGACTGCTTCAGATTTCTTTCTGGCCAGAACAAGCCACCAATGCAGGGAGGAGCCCAGTACAAAAGGGCAGCCTGCAGCGGCAGGAGACACAGAATGAGCAAGTGAGGGAGGGGGAGTGAGTGAGCTCAACGGAGCTCTGTTGGAACTGCTGCAGATTTGTTTGTGGGCAGAAAAAGGCAGCAATGCATGCAGGGGCCCTGTACAAAAGGGCAGGCTGCAGTGGCAGGAAATCCAAAATGAGCAAGTGAGAGAGGGGGAGTGAGCGAGCTCAATGAAGCTCTATTGTAACTGCTGCAAATTTCTTTGTGGGCAGACGAAGGCAGCAACGCAGGCAGGAGCCCAATAGAAAAGGGCAGCCTGCAGCGCCGGCAGAAACGGAATGAGCGAGTGAGAGAGGGGGAGTCAGCAGGCTCAACAGACCTGTGTCAGGACTGCTGCAGATTTCTTTGGGGGCAGAAAAAGCCACCAACAGAGGCAGGAGTCCAGTGCAAAAGGGCAGCCTGCAGTGCCAGGAGAACCAGAATGAGCGAGTGAGAGTGGGGAGTTAGCCACCTCAATGGAGCTCTGTCAGGACAGCTACAGATTTCTTACTAGGCAGAACAAGGTGCCAACGCAGGCAGGAGCCCAGTACAAAAGAGCAGCCTGCAGCATGGGGAGACACAGAATGAGTGAGAGACAGAGAGGCAGTGAGCGAGCTCAACACACCAACGCAATCAACATTCGGCATTGATAAATGCTTGTTATACTTATTACTGTATACAGTTGTTGTACTTTATACATAGCTGCTGTTTTGGTTTGTTTCTGTATTTGTTACTGTCTGCACATGTTTTCCTTCT